>CM025783.1:22041049-22389435 GCA_014636745.2 Centella asiatica | reverse complement strand
TGAGGAATCCTTCATCGGAGATTAAAATGTTTTGTACATCAGTGATTGAAGGATTGGTCATCGGAGATTAAAGCTTACGTCATCAGGGATTGTAACTAAAGAGTCAGAGATTAATGCTGACGTCATCAGAGATTAAAACAATACCTCGGAGATTAAAAGCTGACATCACCAGAGACTAAAGCCAAAGTATCAGAGATTACTCGAAGTAAAGTATCAGAGATTACTTGATGTAAAGCATCGGAGATTACTCTAAGTGATCAGGGACTAATTAAAGAAGCCATCGGAGATTAGTCGAAGACTTAATCACTGATGGAGTTAGAGTTCAAATCAAAGAAGGAAAGTCTTCCATGCACACGTAGATTTTATTGAAGACGTAGCTGACAAGGAAACTTGTTAGAAATCTTTCAATTGGAAAGATTGTATTTGATTTGAATTAGGAAGCTAGGTTTTTGATAACTTAGTTTTAGAAGCTGTAATTAAAAAAAATCACGGAAGGGAATACGAAGCTGTATAGTATTGAGAGAGTTGAATTTTTTTTTTCTCAATATACAGAATAGAAGCTGACGATCAAAGCTTGTCTTGATTGTTAGAAAACTTGTAATCAATTGTTAAATCAATAAAAGCAATTGTTTATAAAGTTTTGATCTTGTTTTTTATATTCCGCAGAAAAGTTTAATTTCTTAAAGAACAAGAAATCGAAAAAGTTGTGAGAGCTTGTATTCAACCCCCCTTCTACAAGTTCTAGGTCATCTCACTGGGAAAACAAAAATGATTAAACATTTTAATATATATTAAAATTCAAACAAAATAAACATTATTCAACTGTTAACACAATTTGCAAAACTTAAATTTTAAGATTTCATAACTCAAATAAAATGTACTATAACTATTTTTGTAAACGGAGAAAGTACATTTTAACAAATAAATTACTCTAATATATGAGCGTAAAGCATAGGTGCAACCCAAATTCATAAGGACTAAAAAAGTGATATCTTTTCATTAATAGGTCCACATCTTTAATGAGTAAATATCAAAACATGAATAGCAATCGAATAAATACAATTAGGAGTTCACACACTTAAAGATGAAACCAACTTATGAGTCACCTCCATGTTGGAGGCATGGTCTCAGTGTTTTGGGCATCATCAAGCTCCTCCTCATCAAGCTCCTCCTCATCTTCCCCTTTCACGGGAACTTATCTTCCTCTGATAAATTAGGCTTATTTGCCAGCACAACCCATTAAGAAATCTGTTGCACCATAAACAAAGAAATGGATGGGAAAAAAAATTTGGAAAGTCGCCGGTACGTCCATGCTCATGCTCATGGCCACTCTACCTCTCTAACCCCACAAAAACAAAAGGCCTGAAGACACAATAGCGAATAATAACAGTAGCATGGTAATCATAGGGTGCACATGGATTATGTAACCCCAACTTGGAACAAAAATATCAGTGCATGAACCGACCTAAGCCTTTAGTAAATATGTCAGCTAACTGATCTCTGGTGTTGATCTTAGTAGGGGAGATAAAACCAGTTTGAATATTCTTGCGTACAAAATAACAATCCAACTCAATGTGCCTAGTACGAGAATGATAAACTGGATTTGCAGCAATGTCCAAGGGAGCCTGACTATCACAAAACAAAATAGTAGGGCTAGAAAATGTTACATTGAGATCACTCAATAGACTATGATCGAAGTCGAATCATTTCGTATGTAGTACTTGCCAGAACCCTATATTCTGCTTCAGCTGAGCTACGAGAAGTCACTGATTGCTTTTTAGCTTGCCAAGAAATTAAAGCTGAGCCTAGCATTAGACAAAATCCTATCACTGATTTCCTGTCAGTTGGTTCTTTTGCCCAATCACTATCACAATATCCTCTTAAGGTAAGATCATTGTGTGGGGGGAACAATAAACATTGCCCTGCTGTAAAATTTAAGTATCTTAGGACCCGTTTGGCAGTCTCCCATGTGTTGAGAGTTCTAGGAGCATGCAAAAATTGGCTGAGTAAATGCACTGAGAAATTAATGTCAGGTTGAGACATTGTTAAGTACAACATTTTCCCAACTATGCTGCGATAGAGGGTACGATCTTGTAATAAATTGCCTGATTTGTCATTGTTATGTAATCTTGCATTTCTATCATGTCTGCAGCCTTCAGAAGATCAGGAATAAACTTTCGTTGATTTATAAAAATACCTTTGTGAGATCCAGTCACCTCTAACCCAAGATAGTACCTTATCTCCCCAAGATTTTTGATACTGAACTTGTTGTCTGGGAGCCTTTTGAGATCTTCTATCATATCATCCACGTAGACCACTAGAATGAGAAATTGATCACCTTCCTTATAAGTAAACAATGAATAGTCTGCTAAAGACTGTTTGTAACCAGCAAGTAGTAAGCATTATGTAAGCTTTGCAAACCACTGTCTTGAAGCTTGTTTAAGCCCATATAATGATTTTTGAAGCTTGCAAACCAAATTTTGTGAACCAAATGACCTAATGTAGCCTTGTGGCAAATCCATGTATACTTCTTCTAGAAGATCACCATGCAAGAATGCATTATTAACATCCAACTGGTGGACTGGCCAAGTTTTATTAGCAGCAATAGCCAAAACACTTCTAACTGTTACCATTTTGGCCACATGAGCAAAAGTATCATAAAAATCCACTCCAGCTTCTTGAGTGTACCCCTTCGCTACTAACCTGGCCTTATACCTTTCAATCTCTCCACTGGCATGATATTTTATTCTGTAAACCCACTTGCATCCCACAGCCTGTTTATTTGGAGGTAATTCAACCAAAGTCCAGGTATTATTTTTGCTCAAGTGCATCTAATTTCTTTGTCATGGTTTCAATCCATTTGGGGTTTGTGACAGCTTGATGAAAGAATTTTGGTTCTTGTATCAAGAAAGAATTTGCTACAAATGATTGATGTAAAGAATCAAGGCAAACATAAGAAAGAAAATTAGCAATATGATGTTTGGACAAAGAGGGAGAAGACAGACCTTGTGTAGCAGCCAGTGGTGAGAGAGAGGAGAGAGCCTTCTTTGTTGTTGTTGGAATAGCATAATCAGACAGCCATATTGGTTTACTTTTAACTCTATTGGATTTTTGAGTAATAGCTTGAGGAATGGTAGGGGAAGATATAGCTAAGGAGAAGAGAGTGATTGCTCAGTGGTTGAATCAGCAATAGGAGAAGGAGTACTAGTGTTTTCACCAGCAGGTGTATTACCATTACTGAAGGAGGAGGACAAGTCATCAGTAATGTGAGAAGCTAGATGATACACAGTTGCATCATTGTGTTGATTACTGTCATAAACCCAAGGTAAAAGATTGACATTCTTGTCAGTACATGATTTTGCTTGTGACAGGAGAGAAAAAATAGTTTCATGAAAAAACCACATGTCTACCGATAAAGACTTGTTTAGTATTGAGATGTAACAGCTTGTAGCCCTTTTGGGTACTTGGATATCCTATAAAGCACATTGGACAATTTTAATTACAAAGATAATTTGCATTGCTTAGAGACAGGGCAAATTGGACAATTTTAATTACAAAGCTTGAGTTCTGAAATAGAAGGTACATGACTAAGGACTTGATCAGAAACATGACCAAGCCTGAGATGCCAAATCTTACCAAGTGTAGTCACACTTTTATTACAAGCAACAGAATTAAGACTAGAGTTAAAAACAACATTCTCAGCTTGTGAAGCCTTCAGCTTAAGATGATAAAGCCCCTCTCTCTCTTTGCCAATAGCTAGTACTTTCTTCAGGTTCAGGTCCTGAAATATGCAATAAAGAGGATAAAAAGAAACACTGATGCTGTGTTCATGAACAAGTTGGCTGATAGAGAGAAGGTTATAATGAAACTGAGGAATATAAAGCACATCATGTATGGTTAATTCAGGACTGAGCATGACTGAACCTATTTTATTAACCATGAGAAATCTTCCAGTGGGCAAACATATAGAAATAGGCTGCAATAAGTCTTTGATATCTCCCATGTGATCCAAGCAACAACTCATGTGATTCGAGGGACCTGTATCTATTATCCAAGAGTTTCTACTACTTGACATATTAAAAGTGGACGTTGAATAGACCATACCTGCCATACGGTCTTCAGGAGTTGCTAATGCTTTTCCTTTGACCAATGTGGACATTACTTGATTCATACTAGCCAACTGTGCTTGGAGTTGTGCAATCACATCAACCTGCACATTCTTAGAAGAGGTAGATGTCTCAGTCTCAGATCCTGCTGTCACATAACCAGAGAGTGCAACTGGGGGGATAAAGAGAAATATGCACGAAAATCTCATTTCATTTCATCAACTTACAACTATTCAGTACAAACTAACTCCTACAATTCAGGAGCTAATCCTACAAATCAGGAACTAACTTTAACTAACTTTTGACACGTCAGCTCTGCCTTCTTATTCTTCTTTATTCAATATAGCTAGAGCTCTGATCATGGAACTCTTCTACATAAAACCTTGCTTGTGAGCTGTCGCTGCATTAATAGATTTCGAGAAAAGAGGTCTAGGAAACTCGATCCAAAATCTCACCGTACAAAAAATAAAACGGTGAACTCGATCCGTGATTTTGGCTAATGTACATTGCCGGAAATATCCGAATAGTACAAAGATGAAGTTGAGTTCGGCGAGTTCATCGATATCGGGCCTATTCCACTCATATCGGGATCGCCCTTGGGGCTTTAATATTTAGTAATTGATCTCCAATGGCTATGTCCTTTGTTCTTTTCATCCCTTATAAAATGAGTGATTTAGGTTCCGTTTGATTTTCTGAAAAATATTTTTTCAAAAATGATTTTATAGGAAAAAAATATATTCATAAAAAATACTTTTTAAGAAAATTATTTTCGAAAAAATCACTTTTGATGTTTATTGTTAATTTGATAAACGAATAAAAAATGTGATTATGATAGTGATGGCGGCGGCGGGGTGGCGGCGCCAATGATGGTGATGGTGGTTGTGGTGATAGTGAAGGCGACTTTGGCGACATAATAGTCTTTAGTTAATTTTTGAAAAATATTTTCTTCTTTTTTATTCCGTAAATATTTTTCAGAAACATTTAATAAAACACAAAATGTGCGGAGAACATTTTATAACTTTGAATTTTTTATAATCAACAAATATTGGAAAATATTTTTCACGAAAATATTTTCCATTTCCAAACAACAAAGAATAAAAAAACATTTTTTGAAAAAAGTTTTTCTTACATCAAACAGAACCTCAACCTTTAGATTAATTAATCCTTTAGATTAATTATTTTATCATTGATTCCTCGTTGGCTTGCTGCGTACTTTTCTATAATTTTCATTAGTCATTAAAAAACATGTTTAAACATAACCTAATAATGTAAAATGAAAAACAAAGGGGAAAGGAAAATTGCGGACGCACGTGGGGTGGGTTTTACCTTGGGTCCTTGCAGTTAATGGAAATAAATTGCTTATATTTGAAGACTTATATTTTTTAAACGTTCTTTTCATTTGTACTGCGATTAAAAAAAATGTAAAATAAACTGTGTTTTTATTGTGAATATATCATATTTCAATGACAAATGACATAAAAGATATGGTTGAAAGTATAAAAAAATTGAGCTTTCTAGACAAGTTTTTGATACTTTTATCCATAAATTTTGCATATATACATATTTTCATAACCTACATTGAATCGAGTCAGACCGTGATGAATGATATGCAAATATGATATATACATATTTGACTGAATTTTATTCAATTTTTTGGTATATATAAATATGATATACAAAAAGGAGATCAGATAATTGAAATAAGTACTACCATCAATTATCAAATAATGATTCCCAGTTTATTGTCATAGATAAACCAATGGAAATTAATACTCCATTATTTATTTGAAGTTATTAATAATATTCTATTATTATATTTGATACTAATCTTCTCTCTGAGACTGTAGTTAATTAACTAATTGTACCAAACCCCAGAACTCAATTTCCATTTACAATTTCGGAGCTCCAAGGATTATTTCAAATTCTTCCAAATTACTTCGTCTCTTCTATCAAACACGAGGCAGGTATCTAAAATACTGATTCATCTATGTTATATTAAATTGAATAAAAATTTTGCTATCGTGAAGTTGATTGATTGTTCAATGTGGATTCTAGTTCAATTTTCTTAATTGTACATTCTTAATTCATGTATGTGGAGTTCTAAGGAAAAAGTCATCTTCAGTTTCATTCAATTGATTAAATTCATTTCAGATTTTAGTTATGCAGTACTACTGATGTGTTCTGTCCTCCCATCGAGTTTGCGCCCCCCCCCCCCCCCTCCCCCCCCTCACAGATTGAAATTTGATGGATTAATGCAGCTTTTATGTTTTAGCTTTTGATCCATATTCGAGCAGATCCATGTGGTGAGGACTATGTGAGAATTGGGTTACTGGGAAGAGACAATTGGCCAATCAAAAGAAAAAATAATAATAATATATACATATATGCAACCTTCGTCTTCATCTCTGAATTGGTAGTGGTTCATGCAACACGCAGGATGAATGTAATGTGCAGTTCTGCACTGTCGTAAGAAAAGTATTAGTATTATTGATATTATTATTAGGTGAACGATTATCTCATCTGTCAAATGAGTAAACTTTACCGCTAAACCTTTACTTTGCTACTGTGAGTATACAATGTACAAATCTGAAATTATGTCCGTAGACGAAATAAACAACATTGCTACATCCCCAAATAGCGCCAGAATAAGGCCCGAGAGCTCCAATTATTTCAGTACTTCTTACTTATTATCCATATATGTATATATAGAGGGCTTTTTTTGTACAAGGGTATTTGAGAAATTTCACTCATTTTGTATCTTTTTCTCTGCACATCTTTCGAGGTCCCTAGCTTTATTTGAAATAAAATGAGAAAGAAGATCGTACATTTGTAATGTTTTATTCAAGAGCTAAATCTGCAATTGGTAGGTCATGGGTTATTCAAAAACGTCGTGTTTTCTAGCATTTTCCCTATAGATAATATTGTAGTTCCATGTTCCAAGAGGACGTTTGGTCATCTTGGCTTGCTATTTGCTCAATAAAATAATAATGAGTTATTAGTACTCGTAGTGGTAGAGTTGAGACTTGAGACCTTATCCAGTTTGGTTAATTCTTCTTCCTTCATTTCAAAGTCAGAATTGGGTATGAACTTCTTCTGGCTCGAAGTAGTAACTAATATATATACTCACACTACCCTGTAAATGTTACTGTAAGCTACAGACTTGTTGAGTTTATCAGCACTTTGATTCTTACTATCCAGCTATTATGACAAGAAAGGGCTAAAGGAGGGAGGGTTATGATTTCGACAGAGTATTAAAAAAAAGAATAAAGAGATGGAAAGGAATAGAAAAATAATTATTTGGTACATTTTTGTTTGAAGGTCATGGTAATCTCACAGAATATGACTTTTCATGTGAAAGAGATTTATGTTCCTTTTCTGTTTATTCAAAGTTATGATTTAGAGGCTTGACCCTAGAAAGGGGCACTTTGTGGGTGAATGGAACAAAGCTTTTCATAGTTTAGTACTATTTTGGCCCGAAGAAGACTCTTGAATTCTTTCTTATCTTTATGAAACTATGTAAAGATGTTACTTAGGACACACTGGTTATAATTTGTTTCAATAATTTTTCCATACACTAACTTTTAATTTTGGGAAGAAACTATCGAAAAAGAATATATTTAAGTTGTGAATCATTAAAAATTTCCAGACATAATAGGACATGCCTTAATTCTCTGTTAGAAAAAAAATTCCTTATAGCTAAAATCATCTTGAGAATTCTCTGTTGAAAGATTAATTATATAAACTAAACATATCGAGTAACGGTGCGAACGTTTGTCAGTAATGTTTGGAGTTGCATTTGAGGCTGTATTAAAGTTATTTATTGGAAAGATAATACTCAGACATTCTTCTTATAAATACTGATAGTGAGGGGAAAAACAAACATCGATATCATTTAGAAATAATCTCATGGTTGCTAGCTTTAATTTTCATAATTGGGGATAAACTTACCTACCAAAAGGAGGAAAATCAAAAATAAAAGGAATACAAAGAAAGAGCATTACAAGTTTAAATAAAAAGAAGTGTGCCCCGGGCAATTCATAAGAATCCATCTATTTATTGTGGACCATCTAGATTCAATTTGTATGTCTTCTCAGTTCTCACCACATAATTTATAAAGGTGGCAGCCTTGTGACTATAATTGGGGTTCTTACCCTGTGTACCCCATCCTTCCACATTAAATGTCCTGACTCTGGTCCCGTTTGATGTTTCTTACCTATGAATGTAACCTTGTAAGATAGTTTCTGGTGTTTCTTGGTAAAATGCAGTTTTACTGGATCTACCTTAACAATCACACTTTTGAATGGTGAAACAACAACATGGTAATCTGAAATAGGATTCCCAACATTGGTAACTGTCCTGTGGAGGGTTAGGACGGACGCATTTGCCTTTTCTGGGATCACTGCTGAGAGAGCTGGGTAGTTTAAATCGCCTGGACTGGCAAGGGAGTGTCGGCATGACCTGTTGGCAAATTTACTGAAAACTACCAGCTCACCGGTTGTTAAACCTTGAGTGCACAAGAAATCAAAGTACTCTTGTGCACCAATATCATAGATCAAACCTGGGTCAAGTGCTTTCACTGGGTTTATATGTCCAGCACCATGGTCATATGGGCTTGAAGGTGCCCCAGTTGATGCATCTTTTAATGGATTGTGGATATTATCATGAATATAAGCTGTTGTCATCAGTGCAGATTTTATAGCCGCGGGACTCCAGTCCGGGTGCCTTGCCTTTATCAATGCAGCAATGCCGCTCACATGCGGGCAGGACATGGAAGTTCCAGACAAAATGTTGAAGTTCACTCTTCGAAGATCTGTTGGGAGGCTTGACGGACCAATGTAACCGCTCCAAGCAGCAAGAATGTTCACTCCTGGTGCGACTACATCGGGCTTTAGAATCTCCAAACTTAGGAAATTAGGCCCTCTGGATGAAAAGGCCGCCACCACCGGTGACGGCCTTATGCCTAATTTGGTGCCCTGAAATGACAATGTTGCCGTGGCTTTTGAATTTGTTAGAGCATAACGCTTAATTACTTGCCCCGCCTTTTCACCAACTGCAACGGCTGGAAGAAGGTGACAGTCTGCCACCAGCTCTTCTCCATTTGCATCAGTGTTGGATAAAATCATTCCTATTCCCCCTGCATCTTTCACCACTTGACCCTTCTGAACTCGAGGACTAATGCCTCGGTCACATATCACAATCTTCCCTGCGACTGTCTCTCTATCCAAAGTTCCTTCCAAACACAACGAGCTTGGATCAGGGCTGCTGAAATTACTCCCTGTGTATATCAGAGGATACTGCTTCTTAACCGATAAGTTCCTTCGGCCTTTGTATAGGGAAGCTCCAGTAATTTTTCGACCAGTTCCTAACTTTACAGTTGAAGGGAAATCTCTATCCATTGTGCTAGCTCCAACCGTCGTGATCCATGGCGATACGTTTGTTAAGGTAACAGGATCAGGCCCGCCATTACCTGCTGAGCAAGAAATAAAAATCCCCCTTTCCATAGCCCCGAAAGCTGCTATGGACAAACTATCACGATGATAAGAAGAAGCACCACCACCTAAAGAAATGGACAAAATATTTACTCCATCGGTCACAGCTTGATCCACTGCTGAAAGAATATCAGAGCTAAAGCATCCACCTGCCCAACAAACTTTATAAGCTGCAATTCTTGCGTTAGGAGACATTCCACGGGCAGTACCATGAGCATAGCCCAAAAGGTTTGCTCCTCGAACTGGAGATCCTGCAACAGTTGCTGCAGTGTGTGTGCCATGACCATCTTGATCTCGTGGCGATTTGAACTCCTCTTGCTCGTTAATTTTGCCCGAAGCCGCCTCATATCCATGGTAAAACATTCGAGCGCCAACAATTTTTCTACTACAATGCTGCTTACTAAAGCCACGGCCAGTTTGACATGTACCCTTCCAGTGAACTGGAACTGGTGTCATGCCACTGTCATTGAAGCTCTGGCTTTCGGGCCATATTCCGGTGTCAAGAACTCCCACTACAACATCATGGTCGGCTGACTTTTCGGACCAGACATTTGTGCTGCGTTCCGTTTCAAGCCCGAGAAATGAGGGACTCCTAGTGGTGTGTAATTGATATATAGTTTCTGGAAATACAGAGATGACAGCATCATGTGCTTGTAATCTCTCCACTTCATCTTCACTAAGCCTTGCTGCAACACCGTGAAAAGCTGTTTGGTAACTATAGAGTATCCTCTCTTCTTCAAGATCATCTTCTTTATGTGGTTCAGAAGCAACTGATTGTATCATTGAGTTGTACCATTCAACATGGTCAGTGAAGGTTTCTGGCATCAATGATCTGTCCATTTGGACAATATAGGTTTTCTTTGTAGATAGATTATTGATCGTAGATAGGACATGGGTGAATGTAAGATAGCTTGATAGTGACAGAAACAGCCATTTCACTAGAATTCTAGTCATTTCTTGAGAAAGACCGAAAGAAAAAAGAAGTGTATTTAGTGAAGAAGAAGAAGAAGAGGAGGAGGAGGAGGAGGAGAGGGAGGGAGGCAAATGAGCAAGTGGGCTTTGAGGTGGATCTAAGACTTGAAATACTCCATTAAAGAAGAGGGCCCTTTCCTCCTCTCTGCTTGTGCAGGTCATAAAGATGGTGGTTGTTTAATGAATGTCAGTTGTATTGGGTTTGGGAGAGCTCAATTGATTACTGGTAGAATGAAGTTATTGGTCATGGCCCTAAATACGTGCCCATCTAGTGCTCTTGCTGCCCATTTTAAACCACACACACACACACACCCCACCTCACCCCCACTCCAATCTCCCAAAATTTTTAGGCACCCGTAGCATTGTTCGTTCTAGTCATGTTGCACATCAAGTCTAGCTATGAGGTTCTTGTTTATGTGATGTATTTTTCTAATGATCTTCACTACTTTTCACGGGATTCATGTTTTTCATATCGAAGCACCGATGGCCACTCTACGCGATAAATGAGGTTGTCATGTCTTTACCTACTTCATGTTCTCAAAGTCATCACCCCTAGTACCAATTTTACCCTTTTTAACTCTCGCTTGCTTTAACCTTATTGGTATATGTCTCATTTGCTGTTTTAACCTCTTCTTGCTTTAAACACAGACCTCCCCCCCACCCCACCCCACCCTCACTCCCCACCCCCCAACACTCCCCCCTATGTCATTTATTTTTCATTGAATAAAGAGGTAGAAGGTTGATATAGGTAAGCAGTATTATGTATCAATTTTTTTGGTTATCCTTCCGGTATCTAATAGCCAATTAAGCCTATATTTATCTGAGATCGAGTTTTGGTCGGAGTCATAAAAAAGCTCTTCTAACGCTGTTTTCCCCGCTCACTTTATCACCTTATGTATCACTTTATATCTATTTGTTTTTTTGGGTTAACAGGAGTAAGTGGGAGTGATGCAAGCTCCAACTCGACCGAATGGAACACCGAGATTAAACACTTATTCAGTAGAATCCAACAGAAGAAGGAAATAAAATAATTGTGAATTGATCACCTAGTGTTCGATAAAAATTGAAAATAGGGGCCTATTATTTCAATAGGTCCTCCAACTAAACTACATATTCATACATTACATAATTGTACTGAATGGTCGTGTATATATGAATATGGTTGTAGATGTATTTGATACAAAAATGAATCACTCTTTGAAATTTTTGTTCCGACCCAAAAAAATGACAAACGTATCAAATAGATAGAAATTGAGTAGAAAATTAATTAATTCTTTTCAAATTAATCGGCCAACTTATTTATGACAACTCCGGCTATTTTTATTGGGCATGATTCTATTTATTATACTATTTCTTTACTATACTATATCATAGTATCATTAGTAGAGAAGCTAAATTCTTTCGTGAAATAATTAATTTATATTATCTATTTGCAAATAAGAGACAATGACTCATCAATTTATATAGTGGAAGGAAAAGTACATTTTTAATTTCGTTAATGAGGGGAAAGTACTTTAAGTAAAGTGCCTTTATTAGTTTATGTCTCAGACATATATATTGAACTAAATATACCTTTTGTTTTACCACTTTGGCTTTGGACACAAATCACAGTTTTCGAACCTTATAAATGTTGCGATTTTTATTTATTATTATCAAATTCTAGATTTATTTGTCATAATTTATTTATTTTTTAAAATCAAATTGACTAAATTTAAAACTCATAATTTAACAAATATATTTTATATTTAATAAAAAAAATTGTGCAAACATATTTTCTTATGATAATGTTATGTATTTATCTAATAAATATAGAAAGATGCTTAAATTATAAATATGGTCAATTATAGCAGTAAAAAAAAATTATGATTATTAAGCCAGGACTGACGGAGTAATTTTTTCACTATCTAGAATTGATTTACTTATGAATTCATATATTTTGAATTCAGTGTTTTATTCAGTTATAAAAAAAATCGCCTTTTATAAAAGGAAAAATGTAAGAAGTCGACTAATTTAACTTAAAAGATGTTGATTATTAATGTAAAAACTTACTTTTCAATAAGAGTATTTGTATTTGATCTATTAACTGTTTGTTTATTTTACAAATTACATCATATTTTTCTTATATTTTGAAATTTTTAAATATTTTAAAACTTCACGAGCATCTCTATTTTACAAACTATTACATTAAAATAATATTATATAAAAATAATTACAAAGGAGCAACTTATCAAAACACAACTGATTTCTCTTTTAGAGATCATGTATTTAAAGAATTACCGTCCAAGGCAAGAATTCAAAGATTATTTATAAAATAATTTTTTTGGTGTAAAGTTAAATTTCAATTTTATTTTTCATTTTCACTCCCTAAAATAATAAATTTAGATATTATAAAGATTCTGGCATTGGCATACGTGCTTTAAGATGCAAGATGGCTTTCAAGTTGTGGTACTACTATTAGGGAGGCACTGATGGCGCTTGTTGTAAAAAGTAAAACAAGCCTTATATACGGATCAATGAAAATGTGTCCCCCAAATATACAACCAACACACACCCACCCCCCCAAACACGCATACACACACACGTTCTCTTTCTACACTCTCTCTCTCTCTCAAAAACACGGTGAAAATGATATTATAACCTCAAGGCCAAAAATATTGAGATTCTCATAAATTGGTTGTTTTCCTATTGCGTTTTGTTCTTTACTATCTTAAATTATAAATAAAATTAGCAACTTAAATAAGTTACGAAAGAAAGCAAGTACATATTACTATATTAGCGAAGTTAGAAGTACCGAACTCGTTTTCCCTACGGACCCTACCCCATACATGATCTCCCAAACTCGTGATGACTACTAACTCGTAAAAGCATAGTATAACATATTAACTACATAATAAGACTCCAATGTTTAATTATTATCCAAGTTGTTGGGTTGGAATTTAGAGGAAACTCGTCTTAATCTTCTCATATTTTTTTGTAGGTATGTTTTCCGATCTTAAATGGCCACCTTTCGACCAAGTTCTTTTCATTTTTACGTTGAAAATCGAAGAATGTTGATATTATTATAGTATATATAATGTTGTTAAAATGTAACTATCACAAATGATAATAATCATAACTCTACCAACAACATTTTGATTCAAATAAACATTCCCCCACTAGATTATTTCCACTTAGAGATTTTTTTTATGGGCAAAAACTTTACAACTATTAACCTAATTCTTACTAATTCTCATTCATGAAATTTAATTATCTGACTTTTAGTTCATAAACGAGAGCTCTTACCTTTAACTCACTAACAAACTCCCACTTAGAGATTAATTTTTTGTTTTATGGGGATTGTCTAAATTTGGAGGTATAAACGAATCAAATAGCTCATTTATTATTTGAATTGGTACATTAAAAGTTGGTTCGCTCGAAATGTTCTTTCGATTCAAAAAATTTAGACATTGTTCAAGTTAGTCAAATTCGTGTAAACTCAATTTATTTATAACTAAACTTGATTCAAATTGTATTTGATTGGACTCTACTTGTTTGGTTAAAAATCTAATTGAACATAGATGTCATATTTGTGTAGACTCGATTCTCAACTTGAGAGCTCCATAATATTTGACTATGTTGGTTTACAATTTTAATGGTGTATTGGGTTGAATAGAATGTAATAAATTTTATATTATTTGTTAGATCATTTGTAGTGTGAGATTCGTTCTTTACTCCATTCATCACCACAAAATTATGTATAATTTTGAACTAATCATGAAAACTATCTTTCATAGAGTTTATTCATTCCATCGCAATTAAATTTTTACAAAAAACTTACTATTTTTTCATTTTTATACCCCACTCACAATATATCCATCATTCTGTTATGCTTCTACTTTTTTTTTTTGTTTATTAATTATATTTTCATGTCATTTCATCCAACCGATTAAATGTCACTAAAGGTATTACCTGATACCTACGATGCATTTAGTGAGAGGGACGACGCACTTATCGACAAAGAAACATTAAGATCCGATGTAATAGAAACCTAGATAATGGAGGAAAACACAACACATATAGCATAGAATGCAAAAATATCTCGTAGTAAACTATAGCTACCACTGCTCTGCACCGCTATATAAACACCATTCGCAATTCAAGCGAAATAAATAAAGCCGTGGCCCCTCCCTCTACTTTGATTTATTGCTTCTACCCAAACCCCTCGCACTTAATATTCATTGTACCCAACTTGCTATCAAGCTTGTTTAAATCTCTTTCCATATTTATCTCACTTTAACTACTTCCAGCAAGTGGTTCGATGTCTTCAATTTTATCAACCAGTAGTCACTGTCAGCATTCAATTGCAATGAGCAAGTGTATATCTTCTGTAAAACGTACACTAAATAATATAGGATATAAGGTCTTTAGTGTGTATTAATATAAAAAAAAAAATTAATGAACAAAATTTTCATTATCCTATTTTAATTCTAAAATTAATATCGAAAATACTAAAATTATTATTAAAAATATTAAAATTACTATACAGTATTAAATTATTATTCAAAATATTATCAAAAATACTAATATATAAACCTAAAATATTTATTTAACTAGAGTGAAATTACTCCTCCCAAAAGGCACTAAGAGCAACTCCATCGCGGTACCGTTTGCCGCTTCCAGAAGTGTGAAAGGGAACTGGTCACATCATCTGCCATTCTGCCCGTCGGAGCAAATCAAAAAAAGTGGTGCATCCCTCTTTAGGGGAACGGACCAGTTTAGCTAATATGTCCCACCTTTATAGTGTTTGCATAGAACTCTGTTATACTTTTAATATAAAATTAATATTTTCTTTAGTTTTTGGATAATGTTACCGTTGTATCTATTTTACTTTTTTTACAAATATATTCGTTGAATGGATAAAAAAGAATTATATAATAAATATTATTTAAAATTAAAAATAATATACAAATAGATCCACTTTTAAATGAAAATTGTCTCTTCCATTAGAGAGTAAAGTGACCACTTCTCTTGAAAGGACCGCTCAATACTTAGTTTGACATATAAATGGGTCCATAAAAAAAAAAGAAAAATGTTCATTGGGCTGAAGTTGCTCTAAAGTGTCTTTTTTTTAATAGTAGGATTAATAACACATTAACATGTATTGACATAAAAAATATCATTTTAATAAATGAAGTTTTCATTGATTTTATTTTAATACTAAAAGTACTATAAAAGCATTAATATAAAATTGTAAAATATTTGTTTGACTGAAATACAATTTTTTCTAATATGCACTAAAATATTTTTTTCTTTATTATATTAATTTGAGATTGATTTGATGATAAACCCATAAATTTATCCTTATATCATGAATGTAACATAAGAATGGTACGAGAGAATATGACAACTAATATAGGTAAATTGATAAATGATGATATGTTTCTTCTTAAAATAAAAAGAATGACAATAAAATTGAACTTTAAAAAAATTTCTAAAAAGTAATTATAATGATCGAGAGGGAGTGCTAAATATTTACTTCTCATCAATCTCCTCTAAATCCAACCACATTATAAAAACTACTTCATCAACAACCCACCGCTTTTAGTCTCTAAAATTTGAAGCTGTGACATCTTTGTTGTAAATAAATCATCGATGACGAAAGGTCAAATCTATTAACATTTTTTAATATGCATGATTATGTTCAAAATGACTTATATAACGGAATGTCAAAATTAATCACAATTGAAATTGTGTCTTATCAATTTGATATTTTAAATTATTCGAGTCAAATTTCGAGGCGCACAAAATTAAATTAACCAAACTTAACCCGATTCTTTGTTTCTGTGTTTTTTTTTAATTTTAATAAGATTATTGTCCAAAACTAGCACAATTATGTGCCGCTAGTACTAACCGCAAGACTTAAAATCTTAAACTCCCAACTTTTAAAAGAGAGATCACATGATTATCTTAGAGGGTCTTAATTCGATTTGTTTTAATCTTTATTAAAAACACAAGAAGAATATATTTATTTATTTTATTGTGATTACCAAAAATTACTGTTCCATTCATTTTAAAAAGAGTAACATTCGAAAATAATTTTTTTCCAAAAAGACAATATTTATATTTTTTTTATTATAATGCAATATTTTGTAAAATTTATCATTTCAATCATTTTATTTTATCTTTAATTGAATATTCATAACAAAGTTTATGAGAAAAACTTATAATTGATTGATTGATGCATATAATTCTTAGTTAAACATGTAATATTACTATTTATCAAAAGTCTAAGGTTGCATTTGGTTGGATGAAATGGAATGACACGAGAATGTAAAGGGTGGATAAGAAGAAAAATGATGGTGGAAGATAAGAATCGTAAAATTACGAAGGAAGTATAAGAATGAAGAAATTTTAGATTATATGTAAAATTTTGGTTGTGATGAAATAAACAAATTCCATTAAAGAGAGTAAGTTAAAAAAATATATATAATCTTGTGGAAATTAGTATGGGAAAGAAATGAGTCTGACACGTGAATGATTTAAGTAAAATTCATTTATATTCTATTTTATCAAGCCAAATATAACATAAATATTACATTTTTAAAGAACAGGTGAAATTAATTTATTGAACCACTAAGTGTTGGGTCCAGTGGTGCCAGAGCTCTCAACTCTCTCAAGTGGTGAGAGTTTGAGTTTTCCCTGCAATTTCAATCCCAATATAAATGCGATGGATGTAAAGGTCTCATTGAATATAAGTGATAAGAAAGGATGAGTGATGTGAACGCTCGTTGGCCTAAATTCTAACGTATAAAAACAAAGTCAACAAATTCCAATAGTAAATGCTTATGTGATTTTGTAAGGCCTCCGACCGAAAACATGGAAACCTCCTTTCCTTACCCATGGGCCATGGCTCAAGCTGTGATCTAAAACTAGCTAGCTAGGTTTATTAGCATTTGTTCAGAACACCATAGCACAAAATTCCCTTAAATATGGACGAAAACTCATTACTGCTACTACTTTTTGTGAAATAAATTTTATTTTTAAATGTAATTCTTTTTTATATAGAACGTGTAGAGAGTAGTGCTCTATTGTTAACACCGTGAAATAAATTGTTAACAAAATTTTCATTCCAAAATTTATCCATCATTTATTACATATTTCCAGAATGAATCACACTTTACATAAAACGTTTATTTCCGGAATGAATCACACTTTACATAAAACGTGTTGAAACAAGGAAAATTCAAAATTGTTGTACATTAAGCAAATTTGCTGTACACTATGTCAAAATTATACGACTAGCTTATATAGAAAAACCACGATACTGAATCAGGTTTTAGCTACCAACGGTTCAAATGACCAATCTCAACATCTATATATATTCTTAAATGCCAAAATCTTTATTTTTTTATTTATTTATTTATTTACTTTTTGGAGGCAGATCGAAGCCTAACACAAGAAAAAGGGAAAAAAAGAAACTAATGACAGAACTCAAGTCACCCAATAAGATCGAGTTGCAAACTAGATGGAAAGATGCATTGTGTTCTCAATGACAACATAAAAGAAGCAGCGCTGGCAACAGAACTTCGTTTGCATGAACAAATGTATGCAAAATGGACTAGAACAAGCAACTTTGGGAGGAATCAGCCAAATTTAAAACAACTGAAATCATACAAATCAGAATTAGAAGAAATTAAACATAAGTTCCGAAAGATATTGCCCCAATTGAGTCGAAAATTAGCAATTATAATTAGCATGATCGAGCAGTTAATTAAATTTTGAAAGGATAAATGAAGGATTAGCTGATAGCTAGCCTGGGGAAATACAACAATTAATACCAATCACGAATACAACTATAATTAGCCAGATGGTGCATTTAGAAGTAGTGCCTTACACCAATATTTGCCAAATATTTGGACATTGCTTTTATCATTAACACCTTTTCCTGGGCCTTCGCTCTCTTCTCTATAGAAGGATGAATATTTATTGTCCCCTCTCCAAATGTATGTGCAAAGAGTTCATCATATGTTTTTAACACATCAGGCACCCATTTAGGATTGTACCCACCTGAAGCAATTAAAAGCATCTCAATTTTATCTGCTTCAATCTCCAGCCTGATGACAAAAGTCATTCAAATTGAACAGAATCAAGATTTGAGGACATCTGCAGGGGATTAAAGGTTTGAAACTCTGAACCCCCCGGAGAAGAAGGAACTAATTAAAACCCCAGAGATTCGAGATTCGAGAATGGAAATGGGAGAGTGGTGGAATGTGATCATTGGGTTTGTAAACCTCATGCTTAAACCCTCGGGGCTTAATAAATGAAGTGGGATCAAATGTTGGAATGGTGTTGGCAACGCTGATTGTGGGTTACTGATAATTTTCAATATAGAAGATGAACACACACACAGAGAAATGTTTATAGAGAGAGAAATATTATTACTCATTATTTCTGTAAATTCAAGCTTACATTGATTCGTATACAAGCTTTCTATTTATACACATTCCAGTAGTTAGTGAAATCTCTACTAACTAACTTCGTAACTAATTTGCTGAATTTAAGCAACTACTCACTGACTCTTGTCCAGCTCATCCTAGCTTCAGGTTGGTTCCATTTACCATGCTATAGCATTTTGATAGTTTGCTACTGATTTGCTTGGTTTGACTAGACTAGCCACGACTCTTGTTAGATCAAACATTAGGTGATAAATAATATATATATATATATATATATATATATATATATATATATATGTTACTGCTAGAGTGGAGGAAGTTGTGGAGAGCAGTATTTGTGCTGTTGAAAGGAAAATAATATATCTAGTTTTGCAATTTTAAAAAGAAGTGGAAAGAAAAGAATAAGAACCAAAGAGAGGGAAAAAAGGAATGAGTTAAGAAGACGTTTGGGAACTTTTATAAGGAACTTTTAATTCAAAAGTTAGTTTTATTACCGCACACTCTTAAGTTAGAATATAATCTAAAAGCACAAAATAACTTTTATTTGCTCTTGGAAAATTACTTTCTAAATTCAAAAGTAATTTTATTTCAAAAAGTTGCAAGTTGTTCTCAAATATTCCTGTATATGTTTTTCAATTTTTTAAAAAAAGAGAAAGAAAATGTATAATCATGTTCTGTTTAAGGTATACTTGACAATTAGGTATTATTGATTAATTTTATCAACATGTTCAAACTCACAACATATTTATTCATGGGTAAATGTACCCATTTATTTTTGGATACCAATTGTTGTATCCATTACCCATGACTATGGGTATTAAGTAACCAGTGGGTACCCAAATTATACATAATTCAAATTAATTATCTCTAATTAATCTCAACTAATTATCTAATTATTATTATTATTTTAATTTTTTAAATACATAGATGGTATTAATCAAACTTAATTCAATTACGATAAGCTTGATTGGTCGTGCTTAGCAGGATTATATATATAATCCTTACTGCTGCTGTTATGCTACAAATGTGCAATGCACTAATTGGGTTAATAAGTATCTGGCTTAAGAGAAATATTAGGGCTATTAGAATAAAAAGGTGCAAGGCTAATGGGCTGTCCAACTCGGCTAGGTAATGATGACTTGGGTTGGTATAGTTAAATTGACATTGGGCTTCTCTTTTATTTTTCTTTTGATCTGCTTTCGGCCTGACCCAATACTCCCAAACCCTAACACCAGGTTTCCTCTCCTCCCATGTACATGGCAGCTTCGCCGCCGGCCAGCCACCTGCCGCCGGTCGGCCATCCTTTCACGGTCACACCCAACAATATACAGACGCACACTATCTTTCATGGTTTATTCACTTCCATGTGACTATCCATAACCAAATATCCCCCTACGCTCGATGCCACGGTCGAAAATGGTAGAAAACGGAGAAGGAAAATGGTTTATTCACTTTCATAGGTACAAAAATCAAACGATTTTATTAACAAACAAGGGAGATATTAGGGATTAAAGATTCGAGTAATATGTGTTCTTGACCAAGAAATAGGTCTTGAGTTCTAATACACCAATCCATGCAATACCGCAACAAAAACGAAACTATGACCAGTAGGAATCTATTAAAAAAAACACGGAACACAATTTCGATGCAAAATGAGTGAGAAATTGCGAGTCAAAGATTGGTCAACTAGTGTGTGGTCTTGGGGTGTGTGTTTTTCAAAATTTTTCAGCAAGAACAAGGTAAAGTCTACGTTTTTGTCAAATTTTAGAATTTTATATCTTCAGTTCTACTGGTCCGATTTGTGTGTGGTTTGTTTCTATGTGTTCTATGTCATGAGAACTACACATATGAGCTAAGAAACATCAATCACAAGCACAAAAGTACAGAGATTTATACCTCCAAAATATGCTACTTTACAAGGCTGTTGAAGAACAAGAATAGAGTAATTTTTTCACCAACTTTGAAATTTTATATCTTGATTTGTAGAACTCCAAATCAAGATCCGTTTGTTTCTGGAGATTCATGGACAAGTCTAGTTAGTATTTTATCCAAAATATAAATAAATTAACAAGATTTAATTTGTGGAATTACCCCTCAAGATTCAAACTTGAACACATTTGGATTTTCAAGTTTTTCAACACTTTTTCTTCCTTCACTTGCTAGATCCGAATTTGTTGTTTTAATTTCAATTTTTAATGACTTTAGATATATAATGTGACTGCTAGGGCTACATCTTATTGTTTATATAGTCCAATTTATTTCCCAAAATGTTAAGGTTTAATTTTAAAACAAAACATAAAAGAACTTTACCTTCTTTCCTCTTTTGTTAATGCTGTTTTGATTATACTAAACATCACTTGGCTGATGTTTTACATCAATAATGTAATTTAGTTTAGTAACAGATTAATCTTCATGTTCATTTAATATTTAATAAATTGTAAACGCGAGCGAAAAGTCCATTTCATTCTTTGATGAGTTGCCACCGACTTCATCAAGCTTTTCGTACACTTGAGGCGCCACCATAGGATCATAGCCAGCCGAAGCCATTACAACCAACCCAATCTGATCTACTTCCTTCTCCATTCTATAAACACATCATAATATGAAAGATGAATGAGTGAAAGAATGGATGAATTAATATAAGTACGTACATTACTAGGAAAAAAGAGCTACTTCCTCGACCACTCTCATTTGCAACTTTTGACATTTCTCAAATTTTAAGAAAAAGTATGAGTTTAATGAAAATATCTATATTGTCTTTCGAAATGAGTGTTGGAAAATGAATAATTTCATATTTGCAAAAATAGTTAAAGAGTAAAATAATTAAATTAAAGTGATGTAACATAAAGTAAATGATAGAAGGGTAGTTTGGATAATTAAATGAATAAAATTTTCATATATGATATTGTTTCAAATGTTGGAACATCCAAAGAAAGAAAATATTACAAATGAACTAGGACAAAAGGAGTATTAGAATCACTCAACAGTACGCAGCATTCAAATGTTGTCCCAATTTTACATATCTATATTCTATCTCATTTTCCTCTTATAATCGAAACTTGTCCACTTTTCAAAATTTTCTTAGTCTAGCTTCTTTTCAAAATTTTGTTTACATCTAAAATTCTTATGCTATGTTTGGTGCACATGCATCTTACTATAGGAATCTTACTATAGGAATGAATATATCATGTTCATACCCATGAGACCCATATTTGGATTGATATATGTGATATTCTAATTATCATTCTAAGTAATTTAATCACAATATTATTAACAATGTCACAACTACCACCGTCGCCGCTGCAGCTAGCCACCTAACCATCAGCACCACCGCCAACCACCGCCACTGCCGTCATCAACCACCCAACCACTATCATCATCACTTCTGACCACTATCACTGTCACTATTGTCGCCACCACTACCATCGTCGACCACCGCCACTGTCGTCATCGACCACCCAACCACTATCACCATCATTGCTGACCACCACCACTATCACTATTGTCGCCACCACCACTATCGCTGACCACCGCCACCCACCACCATCACTGTCGCCAACCACCACCACCGGCTGTTGCCACCCAAATAACTTCACAACTGTCGCCGACCACCACCACTATCATCGACCATCACCACTGGCGTCGACTACCCAATCACCACCACCACCAACTACTAACCACCACCACCACACCAAACCACTGGTCATTGTAACTATCCTACTATTCTTGCAACCATCATCCAAACTGTATTACTGTCAATGACTTTTTATTATTATTTAAATATTCATTCTTAGTCATTTTTTTGTGCATTCAAACGTGAGTATGATAATATTATATTACTATCATTCTTAGATATCTTATAGTTAGATATAACATTTTCGTTCTCATACTAAGATTCTCGCATGTCAAACATAGTTTAAGAATGATGTGATAACTCTAAAAATGAATAAGATATAGGAAGATGAAAAACACCGAACATTGGCTTAAGAGATTTCAAATCACTTCAAATAGTGTTGTCAAGGAGATGTACTTAAAATTAGACAAAGAAATCAGTCAGATTTGGGTTCCTCAAATTAATCCATAAGAGGCCGCTGTTTTATGATTACAAGAATACATAACCAAAATTCTCACATTTCTGCCCTATAAAATCTACTTAATGTTCAAAGTTTATGGGCCACGCCCAAGTACTCCTTCCAAAATTAGAGATACATGTTCTCTTTTTAGTTGTTCTAAAATTAGAGATACATTTATATTTTTAGACTATAAAAAGTAATGAAGTTTCTTAAATACAATTTCACTATTTCAATTAACTCAACTACATTCACTATTTGGTGGTTTCTACCATAACTTCCACTACTATTGAATAACATAATAATAGGAAACTATTTGGACATAAAAATCGTCATTGTAGACTCATATCTCTGATTTTGAAACAGAGGGAGTATATTCATATTGTTTATTCAGAGCAATCATAATTCTCAATATAAAAACTCTAACAGCTACAAATTCTCAATTTCTACTTATGAGGAGGCAGATTAAAAAGAAATTGCATAGTTTATGTTCCTACAATAACTTCCTTTCCGTTGTTCATTGTTAAAATGGCTTAGAACAAGACATATAGTGAATTATATGGTGCGTTCGGTTTGATGGAATTGAATGACACAAGAATGAAATAAATTTTACATAATTTACTATATATCATTCATGTACAAAATTCATTCTTTACTTCATTTATTTCCACAAGATTATGTTTTAGTTTTTAAAGTCACCCACCCACTCATGGATGGAGATTGTCTATTTCATCACAACTAAAATTTTATATACAATTTATCATTTTTTCATTCTCATACTCCTTTCATAATTATGTAATTGTCGTCTTTCATCTCTATTTTTCTTCTTATCCACCTATTTCATACTCATGTTATTTCATTTCATCTAATCAAATGCAACTTTATATTTATATACGATCCTTATGGGTCCTAATGAGATAAGTCGGATAATGAAATGAGAAAATACAAGAGCGAGCATCAATGCTTACCGATCCTAATGAATAGAAATTAACAAGCAATTCAGTTACATATTAGTACTTGGAAGAGCAATTGTTCAGAAAAATCCGAAATTTCAGATGATGATGAATCCAAGACATTACCACTTATCGTACCATATACCATAAAAATAAAAATGCATGCACCAAATGGCTATGATATATATTATACCAATATTATGAAAAAACACAAACACACATATTAAGTCGAGAGTACGTAAAATAAGGATGTATTGATATGTACCTCCGTGAGAAAGGAAGTTCTAGAAAGAATTTTAACGCACCACTGGAATCGGGACGATTGCAATAGTGAAGTGGCCCTGCCAGAGCAGCCAAAAAAGAGCTTATTAATCGTAAAATGCGACTCCATATAACATTTGTATGTTTTTCAGCCCAATGTCTACCAACGATATGCCCAACCTAATTCAAAACATCCAAACAAACAAATACTACAATTGTTAGTTAATCACGATAAATCAACATTTGTGGATTTTTTTTCCATTCTCCTAGTTCAAAAAGAAAAAAAAAATTTGTGTCATACACAGCCACCAAACTAGTTTTCAATATTGTATTTAACAAAAAGATTGAAAGTATTTTACTTTACTAAGTTTTGTGCTAATTGAAACTAAACATAGTTGAAGACTAGATATGAATGTTAAAGTCAAGTGTATATCTAATTTTGAAATCAACGAGTATCTATTTATATATATATATATATATATATATATATATATGGGACTATAAATGGAACGAACTTGTATATATGCTACTATAAAGATTATACCTCATGCCCAATTACAGTTGCAATCTCTGCATCGGAATTACAATGTTGAAGCAAACCAGAATAGAGAACAATCTTCCCTCGTGGTAAGCAAAATGCATTGCATTCATCAGGCAGATCAACCACCAAAGTTCAGTTCCTCCAAATGCTCAATTGTCAACTTTCTCTTTGCTCTTCTTCTTCTTCCATATTCAACCAGTTTATCATCAGAAGCCTCATTACTACTCCCCAAATCTTTCTGTAATACCCCAATTATCCGATTCGCAATCGACTTTACCCGAACACTAATATTCTTTTCCGAAATTTATCGCAAGTGAAGGAAGAAGAAGTACTGTATGGATTGTGTTTGAATATGAAGTCAAACCCCGAATTTACAGAATTTGGAGAAAATAGACAAGAGCCAGATGAGATTAGGCTTTTGTTTATGATGGGTATGGAAGAATATGGCGAAATTGGATTTGGAGAGGAAGGGATTTGGGGTTTAATAATTTTGGAACTGAGCCTATGGAATTTATCAGAGACAAATTTCAGGTTTCGGCACAACATGGTTATTGAACAAGCTTGTAATACACTAAATTATTAATCTCACAATAGTATGGATGACTTTTGGTGACCTGATTCGGAAGACAATGATTTGTTTCTTCCGTTGGGGACATAAACACCTTCCTATTATTCCCCTCTACCATGATACAATGTCCGCTACATCTCCTAATACAAATACATACATATATACAAGACACGCCAATCTCCCTTCTTTTATGCCCTGTATTAAGTCATTAGAATCCTACATGTCAACTTCTTAAAACTTTATACTCCTTCCCTTCTAGAAAAACAATAACATTTTATTTTTTTTGAACAATGTTATAAAATTTTAAATTGTGACAATAGTTTAACAATACTTTAATATAATAAAATCTTTATTTTATTAAAATCTTAATGTATTTTGTAATGTTAATCATTTTTCAATCAAAATCAATCGCATTCAAATTAAATTTTAATCATAAATTTTCGCAAAATATTAGATACTTTTTGAAATGTTATTTTTTGTTTTCTTTTCTTTTCTTTTTTTTTTCTTTGAATGAAGTATAGGAGAATGAATTATAATTTGTTATGGTAAAACTGCTCTCTTGGAATGGCTAGTCTTTCAACATATTCAATTTGTACATCTATAAACACTTAAGTCTAAAAATGTTAGGAATGTGACGATCCTCGTTTGTGACACTTCATGTCACGTCGAATATATTGACATTTGTTAAGTAATTTATAAATTTGAATTCTACTACTATTATTATCAACATGGCTAGACCTTATGTCTAGACCTAAACCCATTTCAAGTTTCAAGTGTCTATAGTACACGTGTAGATAATTTGAATTTGTGCACATAGATAAGTAGATTTGACACGTGGATAAATAAATGACAAAAATCATCAATAAATTTTATTTAAATTTGTTTATCAATGTATTAGGTCAGTAGATTTGAGACGTTGGTAAATAAATGACAAAATTCATCAATAAATTTTGTTTAAATTTGTTTATAAACGTATTAAGTAAAGTTATACGGCTCATAACATGACCCTATCTCACTCTAAACTCCATCGAAAGTTCGAAGGAACTATTCATGATTACTAAAAAAAATTTGTCAAATTTAATACTCCGTAACAAAAGATTTATTCACAGTACGTGTAAAGTTTCATGATTACCAAAAAATATTTCTCAGATTTTTTTTAATTAAGAACGAGGCAGATCGCAAATGAAATGCAGTTCTTAGATTTATGCACCAAGCTACAAGCTAATTAAGAGATGCGAGTAAAAATTATCTACTGCATTGATGAGACATACTGGACTGTGACATGAGAAAAGTACAAGAGTGATAATGCTTAATGATTCTGAGATGTAGAACTTAAAAACAATTGAATTAGATATTTCTTGGAAGAGTACAAGATTATTCAGAATTTCAAATAAAGAAAGGAATATGTTTGGACAAAACAGAGAAGACCCAGTAGAGTTATGTTTTTGTTTATAATTGGTACAGAAGAATATGGGTGATGGATTGATGGATTCTTTGAAATTTGAATTTGTCTTTCGGATTATTGGATTTTCTTAAAACTTCTTTTTTGGTCAAACGCCAATGATTGTGACGCTCAAAGTACTACCAATTCCTACCTAATGCAAATTTAGAATAGAACTCTGATCTTCTTTTGTAGTCCATCTCAATGTTATCATAATTGAACCGGATATCGAACCGGTGAAATTAGTGGTTTACAGTTCAAGTTGAACCGGTAGTTCAACCAGATTGATTATTTTATTAAAAAATATTATATAAATCATAAATATTTTTAAAAATTCATCAAATATAACAACTTTTTAAATATCTTAAAAATTCATTACATACAAGTCTTAAATAATAAAAATAAATAAAAAACTTCAAATTTCATTCGCATCCTTAGTTGTCATTGTTCTCAATTCTCATCTCCAATTTGAGTGTAATGCCGCTCCTCATCATCTAAATAATAAAAATAAAATAAATTAATATTCACACATTAATTCAATATGTAAGAAAAACTCGTAAATCCAAATAAAATTACAAAAAAAACAAAGTTAAAGAGCAAACCTATAATATCACTTGGTTGTTCAAGAACCAATTTCTCAATCACATCAAAATCAAGTTCACCTTCCTTATCAACAACCCAAAACTCAGTTTCATCAATTGTTTCGTAATCAATTGGATCAAAAGGTCTCTTGGACATTGACAACCTAATAATTAAGAATAATAATATCAGTACTTTAATGCAAAGAATACAATTTAAATATAATCAATTACATAAGTTACAATAACATACCTATTCTTCAATCGCAAATTATAGTGAATATAAACCAAGTCATTCAATCTCTCATGCTCTAATCTATTTCTCTTCTTAGAATGAATGCGTTCAAACACGTTCCAATTGCGTTCACATCCAGAAGAAGAGGCAGTTTGGCTAAGAACTTTAATAGCCACCTTTTGTAAATTTGGAGCGTCATAACCAAATATTCTCCACCATTCATCTTTTATTGAATATAAAATGAAAACAATATAGTATGAGATTAATTAGTATCCGGACAATATAGTATGCTACAAAACAAAAACAGTACAATACTTTATTGAACAGAAACAGTACAATGCTGCAAGACAGAAACAGAAAATCAAAAAACAGAAAATTAAAAATCAAATTAAAAACAAAAAATTAGTAAGAGATTTATTAGTACCCGGACGAGTCGTTTTGCTGCAAGCAAGTGCCTTGGGACGAGAAAAGCACTTTTCACGGTCTCTAAATATTCACAACTCCTCTAACATTACAATGCTTGATTCGTCCTCAGCCTTCTCATACTTGTCCAACAAGTTCAATATACCACGTTTGATCTCACTATCACCACAGATTGAAGTTGGATCATATTGAAATGCAGGATTTAAGTAATAAGCTGCTGCATGAAGATCTTTCCGTAACATGCGATCCCATCTCCAATCTATAATATCAATGTAGGGTTCATACAATTCTGCCTTATTCTGAAATGTTTTCATAATTTCCACGCTTGCCATAAACATGCCCTCATAGATATAACTAGGGATGAGCAAAAACGAACCGACAACCAAACCGACCGCAAAATCGAACCGAACCGTGGCTATTTGGTCAGTTCGGTTCGCTTCCATTTTAAAAATTCGGTTGGTTCGGTTTAGGTAATTTATAGTTTCGGTTTTAAACCGAACTGACCGAAATGATCGAACAAAAACTGAACCGACCGAAATTTGTAAATACTAAAACACCAAACCGTGACTTCACTTCAGTGTTCACAGACCACAGTTCAGTACTTCAGTCCAGTCTTCTCCTATTTTGTTAACCCTAAATTCTCTTCTCTTCCCGTCTTCCTGACTCCAGTCTTCATTCTTCAGTGTTCACTCGTCATTGTTCTCTTCTCTTCCCGACTCCACCGCTTCTTCGATCTTCACTCTTTCATCTTCTCCACTCATCTTCTCGGCTTCTTCGATCTCCACTCGCCTTCTCCACTCAGTCACTCACCATTCGTCTTCTATAGTCCAATCTCCAGTCCACTCACGTTCTCTTGGCTTCTCCAGTCTCGGGCGTAAGGTAGTTATTGCAATTTGTGTTTGAATTGATTTTTGAATTGATTTTCTTGGCACCAACCTCTGTTAAAGCCTCCTGAATTTGTAGAGCAGATTCTCCGTATTGGAGTTTATCCGCTAAATCCATTGCAGTTTCCTGAGTCTGATTTACAATCCATTGTAGTTTCCTGAGTCTGATTTACAATCCATTGTAGTTTCCTGAGTCTGATTTACAGAGTCTGATTCTTCGTATTCTCTATTGATTTACTTTGGGTGGTTTGACAACTAAGATGTCATCGATGAATGTGGATGACAATAACAATGAAGATAACATCATTGTAAGTTTTTATTGTAGTTTAATTTCAAATTTTTAATTTTAGTTTGATTTTGATTTTGATTTGTTTTGAAATCAATTTCAGATTGTTGTTTGGTTGTTAAATTATGGTGGTGGTTCACTTGTTTGCAGGTTCCTTCACCGGATACGCCGGCCTCGCCAAGTACCCAAGGGAGCCAACATGATTTAAATTCGGGCAGTGTAGATATCACTCAAAATTTGGACACTTCAAACAATGAGACCGAGGTCAGCGGTTTGGGATCACTTCACAAAATTTACTAATGAAACCGGTGAAATTAAAGGTAAATGTAATTATTGTGAACGAGAGTTTCATTGTGATCGGGAGTTTCATTGTGATCCTAGGAAGAATGGCACATCGGCACTTATAAGTCATATGAATAAGTGTTCTCTTCACCATCATGCTTTAGAAACACGTCAAACACAAATTAGTATTCAACCGAGTTTAAATAACACCGAAGAGACTAGTATTGGTACTTGGAGATTTGATCAATATCTTTATATAAAGGCATTAGCTAGGATGATTGTTCTTGATGAATTGCCATTTAAAACGGTTGAGCATGAAGGATTTCGTTATTTTATGTCGGTCTGTTGTCCTAGGTTTAGAATTCCTTCTCATTGGACGGTTGCCCGTGATTGCTTTGATTTATATAATTGTGAATTTGAGAAATTGAAAGTTGTTTTGACAAATGGTTGTGAAAGAGTTTGCTTGACAACGGATACATGGACTTCAATTCAAAGAATAAACTACATGTGTTTGACTACACACTTTATTGATAATGATTGGAGATTGCAAAAGAAAATCATTAATTTTTGTCCAATCACTTCACATAAAGGAGCAGGAATTTGTTTAGCCTTAGAGAAGTGTTTAAAAAATTGGGGAATTGAGAAAGTGTTTACTGTTACTGTTGACAATGCTAGCTCCAATGATGTTGCTATAACTCGTTTTAAGAAAAGAATTTGTAAATGGGATTCTACTGTTGCTAATGGACAATATGTTCACATTAGATGTGTTGCACACATATTGAATTTGATTGTTGTTGAGGGGTTGAAAGATGTCAATGAAAGTGTTACTAAGATTAGACAAGCGGTAAGAAATGTTAGACAATCTCCCGCTAGATTGGTGAAATTTAAAGATTGTTGTGAGTCAGAGAAAATTGAGTGTAAAAGTTTATTGTGTTTGGATGTACCTACTAGATGGAACTCAACATATTTAATGTTGTCTGTGGCGGAAAAATTTGAGAGCATTTGAAAGATTTCATACTGTTGACCCATATTTTAAATTAGATCTTGAATCACATAAATGGGTAGATAAATTGGGTCAAAATGGGGAAGTTATTTTTTATGTGAATGGAAATATAGAGAGAGAAATGAAAGTCATTGATGGGAGGCCAAATAGTGATGATTGGGCTATTGTTAGACGTTATGCTAATTTATTGGAAGATTTTTACCATCTTACTCTTCAAATTTCTGGTTCTTCCTATGTTACTAGTAATCAACTTTTTGAAGAAATTAATCAAATTTTTGTTAAGTTGAATGATTGGATAGTGAATGGGGATAATGAGTTGTATGAAATGGGGTTGAAAATGAAAAATAAATTTGAAAAATATTGGGGTGATCCGTTTAAAATGAACAAATTGATTTTTATTACAACTATTCTTGATCCTAGAAAAAAATATAGCTTTGTTGAGTATGCACTTTGTGAAATGTATGGCGATGATAAGGGAATGAGTGTGGCAAATATTGTCAAAGATGCAATGTTTTCTCTATTTGAAGAATAAAAAACAAAGTTGATGGGTGATAGTGGTGATTCTAGTGAATCCTCAACTTTTACACAAAGAAGTGGAGCCTTGAAAGACGATCTTAGGATTAAGACTGTGACAAAAAATTGGAAGATGAAAAAGTCCACTTCAACTCAACAAGTTTCAAGAAAAACAGATATTGAGAGGTACCTTACAGAAGATAAGGAAGAAGATGAAGTTGGTTTTGATGTCCTGAAATGGTGGAAGAAAAATACGGTGAGTTTCCCAATTCTTTTTTCGATGGCTCGTGATGTGTTAGCCATTCCGGTTTCTACGGTTGCTTTGGAATCAGCTTTTAGCACAGGGGGGAGGGTGCTTGATCCTTTTAGGAGTTCTTTGACTCCAAAAGTGGTTGAAGGATTAATTTGCACTCATGATTGGCTTAGATCCTCAAATGAGCCTATATTTATTGAGGAAAATATCGAGGATGTTGAAAAACTTGAAGGAGGTATTTTTTGTTGCTTATATTTGTAGTTTTTCTAATTATAATTATGTATGTGTATATATTTAATATAAGTTTTTCTATTATTATTTTCAGAGTTGGCAAGCTTTCATTTGGGATCTACAAATCTTGATTTCTAAGGATTTATTATGGTAAGGTAACACATTTTATTGTTTTTTGTTTATTATGATTTGAGAGTTTTTGTGGACGTTTTATTTATGATGCTTGTAATGAATATTGTGATAACTAGTGATATTGTGTTATGTCTGGCCTCTGCAGCAGAAGATGATGAAGACCTGATGCTACAGAGACTGAGAAAGTAGAAGCAGGAAAGCCTGATGCTACATTGGCCCCTGTTTTTCATAACATTGTTCCCTGTTCTTTGGGGCAGAAATCATATCGTTGGCCCCTGTTTTTCATAATATTTCATCTAATTTGACAGTCATAGATTCTTGAATGGATGTACTTATAATGTTGGTTTTGTTGCAATTGCTAGGGTTTAAAATTCTTTATTTCAGTTTTTGGATTTTGCTGCAGACGTGAACTCACAATGGCATTTGATGTCTCAGTTACTTTTATCCTAATTTTCAAGTTCTCATGTTATTGTTGCTCATGTATCATGCGTAATGTCTATTGTGATATAGAGCTGGAGAATTCAGCACCATGTTTTTTTCTTCTTCTGATTTTTTCTTAACTTTATGTTGTAAGTTTATCTTTGCTCATTTTATACAAGTCTCCGCAATGTTGTTCTAACTTCTGAATTCCATTAATTCTGTTCGTTCTCTTTATTCACACAAAACATGCACCATAGCCTATGATTACATAATTTCTCCAAACTTGAATAGCTCTCAAGGTAAATCTATAAGATTACATACATAAAAACAAAGACTATTATAACCTTATTCAAATAAGCGCAACATGCAATTTCCCTGTATCAAAATCGACAACATCAACAATGCTCCCTGTATCAAAAAAAATCAAAGACTTTTTTTTTTATATAGTAAACCGAACCAAAATTATTTCGGTTCGGTCAATTCGATTTTACCCAAAAAATCGGTCGGTTCGGTTTGGTTTTCAAAATGAATTCGGTCTATTCGGTTTGCCATTTTCGGTTCAGTTTTGAACCGAACCGACCGAATGCTCACCCCTAGATATAACCCAAAGATGGCTTTTCATTAGTATCACAAAGTCTCAACCACCGTATTATTGGAGTCATAGCCTTCGCAACTATCAAACAATTATCTCAAAACTTTAAAAACAACACAGTTTCTCTCACATCTTTAGCTTTTTGATGCACCATGAATTGCTTACACTCATTGCTAACAACTAATGCCTCCAAATCATTTTTATGATAATACAAGCTTTGTAAAGCAATAAAAGAAGTTGCAAAACGAGTTGCACCCAGACTAATAATTTCTCTCCAAACAGGTCTTTTTCTTAGCCAATTCAAAGTTACCTTGTGATTATAAACAAAAACGGTAACTTGAGATTCAAGAGTAACAACATCTTTCACATTGGGCATATCTCCAACATCTTTCAAGATCAGATTGATACAATGAGCTGCGCAAGGTGACCAATAAATAGACTCATATTTATCCATAAACAAGGCACTTGCAGCCTTATAATTAGCCCCATTATCGGTCACCATATATACCACATTCATAGGACCAACCATTTCCACAATTTCACTAAAAAAATTACACATATTTTCAGCCTTTGTATAAATATCAGAAGCATCAACAGATTTGATAAAAGTAATCCCCTTTGGACAATACACTAAGAAGTTGATTAAAGGCCTCTGTCTAGTATCTGTCCACCCATCCCCCATTATAGTGCAACCTGTATCAGCCCAAGTTTGTCTAATGGAATCAACAATTAACCCTACATGCATCTTAGCATCATTCAATAAACTTCCACGCAAAGCATGAAATGAAGGATGCTTATATCCATGACCCATGCTAACAATTTTATCAATAGCAAGTTGCAAATAAGGAGAATTCACAGCATTGAATGGAATGCAAGCATTATAAAACCATAAAGCTACTGACTTATCAGTAGCTTTCCATTTTTCAGCACTTTGCATACATGCCTTAATAGAAGGTTGGGAAGGATCACTTACACCTCTTTCAAAATATGATTCAATTTTAGAAAAAGCTTGCCTCTTTGTTGCTGAAACAGATTCACCAGATGGAATATCATTTCTTTCGTCCTCAGTAAACCCTTTTTTCTCCAATGCTTTTCTCGCATTAGCATTCAATATACATTTCATTTCATATTGAATCTCCGGAGTAACACTTTTGTAAGCACCAACGTCTCCTTTAACTCCAGCAATGTGTCTCTTCATCCTATTTATCCCTCCACCACAAACTTTCTTTTGACATAAATTATATATATATATGTCTTCTTACTATTTCCATGTGATACCTCAGTCACATATTTCCATGCCGCATCGGTTTTTTGTCTAATTGAACGTTCTGAAGGAGTTGTAGAAGCTGCTTGTGATCCAGTAGAAGCTGCTTGTGATCCAGCAGGAGTTGTAGATGGTGTAGCTGAATCTGACATTGTTCCTATAAAAACATGAACAAAGCTTAAAACTTAACATGCCAAAACAGTTTTAACATGCCAAAACTTAAAACTTATTAAACTTAAAACTTTGGAAACTGAAGGATTCATTAATCTGTCCAAACCGTGCACTTCTCAATGACCCAATTTGACAACAAAGTTCAACCAAAACTTCTGTAAACAGAGAATTTGAGACATAAATTCCTTAAATCAGTTTTTAAAATTTCAAATTACATACGAAATTAATAGCATCAATTTGATGCGATTTGAATAAATATACGTTTTTGATTTATAAACAAATTAGAAGACTTGATATTTTTTTTAGACTTCGGAATTCAAATGCACAACAACATATAACAGAATTAAAGTTACCTTGTTGAATCCGTGAATATGGAAGACAAGAGTGAGTCTGAACCGAGATTAGAGATTTGAAGTTTGAAATGGATTGATCGATTAGAGAGAATAAAATGGTAGAAGAAGATGAAGAAGACGATGAAGATGAAGAAGACGAATAAGAGAGATGAAGAAGACGATCAATCGCAGTTCGCAGATGCAACTTTTTCCCCAAAGAAAACCTGGAAGTCTGGAACATAAAATGGCAAAACAGAGTAAAAGAGAGTAAAAACCAGTTTTTTGCCAGTTCAACGATTCACCGGTTTTATCCGGTTTGAACTGGTTTTATCCGGTTTGAACCGGTTCGGCCCGGTTTTACTCCTAACCGCCTTTTTCCTTCGACCGGACCGGAGTCACGGCCGGTTCCCGGTTAAATCGGTCGGACCGGCTGGTCCGGTCTGGTTTTAATAACATTGGTCCATCTATAATTAAGAGACGATACAAACACGGCGTACTGTATGTGCATGCACGCATGCACATACCAAAAGATGAAAAAAAGTTTAATAAAAATTTGTTCTTTCTTTTCTCTATGTCACTAGTCCTCCATCAATAGAGTATTCTCTCTGCCTCTTTTATGTTAAATATGTTAATTTTATTTAAAAAAATTATTTATATTAATTCTCATTTAAAATAATTTCATTTGTTAATTTTTTAAAAATTAAATAAAATATTTAACACATACATAAAAATTCAACTAAAATTACGTACAAAAAAATCAAACTAGGCCGAGGAACTTGATACTTGTGGAGCTTTTCGATCAAAATATGGCCTTGATAGCGCTCTTGACTATACCTGGAGCCTGTTTCGTTCATCACATAAGGCTTGGAGAGCTCCTCGGCTCTCTTCTTTCTAGATGGATATGTGGAGAAGTAATCAGTCTTTGATTCATCACCCCTACGTTCGTCAAGCACTTTGTGCACTTTAAGTGCTACTTGAGGATCATAGCCAGCAGAAGCCATTAAAAACAATCCAATCTTATCTGCTTCTTTCTCCGTACTGATCGCAAAATAAGACAACAAGACGATGAAACAACTTGGTTTAGTAAGATCGAAAAGCCATAGAATCACTCAACACCATCATCTAGTTATGGCAGTTGTTTCTTGATTCAAAAAATACATACATAACCAACATGCCCGCAATTTCAAAATCATCAGTTTTCCCTTTAAAATGCAATTGATGTTTTTACGGCGAAACAAGAATACTAGAGTGTTAAATCAGAAAGCAATAATAATAATTAAATAAATAATTATAAAGGATACTGGAGGATACTGAGTATATTTTGGATTTGCTTGAAGCATTACACCTAAGGTATCAAGTTTGGAATACCAAGTTTGTTGCCCTTAGAAGGATATATATGCATACCTTTGTAACCAGATTATCAAACTCAACATAGATCCATTCCTATTAGGATTCTACATTGGCCCATACACTTTCCGTTTTTTGTCCACATATAATATTAATTAATAAAGTATAATTAATATTTATCATCTTATTATTATTAATATATTTTGAACATATTATCCAACAATCTCCTCCTATGTTCTAAATATAAAACAATAATAATGAACCATACATGAACAAATGATATCAAAGTATCATGAAACCAAATTCAAATAAAATCATCCATATATGTCTGAATCAAACCAAATCCAAGTATTTAGGTTTTGAAACAAAACAAATTCAACAAATGAATAAATCTCCACGTAGGAAAATAATATCCGAATAATATAAACAGAACAATGATAAGACTCGGGGATTCAATTATGCCAACAGATTCTACTCGTTTAGTAGATCATCATCCTCCATAGAGAAATCCACTTGATCTCCTCCAGTTCCATCTTTTTCTGCAATTGACAATTTAACACAAAGAATTTCATATGAGACACTTCTCAAAATGAATTCAAATTCGTTTTGCCAATTAGTATAAGTATCTAGTTCAACAAATATGAACATAGTACAAATCACAAAGATGATGCAAGTATCTAGTTCAAATAAATGAAACATAGTACCACAACAAAAATAGTTTAATGTAAAAGTATCTAGTTCAATACTAAAAAACTTAGTACCAATCACATAATAAAACTATTAAGCATCACCAACAAGTTTTCAACATATAGAACTTGTTCCATTATGGTTTCTCTCATTTAAAGATAAGAACCACACATGTCTCTTTTTGGAATGTTATAATTTCATACCCAACATGATTTTAGTATGATGTATCATCAAATTTAGAATGACACAACAAGTCATGATAGGCATATCATCAAATTTGGAATGATATAAAGAAATCACAACATCAAGACATATCAAATAACATGCTTATATAGATTAGAATTACAACTATAAAAGGTCAATTATCTTTCATAAGACTCTTTTCCATAGCTCTTAACCCCATCTAAATCACAATATTATAAGCACGATCTCTCGGTAAGCCCTTTGTAAGAGCATCCGCTACATTGTTACTAGATCTCACATCAACAACAATGATGATCTCACAATCAATGAGATAACATAATCTACCTTGTTTAAACCTCAACATCCTCCTTTTAGGATTAAAAAGAGTGTTAGTTGCAATTCATTTTGTGTTGCTTGATTATCACAAAATATCGACAAAGAATTGACTTTTAACCTTTTCATTGGAATATCTGTTACCAAATCCTTCATCCATTCAGCTTCATCTGCAGCTGAAGCTAATGCATAAAGTTCCGTTTCCATAGATGACAAACCAATATTAGTTTGTCTCTTAGATTTCTAAGCAACTGCTGCACCACCTAGTGTAAACAAATAACCACTAGTAAATCTAGCATCACCCACATCTGGGCACCAAGAGGCATCAGAAAAACCTTCCAACGTAGAAGGATAACCTCTATAACACAAAGAATAATCTTGAGTATCCTTAAGGTATCTCATCAATCTATCTAAGGCATTCCACTGTTCAATTCTAGGATTACAAGTGTATCTGCTTAACATGCTAACAGCAAAAGCTATGTCAGGCCTAGTGCAAGTCATCGCATACATGAGACTACCGACTAATTGTCTAACAGTCTTGCCCTCATTAGGCTTTAACCATTTATTATAATCAAAAGGTGTCTCAATCACTTCGCACTCACTGTATCCCCATTTACTTAGTAAATTTCCAATATAGTGAGATTAACTAAGGTAAATACCTTGCCCACTAAAACTCACTCTAATGCTTAAGATAATATCAACAACACCAAAATCTTTCATGTCAAACTCTTTCGACATGGTAACTTTGACATCATTCACTATAATGTCATCTGTTCCTAAGATCAACATATCATCGACATACAAGCAAATAATCACAACCTTATTCGACATATAACGGAAATAAAGACACTTATCACAATCGCTAGCAACAAATCCTAAGCGCTTTACCGTTATGTCAAACTTTTCATACCATAATTTAGGTACTTGTTTTAGTCCATACAAGGATTTAATAAGTTTACAAACTTTATTTTCAAATCTTTTCATTACAAACCCCTCAGGTTGTTCCATATAGATTTCTTCATTCAGATCACCATTTAGAAATGTTGTTTTTACATCCATTTGATGCACAACATATTTTTCAATTGAGACTATTGTAAGAGGAATCCTTATCGTAGCAATATGACAGACAGGTGAATAGACATCAAAATAATTCACTCCCTTAACTTGAGTATAACCCTTAGTTACTAAACGTGCTTTATACTTGGCTATTGATCAATTTCTCATAGAGATGCTTTCTTGCCAATTTCAGTAACGTAGGACTCAGCTTTGATTGCAGAAGGTGATGACGCCTAGGGCAACGAATAAAAAAAAAATAAAAATAATGCTTCAAGATTGTTAAATCAGAAAGCAATAATAATAATTAAATAAATAATTATAAAGGATACTGAGTATATTTTGGATTTGCTTGAATCATTACACCTAATGTATCAAGTGTGGAATACCAAGTTTGTTGCCCCCCAGAAGGATATATATATATATATACCCTTGTGACCAGGTTATCAAACTCAACATAGATCCATTCCTATTATGATTCTATATTGGCTCATACACCTTCAGTTTTTTGTCCAGATATAATATTAATTAATAAAGTATAATTAATATTTATCATAGAGTTACCAACAAATTACACAAACAAAAATATATAGACACATGTGACAAATTTTGAAACATTTACTTTTAAGATGTATGTCTCCTTAGATTCATCAATTTCGTATAAAGTTTGGTCATATTAATTTATGTATATTTGTTTGTGTACAAATGGTGTCTCTAACACAACTCATGGCAAAATTCAAGTATATTCACACTATTTATTCAGAATTCCATATTACAAATTCTAGACACTACCAATAATCTTTCAAAAAGAGAAAAAAAAAATTAATAATAATAATAATATATCATCAAGAATCAAACATCGGGGTAATTAAAATAAATTTGTAGTGATATGTACCTCCGTGATAAAGGAAGTTCCAAACAGTACTTCGTGAATTCACATGACATTTTTTCCAAAGTCACGTCCATCTGAGAACAAAATAAATATAAATTGCAAAATGAAAATCCAAAAATACTTTGTAAATGTTTCAGCTGTATGTCTAGCAACGGCATGCCCAACCTAATCCAAAACACAAACAAACATTTGTCAGTTAATCATAATTAACAAACATTTGTCCATGTGCAAACAATTTGTTATTTGTATTTTTGTTTATATATAGGGAGTTGATCTATAACAACTATATTAATCACATTTCAATATTTCAATTGTAATGAAGGTATTATACACAATTTTTGATTTAGAATAAATATCCTCACACTAACCTTCCACTAGTCTTATCATTAAAATCATCGATGTATTTGATCCTAGTACATTGCGAAATCCCAAGACTCAAACTATGATAGAGTGCAATTATGATTTTCACAAGAGAAAATTTGCATTTACAAGAAAATTTAAGTATTTTACTTTACTTTCATGTTAATTAAAAACTAAACAAATTTGAAGTCTAAATTTGCACTAATGAACTGCACATGAAACTAAATCAAAACGTATCTTTAATTTCTAAACGATAGAAAAACATAGGCTCACTATAAAAACTATACCTCATGCCCAATTACGGCTGCATCTCTTCATCGAACTTGAGATGTTTGAGCAAACCAGAAAATACAACAATTTCCCTCCTGGAAAGTAAAATGCATTACAGGCAGGCCTATGAACCACCAAAACCTCCCAATTTAGTGCCTCCAGATGGGCAATTGAAAACTTTGTCTTTGCTCTTCCATCTCTAACTACTTTATCATCATCAACAATCTCATTACTCCCCAACCCATTTACCAAATCAGTCTGTTGAATCCCCAAATCTTTCTGTAAGGCCCCAATGATCTTGTTCGAGATCGACTTCACTTGAACACTATCCTTGTGTTTTTCAGACAGTATTCTTCCCCTGTATTTTTTTTTTTTTCTTTCTTAAATGCCTCATCACCTAATTTTTTTTTCCTTACTCGTAGATAGAAACACAACATGGGATCTTTCTGTCTATGGAATTCTCTCATAATGTCCATGTCTTACAGTTTCAACAATGCCGACACCCACAGCAGAAACTGCGCAAATAAATCTTATAAGATTGTTTGTCCCTCGTATTTTATCTCTGGACCGTTCATACCGCCGAACAGAGTTTCTCTAAACAGAGTAATGCCTTGTCAATGCAAGTGAACAACTGTAAGGATTTTGCTTGAATCCGAAATCAAGCTCCGATTGTAATGAATTTGGAGAAAAGAGAGAATACCCAGAAGAGATTAGGCTTTTGTTTGTAATGGGTATGGAAGAATGTGGCTGATGGATTGTTGAAATTGGTTTCGGAGATAATGGGGTTTTGGGTTTAAGAATCTTGGAACTAATCGTATGGGATTTGTCAAAAGTAAACTTTGATTTTTGGTACAACCCACCCCATTATTGTTAGAACAAACATGTATGTATTACGTATCTGCGATATTCTTAATCTTCTCACTTTCTAATGGAAGACACTGATTTCTTTTCGCGTTAGGGAACAACTTTCCTTTCCATCTCACTTCCATTATCGTGTACTAGTAGGAAATCAATCAATTAAAATAATTTGGTAAATTGCAATGTTTTGATCAATTTATGTTGTACCACTTATAATTTAGAAATCCTCAAAAACATCGCCTTATACTTAAAAATATTAACACTATACAATTTCAAAATGAACCTATCTTCAGTTTATTTATATATTACTAGTTACAGCAAAGACTTTTTTTTTTTTAACATTTTGATTTTGACTTCTATGCGTTTTTAAAAAAAAAATTGACACATTTTTAAATGTTATATAGTATTTTAGAGTATTTTTTAAATTATCTTTTTCCTAAGTTTATAGATAATACTACGTATGTTTTAGAATTGTGTTTTTTATTTTTATTTTCGATGCATGTGAGGTATGTATGTTTTTTTTTTACGATTGAATTAATAAATTTTTTGTTGGTTTTGTTTTGGTTTATGGTTATTAATTTTTTTATTGTTGTATGATTTTAAATTATTATTAAGTTTTAGGGCTTGTTTTTACTGAGTTTTTATAATTTTCTTTTTTACCCAGCCTTCTTTTTTGTTTTTTGCCTTTCTTTTATGGCAAGTGTTAAGGATGAATTTTTACGGTATTTCTTTTTTACCCGGCCTTTTTTTCGCCTTTGTTTTAGGGCGAATGTTTAGGGTTAATTTTTTTTTTTATGGTGTTTTTTTTTTACCCAACTTTTTTCTTTGCCTTTCTTTTAGGACGAGTGTTAAAGGGTAAACTTTTCTTATGAATTTTTTAAGGTAATTTTTACGGTATTTTTTCTTTTGCCTTACGTATGCACCTCTCATTTCGTTAATATTATTTACTTATATACTGTATTATTTAGTTATGTATAATGTATCTATCTATTTTCTATTTTATTTCACAAAAGAATACGCCTATGATGACTCATTAACATTCTTCTCTCAATTAGATTTTTTAATATTCTTATCACAACCCTAATAACAACAATAAGGATTCCACCATTTATGTATAAGTTACCATAATTACATCTTTAAATTTTTATTCTTATATACTAACTACGGAACTCGTGCACAACACAGACATGTTACTTTAAATATATTTTATTTTTTGAGTTTTTTTTAGTATACAGATAATAAATTTTAGAATTGAAGATATTGTATTAATTAAACATATATTTGTATTTTTTTTAGTTAATTAAATTTTAAAATTAAATTATTAAAGTTGAATATAAAAAACATAGAAGAAAGTAATTTAATTATAAATATGTCTATCGTGTTAAATCATACATGAATTAATATTATTATAGGACAAACTTAATATTGTATTAACTCTGTTATGAAATTAGAGTTCTCTTACATATGGAAATTTGCGGCCTTTATTTATTTTATTTTTTTTGTGACTTTGTGACTTTTTATCTTTTTTATTTTTGACGTACAAACTATCTATTTTGACTCTTACTCCTTTATAATATAAGTATACATATATTTATTCAATAGAATAGTTTACGTATAAAATGACTCTTTAATCATTTCCCTTTCAAGAATATTTCACCCAAGTCAAGTTTCCTTAATTACATTGAAAATAATTATTTTTATAAATAATAATTAAATACTACTTCCAAATTCTATAATAATAATAACAATCTTATCAATTAAAAAAATTGTGCACTCAAGTTGCAATCATTTATAATGAAATAATTACAATTAGATCACTAATTAAATCAATTTAATTAAAATAATTATGACAAAATCTATCTATTTTTATATATTATTACAAAAGTTAAGAAAGTTTAAGAAAGAACAAAAATAATTTAATGAGTTAATTGTTAAGTTAATTCACTGCGTTACATATACAATTTAAAATATATTTTTAACTCTTATGAAAACTTTACTGAGTCTAAAAATTGAATTTTTTGCACTCCTTATGAAATATGAAAGTCGATTTCAAAAAAGAAAAATTAAATCAATTTAGGATTGTAAAGTTCATGTATAATAAGAAAATTAAAAATTTTCATATTACATTATACAAATACATGACACTATTAGTAAATGTCAATATTTTAAGAAAATAACAAGTTTCTTAAATAAATTTAAGAAAATATATATTATTCAATATTTACTAAATTGTATCACAATTACTAAATTAATAATATTAAAACACATTAAATATTTACCCGTGCTTTTGCACGGATTTATAAACTAAACTAGTTATTTAGTTAATGTATTAACTCATTTCAGAAGTTAGCTGTGTGTACTACCCAAATTAAAATGCAATTAACCAACAATTACATCAATTACTCCGTATAATATAAATCAATAAAATAAAATTTATTCTAGTTAAAATAATTATAAACAAGCCAACGATTACAGAATTACAGATGTTTGAGGTTTTAAAGCTAGTATAGATAATTTAAAACAGATTAATAGTACTAAAATAGGAAATGTTAAGAATAACCATTAAAAGCCGCAATTGATTTAAATATCTGATTTAGTAAAAGAATACAGTAAACTTCATTCTCTGCAGAATACAACCACAGATCATAAAGAACCACTGATTGCTTCATTTACCAACCGGACATAATTGAATTCCAACTTCAAAACTGATACAAATGTAAGCAAACTCCACAGAACATAATATGATTCTTGGATTCATTAAATATTCAAGTTACAAGCCAAACTTCTCGTGTCAAATTTGAGTACAGAATGTGTGCTTAGGAATAATTAAAATGCACTAGAAAATCAACTAAAATGGAAAACAAAATATATTTCCTACATATAACCATTGCTTATATAGGAGTTGATGAATATTATATTTGTTTGCTATCACAAAATTGATATTCCTCTATGGGCATGACATGACCAATGTGCTTCTTCGATCAGCCTCAAATGTAATAGTAGAAGGTTGTCACCACTTGTTGCTTCTGCCACCCCTCCCTCGCGAAAACCTATCATTTCGTCTATCAGAAAATCCACCCCCTCCTGAGAACCTACCACCTCTCCTATCACTAAAGCCACCATGACCACCCCCAAATCTTCCTCGTGACTGTTCCTTCTCTTGCAAGGGCGGCAATTCTTTTACAACTGTTAAACTCACACCAGCTGCATTCTCCTGACCTGCGCCCATGCCAACAAATAAACAGAAAGTGAATTTCATAATGTATACTCTACTAGCAATGCCATGGCTCTTTTCATTTGCTGGATAAATATGACAACAATAGCGAGCTAAAACAGGTGAGGAACAGAAAGATTTGAAGTTGAAACTGCTAATACTATGCATCATACTATTAAAAAGGGGCTCTACATGAGATGAGAAAATATAAGTGGATGTACCAGCAAGGAATGTGTCCAGATCTTCTGCAGACACATCAAATACTGCTCCTCTCCCATCAGCTGTCAGAGCAAGACCTTTAACAGTCTCAACTTTCTCTTCAGGCAAAAACCTCCTCAAGATACTAAATGCGACACTGCAAAATCATGAGAAGGACACTCAGAAGGTTAAAGTTTGTGAGGGAAAAAAATTGCAGAGCACTTGGGGGACAATTTTCTTTACATAACCTTCCGCAACTTTTAATAGAGCTGGTTAACGAACATCATACCAACAAAGATAAGGTGTGACCAATATTAAAGAAAATGAGTATTCGTATTCAGATTCTCAAACTATACAAACCCCAACACGTAGGACGAATTCCAAAAATAAATATAATCGAAGCCAAGTTCCAGGAAAGCAAAGAGTAGCATCTTTAATAAAGGTTGCAACATATATTAAAAGAGCATACATTTTCAGAAGCATATAAAATATTAATATTCTAAAATACTAGCGACGCACTTGAGCCCGATGATCAAAGCAAACACTGCAACCTTTCATTGGACTCTGAGAACTTACTCCCCCCCCCCCCCCCACCAACACCCCACTCAGCCTATTTTCCCACAATCAGGGGACTACCTAGCAAATCCTTTGACGCAATCTATATAAAGAATTTGATAAGTCTAAAACTAGAATATAATTATCAACGAAAGGATGATGTTGAAGTTCAATAACCAACGACATCAACTAGTACGGGTTTAAAGGTGCCATTGGTGATTGATCTACAAGTTGACAAACCCATACATGAAGCAAGAAATCAAAAGGATTTCTATTTGTTGGATCAACCTCATTGTTCCCCTCAAAAACTGGAAGTTGGGTAAATGATAAGTTTATGAAAAAATAACTTTGAGCCCCACACCCCAATGTTCAGCTTCTTACTTGCATCAAGTTAATCAGTTTCACATCAACTTCAACCAAGAAACGAAAAAAAGGAGAAGACAGCAGTACAGCACTAGCATATTAAGCAACCACCCATTGCCAAAAGAGGACCAAGACTTGTACTTTCTCATCAATGTCATATACTGAAACATGGAATAGGAATTAAGAACCACATATGAAAAGATCATATGAAGGGTAAAATGGAACTCACGACGGTGTGTAGATGGGTCTTCCAGCTTCAAGAAGTACAGTGGAAAAGTTCTCCATGGAAGTGAGCAGTGATCTACTTTTGATCTCAGTATAACCCTGAACCAAAAAAGTGAGACAAGCTATTACAACCATAACAAGATAAACCAGTTTCCAGAATGGAGAAGAATAGAACCTACAGTGGTCTTGGCAAGTGCTTTTGCCAACAGTTCAACTGGCGACAAACCAGATGTACTCAATAGCTCCTCTGCGGCACACTTGAAAATCGGTATCACGCTGACAAAATTTGATGTGTAGTGAGTACTCACATGAAAGTAAACAAAAAACCTACATAAACTTGCACATTAAGATTTATACCTGTCCGAGATTTCAGTGATTGCTTCTATTGCTTCTAATCCAGCAGCTTTAGCAATATCAGCAGGCTGAGGAGCAGCTATGTGCTCAAATTTTACACCAGATTCTCTTTCTATTCTAGAAAAATTTGACCTCCTCGGATCGTAAAGCATAACAGCAACGCCCGTATTTCCTGGAGATAGTGTGAAACAGGTAATTTACAGCATAGAAAGAATCAGGGTTTAAGGGACCAAAGACCCCTATGTTTTATATGTTTCCCCATCTATGATTTACCTGCTCTCCCTGTCCTTCCAGATCGATGAATATATGCTTCTACATCACGTGGAGGTTCGCACTAAAGCATAGAAACGAAAATCAAAAATATATCCAAATATCTGGAGAGAGAGAGAGAGACAGAGAGGCATATATGGAAAAGAACAAACCTGGATGATCAGTTGCACGTCATTAATATCTAGTCCTCGTGCTGCCACATTTGTGGCCACCAATGTCATGAACTTCCCTGATCTGAATCCTTTAAGTGTCACCTAGAAGCATCACACATATGTCAGAGACAGGGTCAACTTAATGCTAGAGACAATTTGTACAAACACCATGTGCGGATTGAAGATCACGACAACAGCGCTCAGTATTTGAGTAATAGCGACAAGGGTTTGCAAGGTAAAATACCAATTAATAAACTTTTGAATAAAATAGAATATTGAAACATATAAGTAGGAAAACACACTCAAGTTTAAGATCAATAATAAAAAACATCATAGTTTCTTCTGATAAAAATCATTAAAAGAGACAATAAACTTCAACTTAAAAAACACCAGAGGTGGTTGCTATAGAAATCTTCTTAAGCAACACGATTTATGTGCATGTGAATCTACGAATGTTTGTCTAGGGAAAAGATCCATAGCAACAGTATGATATAGATCATTACACAGTATACAAATAGCCATCCACAGAATCCTCAATGGCCAGATTTTTTTAAAAATAATAATACGGAGTTAGTTCCGGTGGAACTGGTAATATTAACCTTGCACTAAGCCTAACAGCAGAACTATTTTTATGAATGGCCCCACCTTCCGCTGTTAAGTTTATAGTGGAAGGACTTGATTTTTAAAAATCTGGTTGGTTGATTGCTATGGACTGCTATGTTGTCCAATGATCCATAGCATATCGTTCCGTCTGAATGTTACATGTTCAAGCAGCAACTGCTTTTCATGATTCTGGGTAGTGTCTCTCTTATGTGAGGGAAAAATGTGACCATTAGCTATAACAAATGTAGTTCAAACGCTAATACACCCTTCAACTCATATTAAAATCATTTTAAACAGGAAAAATGGGATGTTACAACAATGTTTGATAAAAGAAAAATATTTTATTCCTTGAGAAAGGTAATTTGAAACAGATTTTACCTCACGTGTGGCCTGTTGTATGTCCCCGTGCAGGGCACGTGCTCCAGGCAATATGCCAGCTAGCTGAGAAGCTGAATCCTTAGTCTCAGCAAAAATAATTGTACGACCACCACTGGGGGGGAGGGAAACACATAAAAAGTAACTACATATACATGATTCATAAGAAAATATCAAAAGACCACATTTCATGAATCTAAAAAAGCAACCTGCTATAACAGCGAATAATATCGGGAATAAGCTGAGCCCTGGCTGAACCAGAGCAGGGAATAACAATATGCCTGACATTTGTACTAGCCTTCATCTTCTCATTACCAACAAGATCGGCTGTTTTCTTATCTGGCTTCAAAAACCTAGAAGCAATCTAACCGTGCAAAACATATCAAATTCAGATCAGAGAACAGGAAGGTTTTGCAACAGAATTCTATATAATGTATATAGATGAATCTGAAAGTCCATTAAACAGGAAGACAACATTAAATCTAACTTGAACAATTGAAACAAAACGAACCTGCTTCACCCAACTTGGCAGGGTCGCACTGAACAGAAGAGTTTGAACTTTGTTTGCATCTTCTACCTTGCCTACAAAGTTTAAAGGAGATTGAGTCGATAATACCAAATGCTAATAGGATGGTGATTGAAGACCATAGAAAAGGAACTTAACCTTTCAATATTTGTTTATGCCAACTTTTAATTTAAGATTTCAAGATAAACACAAAATTGTCAATTATAACTAATATCAAACATATTATATACAGATATCTAATGGATTCCATGATATTGTACACAAATAAGTCAAAACTCGGCCAAAACACATGAACAAGTTTATCACATCACCTAGAATAAGTTCTACATCTTCAACAAACCCCATCCTCAGCATTTCATCAGCTTCATCCAGGACACGGAACTTCAACGAGCTGAAATCAATACTTCCTCTCTCTATATGATCCTACAACACAAGATCATAAATACAGTCAGTATGGAAAACATAAAAATTGACAATATATATTGTCAGTGATCAGTGGTTCCTGCAGATTGTAACCAGAAGTAAGGACAGAGATATATATTTAGAATTAAGATTACTTCTGAAGAAAATAGGATGGACACGAATGGGAGGGAGAAGAGCTCATGTGTCTTCGTTGAGGAGTAAAACATGTTAAAGAGATTTCATTATCATATCATTCGTTATGCAAAGATCAATATTACATCATGCTATTTACACTTACTCTGCAATTACAAGTAAAACACTATTAGCCCCCTAACTAAATTGTCTCCTTTATGCTACTAGAACATAAATCTAATAACTATGATATTGCACAAAAAGCTATATCCCACTAAACTACTACCCCTCCATCCCATTTTACATGACAAATTTTTTTAGTCAAAATCAAATCGGCTAAATTTAAATTAATTTATAGACAAATGTATTATAGATTTCTATTTCAAACATGTTCTTGTTTAGTATGTTATATGTAGTTTCTTATGATACTAATTTTTTTATTATATCATATAAAATTAATACTCCCTCTGTCCCATATTTATTGCAACAGTTTAACTTGACACAATTATTAAGGAAAGTGTTTGACTTTGTAGTAAATGTCTAATTTGTCCTTGTTTAATTTAAAATAGTTTAGGAGGAGAAAATTTTGAATGATAAAGTAAAGAAGATAAAGTAAAATTTCTAATGATGATATGTGGATCCATAAGATAAAAGTAAGAGATAGACTAATTTAGTCTTTTTACCCTTCAATTATTACTAAAGGAGGAAATGTTGCAAATAATGTGGGACGTCCCAAAAAGGAAAGTTTTGCAAATTTTATGGGACGGATGGAATAGTAATTTATTGGTCAATTTGACCTAAAAAATCAAAGTTTGTCATTTAAAATGGGACAGAGAGCCACTGGACTGCTAGTAGCAATCCTGACACGTCTTAATTATGAAATGCTCATAACATATATTTACCAAAGAAACCAGTACCTTGATGCGACCAGGCGTCCCCACAACAATATCAACTCCCCTTTTCAGCTGAACATACTGAGACTGGTAAGGTGCTCCCCCATACAAACAGCATGATGCAAGACCCAAAGCCCCTCCGTAGACATCAAAATCAGCAGCTACCTATAATTACAACAACAAATGGTAAAAGGAAAAACACTAACGTTAAATAAAGACTAGGCAGAACGTGCTGAAAAGAAGTTCAACGACATTAAGTTCCATCATAATACCTGTGTGGCCAATTCCCTAGTAGGTAACAACACAAGAACACTAGGTGATCTTCCATAACCAGTCTTTCGGAAAGCTTTCACAGGTCCATTTGTTAAGGACTCCAGTATCGGTAACACAAATGCCAAGGTTTTACCCTGCATGATGATAAAGCACCAAAGATAAACTAGTAGACAATAAATGACGGGAAACCACTATCCCAATCACAAATAAATCATGAAGCACATAACCACTGAAAAAATGATGTTAAAGAACAGCAATAAATTTTAGGTGTCCCTCTGATAGGAATTAGTCCTTGTCCATGTTGTCATTGAAATTCTATGAGGCTGTACAGTTGTGGAGACCAGAAGTTTTCTGCCTATGCTTGACAAATGTACACTGCGCATAATGAACTAGTACCGTTTTGGTAGCTTGTTTTAAGTAAAATCATAATTCTCCCAGAAAAAAATGAACAACGATAGCTTTTGGAAGCACTAAACCCAGACTGGCAGAGCAAAATTAGCATAGAGTGATGCCATAACCCGAAAAAAGGGTAAACATATCAAGTTTGTCTATAACCTAAAGACAGGTGTAGGGACTCGTTTGAAGAAAAGCCTAAGCCAAGTTCACATGGTAGTATATCTGCAAAGTTATGATGTCTCCAATATCATGAAGACCAATAAGTTCTTTCTCTCAACATGATAAGTTTTTGTATCCATTGATTCATCCTGATATAACAGATGTGTATACGACCAATATGCAAGTGTAGTTTGCCTTCCAGATCATCAGTCCGTGGTTTCTTGTGCCTTCTAACAAAAAACAATTTGCTGCAACCCCATGAACCATCAAACACTTTAAAGAAGAACATGCAATTTTAATTACTAAATCCTCACCCAATCCTGGGATGTTATAGAGCAATTCTTTACGTTACACGATCCTGTTAGGAGTAATTTCTTATGAAGGCAGAAATCTAATCAGCTTGTCAAATTGCAGAGCTAAAAGGTAAACACCTTCGTTTATAAATAGAGTTGAAACATAACAATTCACTAGGAAAGGGAGATGAATAATTACCTGACCTGTACGAGCTCGACCCACCAAATCCGAACCATCAAGGATAGTATCAAAGGTCATAGCTTGAATAGGGAACAAGGCTTCAATCCCCTTAGATTTCAAGGTATTTCTCAAGGGCTCCGAAATCCTGAAATTCGAAACCGCATTAGGATTCTCTTCCTTTCCTTCTTCTTCCTCATCAAGCTCCATTAGCTTTATCTTCTTCTTCTTATCCTTCAAATTGACAGGTTCCCCGAGCTCGGAGCTAGTTTCGCTCCTCTCTTCATCTTCACCTTCAGTAACCTCAGACGCCTTACGCTTTTTCTCCTTCTTCTTAGTCATCTTCTTCTCCGACAAACCCTCGTCAGATTCATTGACGGTAACCTCATCGGAATCAGATGAATCCTTTTTACTCTTCTTCTTCTCCTTCTTCTTCTTCTTCTTCTCAGCTGAATGGTCGATTTCCATGGATTCAGCAATTGCGGCGTCGCTCTTCATCAATTTCTTCTTATCCTTCCTCTCTTTATGAACGTCGGGAGAGATTTGCTCAGAGATCGGTAGAGAAGGCATGATGGATATGAAAAATAGGTTTGTATAGATATAGATAATTAGGGTTTATGGGGTTTATGGTTCTCTCCTGCTACAAATGAATGTGGCACTGAAATTGCAGTAGCAGGAGATGAAGAGGAAACTTAATTTAGGGTTTGCGTTTATATATGGTTTCATCGAGGTAGCTTGGGGATTTTAGACCGTTGGATGATTGAATCAGGTGGAGTTGCGGGTTTGGCCGTTAAATTGGGACAGTCCAAAGGCCCCTCGAAGATTTTTTCCTAATTTCTAAATTAATAAGTATCTATATTTATAAATAAGAATTTGTGATATGTTTTAGAAAATTTTAAATAATTAAACAGTGCTTAAAGTTAAAGAATTACTTAACATATAAAAATCATAATTTCTCTAATATTAAAAATTAGTAATAATGTTTTGTATTTGGACAATGTTACGTATAAATATAATATACAATATATACACACACACATAAGTCTTTTTGTCATTATGGTTATTATATGAAAGATAAATTATTATATTATAAACCCATTCTAAACTTAAAATTTTCTAACTTTTATTCATAATTTATTCTTTCAAGTTATTTATTAAAAGTTTTAATCTTTGTTTCTTATTTCAAAATAATGATTTGTTCTATTTTGTTTTGTCGTTATTTTATTTTGATTTGGAATTCTATAAATATAAATTTGGTAAAATTATAGATATAGCTACTTTTAAAAATTGATGTAAGGATTATAATATAGTGTTGTTGCACCCCTGCTTATATAATCTTTGCTTAAATGATTATTCTTTATTTAGTATATAAGAATTGATGATATAATATAGTCCTTGCTTAAATGTTGTAAAAGGACTTAGAAAAATATTCAACTTGTTAGGTGGATACACTACTTAGTTAAGCAAGGAGTTTTGATCACCATTGAAGTCTGCTGAAGAAGGTTGCTGAAGATGCAAGAAATATTCTAAGTATAGTCTTGCTTAGAATGGAAATAAGCAACGACCTTTATGCACTTAAAATATTCCAAGTATAGTCCTGCTTAGAATGGAAATAAGCAAGGACTTTAGTAAGCAAGATCCTTTGCTTATCAAAGTGAAGATTGTCAGAAAATTTATCTTAACCCTTGCTTAGTCAACTTCTGGGAAACTCTTCTAAAGGGCACTAGAAGACAAAATAACGGCTAACCTTTTTTAACTAAGGAAGGACTGCTGTAAAGGTACAAGTCACATCAAGGACAGTACACTCCAACGGATCTATTTCAAATCTCCAACGGATAGTTCTTTTGGAGAAGTATAAATAGAAGTCATAAATTTCATTTATGACCAATCAATGAACCAACTACCTCCAACTGAACAAAAACTCTCTGACATCTTAAAGACTACAGCAAAAAATCACTAAGCTTGAACAAGTGTTATCTATCTGCTCAACTAAGGAGCAATCTACTTGAAGATAGCAAGCAAGATTTTCTCAAATCTTCCTAGAGTCTGTGTGACTAAATTGGACTAAGTGTCCTCCTTCTAAGTTGGTCTAAGTGACCTATTGTAAATTGGACTAAGTGTCCTCCTGCTGATTGTTCTGTGTGAACAAGTTCTAGTGATAGCCTTCTCAAGTAAAAGAGAAGAAGAGTGGAGTAGGATTATTCCGAACCACTATAAAAATTCTATCTTTACTCCTGCTTATCTTTTATATTGCTTACCTGCTTTGCTGTGCTTTGCTTTAGTACTGCTGAACTCTTTCAGCAAAGACATACTATCTTTGCTACTTATAGCCATTAACCTTTGCTACAAAAACTAAGGGGTACTTTGCTTAAACAAGTTCCGCTGCTAAAGTTTTTGAAAACATAAGAAACTCTTTTATAATCTAGAAGTGTTTTAATTTAGTAAAGTTTTCTAAGGAAAACTTAATTTTTGAAAAACACTATGCAACCCCTCCCCCCACCCTCCCACCCCCTTCTAGTATTTTTACCCTTTGGACCTAACATATAGAAATACAGTTTCTATAATTTTTTAATTAATTTTTATAAGAAACAAAACAAACACAATATTCACAAATAACTCAACAAAATTTATAACTGCTAAAATATATTTTTATAAATTAACTGAATTAATCATTTTAGTATTTTTTGTATTATCCATTTGTAATAATATGTTTTACGTGTAAAGTTATCGTTTAAAATATTGGTTGTCGTATATTTTAATGTGTAATTGTATATTTATACTTTATGTATGTATTATATAATATTACGTACAATTATAAATCAAAGGAATGTGCTTACCAACATATACGAAAACATATTTACAATTAAATGAGGAATTTAATGGAAAATATAATACTCAAATTTTCTTCAAAGAAGTAATATCAAAGAGAAATTTAAAAAACCAAAAATAAAGGTTTTCTGAAAAATAATTTGTTAAACCAATCTATATAATTTATGTGACTTAAAATCTTTAAAGTTCTCTTGAAAAGTATATACGCGGCACGCTTTTTCACCAATGCAATATTTACACATATTTCTTTATATACTTGGCAAAATAAAGTCCAAACTTAATAGGTGTTCCGATCCGTTCATAAATGTTAATTGTTTTGAGTCTTTATTTTTGAGCTTTTTAAAAATTTGGACTTTTTAACACCATCTATTTATGGTCAATGCCCGGTCCATACCAAAATTAAATCTTACTTTCCTTTTAATCCTATATACTTTTTATCATTCTTTTTAAATTTATTTTTAAATTAAAGTTTCAAAAATGCCCTTACTTATTATAAGATTAACTTTTATTATATTCTCTTTCATAATATTTTAAATTTAAATTTGAATGTATTAATGATTAGAAATCAAATTAAATCATCAACAATAAATAAAAATTATTTAAAAAATAAAAGCATATACTATATGATGTGAATATATATATATATAATAAGAAACAGTAATTTTATTTATATAATTACTATTTCTAATTGCTATTTCTAATTAATGTAATATATATATATATATATATATATAATAAGAAACAGTAATTTTATTTATAACATATATAGTTTTATTTTATATGTATATATATATATATATAGTGATGTTTCTGTTTTAAAAATAGTAATTAGAAACAAAAATATATTACAGTAATTAGAAAAAGTAATACAGTGAGACAAAAATTACTGTTTCTTATATGCATGCATATATATACATATAAGAAACAATAATATATATATATATATATATAAAATTTAAAAATAGTAATTATGTATCTTGAAATATATTTTTTTTGTTTATTTATATATAATTATTGTAATATAATTGTATATATATGTATATATAAATAAACAAAAAATATATATTTCAAGATACATAATTACTATTTTTTAAATTATATATATATATATATTTAATTTATTAACATAAATTTATATAATGTGTGTGTATAATGTTACTGTTTTAGACTCTCCTATATTTTTCTCTATCCCCCTCTCTCTATATATATGTGTGTATGTGTAATAGTATTTTTATTACATTATCTGAACGACAAATAATTTAAAACAATAATTTTAGTGATAAAACAGTAATGTGTATATATATTTAAAAAAGTAATTTAATATATATATATATATATATAAATTATGATGTTACTGTTTTCAACTCTCTCTTTATCACTTTATATATATAGCGAGAGAGAGAAAGAGTTCCCGTTCAATATCTAAAAATGTGATACTTTTAATTTGAACTTGAAAAGATAGAGTTTTTAAACAAATATAAGAAGATAATAACAAAAATAATGGAAAATCTATGAGTTTAATATATATATACATATATGTTACTATTTTGAATTATATTTTTCACGACGATAAAGAAAAATTATTTATATTATATATTGTTACATTTTAATTTAAATAGTTTTGAACTCCTTATGTTGTGGCTATATTTAAGTATGTTATTATTGTGCATAATTATAAAATATTAATATAAAAGGATATTTCAATCAAAAAATTCAAATTTAAGACTAATGAAAATAATAAAAACATAAAAGTACTAGAAGGAAAATAAAATTTCCTTACCATACCGGTAGGACATTTTCTATCTATTTTAACCCAACTCATTTAAGATCAGCCCGTGAATTGTCTAGTCAGTTGTATATGATACGTATTATATAGTTTAATTATTCAAGACTCATGTCAAAATTAGTTAAAGAAAAAGCAGTTGTATTATTTTTTTACCCTATATCGTAGTTACATCTTCTCAACTCCTCATGGACCTATCGAATATATTTTATTTTTGGAAAAACTTATTCAACTGTCTCTAAACTATATCAGTTTTGTATATTTGGCTCTCAAATTTTTTTCGTAATTTATTTAGTATATAAAATTTTAAAACATGCGCAATCAGTAAATTTCATCAATATCTTGTTAAATCTGACAAAAAATACACTAATGTTAATCATACATTTAATTTTTAGTTTTTATTTTATTAAAAAAATTCACTTTGAAAGTTCTTGACTAAATTTGCAAAGTTGATATAACTCGAAAACAGTCGAAAATTTTTTTACATATGACATACACTGACCATTTTATTATTTGAAAATTACATGTGTGATTCGCATGAGTGTATTTTCTATCAGATTTAACGAGCAATTGATGAAATTTTTTGATTGTACATGTTTTAAAAAGTTTGTGTACCAAACAAGTTACGAAAAAAATTTGGGAAGAAAATGTGTAAAACTGATATAATTTAGGAACCGTTGAAGAAGTTTTCCCTTCATTTTTTTATTATACGACTTTTAATACGAATATAATCAGTAAAAATTAATAAGCAGTTCATATTATTTTTTTTCCATAAATTCAATATTTTATGTAAAAATATAACATGATGCTTTTGTATTTTAAATTTTAAAATGGTAGGTTTGTTTTTATTATTTAAAATGGTAGGTTTGTTTTGTTTTCCCGATCCATTTTAATCAAGCTCGTTGCTAGCTCAATCCCTTTTATCACGAACCATATATTTGCCAACCTACTTACTTACACAATCTATCTCAATATCACAAGCATAAAAAATTGTACAAATGTAGACTCTTGTGTAAATATATCGAATATCCTTAATGTCATGCTTCGGTTATGGAACGCGACAACAAAGTCTCATGTCATGACGCTAAGCCCAATTTACCTGCAAAACAAATTAACTAAACTTTATAAATAAAGTAATAAACTCATTTATAAAGTGTAAAAACTTAACAAAAGACTGCTAATAAGTCCGTACATATCCAAGCCATAAACTTGAATTATTGCTAATAACCCATAATTTAAAATTAACTAGTATCTTGAAATAAAACTACTTATAATTCTTGTTGAAATTATTAAAGAGAACTCCTAAAATACAATATAGCTAACTCAATCTCGTCGAAGTTAATTTTACTTACCTCAGAGGGGAGAACAGACAAAAAGGCTTCATGAGGTGACCAAAAGTCATACTGGGGTTTAATCAGATGGCAAATACAAAGTCACACATCATGATAATGAAAAACAAACTCACAACTAAAAACAACTAAAAATAACATCGGATAATGTGTTTAATAATGAATTTATGTTTATATATAAAAATTCAAATAAATATTTTTTTTTAAAATTTTCTAAATAGGTATCTAAATTAACTTTATTATTATTTAAATTTGTTTCAACATTTAATAAAATCGATCATAAACGAGTTATGAAAATCAAAACAAAAAACATTTATCTCTTATCCAATTAAAAACTTAATTTGTAATCAACTACAATTCTTATATAATAAAACAATTTATGTAGAGTTTTAAATTCTTAGTTTTTTATTGTAATAAAATTTTATTAAAATATGTACTAAAATATATAATTATGAGATACCATGTAAAAAAATTGATTAAACATACATTCAAATAATCTAAAAAGTACTTATAAAAAATTAAAAAAATAATAAATTAAATAAAACGACAAGTCAAATATTATTACTATTTACAGTAATTAAAAATATACAAATTATTTTCACTTTCATAATTAGATCATGCGAACGTCAAATCAATTACAAATTCTATTATAAATATCCATATCGAAATTGGCTAATCAAGGAGCCACTTTCTCATGCATGTAAACATACCAAATAAGGTCTCTAAGACCACCGCTAGAAAAATAAATACCGTAGTGATTTCCCAACTAGGAAAACAACTACACTCGTGATAAATTCACAATCTTGTGTTAAGTGATTTCCCACAAGATCAACTACAAATTTGTATTTCTGATTTGAACACGAGTAATATTCAAATAAATGATTTCAAAATATTGAATAACTTGAAATTTTGGACAAATACACAAAATTCTTAAGCTTTCTATAATGGCCAAAAACAACAAAATCCATTGAGAGTCGAATAAAATACACATAAAACACATAAAACACATCTATCTTAATTGTTGAAATTTAATGTAATTTAAATTGTTGAGATTTGATGATTTTTCACTTGTTAAATAGATATGCTTTATATTGTAAAATTGTATAAAAATTGATAAATTCACATAATATATGTGTAAATATATTCAAAATATAGTGGAAACGTAGAATGAAATTTAGCCAAATTAAACATGTAAATCATCATTTATTAACTAATATTTTTATTTATGATCGATTTTTTTTTAACATAAACGTTTTAAAAGTTAAATAGAAATGTATCACAATGACTCAAGTCCCTCCAACTCTAGTTAATTAAAATCCTAGCTGACTTTCATATCATCTAAAACAATAATTAAGAGAAATTATACATGTAATACTAACTAAAATTTTAATTAACTAGAATTTGAATTTGAGTTAACATTACGCTATTCGATACATGTCTATTCAATTTAAAGTTTCTTATGTTAAAAACGCGAACAATAATTAAAGTGTGCAAAATTTAATAATTTATACCTTTTTTTTTTTTTTGTCATACAATTTGTTACATCTGAAACGAAGTATGTCTATCTATGAAGTACAACAAGGTTTCGAAATTAAGTTCAAATACTCTGCAAGTTTTGGACAAATACTGTCCGAATATCAATAATTTAAGAATATTAAAATAATCTATCAAATTCAAAAATTATACTCGCAATGTTTAGTTGAGAACTTCTCCACCTACAATTCTAATACGTCTTTTTCATATTTACATTGATTTAAAATTTGACAAGGAAACTAATTATTTATCTATGTTTGGTCTGTTGTCAGATTTGCATTTTAGTCATGTTCATTTCTAAACATCCAAATAGGTCTAGGTTTATAAAATATCGCCAAATATGTAAAGTCGAAGTTAGTCCCAATAAAACCAGACAACGTGTGTGCATGTGTTATTGGTACCACGATTTCGACTAGGCGAACTCACAAATTGACTTGATGAAACTATTCACTATTTAAATTGACTTTTCACTTATTTTTCTCATTTTACTAGAAGACATTAACCTTGATATAAAGTTTGTTTAAGTTTTCGTCGGTAAATTTATTTCAGAAAAAAGGTTTTAACGAGAGCTGTTTAGAAGAGCCTATAAGTTTTTCAACATTTTTAAAGCTAAGATCGCAATTTCCAATGTTTAATGAATTTTATAAGTATATTTAGTAATTAAATAAAGGCATCTCTTTAAAAATAACACTTAATTTACACATGTAAATTTGTTCAAATAAGACAAAAGAGATGACCGATGGTATAAAAGAGATATTATGTATGTGTAACATCAAATTAATTAATTGTGGTAAAATATGATTAATGTATGGGTTATAATCTCTCTATCTCTCTCTCTCTCTCTCTATATATATGATGGTTTACAATTTTTTGTTAATAATATTTGGCTCGTGATTGGGCAAGAGTTACTATTGTTTATTTAATAATAACAATAACAATAACAAAAAGAAGAAGAACAATAATAAAATAAAAGTAAAAGTAAATGATAAATATTATTATCATTATTATTATGTTGATGAATTTTTCATAATATATGAGAACGTTTATGTTCATTCAAAATTTAAATATAAGGGTAATTAAGTAAACATTACAATATAACCAGTCAAATATCAAAGTGAACAAAACATATCTATCTAATATAACCATAGAAAATATTACATAAAATATACAACTTTGGTCATCAGATTACCAGAATTTATTATCGTTCATTTGAATAGTACCGATTACCGATCATATCATATTTTTTTGTCATCTAAAATGACACGAAACAAACATGTTCTAAATGCCAACCTTCACCCATAATCAAATGAATATTTAACATTACCATTAAATGTTAACACTTGCCAAAAGATCGAATAGGAAATCGTCCAAGCGACACTTATAAACTTATACTATCTAGTTGAGACTTCTTTCATCTCGTGGCTAATGCCACTTACTAGCCACTTACAGTCATATTTGTTTCGGTTTATATTTTTATATATTTTAAATTTTAATAATATATATTATACTATTCAAAAATTCGAAGGCGCAAAAATGTTAAATTCTAAAAGTCAGAGACGATATACAAGTAAATACTACACCTTAAAAGGACATATATATTATCTAAGTCCTTGCAAAGATACTTTAACATCAAAGTTACTCGTATTATCCATAATCCACGCAAATGTTACACTTAAAATTTGCATATGAATCAATATACGAAAATAAAAGAAAATATGATCAAGTACTTACAGCCATCGCTAAAAGAATAATCGAGTGCTCAAGTATTTTTTTTTTTAAATAAAGAATTGAGCGCCTAAAAGTTAAAAGCAAAATGCCGGTTCGTGCTGCCAATAAAGGTAGTTCTAACTGATAAAATTTATTATAAACTTTCAAACAACTCGATAGTAAGTTTTCACTCGTTTAAATTTTTATTTACCAAAAAAAAAACCCTCAATTCATGCTTAATATCCTGTAAAATTTGAAATTATGAGGTAATTAAATAAGAACTTGTCGATCTTTACTTCCTTGCAAAGCTGCTGGCCCACTAGCATCTGGTCACCTTTCCTTTTTCAATTCGATGTTAAACAGCCATTACACCTTTTGTTAGCCACCATAGTATTCGTATTTCTCTTTTCTGGGTAGAATGTATTCCAAAATCTCAATTGAAATATAGTCCGCAAAGGGTTACTTAGAAGGACAAAAAAGTTGCAATTTATTAAGAAATTAATCATTGTGATTCCACCTTTAATTACATTTATCCAACTTTACTTGCTTACAATACTCCTGTTCTGGATATTGTCTGTGATGCATATACAAGTAATCAAGCACTCGTTAGCATTACAGTTGATATATATTATCAATTCTATACATTACTCATTAGGCTTTCCCATGCTTTCCCAATTCTAATAAACTTTGAATTTTATTGCATAAGTACATAGAAATGGTTATAATTACAATATGAAATCCAGTTACCAAAAAAATAAAAATAAAATAGAGTACACGTATACCCACAAGAATTAACATGGTACAAAATAAAAACACTTATCTAAGCTGCATCTCTGGTTCACTATAACCTAATTATAAGCTTTCTCGAATTAACAAACCAACTTTTATCCCCAAAATACCCTTCACTCCCTCTTTTTATTACCATTTATACCCTCCCTCTTGTTCCTTAACCCTCTTCAAAACCCCCTCCACCGCAGTATCAAATGCATCCTTAAGACCCGTTAAACCCTCATTGGGTTGTGCATAAACAAGTTTTGGAATGTACTCCACCACTTTCTCCCTCATTTTTCTAACTTCTTCTTCACCAATTTTCTCTAGTACCCCTTTTATTGAAGTTCCATTTTCAACCTCATCTCGGTCAATAAATACCGAGTAACTCTTGGGTTCATCCGGTAAGAACCACTCGTACTGTAAATAAGCCGTTCTTTTCCAGAAAAAAACCGGGATTGAGCCGGCCACCATGCAATCGAAAATAGACCGGCGAGTGAAACTGTCACCTCGCGGCTGTAAACAAAACTTGGAGTCAAGAAACGTCTCGAGGATTGCAGACGAACCGTTCGAGCACTTCGAACCGCCGCAATCCACGACTCGGCATGACTCGGTGTCGTTGTAACACTGACTCAGTAACAAACCTCGAAAGTCGTGCTTGATGAATCCGCGTGTCGCCCCGGCGAAGCAGTAGAGTGTGCTGCGGCGTTGTTTGTTGACGAAGTCCTGCCAGACTGACACGTCGGACGGGGAGCTGGGGTGGAATCCGGTGGGGTAAGGAACACCGACGTCAAAATAGTCCCACGAATTCCGTTCGATCAGAAGGCGCGTAATGTTTCTCATTCCCGGGAGGTAAATACACTTGGACCCCCAGTCTTCGTCCTTCGAGCGGCGGAAATCCCATGTGATGCGGCCCATGGTGATGAAGTGATCCCAGCCGTCTGATTTGTTCCAGTACGGCTGATCCTGTACCCACTTCAGGATCATCTGACAGTGACGATCCCGATCCCTGAAAGTATAATTAGACGACCATAAATACTTACCCACCGCGAGTCCAGCGTAGAAAGGTATGTAGTACGCCGTAGCAGATTCTGGCTCCAAGGTTCTACACTGATAACTCATCATACGGTTGTGATAAATTATCTCCAGCGCGAACTGATCGGTCCAGTAAAATGAATCGGAGAGACTCTCCGGCACGATTCCGGCCACGGCGACGGCTTTCCGGCCAAACCCATTGTTGGAGTACGCGTCACAGCGAGACGCCCATGGGCTTAATTCATCGCATTTTTGTAAAATCTCGGTGTTGAACTCCGGTGGGATATCGTAGACGTAGACCTTACCGAACTGGCAGTCGGCGGCGATGGTGGTGGTGTTGGCGGCGTGAAAGGCGGGGGAGACGGCAGAGACGGGAGGAGAAATGGACGAAGGGAAGTGGCGGGAGGTGACGAGGAGGAGGATCTGGAGGATGAAGATGAAGAGAAATAGCCATAAACGAGGATTGTGGTGTAGGGTTTGGAGGTAATTGAAGGAAGATTTGCGAACTAAGTTTGGGGATTTAGGTTTTTTGGGGGGAGGACTGTCGGAAATGGGAAGCATGTGAATGTGATAGCGGGAGGGATGATGTTTCAGGTGGATTGGGCGATCTCCGGCGAAATATTGCCGGAAAATTGGTAAGTGTTTTGATAGGGGAGACGAGACGTTTTTATTTTCCAGGCGCAAGAGGAGGGTTTGATTTTTTGAAGTCTGTTTTAAGCTGTCTGTTCCTGAGGGTTTGTTTTTGGTTTCGATGAGATTTCGACACGTCTCAGGTTAACTTTATAGAACCGACGAGGGCGTACCATGATACGTGTCGGTTACATTATTTCCGCTGTATCAAATGGGTCTTATTTAATTTTCATTATGCATATATCTAACTTTAGCAATTTTTCTCTTAAAAAATATTAGAGATCTATCCCATTCACCATACAGAAGAATATTGTACACATTTATAATTTAGAGCAATTATTGTTGTGGCTGCAATATATTTGCAGGGGATATATATATATATATATACATACATACAAATATTTTACTTATACTTTTATGTTTTGGACATTTATAATTATTTATTCTAGCAATAAAATACAATTAAGCAGTTTTAATTTAAAAATATTTCAGTTCTAAGTCCATTAATTTATTATTGCTGATGTCAATTATGTTTTATAGTTATTCTGATTAGATTACTACCTAATTAACTATCATCCTAATTTAAAAATCTCAATTTAGAAATCAATAAGTCAATTATGATTTTTTTTTTGTTGCCATGGCTTAAATATTAGCTGAAATTAGAATGTGTTTCAATAGTTCAAATAGCAATATGATTGTATAGGATGTTAATAATATACAATATATTACAACTAGACATGGTTTATACTTGCAACGATATATTATATGGTTATCGGAGAATCACATTAATGTAAAAATACCTTAATCGAATTTTCTTTCTTTTTTTTTTCCTTCAAAAATTATATAGGGAGTCCTCGTCTAAAAATATAAACATAAAATTAAAATTATAGGAATGCAAAGTACTATTCTCATGTTCTAAAAAAAAGTAACATTTGATAATAAATTTTGTTAAAAAAGAGAATAATATTTGTATAATTTTTTCATTATAATGTTATATTTTTCAAACTTTGTTATTACAATCTTCTTATATAATTTTTAATTGGACATTCACAACAAATTTAATTAGAAAAATTATTATTATTATATATAATTCTTAATCAAACATATAAAATTAAAAATTATCAAAAATTTAATTTTTTTTTTTCCAGAAGAGAGGGAGTACTAAAACCGCATTGACGCATTTGATAACCGAAAATTGGCTGCACAAGTGCTGAAACAATGGTTGAGAGTTGTGTAGTAGCCAGTTAATGCACAACTAAGCTGGAAATATAATGGACCCTTTATCCCCTCCCCTGATGAATGTGTAGTGTTTTAGTCATGTCAGAATAATTTTTCTAAACTTAATCATGTTTTTTATTTTAGAAAATTTTGATAAAAAATAAAAAAAAATTAAATTGTATTAAAATTTCTATTTTAAAATTAATTTGATGATTGTGAATAGGGAATTCTTAAATATATAGTATCGTTATTCATATTTATCAAAATTATAATATTATTTTATTATAGTTTATACTATTTTATAATTTTACTTTATTACATATATCAATATACACATACACAAACAAATATTTTATTTATATTTAAATAAAATATATTATTCAATAAAATATTTTCACTATATATTATAGTGATTAATTAATACATTAGTACAAAACGTTAATATATATACTATTGTAATTTGTATTATATTATAATTATTATCTATAAATGTGAGATATATATATATATATATATATATATATATATATATATTATAATATATAATATATAATATATTAATATATTATATAGTACTAATATATAATATGCTATTAATATTTTAATAATATTATATTTTATAATATATTAAAATATGATTTATAATATGCATTAATATATTATCTATATGTATTAATATTTTAATATTATATTATAATTATTTTATATATAAATGTGATATACAATATATATTGAATATATTAATGTGTAATAATATATTATCTATTAATTAAATAATTAACAAATATACATGATAAAAGTTTAAATTTTATTATTTTTATTATGGTGTACCGCATATTAAAAAATTTGATATAAATAAAATAAATAAAAAATTTGTATATATATAAAAAATTATGATTAATTTTATAAAATAAAGAATATGTTAAAAGACATATTGAAGCTTCATTAGGCGATCGAGCTAGCTACTAGCTGTATTGATTTAAATCATTTGATGATGATAGAAGCATGTGGAAAAGGAGGCAACTGCATATGAATATCTCTCATCCACCACCAACTGTAACAAGTTGGGACATTTTTCATAAAGTCATGCAAGACGTAATAGTTGTAGTATTTTTGGGGTGACATTATCCGCATTGATCAAAAGTGACGGTGGTATCTTTCTTTGATAAAGCCTTTTTAAAAACAATTAAAAATTAAAATAAAATCCTTTCGTTGGCATTATGTGTACGCCGAAAATAGATAAAACTTTAAGTTTTGTTAATTTTAGTTTAAATTTTTAAAATTTTAATTTTGATAAACTAATTTATATTATTAAAATTTAAAATATCTAAAATTATAAAACCAGTTTTAGTAGTGCTGCGAATGAATTCATCATGATCGTTGGCGTCGTCTCTGAAAAATGAAACAAATGTCCGTGGGGTGCTTCTAATTTCGCAAGACAACGACCAATACGTTATGTTATGTGGCAATACTACCCTACATTGATGGATCAGGAATTGACTTGCCGCGAGTCTAAAATAATTATCTGTTTAGTTTAATTTAAATTTTGGGGATTATAAATTTTAACGTATAATTTATACAATAATAATAAATAATATCTAAAATTTAAACTAAAACAAATATAATCGAATACTCTTTGAGTGATTTTCACAAATAATAACATTATGTACACAAACAAAGCCCGTTATATAAAGTGTTTCAATCAATCAATATCAATTCAAATTTACAAAAAAAGTTCACAATCACAGATTATTTTAATTAATTCAAAATTTAAATTTCAAGTATTTTGCTAAATCACATTATGCCCTGTGTAGCACATTCACATGGTGTTCAACAATATGCATGTACACCTTACATAATACTCGGTATAAATAAAGAAATAAGAAGAGAGATCAGGTGTTTCCATAGTTTGCGCCTCGTAGAATGTAGCTCAACTGAGATTTAGCGAAGTTGTAATACTACGAATCATACAAAATAGAATCTCGTACGCAATTCGTACTAAATTTACCACCGACTATTAATTGAAGCGTTAAGAATATTATCGGCATTAATTGAAGCGTTAAGAATATATAGGCATGTCATGTCAACTGGAGTCGTGTATAGACGGGAGAACTGTAAAAGATGTATAGTATTCTAAATCCGTTTTGTTACTAATTATGTTAGTGTCAATATTGCTCCTTTCTTGTCCAGCCCGAATAATATTTTTCAAGTTTGGGATATGTTTGGTGTTTTTTCCATCAATTATTCGGATCTACGCCATATATCAACATATTATGGTTCTTTGTTTTTCTTATATTTTTTTTATATAAAATTTTTTAAAATTATTATAAATTATATTTTATATATAAACGAGGTGGAGTCAATGTTAGATGTGATGAGAAAATAAATTTCATGTCTTAACTTAATCCTATAAAATTCAAATAATTAAATTCTATTATAATTGGAGTTGGACGAATATTAACCGATATGACTAGGAATATACAGTTGTACCAATGTGCTAAACTAAGATAAATAAAACGTTATTGAGTTAGTATTTCCATTATTATGACTCACAAATACTCACTGCACAACAAGTCCCTTCTCTTGCTCTTGACCAGAAATATACTTGATTAGTTTGTTTTTAGTTATATTTGAATTTTTTGTGAATATTGAGATTACATATTTGATTGACATTTATATTTAAAAACAATAAGTTTTTATAACGAGATTTAGTTCAATCTCAAATAGATAAGATAAGAGTTTTGTGATTAACGATAATTTTATTAACAAAAATATTATAGTAAAAACGAATTATTTAAATGTAACTTCTTTTTTGACAAAGTTTATTTTCAAATATAATTCTAACCTTAAACAAATTTTTGCCAAAAATAGTATGGACTGGAGAAATTATTTTTGTGTGCTGCATGTTTCTAGTTTTCTTTCATTTTCTCACTTAATCTTTACGCGAATGAACTCTCAATAAGAAAAAAAATGTTTAAAGTGCCTATAATGGTATAGTTTTTCGAGTGTGATAATTACACCATTTTTTCTATTGTGTCAGGATTAAACAGAATAAAGAGGACATGGAATATAAGGAAAAAGGTAACAAGAAAAATGCAAAAAAAGACAAATTCATGCAGATAATTGTAAGAGAGTTGTGGGGTTAAAGGAGGGATAAAAGATGTTGTATCTGAAGATTGCAAAAGTTCTAACTTTAGTAAACAATTATTGAGGGTCTGATCTGAAGAACAAGAACTAGCGACAGAGGCATTTGAAAACCTAGTACAACCAAGTAAGCAAATGCAAGACAATTGAGGAGGTTTTCTAATTACATCCCTGGAAAAATTTAGCACTAAAGCCTGAATAATTAGAATATCAATATGAAATCAAGCTTTTAAATGAAAAAACTTGTTTAGGGTACAATTAATTATCCTATATATTTGAAGAATATTTCGTATATTCAAAAATTATAAATAAATTTCATTTTGATGCCATGCTAGTTTAAATTTCTAACCTTCCATATGGAAAGTTTAAAGTTATATGTTTGTATCTCAATCTTCGTCGTAGAATAATATTGATTTTATCAATAATTGAAACTAGATTAACTTATCAAATTTAAAACATAAGATTTCACAAATTTTGTAAAACTAAACATATCTTTAATTTTGTAACAAGAAGAGTACTTTTCTTCCCCCTCTTTTCATATTGCTTTGTTTCTACTTTGTATAGATATACTGTTTCCTTTTTTCACTTTGACTTTTTTTCTTGTGCGCGCGCGCTAATGACTCATATTTCAGCTGTTTGGGTCTGTATCTTAGCAAATTGACCAACTCATACGTGCATTTTGTGCTCAAATGTGACAAAGAACTAGTCCGAAATGAATAGCTATATATGCAGCTGTATCATGGAGGTAAGAAATTACAATTCATGATCCCAAAAGCAAAATTCTTCTCCAAGGAGAAAAGCTCATGTTGATGATCTCGTTCTTTTTAGATTAAATTTTAGAGATTATAGTAATGTAATTTACATTACAAAAATTTAAAATTTTTAAAATTGAAGTTAAAACAAACAAGTCCGACGGAAGGTATAGGATTGTTTCATTAGCAAAAACTTCATATATCGCTAAACAACATCGATATAATCTATGTTTAACCACCTTGAAACCCCAGAGCGTGAGCAAGTAGGGATTTATTCACAAATTATAGTCTAGTAGTCAAACTAAATCCTCAATTCAAAAAGATACTCCACTGTTCAAACACATAATTATTTAAAATACTCAAGCACGCACACACACATATTTAGGATGTCCCCTAAGTCTTTCGATCTGTTTTTTTGTTAAGTGGATAATCTCATTGTTAAGTTTCTCATACACAACAATGGACGTGATTAATTATCACAAGTCTCTCAGGCACACGCTTATGCATGTGCAAATCTATAATTTATCTTTAATATAATAGAATAAAATAAAATAATTTGTGTTTGTTAATTTTAAATATAATTGAATTTACAATTTTTAATATATAAAAATACTCAGAAAATATTAGGTAATGAGTTTTCAATTTTTGCATTCAATTCCAATACATGGAGATGTTATATTTGTTAGAGTCAAATGTGGAGAAAAACTAGGATGAGATAATTTAACCTTTTGTTTTAACAGTACGTCAGTTTTTTTTCCTCAATATGTTAACCGTGCAGCAGTTTTTTTTTTTTTTTTTCAATACTTTCTCTCTGGGATGCAAACTAATAATAATTTTTTTAAACCCCAAACGTTTAATATAATATATAGATGTGAAAATTTTCGCACTCCCCTTGGAGTTTGATTAAATATCCTAATAAAATGTGCACAAGTAGAGGGGGAGAAACAACATTTGAGCGGCACATCATGGCAAAACACAACTATACCAACTATTGGAGCAAGTGCCCCCATGGTCGCCTGTGCTGAGATGGTTGAGTGTAATGGATGTATAAATTGGTTAGATGGCAATGAGCGTAGGGGTGAGGGATACAATTCTGCAATCATGACATTTGAAATTGGTGCAGAGGTATTTGGGAAGATAGATTTGCCTGCTGCACTCTCCCAATATTGTCTTTCAGAGTTGTACGAACCTATGGGGACATCGTGATTTTGACATATCGCAACCAGATTATGAAATATGGATTATGACCTAGTATGGTGTATCTGAATCATGGACAAAGCAATTCACTATTGTGATTGATGATCAAGAACTTCAACGCGTACATGGTTTCACAAAGAGCGGAGAACTTATGTATGATGATTTCAAAGTTCAACATGTACATGGTCTCACAAAGAGTGGAAAACTTATGTGGAGAGAGGGTATTATGGTTATCATTATTCATGGGACCTCGAACACGGATTAAACTATCTTGCAGAGATTAATGACTATATTGTCCATGTTGATTTCATGGAGAGCCTGATTTTAATTTGAAGGTCAAAATCGTTTTGATGCGTGACACATGGTTTGGTTGGCCATGGTTATCTATCTAGAGCTATTTGATCCCCCATTTTGTGGAGATTCTAAATATCCATGAAGACTAACCAAGTGACAACTGGAATTAGGACTCAGAAAAGATCTATGGCTTTGATTTTAAATTTTAAGTGTAAAATTTTCGAACCGCTTGACTATTTTTATTCTATATATCAATTCATTATCGTATCATTCTATTCCACATGTATTAAGATAAGTAACATGATGCTGCTGAAATTAATAAAGGTAGCAACATTCAGGTTGAGAGCAAGCCAGCACGGGGCCAGAAAAGGAGATTTAATTAGAGGAAGCATTAAGCCAACATCATGCCACATGTATATAGAAAACAAAACAAACACACATAACAAACATATTAATCAATTTAGGAAAAGCCAAGATAAATATGTTACCACTCTGGACCAGCTTTATGTATGGCTTATTTAAGAAGTAATGACCCTAATACGGCCGTCCTGCTTGGGATATTCTCAATTTGATGAATACTGATTTACTTCGAAAGACAGATTTCCATTCTTTCCATAGTTCTTAATAATCAACACAGAATCTCAGTTGATCATAATTCATGTTAAAATTACTGGTCCATTTCATAAGGTAACTAAGTATGCACAAGTCGAGGGGAATCCACGGGTGGTTTTTCTTCATTCAATTTTTTATTTGGGTTTCCTTTCATTGCTTTTCTAAGTTTTGAACTAAAATTCTGACCACTGCCACTAGACAATCTTTACTTGCATTTACAGTGTAATTTGCTCTCAAGAACTTAGGTCTCTGGCTTTCTGCCACTAGTTAGTTCAAATAAGAAAGGAAAATTTTTTTTTAGGGGTGTCAAGCAACTTGACTCGATAGCCTAGTAGAAAGGTTAGCAAATCTTAAATTGACTAATTTTAGTGGGTTATTAACATAAGATTTAAATTAAGAAGGAGACACTTGCCTTGAAATCTTGGATGAAGGTACAAACTAATAAGGAAATGAGGAATTATACTACTCCGTATTAAGAACATCATCTATGATGCATAACAACGTGATAAAACGAACTGTTTGATTATGTAGGAGAAAAATAAAAAAGGTATGCCGATGAAACGGTAACAAGAAAAATTCTTTTGCAGGACGAATGTTTATAAGATCAACACATTAAACTAAAAGACACTACAACAGTAACCAAACAAATGTGAAAAAAATAAAAAATTCAATACTCCGCATAATTCAGTTACCATAACTGTTCTTCAAGAGCAAAGGTCCAACATTATCCCCAGTAGCCTTATTGTGCTTCACATGGCTACCATCACACAATGGAAAAGTCTTGGACCTACAACACCTACACGTTCCCAAAAGAACATTATACATATGTTAATCTATCGGTAAACCACTGTTCATCTAGTACCATAACTAAAAATTTAAAATAATTTTTACAAGAATAAATTAACCCCTTTTCTCAGCAAAAAGGAATAAGAATCCATTTAGTATACATCTAGAGTGTACAGTAAGAACACAAATTATGGTTTAAAAAAGGGGATACCAGCAGTACGCAGTCAGGGGTTTGGATAGTTCAGCAGCAACGACGGAATCGACGACTTTCTCTTCAGTTTTTCTTATTTCTGGGTTTATGGATTCGGCTCTCACCACCGTCATCATCCGCCGTTGGGTCCCAACTTGGCGGTTGAGTGGCTCCGGATAAACCAGCACTCATTGGACTGGCAATGGACACCATGAATTTCTACGATTTCTGGTAGGAAGAAGGTGACGGAGAGTTTGGTGAAATCTGTAACTTGTGGACAACACACGTTCATGATGACGAAGCCAACAAGCCACCGAGACTTGGGCGTAAATGAGTCCAATTTGACTTATTTTGATGAGTTCATCTATTCTAAAATAATTGTCATTAATTTTTTTTTTTAATTTAATAAAATTTTAACTTTAAAATTCAAATCTTATAAAGCTAATAAAAAAAATAATGCACGTGCACCCAGAAAACTATTATTATTATTAACAAAAGCAGCAACAATAATAATAAAGTTAAATCAATTTTTGATGTCTGTATAATTAATTCGATAACAATTTGGTACCCAAAATAAAAATTTTAACAAATTAGTATTCAAACTAAAAAATATTAACATTTTGTTAAGTTTTAGGATTTAATCAAATTTTCTATATAAGACAATTCTAATTCAAGTACCAAATTGTTAATTCTTTTACTTTTAGGTACCAATTTGTTACTTCGAATACATTACATATATTAAAATTAAGTTAGCAAACCTTAAAAAGTTGGACAAAATCCTAATATTTAACAAAATATTAATTATTATGAGTATGGAAACAATTTGTTAAGTTTTCACTTCATATACCAATTTATTAGTAAGGTATTTGCGCATGTATTAAAAATCGAATTATCCCAATAATAATAACAACACTATGCTTATTATAGAAATAAGGATAATTAAGTAAAATTTATAATAAAATTACTCAAATATAAAAATGAATCTAGCATTTCTATTGAACATTACTATTAAAAATATTATATAAAATAAATAATTTTAATCTATCACATTATAAAAATTTATTATCAATTATTTAAATATTACCACGTATCAACCATATCATATTTTTTTTATCATAAAAATAATACAAAACAAACGTTTCAAAGAAAACACAAAACAAACTTATTTTTACCGCCATTAAATATTTCTCCTTTCTGGTCCTACTGTTCAAACACGTCAAGTATCTTTTAGAATTTTAGTTCTATCAATAAAAATAAAAATTGAAAAAACAATACATGTCAGACGAGGAAAATTTTGGTAGTCAATCTTGGGCCCATTAAATTAAAAAAAAACAAACATTTTCCACAATTTTGAATTAAAATAAGTTATTCCTCAGTGGCGCGATCTGAAACTTCGTTTTCTAGAGTCGTTTACAATAAAATAACGGAGCTTGGAATTGCAATTGGGCTTCTGTTTGTGTATAGAAAACGATAGCTTCAAATCACGCATACAATTTGACAAATCACAAACCCAACTTTTAACCAACCAACGCCTTTGAAACCCAAAAAAGAAAAAGAAACCAACGAACGCCACGCTTCTTCTTTCCTTTCCATCTACGATACCATCAATGCCACTAAATTCTCAGTTTTCTCTCTCTCTACAACCTTGATAAATCTGAAATTCAGTTCATGTTTAACGCCACCTTCACTCTCCTCATATTCTCCCATGGCTAGGGTTTGTACAAAACGCGAGACACGTGGATTATGGCTTTTTCTTGTTCTTCTGATCATATTTTCTGCAAGATTCTCATATTCCGCGAGATCTGAGCAGGAAATTAGGGAACGGTTTTATGGTAATCTTGTTAATTCTACGGCGCCTAGCACCGGCGAAGGTAGCATCGCTAAGATGTTCGATCGTGTGCTTGAGAAGGAATTCTCTGAGAATGATCAGCAGGAAGGTTAGTGTTGCCGTCTCTTTTTTTTAGTAACGCAATTATCGTAATATGGGAGAGAAAGAGAGAGGTGTTTTAGGCTTGTTTATATAACCTGTAATGCTCTTCGCAACTTTAATATTTTCTTCTATTTTATTATTTTATCAGTGATTTCATGTTCTTGTTTGTTGCTGTTAGTAATCTGTAATGGTAATTTCAGTTTCAATGCACACAATTTTTTTTTATTTAATTGTGAATTAGCTGACTGATTTTCTGCCGTATCAACGTGGCTATAGCTTTTTAAGGAATATGAGATCGGTTCTTCCTGCTTCAGCATTCTCACAGCATTATACTTGACAATATCATGATATAGATTTGGTTCTTATTATGTAAGAAAATTACCTGATAAAATTAAGAATTGCTTGAATGGCCAAGCCAATTTGTGTTCAATTCATCTGCAAATAATGTAATAAATTACATATCACTACTATTTATGTTGTTGGTGTTGATATATGTTAAGACTAGACTTGATATATACATATCTTACGGACTAATATAAAAATTGGGACTACGGAAGTACCCAAATAGAACTACCACCCAAATAGAACTACAGTTGTGACTCTACTATCTTGTACAATCTTTTAGTAAACAAACTAGGCTTTATTTAATATTTTCCTGTGTATCTGGCCTTAACACCAGGCTACTGGCTTTGTCATTACTTTTAAACCATCAATTTTTTTAAGTGACAAACACATTACAAATACATAGTGTATCTGGATGTTATACACTTACTCATTTCACATGTGCGAACACACGCATGCTCAAATACTAGCATTTGTCAGGGATCATTAATACATTATGATTGGGTTGGGCTTCCTGTAGTCAGCACTTATGCCATCCTGATGTATTAAAAAACTTTGTGAGAATTAAGCTTTAGTTAAGGTAGCATTACGCCAAGTCGAATTTGTCGGTCTCGAAGATCGATTATGTCTGTGATAGGTGATTTTATTGCAAAGAGAATGCCTGGACAAAAAAATTGGATGCAGCTCAATACATTTTGTTAAAGATTTATTTAGCTGAATCTGTCAACAAAATCGAGATGGACTATGGCTTAAAGATGCATACAGTGGTACTCATTGGTGGGAGCGACGGCTATACTAAGACGTAGCCAGTTTACAATTGCAGCTTTCTCAATCTATTGTCTACTATTACTTTCCTTTTTTCTTTTACGCAAATTTCTTAGTCAGTTATGCTGGACAAAGGGTGTCTGCACTGTGCAGTTGAGATGATTCAACGTATAACTAAGTATGCTGTATAAATCTACCTTGCTTCCTGATGACATGCCTTTGACATATTTTTTTTCCTCCATTAGTATATGCAATCTGTATGGGATATTTTGTCCTTTTGGTCTCATTCAAAATATAATAAGAGTAAAACATTTACATACATATGAGGTTCAGAATGGACCTCGGCTTAAAAATAGTTTAAATAAATGAGTATTTGTCAGGAACGTATGGGAAGAGCTTATCAGCATACATGTATGCCAAGCAACCCCTTTTTTCGATTTTTTTTGACTTGTTCGGATTTATATATTTTTATACAAGCTGGTAGATGCTGACTGAATCTATATGCAAACCATGAACCTAAGCTCAATCAGCTGAATTTTCGTCAATCTCCTCTACATTGTTTGATTGATATTTGATGTTGCTGACTATTTTAATAGGTAACGATGGAAGCAGTTTTAACAGCAGCGTGGCTGATCAAGAAGTAGGTTTGGTTTCCTTTCTATACATTGATGAACAACAAGTACCAAATTAATTTCATCTAGCATCATGGGCTTAATCTGTTGTGATTGTTCTAAAACTTCTAAACTCTTAATTTATGATGTAGTACTAATCCCTTTGTCGAAATTTCAAGTTCCAATCCTGTATTTTTTGATGCAGCACTAGTGGAATTTGCATCTATTTAGCTATGTAGCTGCCACGTTCTTTTATCTTGTATTTATGATAATCATTCATTTTAATCACTAAAACCGATGTATCCATGTACTCATCATGAACCAAGAGATCAGACAGTGCCAAATATTTCCTCCAAGCCCACAGTCAAAAGGCTATACTAGTTATGAAACTCCAATAGGCCGATTTACAAGCGACTGCATAGGATGACATTGTGAGAAACAAGATGAACGTAAAAATAGAAGATAAAGCACAAATAGTACAACATAATATCCTTAGATATTTAATTTATAACCCCAAAAAATTTGAAAAACCCCTATAAATCGATAATCATTGAAAGGAAATAAAAAGTTTACCTAAGACTCATATCCAAACATCCAGTAAACTATTCACCTCTACGCCAGGACCCAACATTAATTGAATCATTGAACAGTGGCATGAGGACAAAGCATTATATTTCTAACTCACCAAAATTCAGATGAGGAGCTATGAGAAGATAAAACGATAAATAACAATTGTTAATAAAAAAAGGAACAAGTGAGTAGATTGGTAACACCCATTGAAGGGCCTAAAATCATGGTCAGATAGCAGAACGGGAAGCAGATCTCAGTCTATGGGGACAGTCCATGAAAGAAAAGCAAATTTTGAGAGAAGAAAAGAGGAGTTTTGTTTTGAGAGAGAGAGAGAGAGGAGATTTCAGATAAGAATTCTAAACAACTCTTCTATGTCCCTAGTTTATCTTATCCCAGAAAGAGTAAGAGAGATCCCAGAAAGTCTGTCTCCAATTGATTTCAGGATTGGTTTAATCAAAGGTTTCATCATTATCAGCTATGGCGTGAATGCAGCAGAGGTGAAGATCTTAAAGAGGGAAAGGAATTGGTATGGGGAAGAGAGGATAACAGCTGTCATAGATAGTTGATAAAAACATCTAAACGTACGTAGGAATATTTAGACTTAGCGTATTCACAAATTTCTTGGCCCATTAAGACTTAATGACCAGCCAAATCAAATGGCCTGCATAGGACGTACATCTCACTGCACTCAGATTTGGAGCTGTTCACACACTTACTAAGTGCTAATCAGGGGATCACTGCTAGAACCATCAGGGTATATTTTAACATGTTCCTGTGATAGAAGGAAGCTCGGTATCTTTGTTATGCAGCTGTTTGCCTATCGATCTCTATTTCCATTTGATATATGGACAATTGCATGTTATCTAAAATGACAAATTTAGGAATTATAGAAGAAATTGTGTGTCTCCCATTGGTGGAGAATCGTCATTATATACTAAGAATAGAAGCTAATTTCTCTCCCTATGATCAAGCTAATATACAGATCTTTAGCCTTTACAACAGCTAAAATATCCTAATAAAGGTAAATATCTACAGATTTGGCCAATAACATGAAATCTGCTAAGACAACTAATTTACAACGGCGAATATATAGCCTAATTATGGAAAGGTAAATGTTACAGATATAGTCAATAACATAAAATCTGCTATAACATCTAATTCTTTTGACACCCTCCCTCAAATTGATGCGGGTAAATCTACAAGCATCAATTTGCCAACAAGAAATTTATGGCGTTGACGTGTCATGGATTTGGTGAAGACATCTGCAATCTGTAAAGGTGGAGATATGTAGGAGAGTAATGACAAGGTGGTCATAGGTCTTGCGAATGGAGTGACAGTCAACCTCATTGTGTTTCGTGCGTTCATGGTAGACCAGGTTGGCTATAAACTGAATGGCACTGGTGTTATCAAGATGTAATGGAGTTGGTCGGGCTTGGGAATAACCAAGTTCTGTGAGCAACCCGCGCAACCAAATAATTCCAGAACAAGCAGTGGACATGGCACAATATTCAACTTCTGTGGACGACTTAGAGATACGGTCTTGCTTTTTGCATTTCCAAGAGATAAGAGCATTACCAGGAAATATACACCATCCAGTAGTAGATTTTCTAGTGTCTGGGCATCCAGCCCAATCTGCATCTCTGTAGGCTTGGAGCTTGAGTGAAGAACTAGCAGGGAAGAACAAGCCACAATTAGGAGTCCTGAGGATGTATCTAATGATGCTTTTGACTGCGAATAGGTGGAGATGCTGAGGGCATTGCATAAACTTGCTTACGGTATGGACAACATAAGAGATATCCGGTCGAGTGATGGTTAGATAGATAAGGTTGCCAACCAGCTTCCGGTATAAAGTAGCATCCTGAAGTAGCTTTCCTTCATCTTGTCGATATTTCACATTAACTTCCATTGGAGTTTCAATAGAATTATTGTCCATGAGTCTGGCTAATGCAACCAAATCTTTAATATACTTGTGCTGATTCAAAAAGATGCCTTGAGGTCGATGATGTACTTCTAACCCCAAGAAATAAGTGAGCTGGCCAAGATCTTCATGTGGAAAGTGGAACGTAATAGATTCTGAATACGAGTGATGGCTTGTTTATCAGAACTGGTGACAAGGATATCATCCACGTAGATAAGAAGAACAACTATGCCCTTAGATGTCCTTTGAAGAAAAAGGGAGGAGTCATATTTACTTTGTGTATATGAAAAACCAAGGAGAGTGAATCAGAACTTTTCAAACCAAATTCTAGGTGCCTGCTTCAAACCATATAAAGAGCGTTTGAGTTTACAAACTTCATTAGGTGAAGAAGTAGGTATACCATATGGAAGTTTTATGTAGACTTCTTCCTTGAGATCACTATGTAAGAAGGCATTCTTGACGTCCATCTAAAACAAAGGCCATGATTGAGATGCAACAACAGCTAATATGGTTCGCACAGTGGTAATCTTAGCCACTGGAGCAAATGTCTCCTCATAATCTATGTCGTGCTCCTGTTTGTTTCCAAGAACCACTAGCCGAGCCTTATAAGGCTCAGAACCATCAGAATGAAGTTCGATAGAGAAGACAAACTTGCTGCCTAAAGGTTTCACAGATGGAGGACGTGTTACAACATCCCATGTTTGGTTTTCTGCAAGTGCAAGAAGCTCTATTTCAATAGCTTCTCGCCAACACTCATGCTCCATTGCCTGTTTATAAGATGAGGGAATAAAATTGGCAGACAAAGTGGCTGTCAACGATACAGGATTAGGAAACCCATACCTATCTGGGGGTTGGCTAACTTGAGTGTTATGTTGACGAGTGGTAGGTGCAACTGTTAGAACAGGATCAGCAGCAAGGGAATCAACTTGAGGGGGTTGAGGAGTTGGATTTTCTGAAGCTAGAGATGTGGTATTTTGGTTTGGCAAGTCTTGGGTGCGTCTGTGATACACCAAGAGTGGTTTAGGAGCTGGAGGTTCAGAATCCGACGAGACTGAGGAATGTGAAAAATCAGTAGAAGAGTAAATGATTAGAGGTATTGCCAAAAATGAAGGGGAATGATGATCTTGGTAAGTAGAAAAGAAAGATTGATTTTTAAAAAAAATTACATTTCTAGAAACTTGAATACGACGTAGATTAGGATCATAACAAAGAAACCTTTTTGGTGTAGAGCATATCCTAGAATAGCACATTTTACTAATTGAGCCGTGAGTTTTGAGCGTTTATGTTTAGGAAGATGAACATAACACACGCATTCAAAGGTACGTAGACCAGAATAATTTGGAGTATGACCAAATAGCCGAGTTAATGGAGAAACATGATTCAATGACGATGAAGGTAATCTATTAATGAGGTATACTGTAGTGGAAAGCGCTTCACACCAGAACCTAGCGGGCACAAATGACTCTAACAAAAGGGTACATACAACATCGAGAAAGTGACGATTCTTTCTTTCAGCTACCCCATTATGTTAAGGAGTTGAAGGACAAGACCGTTGAGAGATTATGCCATTAGCTTGTAAAAATTCTTGGAACAAATGAGACATATATTCACCCCTATTGTCTGAGCAAAGGATTTTAATATTTGCAGAAAACTGGGTCTGAATATATGCATGAAAAAGCTTGAAAACTGAAAGTACTTCGCCTTTAGACCGGAGGAAATAAATCCATTTGAAATGACTATAATCATCAATAAAAGTGGCAAAGTACTTATAGTTAGCATGAGAAGTGACTGGTGCTATACTCCAAACATCACTATGAACCAAATCAAAAGGCTGAGTTACATTAGTTGTATGAATGGGAAATGACAAAATTTTGCTGAGTTAAGAAAAGACAACTTTTCATTCCCAATTACACTAGATTTTAACAAATTTCGAAGAACAACATTGTTTAGAAGTCCTAGATGCTTATGCCATGCTTGGTAATCAATACAAATAGAATTACAAGAAACAATGGGAAAATAGTGGCTTGGAGAAGAAGAAAACTAGATAGGAAAAAGGCGTCCAACTTTAGGTCCCCTCACGATCATTCTCTCGGATTGTTGATCCTGCACAAGACAATCAAATTTAGAGAATGCCACTTTGTAATTGTTATCAACTAATTGACCGACAGAGATAAGTTTAGTGGTAAGGCTAGGAGAGACAAAAACATCGGCTAGAAAGGAAAAAATATCACCAGATGATGTAATGGGTAAATGGCTTCCATTAGCAATACCAATTTCAAGATTTCCAGAATATTTGTTTACATTTGTAAGAAAATGAGTTATTTATCATATGATTGGAAGCTGCAGAATCAAAGTACCAAGTAGGTGATGTGCGAGAAGGTTTACTTGAGAATCCTAATGCAGAAAATGTAGAAATGATCATTTGCTGAATCAGTTTAGGGGTTACAGGTTGAACAGGAGCAGAGGCATTTTGTGTTGTAAACACTGGAGCACTAGTACTTGAAGATCCAACCGAGGCTGTGTATGCTGTCTTAGATTTCGTTGGAGGACAAATAGGACATTGCAAAACTTTTTGGAACAATTTGAAGCATAATGCCCAAATCCTTTGCAAAAGAAACACTAAACAGCGTGCATATCCCTGTCTTTGGGCTTACCTTGTGTTGCATACGCCACATGAACTAATTCAGATCTTTGTTCTTATAAGGTGTCTTGAGTGAGAAGACGTTGTTCCTCTCAAAACAAATCATTGAGACATGTATCCAAAGAGGGGAGAGGATCTCGATTCATAAGATTAGACCTGGTAGCTTCAAATTCAAATCTCAATTTCATAAGAAATTGATCTCTTTTAGTAGTTTCATGGACGGCTTGGACAAACGTAAGACCTTCGACAGGTATAGTAGCATAAACGACATTAGTGTATTCAGCCCACAGATTCATGAATGAAGAGTAAAAATCAAAGATAGAGAGATTATCTTGTTGAAGTTTGCCTGTCATATTCTAGTTGAAATTGATGAGCCGTGTTCTGTTGACTATAGATCTTTTTGAGATGAGCCCACATCTCGACTGTTGTTTTGAAAGGCCGCAAATTCAAGATGATGTTGGGTTCGACGGTTCCTAGAATCCAACCCATGATTTGAGCATCTGTAGTCTCTCACTTGGCATGCCCAATCTTGTCTTTTTCTTTGTTAGGAGCTGGAGTGATGCCATCAACATGGCCCCTTAAATCTTTCCATTTGATAAAAATCTGAAAGTGGAATGCCCGGGCTGAATAATTTTTGCCATTTAGGCGAACCAAGAGAGCGTCATACTTTTCTGAAGACATGACTCCGAGAAGACGATAAAGAGTAACTAGGAACAAGGACTTGAACAAGAAACTAGACAAGAGAGATCAGAATTGCAGCTTTGATACCATGACAAATTTAGAAATTATAGAAAAAATTGTGTCTCCCATTGGTGGAGAATCGTCATTATATTCTAAGAATACAAGCTAATTTCTCTCCCTATGATCAAGCTAAGCCTTTACAACAGCTAATATATTCTAATAAAGGTAAATATCTACAGATTTGGCCAATAACATGAAATCTGATAAGACAGCTAATTTACAACAGTTAATATATAGCCTAATTATGGAAAGGTAAATGTTACAGATATAGTCAATAACATAAAATTTGCTATGACATCTAATTCTTTTGACATAAAAGCCAACGAATGATGAAATAGTTTTGGCCTTTGTACCAGATTCTTTGCAATGTTTTATATTGTCACAATTTTTGCAACATTTCCTTTTCAGAAATATTTGATAAATTAAACTACTAATTGACTTTTCTCTATTTTAAATTTTCTCATGGTTCCGTGTGTCATCATCACAATAATCCATCATTTTAACTTTCTCTTTCCTATTCTGTCACTCACTCACTTTTTCCTCCCAACGTTTCTTTTGAATAATATAAGGCTATTTTGGACAATTAACACAAAGTCATCTATCTCTTTCTCCATCTCTCTCACTCACTTTTTTCTTCCCAAAGTTTCTTTTGAATAATATATAAGGCTATTTTGGACATTTAACACAAAGTCAATCAATGTCTTATTATGCATGAAAAGTCAATGTTGCAAATATTATGGGACAAAGGGAGTACTAAATACAAAAATCTATTTCTTTATTTCATCTTTTCCATGATCTCCTCACAAACGGGGTCGCAGTGACCAGGCCTGGGTGACCTTACCAATGCACAGAATTGCTAATGAGGAAAGTTCAGTTGCACATCTGCAACTTGAATAGTTGGATTTACTCTGACGGTCCAGTTTTACCTATTTATGCACCAGTAGTTTTTCTTAAAGATATATTTCAGTTGTATATTTATATGTATAATTTTGAAGATGACCTTTACTGATCATGTCATACAGGCTGTATTGGAGACTGTAGCTAAAATCACCCATGACAAAATGAAGAAGAATGAAACCCAAGAGATGAAGTAAGCGAATGTCTACAATCTTTTTTGTCATCCAAGTGATGCATTATGCAACTGATTAAATATACTTTTTCAGTTTTTCTTAAAACAACGAACATTTCACACTACTATGAAACTTGACTAAACTAATGAAATTGCCAGTGGCACTAAATCATTCCAGTTTCATGATGTTTTTTCGCTGGAAAATGAAGGTTCTGACGACATGACAACCTTGATTGACAAAAAGGTGATCCAAGAGTTAGTAGTGAATTTTTTATGCCAATTGGTGTATTTAAACTGTCATATTTTCTTCGTTTAGCACCTCCTGACTTGCGTCTCTCATTGGCAGGATAATGTGTTTGTGATGTCCAATAAAAAATCAAAATATCCTGTACTTCAAGTTGATCTAAGGTCCATACTTTCATATTTATTATGGTTAACTTATTCTTTTTATTTTTTCTAAAACTAATTTAGTTTTGGTCTGATTTCTACCTTGTTGCTTTTCTGTAGGCTAATTTCGGATTTGGTGGTGGTTATAGTTTCTGCTGCCATTGGTGGAATTATCTTTTCCTGTCTGGGACAACCGGTTTGTTATTTAAATCTTGGATGCAACTTTTGTACTTATGTATTTCTATTTTTAGCTTTGCCTTTGTCTACATTGATCTCTAATTTATAATCCAATTTGCCATTGTTTTCTTCTGGCTACTTTTGGTAGGTAATTGTTGGATATCTTCTTGCCGGCTCACTTATTGGACCTGGTGGTTTGAAGTTCATCAGCGAAATGGTACAGGTATGTTGTCATAAGATGCAGCTCCATCTTGGCTTTCACTAATTTTTCTAAATTACCTTTTTAAATCAATAATTTTGCTATTCCTCAGTTGTTGCAAATGAAGCTGGTGATCTTTAGTATCAAGCAGCACATAAACATTTTAGAGTTTATACCAATTCCAACCATTATATACCTAGGCATTTCGGCTCTCAATTTAGTCTGTTTTATACTTTATTGCCCCAACCATTATAAGAATATGGAGATAAAAGTTCCCCAAAACATTTGACTTCCTGTTAATTATCAGTGAGAGACTACCAAACTACTATCACTCCATCATACTCCATTTGTAAGTCGACCAGAACCCAACATGGATTCCACATATTCAACATATTCAAGGTTTTATTTTTTACTTTATAATAATTATTATTTTTTGTGTTTAACAATTGTAAAACACATAAATTAGTTACAAAAGCGAAATTGTTTGGGCATTGAAGAATTCTTCGCTTATTTGTAGGAGTGAATTAAAAAAAATAAAAAAATCTTAACCTAATATTTGGACTACAGATAAATAAAGTTTTTAAATTGGGATAATAAGTAAAATACTTGGTCAGACTTGATTATCAAATTTTGCTTATACTCGGAAGTATCAAATTGGAACTTTTGGTTATCACTATGAAATCAATTATAAGAATGTACAAATAATCCCTCTAACATAACAATTACAACTTTCTGAAAGTGGTTCTAAATGGGTTTTGCCACTTATAATAACTCCCAAACACCATGCAAGTGAATATTCAACTAGGCACCTTACTAGTCTCCCATAAAGCAGTACTTAGATTACAATGTTCATTTTATCTTTATAAAAATGTACATTTTTGTTTGACATATATAATATTACTAAAATTGCAGATTTACAATATAGGGAATGTGGATAAGGGCTGCAGCCCATGTTTTATATTTGGGCTATTGTAAATATTTTTATATTTTGCAACGTTCTTTTATCATTCGTAATGAAAACAGCATTGAAGAATACAGGAGTATGAAAATGTATAAAAATTCTTATGATGCGCACCATATTTTTTAAAACCATGTGAGTTGAATATCTCGAGAGTAAATCTTTTAATAATTTTATGTTGCTATAAAAGTTATTTTATAGATCAACAAAAAATTTGAAAATTTTAAGACTTACATAGTTTCAGATGCCCTATCCATTTATAAGATTGGAATTTTTTTATAAAATATAATAGAATTAATATGTTTTTACTATAGCCCTTAAAAGAAAGAGTTATAACTTATTTTAAAATCTCACTTACTTATGCTATATATACAGATTCATAAAATATTTGAATTATTCAACCGTATTTATAGAAAGAGCGATGAAAAAAAGGCTATGTAAAATTTTAATTTTTTGTGAGTCATCATATGGTTTTTATAACCATGTAAAATAGAACTAATGGGAACTGAGTAGGATTTAAAAATTAAGCTTTAGCTCATTTCCCTTAATTTTCCTTGTTCCCTATATATGTGTGTGTGTGTGTGAGTGCGTGCACATACATATATACATACAATACATACACACGTGTATAAAATACTTTTTGATCTAAAACTACATTACAGAAATGTTTTATATCCAATTGCATAAGAGATGTAAAGGTTTTTGTAAACGGGATGGAACAATACACATTTGAATAATAGTGGAGTGGATTTTTCTTTTCTTAATTTTTCACCATTCGCTGACAAAATCATTTTAAGTTGTTTAACTCCTGCTGAGAAGTAGTAGAAAACCTTTGTAGAAAGGTGATCCTTAATATATTTTAATACTATATGCGTACTGTCTTTGTGCATCTTTAGAAGAAGGTACAGTGTGATTTTTGTAAATTGCTTAGTTGGTGTCCTATCTTTCTCATAGGATCCTCTTATTAATTTCTTGCTAGATTCATATAGTGACAGCCCTCTACTTGTGACCCATACTTGTGACCTCAATATTTGGCTCTCTAGTTCTTTGCAGTTACTCTTTTTGAGAATTTTATGATGAGTTTATAAACTCTATGTGTAATCCATGTTAAATTTCACAAACAATTTATTAAATTGATGCAAATAAGTTAGAAATTGGATACCTTTATGCATTTTCCTCTTTTATTTCTAACTTGGGGAACTGTTAATCGGCCTCCATTATTTAAAAATATTTTTCAAATTTATTTGAACATTTTCATTTTAGTTGGCTCCGAATCAACTGTAATCCTATATGTAGAAATTCTTCTGTTTTCTCCTTGTAATTGCCGTATCTGTTCACCTTTTGTGGTTGTTTTACCGGCTCTTTCCTATATTCTTTCAGATGTCTTGATAACTACAGTTATTTGACAAATTGCATTAACTGATACCGTTGTTTCATCTGTCGACTGAGAAAATCTAAATTGTTAATGTTGTTAGAAGATGCAGTAGCTTCTTTTTGTCATGCACAATTCACAAAGACTAATTAGGGTAGTCAGAACCGGTCCCAGAAAGAGAGTCTAGGTAAATTACCGATTGTAGGACTGGTTGCTGGGCCCGTCTTTCTTCGGAATAGGAGGACACTTAGGATTGTAATTCCAGACAGGAGGCTGTAACATGCACTAGACATTGTACATCATGTTTGTTCATTTTAGCTGTAGAACTGAGTTCTGTATGCTAACTTCATTCCGTTCGATGTGTCATTACAGGTCGAGACTGTTGCTCAATTTGGCGTTGTCTTCCTTCTATTTGCTCTTGGACTGGAGTTCTCTTTGACAAAGGTTACTATTATATGCTGATCAAGTTGTCATTTGACAGTTTCTGCTTGCCTAGTAACACATATTTTACTTTTCTTATATATGGTGATGGGTTGATGCTCTTTCTTTGTCTAGAAACACAATCAACTTATTAGTTGCTATTACTGCAGATAAAAGCTGTTGGTCCTGTTGCTGTTCTTGGAGGGCTGCTTCAAATAGTTATTTTTATGTTCTTGTGTGGCATAACTGCTGTGGTATATTAACAACCTTCAGAGTCAATATCTATTAGAAATGGCTATGTATCCATTCTTTCAGTCAAAATTATAGATTTGAAAGTCATTGTCCATATGTTTTGTTGCTACAGTTCTGTGGAGCCAAATTGTCAGAGGGTGTATTTGTTGGGTGTTTCCTTTCAATGTCATCAACGGCAGTGGTACAGCATTTTTGCCACTTTCTATTGTAATTTCTTTGTTACTATTTTGGCCTACCCTGTTGAGGATAATAATGTAACTTTCTTTTCAGGTGCTGAAGTTTCTTGTTGAAAAGAATAGCAATAATGCTGTTCATGGTCAAGTGACAATTGGGACTCTTATATTCCAGGTAGGCATGTGAACCTAATCATGTTTCTCTCTTCCCCCAGTATAGAATGCCTTTTATTGACGTAATAGTACATCCACGCATATGTGGGACATCCATTTGTTACGTTGCTATGGCATTCCAGGATTGTGCTGTTGGTTTACTATTTGCTTTGCTCCCAGTTCTGGGTGGCAACAGTGGCATTTTGCAGGGAATGGCTTCAATGGGCAAAGTGTAAGTTCATCTCTGCTATATTTATTTTTACTAATTTATAATTGTTATTTTCTTCCTTTGCGAGCCATGTACTTTGGACTCTTTTTTATTGTTTATCAAATGTAATTCTCTCCAGGCCAAGTTGATGATCTGATTCTGTACATGTGCCACACTGCCTCGCAAAAAATTTCCTTTATTGATATTTTTATTATTCTTTTTACTTCAGGATGCTGACTTTATCCTCGTATCTTTTTGCTGCATCTGTATTGACTTGGTTATTTGTTCCCCGCTTCCTAAAGCTTATGATACAAATTTCTTCTCAGGTGATTCCTGTTGTTCAGTTTTGTATTTTTGTATTATATATGGACATGACTATTAAATGCTTATCACCTAATTTTTAGTTAATTTAATTTTCACTAAATTATGTTGTGTAGGTTTCTGGAATGCAAGTACCTTATGCTTGTAGTTAATTTTGCTTCCATCATTTACCAAAAGCTAGGATCATTAAAAAAAACCTTCAAAGAAATTTAGAGACTTGGTTGTTAGGCATTCATATCCAGAAGTGAATAGGAACTTAATATTGACCTATCAACATAGAGTCTGGTCATGTCGGCAGATAACAACATAATGAGAGAAGATAACAGGTCTATTATGAAGTCAAGTAAAATGTATCTCTGAGGACTAACGTCCCTTGTAACTTATCGGATGACCCACTCACGCACTACTTGTCAACTATTCCTAGGAAAGTTTATATGTACTGATATAAAATAAATCTGAAAGCATGATACAAAAAAATGATCAATCCAGGAATTCTATCATGGCCAATAAATGCCTCATATCATTTAAAGCTGTAACCCCAAGTGCTTTCATTGTCTGAAGAAAATTCATGCTAATATTGCTCTTCATTTTCCTATATATCAAGCTATAACACGATTACAAGATATGTATACTATCTGCCAACTTTATGTATATTGTCTTCAAGGTGCATGTGGTATTGGAAGCGGCGTGAAAATCTCATGTTCTGTTCCTAAAGTAGTCTTCTGTTATGTGCAACAGTGTCAAAAAGAACACAAGTAAACTGAGTTACATATCACTTGAGACCAAGTTAAAGGAACCTATTCTTAATAATCACCGATTCCTGCAGCATGCAACTCTCATACTCAACCCTTACACAATCTGTACTGGTTGCTAAAAGTGGTAATTTAGAAAATCCATTGTGGAGGTGGATATTGTGTAAGTTTGGTGGTGTGTATTTGTTAGGGACACATAAATCTCTCCAAAGAAATAAAGAACACAAATTAACACAGATTTTAATACTAGAAACTTTCTAGAACGGTAGAATGTGAGACCAAAAAAGTGCTCAACAACAATTAACCAATAAAAGAAAGCAAGACCTAATTCATAATCTTCAAACATCCCAAGTATGAGAGGGCAGTATTCCATGCATCTATGGTGTAGGACAGATCAAGATAAGGAAGAATAAAGAGATATGAGAGTGATAATCAGGGCAGTAGCCCATGAGAGCTCGCAGCATAAAGAATTAAATCCTTTATGTCCTGTTTAATATCAATCTGCCTATTAGATGCATATCATCCTAAGTATAGGTTATCTGAGCAAATAATGAAGTTGTATTTATCATAGCTAGCATGTTATCAAGTATGGGTAATTGAGTATTGCTGTATGCAATGCATACATGACTACACGTACTTATGGTCATGACTTAATCATCTTGTTATATCCTTCAACTTCCATCACCCTTAGCAGTGAAAAAGGTTGATGCATCAAAAGGGATGAAAAACTCTCTCGAGCAAAGCCCATTTAGAACAGCTTGAGGTATCTATCAGCTCAAGCATTCCTCTGGTTCCAATTTCAATTTGGTATATTAGGCGAGGTAAACCCTGTCAATAAGTCATCAGCAGTAAGTGACATGTATGTGCACAAGAGTTGTTTATTTAGTGGACAACATTTTTGGCACATTGACAGCCTCAAACTGCTCTCAGCATCCGTAAGCATTCTGTTTAGTGTGGAAATAAGCATTATATCCTAAGATATTATGCAAACTTTTACATTTATATTGCTAGTAATGTCTAACCACAGAAACTGTCGGTGGCATATGAAAGAAAACGGGTAAAATATCTATGTAATGAATAAAAACAGTAGCAGTTTCTCATGTTTAATAACCGACGAGGCTTATTGAATTAAGGAGAAGCTGCCAGTCTGGTGATACTTTTCTTTTTTGGCAAAATTTAGATGTAGTGGAATTCAGCTCAATCCTCTCTCTCTCTCTCTCTCTCTCTCTCTCTCTCTCTCTCTCTCTCTCTATGTCTCTCTCTCTCACTCACTCTCTCCTCTCCTCTCCTCTCCACTCTAATATTTTTTATAAGTGATAATTGAGCATTTGAAATTGTCCATGCACTCTAGCTATTTGATAAAGAATAGAACCATACTTCAATGTCAATCTTGTCATGATTGGATAAGGTCAGTGTTTGTAGGCTACTGCTCAGTTTTCAGGTGTATCCATTAGTGATCTATTGGGTTGCTTATGAACTGGACAGAGCTACTTTGTTAGGTGCCTAGCATTTTTGAAATATAATGATTTTTATTTTATATATCTACCCATTTCCTGTTTCTCTTCGTAATTTTCTATTAGAAACTTTGTTAGCTTACTAAAAGAACTAATCTGTCTTAAGCTGTTTTTGGCTGAAATTACCTTGTATTTTCTAATGATCTCAGACAAATGAGCTTTACCAGCTAGCAGTGGTGGCTTTTTGCTTATTATCTGCTTCGGTGAGTATACTGTAGCTTATTTTTCGTCATCCTCTTCCTTATCTATGATGGTTAAGAGTCAGAGTTTTGCTGTACAGGTAAGCATGTCTTGCTCCTCTACATATAGGGAAGCAAAAATAATGATATTCTCTGCAGATTTTAGGGGTTACAAGTGGATTATTTCAATGTTTCGCAAAACGATAGAAACAATTACCAAATGTTTATATCAAGCTAAATGATCTAAATGTAAAGGATCTCAACCTTACTGAGCAAAACATAGTAAGGCCAATAGCATCCATGATGTTACGAGAAATAAACGAGCATAAGCTGATTACTAGTAGACAAGCTTGGGTGTGTATAATTTTGTCATGTGAGTTCTTGCAAATAAGGTCTCTCCATGTTATATCTATTACAGTGATTAAGAATATGAAAGTGAAAGGATGTGATGAACAGGATAATCATCTTAAGGAAACTGGCAAATCGCTTTTGGTTGTCTTCCTAAGTGGGTGGTGAATAGAGTAATAGAGTTAGATAAATGTCTTGAATCTGCTTGTAAATGAAAAATGTTGACTTATGGAAAATGATGTCGAAAATGTACCCATGGCCCTATAACATTTTTCATGAAAAGAATTATCTGGAATGTGAAACATGTGTTGTCCAGGTCCTAGGGATAAGTACTGTTTTTTTGAATCAGAAAACTTGACTGCTGACCTTTGAAGTTTCTATTATCACTGTCTGATATTCTATTATTCTGGCATGTCTGTTAACTTCTCAGTGCAGTGATAAACTGGGCCTTAGTCTTGAGCTGGGCTCTTTTGTGGCTGGAGTGATGATATCCACAACTGAATTTGCACAGCATACCTTAGATCAGGTAGTTCTTCATTGGTAACTAAATTTCTTCAAATTATGTCATTGAGCTTAACTGGACATCATGTATAGTGACTTCAAGTTATAAAGATGTACTACCTCAGTCCTCAAATGGTTGTCTTAGTTATTGTAGGGTTTGAGGGAGTAACATTCCACTTTTATGCATTGGGGTTCCTTTAAATGCAAAAGGGTGCATTTGGTGTTGACTGTAATTGTTTATTGGGGGCAAGTCGAACTCCAGTCCTAATTTAAGTGATGTGTTCTAAACCATCAATGTTTCAGTCTTAACTTTCTATTGAACATATTTACCTTTTTTCTTTCTTTTACCGAAGTCTTAATTAAGCTCTAGTTTTTTCTTTACTATCACACTCTTTAGTATTGTAATAATGTAATTTCACTAGATAATTGAAAGTCTTGGCTTAATGTGTACAACAAGATGTTGTAGAGTGACTGTTTTCTGTTTGCTTCCACTATGCAAAATGCAAGCTCTTGTTTTTCCACGTATCCCACGTAAATACATTGTCAAAGATTGAGGCCTTGCTCAAAGCACCATGAAAATGAAGAAACAGTTACTAACCTTGATCATATCCAAATGATAACGATGTAGTTGAGATGTAATATTACTATATGAGTCTCTTTTGCTTTGCTTAGACTTCTAATACTTATGTCACTTGCTTTATTAAGTGAAACAATGAAATGAATGGGTATTAGAAGCTCCTTTGACAACATTGTCTTGTCTCTTTTCTTAGATGATAAAACCTTCTCTTTTTTCATCCATACAGTTGCGCCTGTATTATTTTTTAGTAATATAATTAATTTAATTGCTCTTTCCAGCCTTCTCAGCCATGTCTCTTTTTTGTGTTTCTATTTTTAGTAGGAGATTGAGGTCATTGAATTATTTGGATATTTTCTTGTAGGTTTTATTAGAATGTGCCTAACTCCTAATATTTATAAAGTTTAACTAATGAAGTTCCTTTCAAAATCATGGATTTGGTTGTTTGGCCAACAATTATCACTAATCACAATATAATCTGTTGCAAATGAAACAGTGATACAAATACTTGTTCTTGGATATGTCTCATCTGTAAGCTAAATTTTTAGCACTGCATTATGAAGTTTCTCGGGAATGTTCTCTTTGGTTTCTATGAGGAAACTTGGGTGTCCTTTTTCCTGTTCAAGTGTTTGTATTCAGTATGATTTTGGGGGTTGGTAGCCACAAGGATGCGAAGATTATTTTTAGGTGTTCTTGTTCTTGTGGTATATGAACTGAAACAAGTGCTAAATTTTATGATTCTTATCCTTCTCTTATTATTATATTGGATGGGGTATCATTCAAGCATTATCGTGGGATTATGATAATTCTTTCAGAGAAGTTGTAGGAAGCTTATAATTAGGGTCTTAAAAGTATGTACTTGTTCTTGTGGCTTTTCATATGGCTTTGAAAAAATTTCCAACAAACCAATTTTGATGTGGTAGGTGGAACCAATTCGAAACTTATTTGCTGCGCTCTTCCTTTCTAGCATTGGAATGCTCATACATGTGCACTTCTTGTGGACGCATGTGGATATATTGCTAGCATCTGTCATATTGGTTGTGGTTGTTAAGACTACTGTTGCTGCTGTGATCACAAAGGCCTTTGGATATGGCACTAGGACATCATTTCTTGTAAGTGAACATGCTCTTCAACCACTTTGTTGAAACATGTGTATAAGAAATTCTCTTATATATTTTTATTCTGATATATCACAGGTTGGGGTGATGCTTGCACAAATTGGAGAATTTGCTTTTGTTCTTTTAAGTCGTGCCTCAAATCTTAAACTTGTTCAGGTTCTCTCTCTCAATTCATATTTGATTATTTACATAAATGAAAACGGGAGTGAAGTGATGATTTTGAAGCCTGGAATTCAGCTTGTGCTTTATTCAACTATTATCTTACGATCTTTTAGTTTGTAGTGGTACCATTTAGAAAGTCTCATATTTTCAGTTATAGGTGGTGTAAAGGGAATGAATCTCCAAAACCTAGCCAATTTTCAAAAGGGGTGGTCACCGAATTAACCATTGAACCAAGCCTTTCCTCCTCTGTGTGTGTGTGTGTGTTTGCATTAGCGGTTTGATATATAGTTCAAACTCTCATACCCACAACTTGTTCCTAAATCCCATGGTTTAAACCATGAACCAGTTTGGAGATGATGGGAATAACCATTAGTCCAAAGCTTTTCCTCACTGATGCACAAACGCACACAAACACACACACACACACGTATATAACACCTCTGTATGCCAGAGTGTGTGTAACACGCTCTTTTCTAAATCTCTAATAAAAGAGGTAAAAAGACTTCCTATCTTCATACAAAATACAAAAAAGAAATATATAAAGATAAAAAATAATAAAAATTGATGTCAATTTCTAAATTTCATTCACACTGGAGTTTAACAATTCCTTATTTTACAGATTGAATTATGTTTTTTCATATATTTAGAATATCTATTTTTTAAAAATTTCACCAACATTCCTATTATACATATTAGAGAAATTTGAATAGTAAATCTTTTAATGTAGATATTTATTGTTCAAATTTCTTAACAGATTCTCTATTTAAGGATTCTGGTGCAGAGATAATTTTTGGAGTTTCAACTTTTTAATCCATAAAATAGAGATTATAAAGAATATAGGGGAACTAGTGTAAGTGCAGTTGTTTGGCTCCTGTAAAATGAAATCCAACTAAATAGGAAATATTATGCTTTTAGAAACTTGGGCTCATTGTTCACATTTGATAAGTCAAAAGGAGAAGCCTTTGGTACTGTTGGTCAACTTAGGCTTTCATTGTAATTGTTGCTTACTAAGTTTCTCTGAATAATTCAGGGGAAAATGTACCTCCTGCTTCTTGGAACAACAGCCCTCAGTCTGGTAAGTCTTTTTGTTCTTCACAAAGTTGCTTCCTTATAATGCCATCCTCCCACCAGCCACCACCGACCCAAAGAAAAGGACTTCTTCTCATCTCTTTTTCTCATATAACAATTTTACCTTGGATGAGCTGCAGGTAACAACTCCTGTCTTTTTTAAATTGGTACCTGCTATGGTGCACTTGGGAGTTCTCATGCATTGGTTTCCTCCAGAAAGCAACACAGATACCGAGGTTGGTTGCTCTCTGAATTTACAGCAAACATGCACTCGTTTTTGGTAAATTGCTTCCCATATGAAATAATTTATTTATCCTTGCATTTCTGTCCCATCAATAAATTAGTCTAATGACTTAATTTTATTCTGAGCTGAAAGTTCTGCACTTCCCACTATTGGTTTTATTTTGAAGTATAACTCTCAGATCTATTTGTTTTTATGTACGAGTCCATGATTTTGTAAATGTTCGCTGGCTGATAAATTGGGAATACAGCCATATCACAATTCACTTCCTGATGTTACTCGTCTCTAGAATATGACCCATGCATATAACTGTTTCAGATGAAACTAGGAAAAACCGAAACAGGGCATAATAGAAATTGTGTATTTCTGCGCCGTTTGACTTTTGTATAGTTTTAGACCGAGTAGACAACCCATGTACCTAGAATGTTGCGCAACAAACTGAATAAGCATGTAGGCTGTATCTGAGATGGTTATAAATGTTGCTTTATTATATATTATAAATACAAATATGTGTGTTTATGTTTGTTTTTTTATTACTTCCCCTCATCATTTTGTTACTTACCCAAGTATACAAATATCCGTAGTTTTTTAAAAGTTACAGTACGTATACGGGGATTGGCCACTGAAGAATGAAGATAACTAGAGAAGGCAGAAAGAGAGTCCGTCAGAAAGATAGGATGAAATGTCCAGTTAGATAAGGGAACAATACCGAATTAATTCTGTCATATTTCCAAAATCAATGGCATCCACTCAAGTACTATTAGGGACTTGAGAATGGTTAATAAAAACTTCATGAACTTCATGCATTTCTTCCTTATGACATGTGTATTTTCTGGTAGTCTATTTAATTCTTAATCTTTTTATTTTTTTCCTGCCATTTGTCTTTTCTCCTTGCAGGAGAAAGTCCCAATGATTGAAGCACATAACAGACTATTGTGACCATTGCTGCTATGTTATATTTACGCAAATGGTCCAGTTGATGAGATTAATGTTGCGCAATACTGATGGCTCCAATCAGAATTTTGAAGAAGCAAACTGTAGAGTTTCAATCATTCTACTGGCTTTCCGGTTCAACTCCAGGATAAATACGCCACTAAAACCTAGATCCAGATTCTTGTGTACAGAGCAATTCCATATAATTTTGTAGTTCATGGGTATATATAATCCTCTCATTAGTCAGCCCCAGCTTGTAATCTTGACACCCATCATATAGTATAAAATTTTCATATACCGTCTTCGTTTTGTGAAGATTTCAAATGTTTACATCTTACAAATGCTTCAAAATGATCACATATCGTTAGAAGGTCGAACAAAATCTCAGTCATGAATGTAACAATCTTTAGGATGTTTAAATCGATACTCTATCCAAGGTATATTCTCTATTCATCGTCATTTTCAAAATAATGAGCCCATTGGTTACTTTTATGGTGTTAAAGTTGAGTGAGCACGGTGACTTTAATCTGTCTTCAATTGAATTGTGAGTATATCATGCAATATATTTGTCAATTACTGTATGGTTTGCTTGGGCTTTTATTATAAGTATTCATAATATAAACTCCTGTACCAAATTGTCAATACTTACACCGTATGTTTATTGAGGGAAGTAAAATGACGTACTGCCCTTTAACTTTTTGCCATCATTATGAATTAACCCCGTTGTTTTAAAGGTTGCACCAAAATTCTTAAAACTAATGAAATAAGACAAGCCTCTAAAAATCAATAGATCTTAAAACTTTAGCTAAAGATGGTGTAATAAATTATACTTTATCAAATAATGCAACACGTAAGATGGCTCCTATTTATTATTCTTCTCTCTTGATTTTCCTCGATACATTGTATAATTTCAAATATAATTTATTTCGCATAAGTTTAATTCTACATATGGATTGAATATTAAAAAATATGAAGGTGTACAAATTATTTTACAATTTAATAATGTAGAACAAATTATTTTAACAATTGAAAATTTATTAAATTACAACCATTGAATTGCGATAAATTTTAATTACTAAGATGAATGAATTCCATATTATCTAATTGTAAAAAAATTTGTAAACTCTCGTATTTTTTCATGTTCTATTATCCGTATGGGTAACATTATATAAAATAAATTTTATTTAAATTATAAAGTACATTAAAAAAAATGAGAAGAAAATAATTCTATTCAAAATTATAAATTATATTTTAAAAATGAGAGAAATGAGTGACGAAAAGAAAACCATATCCTTCATTGTATCTACTAACAAGTAACAACAAATCGCGTTACATAAGAATCTAACAAACACATTTATATATTATATTTAAAAACACAAACATATATTTTTTTCATCTCATAGTTTTGCACTTTTTCTTTTAAATATTACATTTTTTTAAAAAAAAATTCTTCCCTTATGGTCCTTTATTAATTCAATTATACTTTCATCTAATTTTACTAATCCAATTCTACTTTTTTCAAAACCTACTTCTATTAGAAGTTATTAAATCAATAATTGCATAGTTCTAAAATAAAAAATATGAATATAATATAACAAATAATATTATATGCATGGCTGACGGAATTATGTATAAAAAATAATTACGATATTTGATAGTTTAGTTAACATAATTATCATGCCTATTTAAATTTAATTTCATAAAATAAGTATAACAATTCTTAAGTGTATATTGAGTAATTTTGAAATATATATTATGATAATTATTTTGAAGTATATATATAAACAAATACAAACAAAACCAATGTTTCAATTAAACTTATATTGTTTGATTCAAAACATTATTTGTTTTATTATTTGACCTATTTTTATGCATTTATTATTTTTTTTGGAGTACTAGAATTTCTCATTATTATTTTGTTATGATTGTTTTAATCAACATTTTTTATTATAATTGGTTAAATTGTAATTTCTTGATAAGGTTTTATTAGTTTAATAATTATTTGGTGGATTCTATTATTAATATTATTATATTTTATTATAGTTAATAATTGTTAAGATTTATCATTTTGCTACAGTTTGACTTGCGGCAATACATTGACCAACTCCAGGTCGAATAGAAATAAGCCGTATAGGCAATCCAGCAGCAATAACGGAACAACGTAAATAAGTGAATTCAAGTTAAGTTCCTTGTACCCAAAAACAAAAAGAAGGTATAACGATACAATTAATGGTTGAATTATAATTTATAAATTATAACTTAATTATTATATTGCTTCAATTCATCCAATTGAAATAACTACAAACTTCGAATTGAAGTAATAATATTAAATCTAAATGAACAAAACTACTATATCTCTTTTTTAGTTCTTATCGACAAAATCTTTGTGAATCCATACTACTTTCATTTGTCCATTTCTTTGTTCCGAACCATTTTATGAATTCTTCAATCTTTTTCTTGATTTCATCTGTTTACTCATTCAACTCACAATTATAAATGAGACGAAAGTTCTATTAAAATCCCCGTAGAAATTTACAGTCATAGGGCAAATTAAATATATTTTTAATTCATATATATAAAGATCTAATATCATATATACATTTCTTTCTTCCAAAACGTAAACCAACTCTTCGGTCATCTTAGATTAAATCAAATTCAAGAATCATGTGTTGAAACAAGTTAACTTACAACATATCTATTAAATCACACAAACCAAGTTCGACCTCTCTCTCCGATCCTATTAGTTGTTAAGATTTATCATATCTTTTATTTTTATTTTCTAAATAGTGTAGTTTATAATATTATTTTAAACTTATTCTCTAATGATGATAATTATTTCAAATATTTTTTATATTTTACTTTGTATAATCTCTCTAATTTTGTATTTGTATATCTTGGACACATTTATAAATTTATAATTAACAAAATATTTATAATAAATAATAATAAGTGTAAAATAATATTTTTTTTAATTAAAATTTGAATTACAAATTATGTCGACTTCACCTCAATTTAATTGAAAATTTTACCACTTCAATGTTTTTTTTAATTTATAAAATTTGGTATTATTATAAATGTTATGACAATAAGATAGTAGCACAAAATTTTAGAAATTATACAAATATAATTGGTTTTATGTAATCCATTGATATAAATATTTTTTTTTTGCAAAACTGAGAGAATATATAATTACTAAAAATATAATCTATTTTTCTTATTTACTTTAACATTATTTCATACTGTATTTTTCTACTTCGCTGTATGTATAGATTTTCTTCATTAAATATTTTTTATTTTAATTCAAATTCACTTAAATTAATTTAAAATAAAAATTGATGTGTAGCTATTTAGTTTTAGAATATTTCTTATATAATTTACCAACAAAATATATTTCGTAATATAACTATTTTATCATTATATTGATAATAAAGTATATAAAAATATATATTATATTTTTATAAAAATATATGAGATCAAATTTGAATCACAAAATTATTTTTAACTTGGTGAAACTATGAAATTGATAATACTTAATAACTGAGTTAAAATATTTTTCTATCATACAAAATTAAGTTAATTTATACAAATTTGATGTAATAATTAAATTCATATTATATTTTGAAATAAAAAATATTAAATTATAATTACTAATAAAATATTTAAATTAAACAATAATTAAGAACAACTCGTAACTTGCATGAGTTGCAAGTTAGTATAATAAAAACTAGAAAATTTGATACAAATAAGACAAAATAAGAATAAGAAGAAAAAAAAAGGGCAACCAGAAATTTTAAAATAAAAAACACAATGTAATAAAAAAGTATGTGTTGTTATTAGGAGTGTTCTAAAAAACGGTTTAGGCAAGCGTTTAGATAGTAAATGTATTTTATATGCATAAAATTTTATTAAGCGTTCAATTATACATTGAATTAGTTAGGCGGTTATTTAGGTAGGCTAAGCTGTTGGTCAAATTTTTTTTTTCCCTTTTTTCTTGTAATCACTTGAAATAATAATAAAGTCCCATTTTTTTAAATTAAATAACTAAGTTGGAGTTTATAATAGATATTTTTGTTATATTTAATAGAAATTGAATGGCATAATAAATATTTTTTTTTGTTACATTAATATATTTATGATTTTATTTTCAATTTTCTTGTATTACATTACATTAAGGTATTTATAATAAAATATTATTTTTATTTACCTTTTTATAATATATAATCGTAATAACCGCTTGCTCGCCCACGTAATTTTGGCATACAAAATCTAGGTCCTCTCCGCATAACGTTTTTTTGGTACGACAGTAATTAGGATTTGAGTCGGAAATAGTGTAGTAGATTGTTGTAATCTAGCAGATCGGAGCAGACAACAGACATCGGGGAGTGTGCGTGAGAATGGAGAAACTTCGATGCCAGAGGATCGGCTGCGATGCCACTTTCACCCAAGAAGATAACCCCGATGGCTCCTGTACCTTTCACGCTTCGGTCTCTCCCTCTCTCTCTCGTGATTATATTATTATTGATTGATTGTAGCTTCTTTTATGAATATTTTTAGGTTTATTTGCTATCCTCTTACGCTACAGCGTTCTCTTGCTTTTGCTTTATAAGAAATCAAACACTATGTATTGATTTTAGGTTGATAGACTTAACTTCAGATAAGCAGAAACTCTTATTTGATTCATATGTATTTCTGTAAGCATATCAAACCTCAAGTAATTTGTTGGGATATTAGCCTCAATTATTGCAATACAGTAATTCAGACGCCTTCAATTGATGGTTTCAGGGGTTAAAGTTTTTTATTTTTTTTTAATTATGCTTTTCTCTAGAACCTAATGGACCATGATAAGTATGGAAGAATGTCCTTACTACAAAGTTCTGAAAGTACCACCTTGGTTAAAAGTTATCAACTATATATTTTACCCCAAATTGACTAGTTGTTGATTTCCATTGGCAACATGGATTAGTTTATTATAATTTCTCTTTTCCAATTTAAGGGTTTAATGTCTATACATACATTATCCTTTTCTTTTTGGGTAACTAATATTCATGATACTCTTTTTTGTTTCCTCTTAAAATTTAATTTGGACTACAAAGCTGATTGCTTTTTCGCTTATTGATGAGCCAACCTTCAAATGTATGGTTAGCATTTACAGCTGATGTTTTTTTGTATGTATTAATATTGTAAGTTTTGTGTGAAAGAGATCTTATGACTTATGCTTTTTCACACAGGCTGTAACCTTATACCTGTTTTCGAATCCAAACCTTCCCCTTTTATAATTTTAATAGAATAAAAAAGTTTCCTGATCAAATGCAAGGACATAAGCAAACCGGAAAACAAGAAATGAACCATCATCAAATTCTATAGGGAAGAGAATTTGTATCAAATTCTATGGGGAAGAAAAACTATAGCTCTGAATTTCTGATCCTCAACAAATTAAAGATAATAGCTCCAATATATTAGTAAAATGTCAAATTCAATTGATACCTTTTGCGGAGGTTTTTATATGTTCACATGAGTTGTAGTTATTCACTTACTTGATATTGATAATTTTGAGGTCTAGGTCTTCCCACTATGTGACTTGAACCACAAGCATTAATGTGAATGACTATTACTTCTTCTAGCACCTGATCTAGACAATGAGAAGTATAGGTCTATGAATGCAGATATTCACAAATATATTTTTGAGGTAGACAAAGTGTGGTGACTTATGAATTATGATGGTCTAGAAAATAAAAATTATAATAGGTTTATAGTGGAAATAGTATATTCAGCAAGAGTTGATTAGGCTCGGAGTATTTGGAGATGTGGAGAAATCTTAGGGAATAGATCAAGTTTGAGCATATCTTGATATCTGATGCGGAGTTCATCGGGGTAAAATGAAGGGACACGTACATTGTGAATATGTATGGAGAAAGTCCCGAAAAGGATGTCTTTAACTATAGGTCTAACCTTTAAGAGGAAGATATTTATTGATGAGGATGTAACCACATTATTTTGGATGATTGAAGTATATTTTTCATCTGGGTGTGTAAACTTGTAAATGCAAGGTCAAATCCTGACATGTAAATGCGAGGTCTAACCTTTAAGGCTCTATATGATGAGATTAAGACCAGAAAATTCAGTGTTGTTCTACTTGGAAGCAAATCAAGCAACATGTTCATGAGATGGAGATGGGAATGGCAGATATGATTGAGGGTAGCGCCTGCATTGAAGAATAATTTGGACTATTGTCTGAGATGATTTGATTGCATTCAACTTAAATCCATAATTCCACCAGTGAGAATTTGAATCTTTATACCTGAAGAATAATAAAAACGTAAGATATAGAACTGGGAAGGGTAGTTAAAATATAAATTGAAGGTAATCAATAAAAATGCTTGCAGGGGGAGTTTATAGCGGAAGTTATGGTATTTGATAGGGTGAATGAAGGTTGCAATAGGCATGTCAAGGGCTCAGTAGTGTTCTATTAGTGGATGATTAAGAGGGTCTGCAATTCGGGCTGAGTCTATGGAATGCGATAGGCATATCTGGGATGCAAGATGCATATCATTTTTCCCCATATATATGTTTTTTAATCATTTTCTTTTGTTTTTATTAGTTTTACTTTTAACATTAATAAATTTCAGCCTCTACCAACAAGTTTGCAATAAAAGCATTGTTGAGTAAATGCTTTATTCATAACAACAATATCTGGTTGCTTCTGCATCATTCACTATTGCAGGATAAGATAACATCTGCAATAGCAATAAATTCTTAATCCTTAAACAAGCTTAACCTCACAGATACTATACATCCACTCCACAGATAAGGGACTATTTTGCAGTAGATTATAAAACAGTTGTGTGCATGTGTTTTCCTTGTACAAGTCTACGTTTGTGGGAGAAATAAGGTGAGTTTAAAATTCTGATTGAAGTAGTGTTTGGTTAGTTATTCCCAATTAGAAGTAAGACTTTCTTTTTTCGCATTTTTTTTAAAGTGAACATCTTTTCTTCTTTTACCTTATTCTGGCCACAATGTAGCTTCCACAAAGTGTAGTCTATAAATAAACCTTTTCTTACCTTATGTGAAAGGATTTGTATTTTTGGTGTGCAATATGAATGAGAGAAATTTGTTTTAGTGATTATACATTTTGGCACACTTTCCGCTATTCAAATACTAGGAGTCCTTATCTTTCTTTTATGAATACAAATTTCATAACACGATAGAATGATTTTACTAACTGGGTTTCATTTTTGCATATCTGGACTTCGCTGCAATTATCGTCGATAAATTGATGTCTTCAGGGGGTAAGTTTCAAATATCATGCGTTTGTTTGTGTATTTCAACCAGTTCCACTGTCTAAAGTTATTGAAGTACTTGAGCATATACTTTGCAGCCTGTATTTCATGATGGAATGAAAGAGTGGAGTTGCTGCAAGAAAAGAAGTCATGATTTCAGTTTATTTTTAGAAATTCCTGGGTATGTTTTGTTCTTTCACCAAATTTTTAGTCTTAGTAAAGCTAGTTCACCTTATTCTTACGTGGGTTGTATCTCTTGCAAAAATATATTGTGTTTTCTACATCTGAATTGCTGCAAGGTTATTTTGTTTAGTGCCTGAAGTCGTTCCACTGTTATTTGTGTAGCCAAATTTGAATATTACATTATCTGGAAAATGTTTAAATAACATATAAAGCTGTTTAAATGTTATATTGTGAACTAAATATTTGGGCAGTATTGAAGTTCAAGTACCCTGCCCTGAAGTCATTCTGGAGCTTCTGAAATTCTGAAGTTCAAGTTTGATATATCTGCATAAATTCTTTAGTGCTTCATCCATTATCAGGAACTTCCCTTGAGAATTAGTTACGTTAAACCCCTTTGTGAAAGCCAAGGGTGGATCTACATGTCAGCGAAGTTGGTCATGTGGCTTTGTAACAATAATAAATGACTATGCCAATTGATTTTGTTATATATAAAGATGTATTAAACTCTCAGACAAATATGCAACTATAGAAGTAAGGTACTTTTCACACCTTTGGCTAAGAGATTATAATACTTATTTTGCTCCACAAAAGCAGTTGTGTTTGAATTTGATCTTGTTTAACACTAGCTTCAACATCTCAAACCCAAACTAGTTGGGGTTGGCGGAATCCTAAAGTTTAAGTTGTGACATGGATATGTTAAATTTCTATTAAAATTGTACTTTAGTGTTAATAAAAAACAGATAAGCTCATGACATTTGTACTCTAGAATTTCAGAAATCTTTTGATAAAATTGGAATTGGATTCTTTTTGTGGAAAGGAGGGGATATAAATTTGACCTCCCCCATTTTATAAATTATATTGTATTAAAGAACTTTACTACCAAATACCAATGTCTGACTCAAGCAGATAACTGGAATATTAGTAAAACTAGGACAAAAAAGGAAGAGGAATAAAATTTAAACTTTATATTTTACAGCAAATTACTTTTTAACTCTTATATTTTTAATTTTATTTTTTATGTCAGACATTTAACATTGTTTGTAGTTCCTCTGTTTTTCTTTGTTTTCTATATTTGCTCCTCGTTTTCTTAGAACTTATCCTTAGGGAAAGTTTAGCGCCACATTGATAACAATGTAACATCCATCAACTAATGCTTGATTTATATTTTCTGCAAGTTCCAACTTATCTCTTTTGTGTTTCATTAAGATGCAAGACAGGAAAGCATACTACTGAAAAACCTGTTCTAGCAAAGGCAGCTCCTACTCAGAAGATATCAACTCCTGTATCGGTTCCTGCAACTAATGCGTCATCCAAAGAAACTTGCTCAAGATGCCGCCAAGGATTCTTTTGCTCTGACCATGGTACGTTTTTATGTTTTACTTTTTGCTCAATTGGTTTTTGGTCAACCTTAAGTTTAACCAGTTTGGAAATTCAGGTTCAGCCCAGGAAAAGAACGCAAAACTGTCAAATGGAGTAGAAGTAATAGATGCAGGATCAGGATGCAGCACAGAATCAAAGGGAGGCCTTCCTGCTCCAGCAAAGAAGACAATCAATATAAATGAGCCTCAGACGTGCAAAAACAAGGGTTGTGGCCAAACTTTCAAAGAGAAAGATAATCATGAGACTGCTTGCAATTATCACCCTGGGCCTGCCATATTTCATGATCGGATGAGAGGGGTGAGACATAAATGTGATACATATGCATATTTATTGATGCATTTCTCTCTAATTTTTTCCTAGAAAAGTTTGTTAATATTCTAATAGAATTTTGGGTACAATCATAGAGCATCACATCTTATTGGGAGTGAGGTGAACAATAATGGAGTATAAGATTATCACTTGAAGTTTCAAGGAACCTGAATATTCACTTGTCAGACAAACATATTCTAATATCTCAAAAAAAAAAAAAAAATCAATGGCTGCATTTGCCCTGTATGTACGATAGGCATGACCCAGAAGAAAAACAGTAGGGGTGAAAATTTTGTTAACGTGCCTCATCTCAAAGTCTTAAATGCTCTTAATAAATTAGATTTTGTTAAAATATATTTTATTTCTTAAGAAAGACTGAGAAGTATCATCTGCAGTGAAGTCGTGACCTTTGTTACATGAACTATTGGTTTTGCCCCACTTAATCGTTAGATAAGAGTGAGGTTGTGGGAAACTTCATTTTAGCATAAAGAGGTGATAAACTGAGTTCTTCCGTGACCCATATCTGATCATATACTCCTGGGTCAGGGCTGAGCAACGGATTAATCCTATACATTTCATCATTTTCTTTTTCTAATTTTTAGTGATAAATCCTAACACATTTTATTTTGCACCTGATTCTGCAGTGGAAATGCTGTGATATCCATGTTAAGGAATTCGACGAGTTTATGAGCATACCGCCATGCACCAACGGATGGCACAATGCAGACCCAGTATCATAAATAGGCCAAAAGCAGTACGAGTTGTTTTTCCTATTACTGTGCCATGTATTTATGTGGATCAGTCTTATAAAGCCTGCTTGTTTTTTATAAGGGTCAGACCGAGTCATTTCCTTATCCGTCATCTATCAATGCTAGTAAAAGGGACCCATCATTCATTAAGACTTCACATTGTTGTTGTGAGTTTTCTTTCAGCTTTGAGATTATCTAATTATCCATCCACACCCACGCCCACGGCGATAAGATAATAATGATTTCAGTGCAAAACTTGCCACATGTTATGCACGTAGTACAAACATGTAATGCATCATTTGCATTTAAATAGTGAACTTTGTGCAAGAAAAACTCGGTTCCCTAACATTTTAGACGCTAGTTATTCTCCCTTAACTTCCGATGCATCACAAGTATTTCCTGCATGTTGTTTAAAGTCTGGACTCCTGATTCTTTCTCTGGTTATATCAATGGCATCAATGACTTTCTTCCACTAGTATGCTAAATACTGCTTGAGTGCTGACCCCTACCATTGGTGTGCTCTAAATTAAAGTATGCGCTTTTTCATTTTTGTCCAGAGAGAAAAGGACCCTAATTTCTCTTGCACCATTAAATTGAAGTATGGTGCTTTGGTAGTTATGTATGTGGTGCATAAAGTCTAACATGTTCTACAAAAAGATTAGTACTGAGAGAAGGACATATATTTAATGTTCATAGGTAGATAGATAGGAGAGTTTGTGTACAAGACTGAAAGTGATAATTGTGGAGTAATTGCTTGGAAGATTATTAGGTTGGAAGGTAGGACTATGAAACTATTGTTTTTGACTTTTGTTCGTACTAGAGCTAAAACTGAAAGTGTGAAACTATGGATTTTGACTTGAATTAGTTCAGATGTAACTGCAAAAAGAATTACTTGAGATCTTTATCAGTATTATGTACAAAATCAACTAATTGCTGTAAAGATAATTGGCATGGTACACTATCCGACAGACCGACTGTTATGTATCCGTTATGTTGTATACCCCGCTGGTTCCAAAGGAAATATTTATATAAGAATTTCTAGTACACCTGAGAAAATTATTTGCTAATATGTTTTGATTATAGTATTATTAATATATTCTAATATGGGAATAAGGAAATTGGGTTATTGCTAACAAAATATTATACCCACTATTTAAATCACACGACACCGTTTTCCTTCAAAATATAACATTACATACTTCAAACTTCTCAATCCAGACTTCCATCTTTATTGCTGCGACTTGATTCTTTCAACTATGGTTCACGGTCAACCATAATTCTTCCATCTTCATTTTCTTAAAATCAAAATTGATGCCCATGCTCATTAATAAATTAATTTTAATGCTCATTTCCATGCTTTGGGGCAGTTATGCCCAATTTGTACAGTTTTTATCCAACCTCACCACCTCTACCGTTAATCTCATCATCAAAATCTTTAATTTTTAAAAATACACCACCATTATCATCATACCATATGAATCAATCATCAATTATGCAACAAAGCATATAATTATGATATCTGGGCTGAAGAAGACGATGGCAGCGCTCCCTTATTCTCTTATAATATAGATGCACACTTTTAAGAAAGTAAAATCTTTGTTATTCTAGAAAATCAAATGATGGTTTGAACGTTTTAATATAAACAAAACCTGTTAATAAGTACTAACTCTTTCTTTGAATAGTTGGAGTAATATTTAATCTAAGTAAAATATAAGTGATTATATGTCAAAAGTTTTCATTTAATCTCTGTTTTTTTTATACAAGTTAAAACAATTGTAACATCTAATGTATATAGATTACATGGATATATCAAATATACATTATCATTCATATCTGATCGTGAACCCTATATGGCAGAATGTTTTTCACTTTCTTAATCATAATCAGGATTAATAGTAACTGATAAAATAAGGAGATCAAATACTTAGAAAACAAATCGATAACACCATCTTATAAAAGAAAGGGACGATTATAACTAACAAGCAAAGGTTCCTTACTAACGACATATATTAATTTCTACCAAAAAAAACACAATTAATAGTAATAACTATAACTATGCCATACATGCCTTAATAGTAATAAAAAAAACACAATTAATCCGGCTAAATAATTAAACTTGTACTCTAGACATAATTAATATGAAGCCATAACTTATGAAGAACATAACAAAAAAAACACATTGATTGATTAGGTAGGTAGCTAGATTCTTCGTTCCAACTTATCATGAGTAATGAAAGGGTTTTGTCTGGCCAAAGCAAGATGACCGACCGTCTTATAATCGAAAAAACATGGATGTTCTTTTGGGTAACGATGCTTGGCGCAAAGAGTGGCTCCACATTTGCATGTAAAACCTACGAGTCCAACCTTCTTGTTGCAACACATGCACCTGTTTTTGGCCTCGAGATCAAGGGAGCCAACGTCGTCGTTATGGGACATTAATTCGGGACGTGGATTGATGGATGAAACAAGACCATCACGATTGGAGGAAGAACTACAATTATTATTTGGCATGGTTGCTGTTGGTGGTGATGACGATGATGATTCAGCATTCGGTACTTGGGAAAGACGGTGGTTGTAGCACTTTGAGCAGAGGTTATCAGTTGCTTTTGATCCATAAAACCCACAATTATTTCCACAAAACATTGGAGTATTTTCCATGGCAACCACCGATTCAATGCAACTAACGAATTCCCTAATTAATTAATTGGTTGATAATGAGAATTGAATGGAAGATTGTTTCAAGTGTAGTGTACATATATGTATATATAGTAGTAGCCTAGTGGGGGTACTCACAACATTTATTTCTACTCCAATTGGGATTAGGAGATTAATTCCTCCTTTGGGTATAGTCGGTACCCACCCAAATCCTAATCGGAGATGGATATAATTTGATATAATTGATTATAATCAATTAAATTGTAATGCGCTTAATTACGTTGGTCTTAATAATTATATAATTGATTATATTATATGAAAATACAATAACTTCAATAATAATAATAATAATAACGTGTTACGGAGTAATTAGTATCAATTACACGTCTCAAGATGAAAATTGAGATTTTAGCTTCTATTATTTGTAATACAAGCTTGATATTTACGTTAAATATTAGTTTTTACTAACTATATAAAGTATTAATAATGCAATCTTATTTTGACATTTTGTGGTGGACAAAATTTAGAAGAAACTATTGATGAGATTTAGTTATTCATTTGGACTGTGAATGCTTAATTTGGAGTTATAAAATTTTTATTATTTAAATGTAACGATAAGATTACGTTTATCCAGATAATTATATTCGTTGAGCAGTGTGATGTAAAATTGATAAGTGAATTATGCTTGTTTGTGACTTTCTAACTTTTTGATTATTAGTCCTAATTTTGTAATGAAGATTTGAATATGAATTTGATAGATATTTTTTTTGATATTTTTAAAAATAGTTTTGTAATCACATCCACATTTCATTCGTACCACATCCTCATGTAATTGTATCCGTACAAAATTGTTATTATTGTGATTTTTAAATTTAATATTCGCAATTTGTGATTAGGAGACGGTGAGTGCATATATTTGCACCACACCGTATTATCCCTAACCTGATTATCTTATATATAAATATTATTTTATTATTAATGGTGTTATAATATATTCTCATAGAGACGAAATTCGCTGCCTAAAATTTTCTTCTACCCAAAAGTTACATATCAAATATTCGCATAATTCAGGGTATGTTATACATACTAGATACCTTGACTAACAAAACAAACATCGGCATGAAAACAAAACCTCAGTACATATTCCGCCCTCCCTTCTCCAACCGACCACAAGTTCGGTTGAGGTTAAGATTATATTATCTCATCCAAAATTAGCAATATATTTTAATTTACATAAAATATATTTGTGAAATTTTACGATTCAAAATTGGTATAAAATTTTGAAATGAAATATTATAAAATATACGGATAATACTCATAATATAAATTTTTATACTTTGATATTTTTATAAATTCATATCATAAATGAAATTTTAAGATTTACAATAGTACTACATATATTAAAAGAGAAATATATCTCTAATTTTAAAATAAATGGAATGGAGTAGATAACAATAACAAAAAATTGCCTTATATTGTTAATTGACGTAACAAAAATTGTGGCCAATGGAACATCACATTAAACTTTCTCAAATGAAGTAAAACGCTATTTTTAAATGAAATGTCACATTAAAATTTCACCTACTAAGACAGATTGAGCGACAAATTGGGATACTACTTAGTATCAATCTATTAAGACTACATAGATAACATCTACTTTTTCCGATTCATAAAAAGAGTTGAATTTGGTTTTTCTAATCATTAATGTAACACTTGAAACATAGGTTGTTAGTAGCTTTTGATCCATAAAATCCACAATTATTTGCACAAAACATTGGAGGAGTTTCCATAGGGAAGATGTATGAAACGTACTAATTAATTGAATCTCTACTAGAGTGTGAGTAGTTAGGGTATTAGGAATGCTGTTGATGATAAATAATGAAATTAATTAAAAGTGAATTGAAGGGTGGTGTGAGAGTAGAGTAGATTAGAACACTGATTAATTAATTATAATTATAATTATTTAAAATATGAAACTTAAGGGGTTTGTGCATCGCGTATTGATAAAATCCTTCTCAAACATGGAAATAATCAAAAGTTAATTCTTATTTGCTTGCGCGTCAAATGCCAACTCATTTGCTATGCTTAATTTATACGAGTCATTTTATATATATACAAATTGTTTCACAAATTAAATTATACTCCGTATTTGTATAATTTTTAATATTTGTCATTTTTAATACTTTATATTATCATCACTTTCATTAATATTAAACTTCATAAACAATAATTATTGAAAAAAGTTATAATATTTTCTTTTTCTTGCAACTTATAAGAAGTTTCTTGTTGTAAGGAGGACACCAACCTAAAAAATAGAAACTTAAATTTAATATAAACGAACAAAAAGAAAAAAGAAAAAAAAAATGCAACAGGGACCATAAGCATCTAAGGTTTCCGAAAGAAATCTAAAGTCAAAAGTTGAGTCAAATTAGTTTTACCATTAAGTCAGTCAATCCCAGAGGAAAAACCATGGACTACCCGATTCCAAGCCCGGTCTATCAAGACTCGGTGTCATAAATCTAATTTATTTTAGTTTAAATTTTAAATATTATAAATTGGGTCATTTATAGGTCTATGTTTTTGGTTCAAAATAAATTTATTATTTAGTATTCTTAAGTTTTTAAAATTACTAGGTATAAATTATTATATCCAGGGTTAAAGTTATTATATACTTAAATAAAATCAAAAGATAATTCATAACAAATCTCAAATAATCATGACAACATGTAACTATTATTAATATGAATAATAACATTGAGTTTAATGTTAATCAACTGAAAAGTTGGTGTCTTTTTACTAAATATTAATTTTAATTTTATAAATAATAGCTTTAGACTGGATAATAAACACAGAAAATTTGGACAACTACCAGGAGACACCAACCTGTAATTTTTCAAAATAAATTATTGCCGTTTAAGTAGACTTCGCTAACTTGGTTTGCAACCAAAATTAAAGCCCAGGGGAGTAGTGAACACACTAAGCATTAATTTAATACTTTTATTAATATCGAATTACATGTAGACAATTTCAATGAACAAATGCAATCCGATCTCCTATCCCCAAAAACATACATCACACTAACTTGACCGTTATCACTAAGAATTGAACCTAAAATATACTCCCTCCGTTTCGGAGCATCATTTCAACTTTTTATATTTGTCTAATAATTATATATAAAAATTATTAAATTTGTTATGAATATCTAATTAAAAATCGTAGAAAAATATTTTAACAACAATTTTTTTTAAAATATGATATTATAATGAAAATTTTATGCAAATGTTGCTCTCTCTTTTTTAATATAATTTATTATCAAATATTACTCTTTTTTTAACAGATGGAGTATAAATTATTGAGTCTGATACTAAATTATTTTTAAATTTAAATAATAAAACAACAGGCACACATGCATGAACTCATTACATTAAAATGTGTCTTTAAATTTTAAAATGGGAAAGTAAATTTTAACATATAATGAGTTCAAACTCTCTATGGTAAAATGAATTGATAAAGCTAAATCAGGGTCAAAAGTAGACCAATCATAATACGATATTAACATTTAATATAATTCAAGATCCATTAGAAGTTAATTGGACTTTTTTAATTTATTCTCCATCTTCTACTCAATTTTTTTAGAGTTAACTAGTGAGTCATAATCAATTTTCTTAATTAAGGAAAATGAACTCTAAATAGACTCGTGACCATTTCAAAGGGAACAGAATATACGATGAAATATGAATTAAAATAGTCTATCTGAACATTGACTTTAAACTGTCTATCCCAAAATTAACTGAGAATGAATAGAGTGGACTCTAGCAATTACAGAATATATGCCATATACACTAATACAATATTAGTTTACTACACATGTGCTCGAACGCCACATAAAATAAATAATGAAGAACGAACCCCATTTTGTGTAGAAATTTGTGTGACATTTTGTAAATGTACTACGGACTAGTTTTCATTTATTGCCATTAGAGTTATGTGTGTGTTATTCACGGGTGTATCATGTATGGATGGGGTATAATAATTCCATATTAATGGTGGTGAATTACTTTATTAAATATGCAAAAGAGTCGAGTTGAACTTGAGTCGAGTCAAATCGAACATATTTTATTTAATTAATAAAAAATTGTATTTTAGATCAACTCATTTAAATAATTAAACAAGTCGAACATGAACTGAACACTATAAACAAATCGAATTTTCAAGTTCGAGTCAAGTTTAGAAACTTAAACGAACAAAAAAATTTATTCGTGCATAATCGACTCATTTTAATAAATAAGTTGAGCCGAAAAAATTTTAAACAAATTAAGTTAAACGAGTTTTAAAAGAAACAGATCAAACCGATTCAAACAGACAAATGTCTCGGTTGATTTACGACTCTAACTTCATCGGTATTTAGCAACTTTTGTTTTCATCAAAGTAAACGTGTTCGTTGGACAATGAATTAAGGCCGTTTGGTTCGGAACCAATAACCATCAACCGCTTCTTCTCTTGTCTTCTTTTATTTTATTTAGTTATACACTACAATTTCTATAAATTAATACCTTTGAAATCGGATAAATTTATTAATTTAGAGATATATTAATTTATTTATAAATTAATAATTTATTAATTTAAAGAGGTTTTTTTTTAATTCAATATATACATAAAATTTAATAATATATATATATTATAAAATTTAATTTATTTAAAGATTCATTGTATTTATATTATACATGCATATACAGTATTGAAATAAATACTATAAATTCATTGCTCTTAATACTTATATAAAATTCATTGTATTGAAATATAAGATGATTCATGAATTATTATAGTACAATGAGAAAATTATTATAATATTAAGAAATTATTAATTTATAATATTATTGGGATCATATTTTAGTACAGGATCTTCCTAAAAATTATTATCTTATTAATTTATTAAAATTTTTCATTTTTTGAACTGGCCCAACTTGAGACCTGAACAAATTATTATTTTAAAAAGATTATTAATTTATCGATTATTAATTTATAGAGATTTTATTGTACAAGAAGTTTAAATCGAGAAAATTCATAGATTCAGGATATATAATTGATCTCAAAGAGAGATTACAAAAATATTTGTATATTATTCATAAAAAATGACTAATAATTATTCAAGAATTTACAGCCATAATTAAATATTATCTATCAAAAAGAACAATAAGTAATCGTATCGATAAGACTAAAAATTATAAACTCCAATCTAGAGAATGTCGTCAATCTCAAATAAGAAAGTGTTATTTTTTTCATTAAGTATTAAGTTCTGAATATTGAATACCAAATCTAATTGTACTGAATTGTTAAGCAATTAACTTTAAACACTAAATATTAAATAATTAAGCTTATTTGATAAATGGTCTGATTGAACATCTGAATATAATTATTTTTCACTTTTGACACTATACTAATATTTATTTTCTAATTCTATGAATTTGAATAAATTCATCTTAGTATAGCAATTAAAGTTCATTTTACAGTTTAATTCGTGATCTTGTTCTATAACATGAAATCTATATTGTAAATTAGTCAAATAATATTAATGGTACTTTAAAAAGTAATATAAAAAGATAAAACATATACAATCTAACTTTAGACAAAACCATCTTAGCATTAAAGTATAATAGTTGAAATAATAAAATTAAAATAATAATAACTCGACAATTTCAATATACAAGATTGCTACGTATTTTTCAAAAATTAGCTCAAATATTTGTAATTTTAACCTCATGATACCTTTTACGATATAGAATAAAGAACTTTAGATTATTGAAACACATACATACATAGTTTTTTCTACATTACCTCATATTGTACATGTTTTAATTTATGAATAATATTATAATGTTATAATAATACACTCAGCACATGATTACCGAATAGAGGAAGAAATTATACTTTTTCAAAAAGAGGCAAAAGGATGCTATAAGTACTTAATAGTAAGTTGAAAATTTCTCTTTCATTAAGCAAAGGCCAATCAACACGAACAAATAAGCTCTATATAATGGTACTTACATATTTAACAAGAATACTTAAAGTAAAATTAGAACTAGTTAAATTGCATTATTAAGCAAAATTATAATTTTAAAACAAATCGAGTATAATTTTAATAAAAAAAATATTAATAGAATAAAGCATTAAAAGATAAAAATACACCGTAGCTTAAAACTGACGGAGTACAATTAGACGGAAATTTTAAGACATTGTGTCGGAGAGAGAGAATGAGCCTAACTTATCAATTTCTCACGAGCAAGAGATTAAATACTAGCTAATACTTTCGTCCAAAAATATATGTCATTTCTTATATTTTTAAGTGATATTTAGCAAATATTAGATATTTTATATTTTTCAATAAAAATACGAAATAAAAAATAATTTATTCAAATTTTTATATATAAAAAAAATTAAAATTTTATAAAATATCTAATATGTACTAAATATCACTTAAAATTCTCAATAAGTCCCGGTATTTCAGAAGGGAGGAAGTATACTCCCTCTACCTCTCACACACAAACACACACAGTGGTAGGGGTCATGCACTCATGCTTATATACGGCTGACAACGGCGGATAAGAAGCTTTCATGTTAGTAGTACCTATCTCTATCCCTATCTCTATCTCTATCTCGCTCTCTCCCTTTTCTTTTAGACTGCTGACTAGCTTTATATAAAACCATTCTACTGTTTACTTGATCAACTGTTGAGTTGTTCACTGTCACTTCCACAAAGTTTCCGTTTATTTTTATTAGATATTTTAAATTTTTATGATGTAATTTATATTATAAAAATTTAATTATTTTTGAAGTTTAGGCTTTAATAACTGATACACATTTATTTATTTATATTATTAAAGATGTAGAGCACCTACAAATTAGTGTAAATTTGAGTCAAATTGTTTTTTATTAAAAAAGAATTCACCAAAGAAAAATTATTTCCTCCTTATTATAACACTAAAATTACAATCAAAATAGAATTGTATCCATATATGTGCGTGCCAATTAGACTAATATATGTTAACATTTTGGGTTTTGTTTATTATTTTTTTAATAGATAATTTATAAGTTTTTTTGTAAGTTTTTTAAGGGATTTGTAGTGTACTCTACTGAGAAGCCTTTCCTTGGTCTAAATTTTTTTACTTCCAAAAAAAACTTTCTTTTAATTTAAAAATAATATATAAAGAGTAATATACTTCATTCATTATATAAAAAAAGTTATATTTAAATTTGTAATGAATTTTAAAATTTCATATTTAATTAAGAATTATATATTAAATAATAAATTTTTTCTATAAAAATTGTTATAAATGTTCAATTAATGATAAAATAAGAATATTGTAGTAACAAAATTTTCAAAATATAACATTTTAATAAAAAGTTTATACAAATATATCCATTATTTTTTAGCAATTCTCATTTTCAATCTTTAAATTTTTTTATCTTATGGGTAAACTGCTCCTACCTAACTTCTATTTCTTAATATACGTAATATGTGTGTGGCTTGAATCAATTTTACAACGAGCAATTAGCAACGAACAAATTAAAAGTATCGTTCTCTCGTTCGAGTGAAGTTAACAATTAATGGTAAAATAATAGACACGTAAAACTCAAAATCTTGTCCCAAAAAGCGCGACACATTTGAATCATTTTTAAGGGATAATATTGAAAACGCTCGTTGAATAGATAATCTCATAAAAGTGCCTCGATCGAATAGGTATTAATGTTGTTATAACTCTTAATTTGATTTATCTATTTATGTTCAAATAATGCCAATGTCATTATGTGATTTCTTACATGAGCGCGGTTTACGACTTTACGTACCTACTCTTACATATTATTATCATTGCATCTATTTATTATACTAAGAGTTTGGGATTAGAATAATTACTCATAATCATTTTGAGTCATTAAATATATTTTTTTTACAAAAAATAGAAGAAAGGATGAAGTTACCCACAAATCCAAAATTTCTCATAATAACTTCCATGTTGAACTAATTCTCAACTTCCCAATATATAAATAAATAAATAATTAGTTCATTTAAACAACATATTTGAAATTTCAATTTAAAAAAACTATTGTCTAATAGACTAGTATAGTTTATACATTTAACTTATAAAAGTCTTTTCAGTGATATTTTTAGAGGTTATGCCTTTAATAGTAATTTTCTCAAGGGTAGTGGATATCAACTAAATATACAAAAGCATGTAGAGAACATATGTACTTTTTTAAAACGACTACTAAATTCATTTATTTCTTTTAATTTCCATATATTTTAATTATGAAGTCTACGAAAAATTCAATTCCATTTGTTTCACGATTGTCGTTTAACTTTTTTTTTATATAGATTTCGGTGAATTTTTTTATATGTTAGACATCTTATTCTAGTTAAAATTTATAGTCACATTAATTCTTATTTAAAATAATTTTTATTATTAATTTTTTTAAACTTAAATAAAATATTTAACATATAAAAATTTTTACTTAAATTTATGTATAAATAAGTCAAACGATATTTGCTATGAAAAAGGGAGTAATGAGGATCGTGACACTAATTATTGTGGCCGTGACTGGTTAATAAGATTCTAAATGTAAATGTGTTAATTGGAAACGGGGTTACGGTTGTTCTTTTGAATTGTTTGATAGATTTGGTATTGGATTCTTATTCCTATTGAATTGTTATAATTAGTAAAGTCCCAACAATCTCAAGAAAAAAATTAAATTTGAAAAAATGTTTTAATCAATAATTTGTGGATCAAGTTAATTCAATTAAATACTTTAATTTGTATTTACTAGATTTTCCATTTCATTATTTTGTTTGGTTATATTGGAGGTCATTATCTAAATGTTCACACATCATCTCACACACTCGTTAACAATTATCTTGCAAAATATTTTTTATTAGTATACAAGATTTTAAATACAGATTATTTACTTTTCAAAAGAGGCAATGACCAACAATCATATCTCCGTCTCATTATTTTAAATTTGAAGGTATTTAATGAACAATACGGAAAGAAATTGGAGCTATAAAGACCATTTTAACGAAATACTTTTTAATTATAAAAGTGAGATGTTTATTGTTTTAACAATATAAATTTTATTTAGACAATATCATGCACAATATATATGATCTATTGAGAGAGTCAGATAAAAACATTGTTTTTAGTTCGATATTAATATTTCAAACATCAAATCAACGTATAAATTGGTTGGGTTGTTTGGGGGACTCCCGTTAACTATAATTTGTGACACATGTAAAAACAATATAAAATAATATTGTTGTCTCTTGTACAAGTTTTATATATAGAATCTCTTATCCACTACAATGTATAACAGACGAGTTTTATATTTTTATTTTTGTCTGCGTACAACGTTTGTATATAAAAATTAGGCAATCGACAACAACGTTATTTTACATATTTTTAATATCCGTTAATATTTGTTACAAATTATAATAAATGTGGAATATTCTCCCTCCTCATCTCCTTATTTATTTTGTACTTAAATGATTGAGACTAAAGTAAAAAGAATGGTACATTTTTTCAAGCTTAACGTCCAATTATATCCAACCATATATGTAATATATATAATGAAGGATGGAAAGCAATTAGAACAGCTTTAAACGAGCAAAATCTCTTTTATTTTATCCCAGGAAAAAAGTGCTTTGTCATTTATAGATGACAGTAATATAGTAGTAGTATTTATATATATAATTAGTTAATGCAGCTGATAGGTGCTTCCTTCTGAGTCTGTTTGCTGCAACAGCTGTTTACTCTGCCTGCACACTGCACGCAGCAGCAACTTCACAGAATCTGCATGGTATGCAACAACGCCTTACATAAAGATATTGATGATATGGACTACTTATATATATATATATATGTTGGATAATAACCTTTTCCATCGACGCAACGACTTCAATATTTCATTATGATTTGTCTTATTATTCAAAATCACTAATTTTATTATGACTTAGCTTAAATAGAATCCAAATTTATTTCCGTTCAAATTTTAGTAATTTTAAATTTTAATAGAATAATTTATATTATTAAAAAACTAAAATTTTTAAAATTTAAATTGAAATAAGCGAAATCATAATAAAAATAATTCTATTTTCATGGTCATGTCGAGTGGTCAAATCGAATTTTACAGATTTTATACTCTAATAATTTAAATTATTAAAATCTAAAACATTTGAAGTTTAAGTTGGAACAAGTAGAACCATAGGAAGAATAATTTCATTTTCATCGTTATGTCAAGGGATCAAGTTAAATTTTAAAAATTTTAGATTTTAATAAAATAATTTTTATTTATTAAAATTTAAAATCTTTAAAAATTAATGGAATGTTTGACAATGACTTATGACTTGCTTATAATTAATTCTATTAAACTTTGTGTTTGGTAAGAACTTACTTTTATACTTATAAGTAAGAAAATAAGTTAAAAAAATAAGCAAGTGAAATTTGCTTATTATTTTTGTTAAGTCAACTCATGCGTACGTATATTGTTTAAAATATTTATACTTAACATTTATTTGAAATTAATGATGAAAAATACATAATGTAATATAGTTCTTACTTGAAATGTTGTAAAATGACTTAGAATAAAATCCTACCTGATATAAGTATTTTAAACAAAGTAATTTTAAGCAAAAGTAGTTCATGCTAGATTGATCATCAACAAGATTCGATCAACAAATCAAGGATATATCAGATTCGGTCAAATTATCCGCTGATAAAAAATTATTTGCTGATGGCCAAAATTATCTGTTATTGGCTATTATCCACTGATAGAAGATTATCTGTTGATGACCAAATATAAGCTGATAGACATTTATCTGCCGACGACAAAATATCAGATGATTGACATTTATCCTCTGATAGACAAATATCATGAAATTTTTTTTGTGGATGGGTAAATTATTAGTTGATGAATAATTATCTATTGATGGACAAATATCAACTAATGCTCAAATATCCTTTGATGACCAAACATATGTAGTATTGCTTGAAGATCAGTACAAGTCAAAAAAGAAAATGGCTAGCAAGTTCAAATCTCAAACAATTCTTTTTCAAATTAGCAACAGTCATATTTTTTGAGAAACTATAAATACCAGTCATAAATTTCATTTATAAAAAGTTGAACATGAGATAACAACTAAGAGAACACTCTAACATCTAATATCTTAAAACCTTCAGCAAAGCAACAGATTAACAAGTTTGAATAAATTCTTAGCTATCTACTCAACAAGGAGTTGTACTTGAAAACCAACAAACAAGATTCTATATATGTTTAGAGAAGTCTAAATGACTTAAAAGTTGGTGTAACTTTATTGAGGTTTACATGACCAATTATAAAAGTGGATTAAGTTATGCGCGAACTTTTATAATGAATGTCTTCTCTTAAGTAATAAGATAAGAAAAATGGAGTAAGTGTTACTGAATCACTATAAAAATAGCGTCTCATCTCTTGCTTATTTTTATTTGCTGCTTGTATTTGATATCTTAATTATATCTGCTGCTCTTCCTTTAGCACTACCTTCTTAGTCTCAAATAATTAAAAGGAAATTTCTTATTTCGCTGCATTCAAAATTTTTTAAGTAAAACTTTTTTTAAACCTTACTTAAGCAAGAAGTAAACGTTTTTAGCAAAAAAAATTTTTTTAAAGAAAAGTTAAAATTTTGAAAATCCTATTCAAATCCCCTCATGTAGTTTTTATTTGAGATCTAACAGTTTTTACTTATAAGGTGAAATAAGTAAAGTTAAGCAAATGCAATTATATATTTGTCCATTTGCTTTTAACTTATTTTTAATTTACAAACGGTTTTTAGTAAATATACAATATATTTTAACTTATAAGTTTTCATTATCCAAATAATATTCAACCTATTTTAACATATATTCTTACTTATGAGATAAAATTATTGTTAAATACTTGCACTTATAAATAATTATTTATAATAATTTATTTTAATTTATAATTTTACTTATAAACAAATAAATATTAAGTTATTTACAAACACTTTCTAAATTGGAACAAACGAGATCATAGTAAAAATTATTCCACTTTCATCATTTAGTTTAGAATCAAATCTTATGAAATGTGAAGTCTAGGAAAAAAAATTATTCTAGAGTTGTAGCTTTTTCTATATTTAATTTGCCATCAATAAATCTTAGATTAATTTATTTGTATAAATAGACATTTAATATATTAATTATTATAGATAAACACTTAAATTTAAGTTAGAAAAATTTGTCTACTTTTTTCCTGTTTGCTGCATATAATGCAAGAAAATAATACACTTGTTCAATAAATTCATACACACTAAGATATAGAGGATCTAATGGAGGTTTAGCTGTACTCATCTCATATCAATTCTTCCGACATCTTTTAAAAAAATTGTATACTGACATTCATGGTACACGATTTTGACACCAATTTATGCAAAGGAAAAAGAAGTAAATTTATATAAAAAAAAAACATAAATTAACGTGATTAAACTCAATAAGAAATTGATAAATCTTAATAAATTTATAATTAAATTTTAATAATTTATCACATATATTTGTATATATTTATTTGTGTAAGATCTTAGTGTACACAACATTTTCCCAATATTTTTAGGCTCCTCAATCCAAAAAGAAAATACCGTTAAATAAATAAAAATACAAAAATGCTAGAACCAACAAATGAGCCTCCTAACAGTCCCAAATGAGACTAAAATTACAAATGAACCCCCCCCCCCCCCCCCCCCCCCATTACATTCATGATAAAAGAGAATACGATAAAGATGAAAAATAAAAAAAAAGTTTTCGTCGCTTTTTCGGGTTCCCTTGCTCATAGAAATATCTTAACATTTTGTATTGTCCTATAAATTATTGTGATTAGAGATTTAGCATTTTAAGAATATTGATCGTAAAAAATTTCGGTCATGTCGATTAATTCCTTTATTTAGGTTGATTAATCTTTTCATCTAGGTATTAGATGGTTTTTTTACGCTTAACATTTAACTCTAATTAATTTTAACATTAAACTCTTATTTAGATGTTACTCTAACGCCTAACACATGACAACCTATTATTTTTTTACTTTATTTTTAATTCTTATTAAACTTAATTGCAAAAAAAAGCCTATAAACTATTCAATTTTTAATGATTAACAATTTATCTACTTTTTTAAACTACAATCTTTAAATTTCTTATAAACGTGTCAAAATAACATAATTTTAACTCAAATATTAATTCTCATCAATTAAAATCCTTGCTCAAGTTCCATATGTAAATTATTTACTCTTATTTCTCTCAATGACGTGGGATGCCACCTAAGATTTTTAATTAATAAAAATTAGGACATGAATTGAAAATAGGTTATCTTGACATATTTCTAATAAGTTTAAAGGTTTTATGTTCAAATAATATATTAGAGGTTAAAATGTTAAAAATTGAATAGTTTGCATTGGTTTTTTTTTGGTTATGAAGTCTTCCTATTATTCTTGATTGAAATATAAACAAAGACACTCGAGATAATTTATTGTTTACAATGTTAACACGACATATTAGCAATAACTCAGTAAGTAACATATGATCGAAATTGGCCTAAATTAGAAACTTTTAAAGGTTAAACTGATCTGGATGCTAAGATTGATAGAACAATCCCTAAAATAGAAAACCAACAGAGTAGGATATTTTTCTGTATTTTTATGTAAGAAAATACTAATCACCAAAAAGAAAAAAAAAACTACACCTTTTTGTTTTACAAGAAATTTAATATTAAGTTGGGATTGTGCAATCCTAAACTTTCAAGTGTAATTTAAATTTATTAAATTTTTTATTAACATAAAATTTATATTTTGAAAAACCTCATACGGGTTACGGAGTAGCATTTTTATTTAGAAAACAATAAACATCAATAGATTTGGAAACTGATTTTAGATTGAAGATTTTGTGAATATTGAATGCAGAGCTTTTTTCTACTTTCTGCAGTTGAAGCTCACGAATTTTAAATTCCAACAAGGTGCAATTAATAGAATTAATTAGTGTAGTACAAGACGTCAGTGAGAAAGAAAAGGCAACTAGATTAATTAAAATAAAATAAAATAAAATACTAAGATGAATTTAATTGAGAATATCAAAATTTAAGTATTGAGTTATAAGTAGATGATTGCTCATCATTTAAACGAGAAGAATTAATCAGTATTAAAATGGACTTTTAAATCATTAAAAATAACTCATTTGGGGGGGAGTGGTGGTGGTGGGGGGGGGGGGACGGGTGGTGGGGGGCGGGGGAGGGGATGACCGCCACTGACAAATTGTTTTTCGAGCGTTGTCTAGTGTAGCCTCACCGCCGGTTAGATCTTTCATTACTCTCTCTTCTCTCTCTTGGAAAATAACGAAAATAAAGTGTCAAAAAGTGTACTCCCTCGTCTCACAATAATCTCGGCTGCATGCAATTTTAAACGACATTTTATATACTTGAGATATTTTGTATTAATTTAATATTTTATTTATATAAATTTTTGATTAAATTTTCAATATTTTTTAAATAAAATAAAATATTTAGTTTATACCAAATTTTACTTAAAAATACATGAAACAATAATTATTTCAGGAGAAAAGAAGTATTTATTCCCTCTTTTCCCTCCCTTTTTTACTAGATTCGATTTGCAGAGTTTAAAATTCATTTATTTTATTAAAACAATTTTAAATATGATCTTAAAATTTTTCTACTACCACTTCGCTCTCTCGAATAATAATAAAATAATATATCAAAAAATATATTTCATACATTTAAAAATAATTGTTATTGCACGTATTTTTAAGTGACATTCGAACATATTAAATAATTTATATAATTTTAATTTTTTATTTATATAAAAGTTTGATTAATTTTTTTTACTTTCTAACTTTTATAAGATTAAATCAAATATTTAGTTTGTAGTGAATACCATTTAAAAATACATACAACAATAATTAATTTTTTTGATAAAATTAAATAAAATATTTCCTCTTTTCCTTCATTTTTTACTAGATTCGATTTGGTTTGGTGGGATTCATTTAATAAATTTATTTATTTGAATGAAAAATTTTAAACTTAATCCTTTATTTGTATGGATATTTACCGTCGACTCAATTTTAATATAAAAATTTTAGAATAAAATATATGAAAATGTATTTATTCGCTCTTTCTCCGCCGCTTTTGACTTAATTTGCTTAGGTTAGTTTGAAATTCTTTTAATTCTCTCATTTATTAAAAATGATCAATTTAAAGTTTTAAACATAATTTTTTATTCCGGTAAGACCTCACTCAATTATAAAAATTTCAAACAAACTTAATTAACTTTATGCCGTTGAACTCGTATTCAACAAAACTAATATTATTAGTTTTCAATTTTATAGTATTATAAAATGCAGTAAAAACAATTTATAAATGCATTAAAAACGTTTTAGCTAAACAAGCCTCATGCCCCATACGGACCAACATCAACGCTCACACCTTCTCTCTTCCTTACAGTTCACGCCAAACGCCTGCTCTCGCTTACTCTCTCACTTCAATACTCTCTCTCTAAATACTCTCTCTGTGTATATATCCTTTTTCTCTCTCCAGGGTCCAGTCTACACTCTACATTGCCACGTACCATCTCTTTCTCTGTCTAGTGTCTAGTGTAGCCACCATATATGAGAGAAATCAAAAACTTATTAGTACTCTTCTTCTTCTTCCCTTATCTCTTCTTCACCTTCATGACCACTTCACCGGCCTCTGTCTCTTAAATTTAAATTAGCTGCTTCACTATTCTGCAAAACTAACAATGGGATTCAGAACAAAAGAGCTTCTTCTCTTTTCTACGGTTATGGCTGCTCTTGTGCATCTGCTCCCTCTTGCTACACCCCTTAGTGATCAAGGTCTCTTTTTTATAACCCTCGATTTCTATCTCTAACATATATATTTTGCACATGGTTTTCGTTTTTAAAGAGCTCCAACAATCTGATTGCCATTATTTTCTTTCTACATACCCATTTAACTTTTTAGTTGTCAATATACAGTTTCTACACATAATATGGATATATATTTTAACAGCTGGAACATTCTTGTTGCCACAACTTTTCCTCTGTTCTACATACCCATTTTAATTTTATTACCATTTTTGGAAATATAGAGCATGCTCTGCAACTTGAAGGCATTTGAAAATGTGAAATGTTTGTCATTCAGTTTTCTTTTCTACAGTGGAGAAAAAGACGGAATAGTTTTCTTTCTAGTTATCAGCTGTTTGGCTTCCTAGAAAATGTAAATACAAAGGAGTTCAGAATATTGTTTCCTATTGCATATACAGTGTTATCACATCACATCATATATAAAAATCTGTGACAAACTATGAACAGTTCTTTTTTTATTCGGAGTAAATCTTTTGTGTTTTTATTTTTATAATATTATGGATTTACGGATATATATCTTAAATAAGAAACGAAATTCCCGTGACTGTTCCTCATTTAATCCGTTTAGTCTGTGTGATTCATTAAAAGTTGTAGGGCCAGAATCTATTTTTGTTTTTTATTTGTGTAAATTTTTTGTTTTTTCCCGTGTTGTTAATATAGGTAAAGCACTGATGGCTATAAAAGCTTCGTTTAGAAATGTAGCAAATGTGTTAATGGACTGGGATGATGTTCACAATGCTGATTTCTGCTCTTGGAAAGGAGTTTCATGTGGTGATGATAATTTCACCTCATTTGCTGTTGTTTCTCTGTAGGTTCTTTGATTTCTATTATTTTTTCTTTATTATATGTTCTTGTAGCTTTTAATTTGTTCTTTGCGAATATTTATGAAGTGGGTATTTCATCTTTAATGTTATTTTTAAGGAACATGTCAAATTTAAATTTGGGTGGAGAGATTTCATCAGCCATTGGAGACTTGAGGAGTTTGCAGTACATGTATGTCGATTCCTTATTTAGGCCTAAGAGCACTCACACCGGTATCTTCAAAATCTCTATTATAGGGAATGAAAATGTTTAAGAGCCAAAAATTACATTTGCACTATAATCTCTAAAATACGTCTCTATCTTGTGATTTGAACAGTAAATCTCTAAATGGAAGGATTTGCTGTTCAAGTCTATCACATAAAATTATAATATATATAATAGAGATGATAGTGTAATTAAAAAAAAATAGAGATTCCTAAAAATATAAAAATATTTAATTCAATCAGTATAATAGAGAATCTCCTAAGAGAATCTCGTGTGAGAGCGCTCTAAGTCTCTGTTTTTTGTCAGTTTCTTTGTTATCTTTTGTGGTTGATTCTCTCATTCTCATATATATATATGGACATATTGGTCTTCAAATGATGGCAGAGACCTGCAGGGGAACAAGTTGACCGGTCAAATTCCAGATGAGATAGGAAACTGTATTTCTCTTGTACTTGTGTAAGAACTTCACCCGTGTGGTGCATCAATTCAATTGCCTTTAAATTAAAATGAAAAAAAAAATGAATGTTCTGGCGTTAAATGTTTATGATTTTTCGTTTTGGATGATAATACAGGGATTTATCTGATAATTTGCTATACGGGGACATACCCTTCTCAATATCTAAGCTAAAACAGCTAGAGCAACTGTGAGTTTTGTTCCTTCTGATAGTCTTTTTACATGTTGCATACAAAGCCTAGTTTTTATTTAGCAAACTATTCTGCATTGTCATATTGTTTGACTACAGGAACTTGAAGAATAACCAGTTGACTGGTCCTATTCCCTCAACACTTACACAAATTCCTAACCTCAAGATTCTGTGAGTTCTCCTTTTCAATGTCTCTTAAGATTACTTCTTTTGAGCTCCATGTTTATTAAGCCCATTGATCCAAAGATAGAGATTAAGTTTCTAGTTTAGACCATTTCAAAGTAGATGACATTTTAAATTTTGGACGATAAAGTAATATGAACTTCTTAATATGCCATTACCTGAGTCCATTATCATGGCATAGCCACTCCATTTTCATTTACAGTCTGTCTTTAAAAGTCACCTTCATAGAAATGTGTCTCTACTAATAAGTTTTCTTTGGCATGACCTATTCATGCTACATATAATTGGCACTGACAGGTTTTGTCTTTGTATTTAATTAGTGATCTTGCACACAACCAGCTCACGGGTGAGATACCAAGGTTAATCTACTGGAATGAAGTACTGCAATACTTGTATGCTCTACAGCTCACTATCCTGAGTTTCTTAGTGGAATGAACTTTTTGAATTTTGGATCTTTTTCGTTCGTTTCTTGTTAATATTTGTACTTCTGCTTAACATGAACTGTTCGATATGTTACGTATTTAGAGGTCTGCGAGGAAATGCTTTAGTTGGCACACTTTCACCTGATATGTGCCAGTTGACTGGCCTGTGGTATTTGTAAGTGTCTCATAGCTCCACGCTGTTATTTCGTTGCGCATTTCCTTCTGATACCTGCTGGTTACTTTCGAATTTACATTTTTACTTTTCATTATCTTCTAGTGATGTACAAGGGAACAACCTGACTGGTCCGATCCCAAACAGCATAGGGAACTGTACAAGCTTTGAGATCTTGTAAGTGTCTAGTTTCTTTATGTTAGTGTTTATTGAGCTTATATTGTCTATGCTTCTCTATCTGATATGTATGCATTCATCCTGTTGTCTATGTCAGGGATATCTCATACAATGAGATCACTGGAGAGATTCCATACAATATCGGCTTTCTACAAGTGGCTACCTTGTAAGCAAGTCTTTTTGGTCTAAATACTGCTTTATAGTTGAAGTAATTAGTAATGTAGAATTGTCTTGAACGAGCGACTTCAAGAGATGAATTCACCATCAGATTACGCGAGTTAACTTTGTTCTTTAGTTGATGGAAATTATTGTTTCAATTCAATATGGCAGATCTCTCCAAGGGAATAGACTAACTGGTAAAATTCCCGAAGTATTAGGTCTAATGCAAGCCCTTGCTGTTTTGTAAGTGATTTTATGCTTAGCAGTTTGTAGTTATATCTATAAAAAATAGTTCTTGGATCTTTTTTTATTGTTATTAGATGGGATTTTAACTAGAAACTAATGGATATTTATCTCTTGGCCTTTTCAGAGATCTAAGTGAGAATGAACTGGTTGGATCAATTCCACCTATTCTTGGCAATTTATCTTACACAGGGAAACTGTATGTCCCTTGGTGATCTGCCATGTTTTTGTTGATTCTGTTTTGTGCTCATCCATTGATACATTCATCTATTATGCTATCTTTAGGTACCTTCATGGTAACAAGCTTTCAGGACCAATTCCACGGGAGCTTGGAAATATGTCAAAGCTCAGCTATTTGTAAGATCCAATCTTTTAGACAGAATAGTGGATATACTGTCTCTGTTTGACTTTTTAATGTGATACTCATCTTTTTTCAGGCAATTAAATGACAATCAATTAATTGGTGATATACCTACAGAACTTGGGAAACTGGAGCAGCTCTTTGAACTGTGAGTACAGAGTTCTCCATTCTTTGAGTGTAATCTTGCTACCTTTGTAATCTCTGTTATTAAAGTTAATTATCATTCTTTTGCAGGAATCTTGCCAACAACAACCTTGAAGGACCAATTCCTGAAAACATTAGTTCCTGCATGGCATTGAATCAGTTGTAAGTAATCTTGTTTTCTTTGCAAGAACAAGTATATCCATTTCCTTTTTCATTGGTCAGAGTTGTATTTATTATTCTCATTTTATCGTAACAATTTAAACTTTTCAGCAATGTGCACGGGAACCACTTGAATGGATCTATTCCCTTGAGTTTCCAAAATCTAGAGAGCCTAACCTATCTGTATGTTCTGTGAACTTTAATATTATATTTTGATTTGGCATGGTTCATAATTTTTCTATCTTGTATCTGGGTGCATTAGTTTTTATTGAACACCTCAGGAATCTTTCTTCGAATGAATTTAAAGGAAACATACCTGTTGAGCTGGGGAGAATTGTCAATCTCGATACGTTGTGAGTTTCTGAATGAGAAGTATTATCTGTTGTGCTTGCTTTATGCTCCTTCTCTAATGGAATCTTGTTTCAAATAGGGATCTTGCAAACAATGATTTCTCTGGTCATATCCCTGCTTCTATTGGTGACCTTGAGCACCTTCTAACGCTGTATGAGACACTAGTCTTAACACCCTAAATGTCTGCAATGATTGTTTAGTCTTAACACCCTAAATGTCTGCAATGATTGTTTGTGCTAGATGTTTAACCTTATTCTATTTTTTTAATGCAGGAATTTGAGCTGCAATCATCTTGATGGACCAATACCCGCAGAATTTGGGAATCTCAGAAGCGTATTAATAATGTGAGACTCTTGAGGAGAAAATTCTGCAGTCACAATTCATGAGTAACAAAATTGGATTCGTAATAATTGTCTCTGGTTGTTCTTGTAGTGACATGTCCCTCAACAATATATCTGGTCGTCTGCCTAAAGAGTTGGGGCAGTTGCAAAACATTGTCTCTCTGTAAGCTCATTTTGCATGTCCTGTTCCCAGGCTGAGTAATCATTTGTTACTTCATTGCCATTATAAATTAAAATGGATATGTTGCAGAATCTTGAACAACAACAATATGGATGGAGAAATACCTGAGCAGTTGTCAAAATGTTTCAGTCTTACCACTATGTCAGATCTCTTCTCTGATTTTCTTTTTACCCATCCCTGCTGATTGGGATTGTTTATCTTACTCATCCTTCTGTGGTGTAGGAATATTTCTTACAACAACTTCTCCGGGGTTATCCCCTCGAGTGGGAACTTTTCTAGATTTTCTCAAGACAGGTACAACAGAAAAAAAGTTGTTCTTCTCAAGAAATCATTACATTCTTACTCTTTAAGTGCCCTCAAGGCCATTAATCGGATGTCTTTTCAGCTACATTGGAAATCCATATTTGTGTGGCAAATGGTTAGGTTCAATTTGCGACCCATATACAGCAAAATCTAAAGGTAAATGTTTTAGTTTTTCACTCTCCAGAAGATGTCCCTTATGGATTTTACCCACAACCAATTGCTATCTACAATTTTTCTACAGCTATACTCTCTAGAGCTGCAGTTACTTGCATGGCACTGGGCTTCATCACATTGCTAGCCATGGTTATTGTCATTTTATATAAATCTAACCAAACTAGGCAATTTGTGAAAGGATTTAACAAGAGTAACCAAGGTATGTTGAGTTCTTGGCCTTAAGTTCAGATTTTATGTTTGGCTTTTGTTCTTTTCAGCATGGTGCATCTTTATCTTTCAGGTCCACCAAAACTAGTAATTCTTCACATGGACATGGCTGTTCATACTTACGAAGATATAATGAGACTCACTGACAGTTTGAGTGAGAAGTATATTATAGGATGTGGTGCTTCAAGCACAGTATACAAGTGCATATTAAAGAATTCCCGACCGGTGGCAATTAAGCGAATTTACACAAATTATCCACAAAACTTGCAAGAATTCCAAACTGAACTCGGAACAATTGGAAGCATCAGGCACCGAAACCTTGTCAGCTTGCACGGTTACTCACTCTCCCCCTACGGGAACCTGTTGTTCTATGAGTACATGGAAAACGGTTCTCTTTGGGATCTTCTTCATGGTTAGTATCTGTCCTGTATATATCATCTTTAAATATTTTAGTGAGTTGTATCTTTGCTTGCAACAGAAAATCATTAACTCTATTTGTTTTTTTATTAAACTTATGATAGGACCATCAAAGAAGGTTAAACTTGACTGGGAGACACGGCTAAAAATTGCTGTTGGTGCTGCTCAAGGACTTGCATATCTTCACCATGATTGTAATCCTAGAATAGTACACAGGGATATCAAATCCTCTAACATCCTACTGGATGAGAATTTTGAAGCTCATATTTCTGATTTTGGGACTGCAAAATGTATTCCAACCTCAAAAACTCATGCATCGACTTACGTTCTAGGCACTATTGGCTACATTGACCCTGATTATGCCCGAACTTCTAGAGTGACCGAAAAATCTGATGTTTACAGCTTTGGTATTGTTCTTCTGGAATTACTGACAGGAAAGAAGGCTGTGGACAATGAGGGTAACTTGCATCATCTGGTAATCTTCTCCTCTTTATCCTCCCTCCCATATTAAATTCCTAGTTTTGAAACTCAAACTGATTATCTTTATTATTAACTTGTAGTTGTATTTTGTATAAAATGATATAACATTAATCCTAAAATCAGGAAAGTACCAACAAAGTGAAACCATATATTCTGAGAATGAGGAAAGAAATATTTAGATTCTGATCCTTCTAGGCTGTGAATTACTGGCGCTTAAAAATATGGTTTTACTTTTCAGATTTTGTCCAAGGCAGACAATGATACAATAATGGATGCCGTTGATCCCGAGGTGACTGTAACATGCATGGATCTATCCCATGTCAAAAAGACCTTTCAACTTGCCCTGCTGTGCACGAAACAGCACCCTTGCGAGCGACCAACAATGCATGAAGTTACAAGGGTTCTCAACTCCTTGCTTCCAGCTCCATTGCCAAAAATTTGCCCTCATCCTAAAACTACTCTTGATTATGCACAATTTTTGACAGGGAAAGGACCAAATATGCAAGTTCACCCCGACAACAATTCATCCGATGCACTGTGGTTTGTTAGATTTCGGGAACTTATCTCAAAGAACACATTGTAAGAATTTCTACGAATTTCAGGTTACCGTTGTCTAATTGTACTGAACTTGGCTGAAAAAGGGAAGTGATAAATACTAAGGTTTTGTTTTCTTGCCTATGTTTGGTTTTGTTAGTCAAGGTCTCTATCAAGTATAGCATACAAGTGAACTATGAGAATATTTGATGTGTAATTTTTAGATAAAAAGAAAAATGTGGGCAACCAATTTGTCTCTATTTTGTTGAAACAGTTATCATCTGATGGGGTGGTATCAGATTTACTCTTAAACTTCTATGTATTTAAGGAACTATGTATATGCTTCAATGATCAGTTTCTTCATTGTTGTTTCTGTTAGTCTTGGGCCTTGTATATTTAAACGCAAATATAAGTGAAGTATATGTATTGATGGTTAATCTTGCGTATATAAACACATTTATTCATATAGATGAAGAATATTGGGTGGTGATTCTTATTTCATAATTTTTATAAAGTAGACTTGCGTTTAAAGAACCATATGAAAATTTGATTTTTTTGATTGTTTGAGTGCCATTGTTTCTAACCATACAAGAAATATTGGGTGGTAATTCTTATTTCATAATTTTCATCAACAAATAGACTTCCAACAGGTACTTCATCCTTGAGCGGGGGTGGGGGTGTCCAAGTGAGAAGTGAGATACCAAACCTACTAAATGACCATTTTGGATTAAAATAAACGTTTGTACCAATTGAAAGAACCATATGAAAATTTGAGTGTTTTGATTGTTTGAGTGCTATTGTTCTCGCCATACAAGAATTATAAAATTTTAATGGGTTAAAACTTTTTGATTCTTGAATTACTAAGAACTTGGATATCTAATACTAATAATTACATCAAATTTATTCTCTCCGTTCTTAAAACAAGGAAAATAAAATTGTTTGTCAACAATTGTATTTAGTATTCAAATTTAATTAGCTATAATAAAATTTCGTTACAAGAAATCTAATGCAGTCATGTCACAACTTAAAATTTAGGATTCTACAATTTAATAGAATTTAACCTTTTTTTTTTCTCTTGTGGAATGAAGTGGACATATTCTATAATAAGCAATTAAGGTTAACTTTATGTATTTGAACCAACGTTCTAAAAAGTAGCCTACGCAGCAACAGTACTTTATACGCATAAAATTTCATTTAACGCACAATTATGTGTTGAAGTGGTTAGATAGCCCATTGTAAAGTCTCATTTTTTTTAAATTAGGTACCTGAGTTGCATGTTATAATAGGTATTTTTGTTATATTTAATAAAAATTGAGTGACATAATCAACATTTTTTTTGTTACATCAATTTACTTATGATGTGGTTTGTAATTTTCTTAATGGTATGGTTTTCTTCTGTTACATCAAAATATTTTTTGTGAAATATTATTTTTAAGTATTTCTTTTATTATATATATTAATTATGAGAACAATATTCATATTGTTGTGTATAATGTCATTCGTTTTATATTCATAAACTTGAAAATTGATGGGTGTATTTTATTTTTTTAGATATAAGTCATTGAATGAGTTATTATTTCATTTGATTATATTTTTGAAGTTGTTTAATATTTTCAAAATTTTAAGTTATTTTAATTATCTAAAACAATTTTACATGGCCTAATCCTAAATATATTTTACTTTATATATTAATCAAAATAGTTTAATAATACTAAATTTCTTAAGTTTTTATTCTTTATTAGTAATTTCCATTTTTTTGGTCATATAAGTTATGTTAGATTTGATTTATTTGATTTTTTAATTGTTGATTATCTTGTTAATTTTTTCTGATACTTTAATTTTCAGAGATGTACTTGATGTTTTTAATGTTTTATATACATAGCAATGTTCATTGGTTGACTTTTCATTTTGATAATCAAATTTATGATAAGATTTCTTCAGTTATGATGATTAGAGATAAAAATTAATTTAAATAATAAAATTGTTTCCTAAAACGAAATGACCTTGCTAAAATACTATATATTAATAGATTAATAGATAGATATAGTTGTTTTTATTGAATGGAGAGAATCAGGGCACATTCTATAATAAATGTCTGGGTCAGAGTACCGTATTTAAATAAAGATATCACATATAAATAGTGAAACAATCAATTAATTATTATGATTTAAGTTATTATATTTTCATATAAAATAATCAATTATATAATTATTTAAAGTAACCTAATTATGAAAGTATAATTTAATGGTAATCAAATAAAAACACAATATTGAGGTTATATATGCAGAGTATATATTTGTTGGTTACATATAAAAGATATATACAAAATTTTAAAAATATGATTTCTAATATGTATCACTAGTTTTAGAAAATGTTCATATAATTTCGTTTTCACACAAGTACTACCGTGGAAATCAAATAATTAAGAAAATTAATTGAAATTATACCTAAGCGATCTGTTTCCTAATCCCACTTGGACTAGAAATGATGTCACTCGCCTACTTCTACTCCATCTACTATATATACATATATATGTGCTACAATCACCTACAATCTCATTATCAGCTTTCACAATACCACACTCACACTAGAGGGATTTAATATCTTTTTTATTTTTAAGGAATTAATTAGTTGCATATATCGCCTGTCTCTATGGAAACTCCTCCAATTTTTTGTGCAAATAATTGTGGGTTTTATGGATCAAAAGATACTAATAACCTCTGTTTCAAGTGCTACATTAAGGATCACTATCATCATCATCATCATCATCATCATCATCATCATCATCATCATCATGAGGTTGATGGCCTTGTTTCATCCATAAATCAACTCTCGATACGTCCCCGATTAATTGTTGACGATGATGAGGAGGTTGATGGTCTTGTTTCGTCCATAAATGGACTCTCCATCAACGATGATCATGACGAGTTTGATGGTCTTGTTTCGTCCATGAATCGTCTCTCCATGACCAGTCCCGAATTAATGTCCCATAACAACAACGTTCAGCTCTCTATGAAGACTCCCGAATCAATGTTCGAAAAGGACGACGTTGGCAATCTCACGAGGCCAAAAACAGGTGCCTGCATGTGGTGCAATAAGAAGGTTGGACTTGTAGGTTTTACATGCAGATGTGGAGGTATGTTTTGCAGCAAGCACCGCCATCCCGAAGAACATCCATGTTTTTTCGATTACAAGACAGTCGGTCGTCTTGCTTTGGCCAGAGAATTGAACACTTGGATTACTCATCATGATAAGTTGCAGTGGAGAATCTAATTATTTTGTAATAAAATCATCTATATGTTCTTCCATCGGTTATACTTCTATAATCATTAGTATATATGTCTCCAGGTTTAGTACAAATTTCTTTTGTTTTTTGGGTACACGTATGCAATACCATGTTTAGTTTGCTTATTTGAATCTCTTTATTTTGGAGGAGATATTAATGCATGCTTAATAGTTGAATTTGATATTATGACAGAATATATATTATTCCAGATCGGTGTAGATATAAAGTTATAAACAATGGTCAATGAATTAAGTAAATTACCCCGCTCGGTATATATCTATTTCAAGATGTACAACATTTCTTTTACTTTTGTTTCAAAATTTAGACCCAATAAGTGAAACAAATCATTTATGTAATCATTAATTTAAAGTTTAATATGTTGTTGTTTAACTTAAAAAATTAAAATATATCATTCATTTTGGATTGGAGGATAGTATTTAACCTCTCTTTGCTGTTCATGTTTTGTGTTATTTGTTTCCTATATATCTGACTTTTTACAACCATCACGCTTGAATGATCGTACTGGGAGTTTGAACCATTTCTTGGTTACCATATACGCATATGTGTTTTATCGAGCTCGCATTCTGATTTTGTTCAATTAAACAATTATTACTGTCATCAGGTTGAAGATGGAGGCAGATAAAATGGGGATGCTTTTTCCCTCTTTGATTCTCTTTCTTTTCTCTTCTCTTCTTTTTAAAAGTGCAAAACTAGATGGTGGAATTCGCAACCTCCTTCACTCTAGCAGTTCCAAATATATTTCATTCATCACCTACTTTTAATCTACCTGCTGGTATCATGTAAAAGTGATGAACATATATTTGTTACTTGTGGGGTGGGGGAGTTTGTTGTTTTGGAGTCATCTTTCTTGTGCACATCCATTCCTTTCCTCTAAAAAATAAAAAGAGGAAGAGAAACAAAAAGAGAGAGAGAGAGAGAGAGAGTTGGGCCAGTAGTAATGTAGTATTATTCAATTCAATTTGATCGATCAGATCAGAGAATAATGATGTGGTTGATAGTAATTTCTGTGCGTGGATCAGTTTCCAATACTGTAACCCACATTAATCATGGTCTTCATTTGAACACCATTCCAACACTTCCATTGAAGCCCCCAGGGTTTAAGTACTCCTCTTCTTCCCCATTTTCAGGGTTTAAGCAAGGGGTTTACAAACCCAATGATCAAATCCCACCACTCTCGCATTTCAATTGCATAAGGCCTACTAGAAGGTCTAGGTCCTCTGGGATTAAGGATTTCTTCACCACCTATCATCACAGTTTCCGGCCTTTTATCGGTCCTCTGCTTCTTTATCTTTTTCGATTTATATAGGTGCATCTCTACCTCTCCATCAGACAAGGAATCGTTCAACAAGGTTTACAAAGCCAAAAACTTGTCTCATCAACATCCCCATACCATTTATTGCTGCAATTATTGGGCATGAGGTACTTGCTGTTCCTTCTCACATTTCCAAATAATGCTTTTTTTTTTTTTTTTTAATTTTGCTGCTACACATACACATTGTCGTCTATTTCGTGATTCTTAATGTTTCTGTGTTTTGGGTATATAATTTATGGATAGGTTGGGCACGTTGTTATTGCGCGTCGGTCATGGTATCAGTGGGAGAGTTTGTTGAAACGATAACTTGTGGAGATGAAAGCACATAAAATTGGAGATGGTTTTATTAAGCCGCAAGTGTATGAGACTCGACTAATTAGTTCTTTTTAAAAGTTAATACAATATTTGCTTTAGAAATATTAGATTTCACTATTAACCTCCTTTAACAAATAGTTCTATTGAGAGATTAAATAAAGGGGAGAAAATAGATGAATTTAATTAATCATGACTTTGAGATTAAATTTTTAAATACTATTTCACTTAATTTGGAATAATAGTTCGAAATAAAATAAATAATCGCAAAAACAGTTTCTCTTAATTTAGTCTAGTAATATAGTCAAATCCTAAATAATAGTCTAATAAACTATTAATTTCACATAATTCAATCGGACAAATAAACGCATAACATGCGACTTATTATAATTGTGTTCATGATTGGTATTAATAGGAGGTTGTACTTCCCCAGGCCAGCTATCAGCTAATCTTTCATTTATGCTTTCAAATTTTGGTGGTGGACTACTCTCGATCATATTAATTAATTATAGTTGCTAATTTTCGACTCAATTGATGCAATACCTTTTGGAACTTATTATGTTTAATTTCTTTTAATTTTGATTTGTATGATTTTAATGAATAACATCCTTAAATTTGGGGGAAATGTGTGTTTAGTTACCGTATATTTTCAAATCGGTTACTAAATTGATTTTTTTTTTCCAATTAAGTTATTAACTTCAAAATTCATTTTCAATTGAGATTTTTTTTTGTTTGTTTTTGTTTCGTTACGTTCGGTTAAGAAACATAACAATTTGGCAGATGGTGTTGAGCCCATATGACGTGGAAGCCAATTTTCAATTGACATGGCAATTAAACTTTTTTTCAATGTAATCAAAATTGGATAAGATCGAATCGGTCGATTCGACCGATTTAATTATGAATTGACCATGAGTTCGGTCAATTTGATTAAAATTAATGGTTTAGGAGGTTGAACCATGAATTATTAATTTTATTGTTTCGATGTTCGATTCGGTTATGATAATATTGCCTTTTGTAATATCGTATAACTATGTCATATTTTATTTATTTGTTTTCTATTTATGATGTTTTCCGATCATAATTAAGAAGACAACCAGTCATTTTACTTGAACCAAGTTATCAGTATTCTAATTAAAGCAGTTGCAGCACTTTTCTTAAATTTAATATTGTTCCTTATAATAGAGAATTTGGATGAAATATTAAGAAAAAATGAGTTGCGTTAATATTTTTATTTTAAAGTTAGTTGATGATTAAAAATAACATTTCCCTAAACTTATAGTATCATTACTCACAATCATCAAAATTATATTATTATTTTATCATATTTTATACTAACTCTGTTCCGAAAACAAAGTTACATTTGAAAAAAAAATTTGTTCCAAAAAATAGTTACGTTTCAAAATTTTCTTTGTTATTCTGCTATAAATTAATGAATTTTCAATTACAAATTTACAAGTCTCGTCATAACTTAAAGATTCATATCAAATTTCATGAGAAAAATTTATTATTTGTACATTTAATTCTCGGTCAAATATGCAAAATTAATAGTTGTCAAAAGTATATATGTAACTTTTTTTGTGGAACAGATGGAGTACTATTTTATAATCCAAAATTACTAATCTATATATACACACACACACTTTTATATTATTTATGTTAAAATATTATATATTTATCTAATATAGAAATTAGCATTTTATTTATATTTTTAAAATTCAATAATACCATATATTATAGTGATAAATTAATATATTTTTATAAAATATTAATATATATACTATTATAATTTTTATTATATTATAATATATAAAACTAATATGTAATATATTAATATTAAATTAATATTATTTATACATAGTTATGTTATATGTTATAATATATTAAAATATGAATATAATATACATTAATATATTATCTATATGTCTGATATTTTAATATTATATTATAATTATTTTATATAGGTGATATATATATATATATATATATATATATATATATATATATATATATAATTTTATGCTCTGACAATATTAATTACATAAATGTAATAAACTAATTGTTTCTAAATACTCATTTTGTACTAATTTACTTGTAATAATTGACTTTTATATAAGGATGCATATACTAACCAATCCGGCTAGACTAGACTGGTTCTTTAAAGACCAAATAGTTGATCAGCCGGTCCTGAACCGATCCTTGTGTTGACCAGGTTAGGTTAAGTCGGTCTTGAAGACAAAAAGTAGGGCAAATCTTGGGTCGGTGCAGTGCAAAATCCAAAATTCCCTAAAACTTTAGTATTTTAAAATAATTCCGTAGAAATCTATTTCATTTTTCGTAAGTTAGTATTTTTTAGTATATTTTCAGTGGTCGTTTGGTTCACATGATTTTATATAGAAAGTTAAACTTCCTAGAAAGTAGTGAGTTGACTTTTTGTTTGGTTGACAATGAATAATTAAAATGGAGGAAATGAGACTTCCTTGGGAAGTAGAACTTCCCACAAAACGTGGGAAGTTGCTCACCGACCCCCTCCCCCCCGGTAAGTCACACTTCCCACATCAGTTGTATGATAAAAGTACCAAATTGCCCTTATTAATTACATATCAGGCGTCTTTTTTGTTCTTTCCCCCCCCCTTTTTTTCCGTTTTTTTATATTCCCTGTAACCTTCTTTGCTACCCTAATTACATATATGACGACCCTCCACTTCCTCCATCCATATACTCTCAAATAATCTCTTTCGCCTCCTCTCCCAAAATACAATCAAAGGTATATCTAGCAACTGAACAAGTATTTTTCATCGGTAAGTACATATCTTTGTCCTCTTTTACTTTTTTTTTGATTTATTTGATTGTACAATTTTTCTCTCTTTGTTTCTTCGAGTAATTTGTCTTTTGATCTCTCTTCCATGAATCTGTATACGTTCTTCAATTTCTATTTTTGCCTTCTCTCGGTATGAAGTATACCTTGTCAAATAGGTATGAAGTATACCTTGTCAAATAGGTATGAAGTATACCTTGTCAAATAAGTATGACCTGTGAGGCAAATATAAGTTACGTAGGTACAAAAAGAAAAAAAATATATGATAAAAGGAAAGGTAAACTATGTCAATACCAATTATTAATGATTAAAATAGTTAAAAATTGTAAAGGTATATTAGTCAAAACATATATAATGCGTGAAAAATAGATCTGCTGAACCAAACAAAACATAGGGAGTTAATTCATGTGAAGTCCAAATTCTCTAATGTCAACCAAACATGTTAATGTCATTTCCTGTGAAGTGTATATGGGAATTAAGTTCCTGGGAAGTGCAACTTCCCACAGGAAGTTACTTCCCATGTGAACCAAACGACCACTCAATGTATTTTGTAAGTTACTATTTTTAAATTACTATATTTACAAAAATACACTCGTAAATTTTTTTAGGGAATTTTGAATTTCACAGTAGACCGATCGATAATTATCTCCAAAAAGTATTGTTAGAGTAATATAAACTCAAGTGTTTGTAGGGGGGAAGGGATGAATACAAACACTACAAACTTTTTGCTCTTTTTAACCTTTAAAAGCATTTGCCGGAAACAACTGCAATGAACAGAAAAACTATATAATATGAATACACAGATTCAAGTTAAAATAGTTATATTAAAACTTGATATTTTTCTGAAAATCTGTATAACCACAAGTGTGATTAAACAACTACAATTTCTGTAATGAAATTTCAACTTCTATTTCACACTCATTTACTTCTAAACTTTTTTTGAAATATTTCTCTCGAGATCTATTACAAAACTTCTCTAGTGATTTGTGTACTTCTCTATGTTTGTTTTTTCTGTTGGATTGATCAATAAGTAATGAGGACTCCTTTTCATATGTAAAGATCAGTGGTTGAAATCACGTACTTGAGACGTGCTGTTTTTTTCAACTTAGCCGCAAGTATGTCACATCGTTGTCCCATGTGTTAGACTGTTGCATGCTTTGTTGCTACTTTTTTTTCCCCTGATCTGTGTGCATTTAATGCGTAAGAGTTCTCATTGGACCATAAAAAACTTCAAGAAATATCTTTCCAGTTGATATCTCTTGCTTCTTTAACAAGGTATGTTGATTTGCGTGTAAAAACTGATGACGGGTGCATGCTGTCATAATCATCCACTGACGACCAGCCCTGATGGACTTGATCAATGCTTCTGAATACCCTGATTGTTACAGACTGGATCAGGGTTTCAACCTTCACTTGAGTTTTACTCAGTGCTTCTTGATCTACTGATGTTATGACTGTCTACACACAATGATGGCTTCCACTGATACAATGTTGAGCATTTCCCCTGACGGGTTACCCTGATGGGTTAGCCTGACACTGTCATACCCTGAAGTCTCACCTTGACGGGTTGATCTGCCTTCGTCATCCCCTGATAGGTTCCCGCTGATGAGTTTCCCCCTGATCGGTTCCACTGACGGTTTTTAATCAACGAAACTTTGTTTAGAATATCTGATGTGCGAAATATTTTGACTGTTATTAAGTAGTATCAGACATTCTTCTTCACTTTGTCAAATCTTTTAGATGTTCCATTTTTTGACTTGTCTTGTGAAGTAATTGACCATCCCCTGATGAATAACATTATCATCAGTGGATGCAAAACTTGTGCTGATCTTAAAGTTTATAATATACCTTAAGTATTTACACGTACACAATTTATTTCTTAAACATCATCATCATCATTTAACTCTAACAAATATAGATTAATTTGGACTATCGGTCCCGATTGGTCCTAGATCGGAGCAGGTCAAACTATGTTTCTTTCATCTTTTTTTATTTTTATATGTTTTTTGCAATACTATACTATATTTTTGTTAAATTTTAAATTTTTAATGAATAAATAAATAGAAAGAGAGAACAAAAATTTAGAATCGATATATAATTCTTTATCTTACAAATTAAAATTGACAATTACATTTAATACAAATGTTAATATTTAAAAATTAATACATAAAAAAATAAAATAATAAATTATGGAAACTTTTAACAAATACATGCAAAATAAAATATTCAATTATATGTACATGACTGAAGATGCAGACTGTTGAATGGTGAAAATTAAGACTTAATTATAAGTTATCTACTTCGCTCTTATAGATCAGGCGAGACCAATCCTGATCCTAATTCTTAGGCGGGCCAGTCCTTATTCAAATTTTTGGACTATTAAGGACTGGTTGGTCCAGTCCGAACCAAACCAATTCTCAAGCAATCCTGGTCGTTTTAGGTTGGTCTCGATTTAGTTCTCAGTTAATTGTTTTGGATTGTTATTTATGTTCATCCCTATTTTTATGGCCAAATTTAATCAAATTATATTATGAATTTTGCAAATATAAAAGTAGACTTTAATAACTTATTCGATATAATTTCTTACAATAATAATTTATGTGCCTATTTTTAAAAATAGTTAAATTGACTATGAATGTCAAGTGAGACAAGTAAAAGCCGATGGAGGAGTATTAATCAAACATATAGAAAAATAACTTTATTCAATATTTGTTCTTAAGCATTGATCTTTTTTTCTTTTTTTTTTTGAAAATATTAAGGTTGTCAATCTTACATTTAAAAATTGTGACTTTAATTAATTTGGAAGTTTAGTCCGGGAAAGATATTTTCAGACACATCATACTTATTCTTTTCAACTGCAAATTAAATAATTATTTTTCAACTGGTTGTTTAATAATTACTAGTACAGAAATCCGTCCAACGCGAGTTGAATATTTTTTAATGTTTTAATAGTCTTTTTATTTATAATTTATTAATATAAAATTGCTTTTATTTGTGACGATTTCATGTTTTACAAATTAGTTTTTGTATTATTGTTTTATTATTTTATTATTGTGTTGCTACGACAATCTGAACTAAATATAATATTTTACTTCAATATTTATTTATCAATTAATTCAAAATAAATATTTTATATTTTTTTTTCATTTTGTTATCTTCATTGTTCTAACTCTAGTTAAGAAATAATTAATAACTAATTATTAAAATGTAAAATAATTTATCAAAAGTTATATCCTACATATAAAACTTATATTTTGCACATTCATATTTTGTATTATTGTATACATAGATAAAAGTAAAATGAAATTTTAATTTATCACATGCTTTGTGCATGTTTTAATTTACCGAATTTGTACGAAGTATTATATATAGAATGATGTTGTCTATGAACTATCACAAAATTATCCTAACTCTTTCTTGTTTTTCTTTAAAATACCAAATATTGATGTAATTTTTTATTATATATTTAAATCAATTTAATAGTTTTAACATTATTCTTCAAGTGACTTGATTAGTTATTATATATATATATATATATATATATATATATATATATATATGTATGTATGTATTTGGTTATAATTATTCTAATTAAATAGGTTTAATTAGTTATTAATTTTTTAATTATTTCATTATAGATAATTTCGACTCAATTGTATAATATATATATATATATATATATATATATATATATATTAATTGATTAGATTGTCTTTTTTTTAATTGATTAGATTATATATTATTATGTAGAATTTGGTAGTAGTCTTTTATTAAGGAAACTTGACATAAGAAGTGGAGGTTGAGAGAAAAACGTAAAAGATTTCTCTTATTCTTCTTGTACGTAAATTTTTCTGATAAATTAATATATAGTAATAGAGGACACAAGATATAAACACTTTTTATTTGATCTTTAGCTTATTTAAATTATTATCCTCGTGCTTCAAAGAGGTACAAATGAACAAACAAACAAAAAATGCCCATAACTCTAATAAAATACAGAGACAATTAGTTCCTTCCAAGAATTTGTACTACAAAACTGTAAGTGTCTTCCCAAAATTAATTTATGATAAACTGACAATTCAAAATATCTAAGGGGGTATTATTAGTTTTAATCGATTATTAAGTTGTTTGGATTGGTTATTAAACGAGTGAGACGAGATACCATAACCGCTAATTAAAGAGTATCTTTTTTCTAAAATGCAAGACGTTGGATTTTTTTTAAACTTAATTTTAGGTGAATTTTAGTAAATGCTAAATATTTTATATAATTTTAATATTTATATCGTATTAAATTTCATGTAAATATTTTTAGTTATTAATTTTAATTTTAAAAAACAAAATAGTTACACATATTGTCTATATTAAGTTCGTCTAAAAGTAAATGGAAAAATTCAAATGACATGTATTTAGGAAAGAGATATATATAGGTATGACAACAAAACGGGTACGTGAAGTGTTATTTTCGGATGAGTAATTATAGAAGGGAATTGAATACAATTTACAAATTTGTTACGCAATGTAGAGATCACAATACAATCTAAAAATATATTACAGAAATGAAAACATAGTAGATTGTATTGATCAATAAAAAATAAATATTATTGATTTTGGAATCTGAAATTACAATCTGGTTATCAAAATTGATACCAGCTTCTGAAATCTGTTCAAGTATGAACAACTGCTATTTAGAATTGAATTTCTAGTTTCTCAAGTTATAAAAAACTTGCTTTCCAAATTCAATAAATTTGTTGCATTTTACAGAGTGAATATCTGAATTCTTTCTATCTCTGTTTTTCGTCTGTTTTATGTAATCTTTGTTGTGTATATATTGTAACTTGTATACTTTCCACACAGTTTTCTTTTTTGATCTTTTCTGTTTTTTAACAACTATTCTGATCAATTAGAGCAAATTTCTTTACTTTATTAGCAGTTGTAACAACTCTATCACCTAACATCTTTGTTAAGTTACATCACGGTTACAAAATATTTTAACTTTCACAGATTAGCTTCCCAACCTTGCAAATTCAAATGTAATTTTGTTATGGATCTTTGGTCGGCTTCTAGCTTATTGAGGAACTCTGGTAGAGGTGTGATGTGCCAAACCATTTATATTTTGATGTGACGTTGTTCATCAGTAGATGTGTATTCCCTGATATGACTTTATTCATCAATGAATATTTATCCTTTATTCATCAGTGAATATTTATCCCCTGACGACTTGTTCACTTATACCTTATCCCCTAACTAGTTTCGTTGTTTCAATGCAATGGAGAGTCTTTGTTCCTAAACCCTACCTGTAAAATTACATACTCCATCAAACTCGCCCCTTCCCGTTAACGCTTTTACCAAATTCGTTCTGCCCCCACCCTATTATCTAAAATTATTTTTTTAATTTAATTAATTAATTTTTTTCTTTTATTTTTTTATATTATTTTCTTACAAAATCTTTTAAAATTATTATAAAATATGTTTTATATATAAATGGGTCGGAATCGGAGTTAAATGGATAAAGATAATAAATTTCATAGCTTACCATAACTTTATAGAATTTAAATAATCGGGTCGCATTACATGTGGACAATGTATCTCATCTTAATTAATGAATGTACTTAGTAGCTTAAAATTAAATTGAATAATAGGTGGTAGTTATTTTAGTAATAGTATTTGAAAGTAATAATGTTTTTGTTGATTTTTGTAATTGGCAATTCTCCCAAACATCCGACACCAAAGTCCGAATGACTGTCTATGTCTTCACAAGGAGGAGAACGAGCTGTGCGAGCCGCTGGGCATGGTACTTGGTATTGCCAGACGGGATCTAAGGATATCATCAACAAAAATGGTCAATTTTTTAATATTTTGAAACATCAGTCATTGTATAATCAAAATAAAACAAATTTATATCGAATTTTAAATCAATCTAGAAACTTTAATGTAATTTTTGTAGAATGGAGGGATTAAATGACAAGAACTATATAACGAATGACTGAATGAAGAAAGAAAAATGATTCAATGGTGGACTAGTTCCCGATAATGCTAATATTAGTTACATTTTTCTTAAAATCAAAAATAAACCAACGAACTTATCTTTTTATTCCGATTATTACAATCATCATTGCTACTATTTTTACTAGCGAGAATAAATCTTTGTCCACAAACTAACTCACAAAAATAACTCACAAATCAATCACAATTTGACACGTGTATATGATTATAATTTCCTTCCTTTTATTTTATGTAGAAAAGTAGTGGATGATGAGTTGAATCCCACTATTTGTGAGTTTATGTTGTAATTTAGTTTGTGAACGTAAATATGATCTTACTAAAATTATATTAATAATAATAATTATTATTATTAAAATTCCTCCTATTACTAATTCAATTTTCACCATATTCTTAACTCAACTTATAAGGTTCACCGACCTCTGAATCATAATAGAATACTTTTACCACTTCAACTAATCTCACAACCTTAATTTTACTAAAATTATATGCCATAACAAAGTTTGTTTTTTATTTCTTTGTTGTTGTTACATATAAAAGATATATTTAAATTTCCTATAATTATTTTTAAAAAGTATAATTTTAAAAATGTATTACTAATATTAGAATACAAGTATATTCTTTTGTTGTTATATCCATCTCCGATTAGGATTTGGGTGGGTACCGACTATACCCAAAGGATGAATTAATCTCCTAATCCCAATTGGAGTAGAAATAAATGTTGTGAGTACCCCACTAGGCTACTACTATATATACATATATGTACACTACACTTGAAACAATCTTCCATTCAATTCTCATTATCAATCAATTAATTAGGGAATTCGTTAGTTGCATCGAACCGGTGGTTCCCATGGAAAATACTCCAATGTTTTGTGGAAACAATTGTGGGTTTTATGGATCAAAAGCAACTGATAACCTCTGCTCAAAGTGCTACAACCACCATCTTTCCCAAGTACTGAATGCTAAATCATCATCGTCATCACCACCAACGGCAACCATACCAAATAATAATTGTAGTTCTTCCTCCAATCGTGATGGTCTTGTTTCATCCATCAATCCACGCCCCGAATTAATGTCCCATAACGACGACGTTGGCTCCCTTGATCTCGAGGCCAAAAACAGGTGCATGTGTTGCAACAAGAAGGTTGGACTCGTAGGTTTTACATGCAAATGTGGAGCCACTCTTTGCGCCAAGCATCGTTACCCAGAAGAACATCCATGTTTTTTCGATTATAAGACGGTCGGTTGTCTTGCTTTGGCCAGACAAAACCCTTTCATTACTCATGATAAGTTGGAACGACGAATCTAGCTACCTACCTAATCAATCAATGTGTTTTTTTTGTTATGTTCTTCATAAGTTATGGCTTCATATTAATTATGTCTAGAGTACAAGTTTAATTATTTAGCCGGATTAATTGTGTTTTTTTTATTACTATTAAGGCATGTATGGCATAGTTATATATATATGTGTCTGTATAAAAGTCATAGTTGTAAGGAAAGTAATGCATATTAATTATCAATATTTGCTTCAATTCTTCTCTACAATTCATTCATATGTTGTACTAACTTGTCTTTTTTTGTTTTTGATTTTGGTTACAAATATGCGGTACCATGTTTTAATTTGATTGTTTGGATCTCTTTTTTTCGAGGAAATTGATTCATCTTATTATCGCGGAAATATTAATTTTTAATAGTTGATTTGATGTTAAAAAATGATTATGACTTTCAGAAGTAGATAAAGCAATGGACGAAGTGTATTGACATTAACTAGTAGTCTACTACTCCGTATTCCAAGTTGTCGTTCATGTTACGAACATGTTTAATGAAATTTTAAGCATAAATTTTCACGTGATGTTTCCTTTGGGCACAGTTTTTGTTACATCAATTGAAATTATAAAGTAAAACAATATGTTTATTTAACTTGTCGCATGGCTATTTGACTCATATGCCGCGATTATTCAATCCTTAAGATTTGGATCGGTCACTGCGCTCTTTAATTGATAATGATTTTCATGTTTCTTTCAAGTGTAAATCTTTCTGCTTTATACATTAATGACTAACAGCTGGTGAAAGAGACCTCCTCGACTTGATTAACGTTGTAAATGAGCGTTTCTTATTTTCCTCACAGGTAGCTGAGGTTCAGTTCTCTCAAATTTCTCGTACCACTAATAAGTTTACTCACTGTTTGGACAATATAATTTTTAATTTTATCGGATTTCATTTTTAAATAAAAGAGGTACTATCTCAACTCTATCACATTTGTAACTCGGATCTTCTGTCCAATAGATTTATCCAACATTTGGATTTTACCTTCCAAAGAAAACTCCAATACTCATATTAGGGTAGTGACGGATGTTGTTAATCATAGCACATATCATTTAAGTGTTGAGAATTTGTAAAAATTAGTAAAGCATAAGAGTTATTTAATAATACAGCCAATTGAAAGTATGTTTTTCAATAAATTATGTGAGCCGTAATTATAACCAAATCAATCATTAATTATCAAAAAAAATTGGAAGTGCATTAACAAAGCTCACTACAAAGAACGTCTCTTACAATTTGTTGAAGATCACTAGAAAAATCTCCGACAAAAAATAAGGATGCCCAATACAATTATTTTGAGCCTTTTTTATCCTTTTTTCTTATTTGGTCGCTACAATATAAGATGCATTTCGTATGGATATTATCTCAATTGGATTTTTATTATCTAATTTACTTAATATTGAAAATATCTTCTTATATTCATTTGATATAGGTACAAAAAACAATTCCATCAGAAAACACACAGAATGTGCCTATAAGTAAGCATGCATATTCAAACCAATCGAAGGACTAAATTGTTAACCAGGTCGATCGTATTGTTGACCAAATCAAGTCATGTCAGTCTTGAAAACAAAAAGTATGGACTAATTTGGACCTTTTGATTATGATCAATTTTGGACCAGATTGGGCCAAACTGTTTTTCTTTCATCTTTTATATTTTTCTTGCAATACTACACTATATTATTGTCAAATTTTAAATTTTTAATGAGTAAATAAATAGAAAGAAAGAACAAAAATTTAGAATATATATAATTCTTTATTTTACAAATTAAAATTGACAATTACATGTAATACAAATGTTAATATTTCCAAATTAATACTTAAAAATATAGGATAATAAATTATAGAATCTTTTAACAAATACATGAAAAATAAAATATTCAATTATACGTACATAACTGAAGATGTAGGCTGTTGAATGGTGAAAGTTAAGGCATACATATAAGTGATCTGCGTCGGTCTTACAGATCGGACCAGGCCGGTTCTAATTCCGATCCTCGGGGCAGTTCTTGTTCAAATTTTCGAATTGTTAAGGACCGGTCGGTCCGCTCCTCCAACCGTCTCGATTTTTTCAGGCCAATCTTTTCGGAATAGTTTCTTATGTTCCTCCCTACTTATCAGTCACTTATAATTTTAAAAATGACAATACATTTATTCATTTATTATGCATAGATTTTGGTCGGTCAGACCATAAAGTCTCAATTGAAACCAATTAACTAGGACAAAAAAAGTATAGTTAAAAACTTAATGAAAATATGTGTGAATTAGAGTCATAAATGAATCAATTTGTTCATTTGTTTAACTTGGTTTGGCTTGTTTAAACAAATGAGTCGACCTCAAAATATTTTTTTGTTTGTGCAAGTGTTTAAGCATAGGTATCTTTGACGTGAACTCGAAAGATCGAATAAACTCAGTTATTTATAATGTTTAAATATTATTTAAATAATATGATCTTGAACACTATTTTTGTAGGTTATGTAAAGTGTATTCGACTTCACTTAGTTCGATGAATATATCTATGCACACAAAAAAACTCACAAGAGAATTAATTTTCTTTCTATTTATGAATTTTTGTGAGTTTTTCTGTAAAATAATTTGTGTACAAAGAGTTATTCTAGATTGATTGACTTGACTCTGTTACTACCCGAACCGTCAAACTGACGTCATGTGGAGTAGAACCGAACTGAAATCGAATTGCTAAGCAGCAATTTGATGTCAAACCGAACCACTAATATTTACGAACCGTATAGAACTGATCCCGGCCCATATCCTTCGCCAGCCCTCTGGCTTTAATAAGAATAGAAACCCACTATAGTAGTCGTGGACTATACCAATCCTCCAAGCTACAAGCCCAAAACTCCACGAGCCCAATTATCTAGAGTGCTGCTTGCCTTTTATGATTTTATATTTTTATGTACTAAATTTCATGGTCTCCGGAGAAAATCGTATTTCTCAAAACATAGATATTCTGCCTCCCAAGGAACTAGTTCCATTGTCCCAAAATTTCTTACATCCCATTTTTATTTATTTTATAAAATCTTCATTCCAAAATTAGAGTAATATTTCTGTTCAAATGTAGTATCATTTGCGGATATTATAATTTTATTTACGATATGAATATATAACAATATTGAAGTACAAAAGTTTTTATTGCAGAATATACCTCATATAACTTATTTCTCTTTAAATTTATTCAAATTACAAATTTCACTTCAATTTTGAATTCTAAAATTTCGCAAATCTATTTTGTGTGAACTATAATACATTTCTAATTTTGAGTGATTCTCTTTTTTGAATGATTTTTCCTCCGTTTAGACACACATAGGAAAAATAAATTATTTGATTTTATTCGTATTAAGTTGTGAAATTTTAGTTCAAATCATAGTGTATTTTTTGAAAATAGCAACATTCATTTTGTATATTGTAAACTGTTACTCATTGCGGAATTAAAATACAATAAATTTGTATCAAATCTTAACGTTAAAATTTTATAAATGTACACGGAAAAAAATAAATTAAATACTCCGTATAATTTTTGCGAAAGGAATAGAATAAGTGACCGAGTGAGGATGGAAAATGATCGGATGGGTGGACTCATTTCCGGTATGCGAAATGCTATATTTGTTACATTCTTTTTAAATCGAAAATAAACCAAACGAACCAATTCTTTTAGTCCCTTGATATGGAACTAAACTTTGCGATAGAAAGAATCTATATGATTGAAAGAATGAATTAAGATAGGAATCACCTGTTTTTTTGTTCTTTTTTTTTTTTTTTTTTTTTTTGTGAAGGCAACCTGTTCAATATTTAAACTAAATTGCCTTTTGTGTGGAACATTGGAGCGGAGTATTGTGTCTCAATCATTATTTTGGTGGCTATGGAATTGGAAATGAGAAATCTCAAAATCTCTTTTCTATTCTCACAAATCACTAGTTGAAGGTATAAAATGATAAATTAAGTGCAATATAAATATTTTGACCCAAAAAATCTAAGAAAAATCCTAAAAGATCGCTAAAGATAGAGGAGATAAATTAAAGAAAATTATGGAATCTAATAAAACAGCATGATTACTCACACTTTCTGCAAGTAAATGACCCTCTCATCCTCTTTTATTCCCACCTAATAATTGACCAACACATTGTAAAGTATTCGTATTCTACTTGTCCATGATTTGGTAGTACATCCTAAGTACGTAGATATGAATATATTGAACATAAGAAAATATAAGCCTCACGGTATGAAAGAATGGAAGAAAACCTCAGAACAAGGGATATCAAATTCACCAAAAAAGGAAGAGCTACTTGTAAGTTGTAAGCAAAAAATAAGAATTTTATAAATGAAGAATGCACATCACAATTTCTCCAAATGCAAACATCCATTTACTTTATTTTGAGATACATACATACATACATACATACATACATACATACATACATACATACATATATATATATATATCCAAATTAATGAGGCCCATGGCCTACCAATTAAGGATCATGTTATATACACATCTGCCCAGCTAGCTGTACTTAATAGGAGTATATACTGCCATAATGGATGCTCCACACCAAGTGGGCATATTTTTCATTGATACGAATTGTCTACCTTAATAGATGTCAATATGGAATTCTTTCCTATGTCAATGTGTATGTAGAGTCCTTCAAGTATGAAATTTCTTTTACATATCAACTTTTGATATTTTCGCATGTATGGCATATATTTAGTGCATTGAAGACTTGTAAGTTATGCATTAATTTTTTTTTTTTTTTTGAAAATGTGAAGTTTTATGAGAAAATATAAAAATGTTATTGTATAATTATCAATCAATTCTTTTATACTCCGTATTATATATGAACAATATTGCATTATATAATGAGCAAGTAAAAGTTTGATAAAATATTAATCAAGTTTTTACTTTTACTAATTCTTGACACAATATTATACGATTTTATAGTAAGTAAATCTTTTGGTACTCTTTCGGTTCATATAATTTACGAGTTTCACGCTGCATGTCATAATAATTCAAGTGAATAGCTCTCAAATAGCTATTTATATAAATTTTTCTAAAGTGTTACATAACCAATTCATAAATCTAAATCCCGTCTCTTTTACTAATATGTGTGTGTGTGATTATACGTGTGAATCTCTTTGTATGTATATGCGTGTGTTTGTGTGCACATATACTTCGTATATATTAAGAGATAAAATAGATAAACTAGCTAACTAGAAGAATATGTTCACATGCCCTGCTCGTAGATGAAAGACTTATATTAACAATTTAATTCAATCATATCATTCATGAACATTTCTTATATTACAATACACAGTTCAGAGTTGGAAGTAAAACAACACTTCACAGATCTGAAACTCGGTTCAATCTATCAAATCACAATGAGAAAAAGAAGAAAAAGATGATCATGATTAAGTTGACTATATTATGAAGTACAAAATTAGACAAAGAACTACTACTAATTGGAGAAATGGGGAAATAATTCAGCAACCTTTGCTTAATTAACTGGATTTCTTCAAATTCAAAAACCCACATTCAAACAAGGCCTTAGCATTCATCTCTCTTTCAAATCTCCAAATGTAATTCAAACCTACTAGCAGCTCTGTTATGGCAGCCTCAGTCTTCTCTTGATTTGCAAAATACAGAGTTTGCAACAAAAGAACATTTGTTTTCGGCATAATATTCTGCTGTTCAAAGCTCCTTTCACTTTGCCATTTTATCATATTATGTGCCAATGGTGACAACCACCCCAATATCTTCCCTAATGCAACTCTCCATTCTCCGGCAAGCACCGGATCACTAGCCGAAAAACCAACTCCTTTCAATCTACCCCGTAAAGACCATCGAATACTTTGTGGCAGCATCGAATAAAGATCATCTCTAGCATCAAATCCTACTAACTGGGGCGATTTTACCATTTTCTCTATCACAATAATCAAATTTGAATAATGCAGCGATAGAGCAGACGCCCCTAGAGTACTGGTGGGCGGCTTCAGAATCTTCGAGTTTAACTCGAAGAATCCATGGGACAAACCCTTTGACTCATGGTGTTTCGAGCTTTTCACTAAAGGCCCCGATACCATATTAAGTGAGCTCGGATGATTTTCCGAAGGGTAAACGGTCGCGGAAGCCGAGAGGCTACGAGGTAGCGAGCTCGGATATCCATGACCGATCCTGAAAACTAACTTAATCCTTTCGAGCACAGTAAAAACTGTTCTCGCAAGTAAGTTAGTAACCGTATCAAAACTTCGACTCCATAAACTTCTCTCTTTCAAGTACTTGATTTCCTGTCTTTGCCAAATCAACTTCTGTTGCTGATCAATCATCTTCTGCTGTTTATCACTATCTTTGCACTGTTGCAATTTCTTAAAACTGTTTTCTAATACAGTAAGCTCATCAATTTCGCGATACAGAGTAGCGGTGATCGTCACGTACCTATCCATCTTTTTGATTTTGGACTCCATGTCTTTCGAGTTGAGGATCCAATTACAACTATCCCTGCCGGTGTTGGAAAACTCGTCGAACAATTGATCGAATCGCCGGAGATTTGCATCTTCAGATCTTTTGCTTAATCTGGAGACAGATTTCGCGATCAGGCGGAGATTTTCCACCATCTCTGCACAAGCGAGACTGAGGAGGAAGGACTCATCGTTGGAGACAATTTTCCGAACGCCTTCGAGCGAAATCGATTCGTTTCGGAGGCGAATTATGTTTTTGTCGGACAGAGATTGCCAGAGATGTAGAAGCTTGGAAATGATTCCGGCGACCTCGAAAGCGATGACGCCGAGAGGTGATTTTTTGACGAGGTGTTTGGTGTTTGGTGGAGTGGGATGGCGAACGGAATCAAAACTGTGTGATATAGTTTTCTTAACTTTGATTAGCCATGTGCCTTTTGCCATGGTGTTTGGAATGGAAATGGAGCTGAAGAGGTGTGATTGTGGAGGGAATTGGAAATGGAGATGATGGAGTAATGGGAATGAATGGGTTGTTGTGGGGAAGAGATGGAAAGTGAAAGAGAAAAAGAGGAATAATTGAGGAAGTGTAGAGATGGGGAGGATTAATTTGGAGTTTGGAGATGATGGTGGTGGAGCTGGTAGGCTCGTGGGATGTTTGCGAGCATTACATATATAATGTTCTTTTATCTCCACCAGTTTTATTGTTTCAGTTTTTTGTTTTTTACAGATAAAAGTCTTTTCGAGAGACACTAGAAACCGAGGTTTGTTATCGATTTTTTTTTAGTGTTTATCTCGGTGCTCGTGAATTATCTACTAAGAAAATGATTAATACGATTCAAATTCTTAATTTAATGAGAGCGTTTATTGAGTTTTATCAGAATTGTTAGTTGTTTTAAAATATTTTAATTAGTCTACCTATAAATTAAATGTTTTACTTTTTAGGGAGACGAAAGATTAAACGTACAAGATTTTCGAATTTCACTCATAAAAATGTATGTACGATATCCTCTAGTGTAAATATGGGGATTATGTGAACTTTACAAAGTCATTCGTCTTCTTTTTTTTAAATAGTAAAAGAATGAGTTATATAAAATGAGTTGATTATCAGATGAGGGAAGAGATTTTGAGACAATCAACTAATTCATGTTTTTATATGTGCTAATATATTATAAAAATAAATATATATGAACAATGTACACTAGTGTGGTCTTGAGATTTTTACGAGCAATTAGTGATGCCGGAATTAGTAATTAGCAGTAAAAAGACAAGAAAAGAAAAGATACTACTGAAATGGAGTCATTTGTCTCTTTATATTTGAAAAGTATAAAATTGCTTTGGTGAGAGTGATGAATACAGTATATCTGAAAAACAGTAAATTGATGTTTTTAAAATATAATTTGTACTTTGTTTTCTTTGTCTTGTCATCTCTGAGTTGGTTAAGGGTTCCTTTCTGATTGGTTTGGTCTATCAAAGTAGCGATACGGTATCTCAATATATTTGTTTCTAAGCCGTTCAAATGTCTTTTTATTGTTTTAAATATTTTTTTTGTATAAATAACTAAGTATAAAAAAAGATGTTAAATTTTGATATTTAAACAATCTGGACATAAATATTTTTGGACACATAACATTGCTAGTTGCTACTAATATGATGGTACGACTTAATTTTTTTTATTTTTTAATATGATATATAACCACCCTTCAATTAGATCTTTGTGCTCATTATTTATCGTATTACATAACTGTAAAAATGAAGATATGTTGTTAAGTGAAGTCATAAATTTATATATGTTTTACTTGAGTCTGTTTATAGTTACTAGTTTTCATGTCTGGACATAATAGGTGTTATTTTGCTTTTTATTTTTTTTCTTTTTGATAATATTAAAAATACAGGTATTTGTATTTTTTTTATAGATGTAAAAATTACATATATTTAAATTAATTAAGATGAAGATAATATTTTTTTTTTGTTTTAACTGGTTTAATATATGTAACTATATTAATCTATGTCTTAGGCATAAACAACTTTTATTTATTGGTTTAGTTGTAATTTTTGTGTACCATAAAAATTTCTTTGTTGTTAAGTGAAAAATGCAAGGTTTAATTATTTGTACTAATTTTTGTACCATAAAAAAATATATATTAAAAAATTATAATTTAATCTGTAAATGAATTCACTCTTTATTAACATAATTTGTGAACGACTCTTGCCACTAAATTTTGTTAGTATAAAAATATAAAAATAAGAATATTTGTTGTTCCTTCAATATTCCGTGGTTTTGTAATTACATAAACCGAAAGCACATGCACTTATATGACTTTGAAAGTTTATGCTATATAATATATTAATTTGCCCGGAGAACTCAAATGATTTCTCTTATTTCAAATCGAACATATTCAACACGTGCAAAAACTCATCATGATGTGCTGAAAAGCGTGAACCAAATATTTCAAAAACAATGTCTAATTTTTTAGTAATATATTTTTCACCTTCAAAGAAAGGTCAGCAAGGGGAAACGTCAAAAGAGCTCCCACTTATTTAAATCACATGGTCAGTGGGTTAAATCAAGTCTTACCTCTGATCCATAACATAAGGGTCATCAATTCTTTAATATATGTTTACGAGAAACTCTAAAAAGATTTTATTTTTTTATATTAAAAAAGTTTAAGTGATGGAAGACTCTCGCAGTTTAGAGTCAAAGAATTTACAATAATACTTACAAATACTCACTACGAAAAACGACTAAAAAGACTCAAATTGATGAGTGTCGGTATGAAATAAATCTAAAATTTTAATGGTAACACTTGTGTCAAATAATTAATTAATGAAAAAGAGACAAATGTAAAATTAATTAAATAAATAATCTAGTGATTAACCTTTTGCCTACCACTTCAAAAACATGATGTCGGTAAAAATATGGGCAAGTGTAGTACATTCCCATGTCTTGATATAAGTGTTTGTTTCCTTTCCATATTAACAAAATGAGTGATGTAGTATTACCACAACCCTTTTAGTTTCCTCACTCTGACACTCGTACTCATGCTCATGGATAAAGTTTTTTCCAACTACTTTTTTCTTCTACTTCATGAATTATATTCCCTCCATGCATCTTATGATAATTTGATAAATTAAATTTTATCATCATTATATTTTTTTTACGGGAGTAGATTTAAATTATCGCAAAATTGATTGTGCACTAGGTTGTGTTTTTCTTTTCCTCCAAAAGTACAAATTTTATGAAAAATTTGACAATCATCTCAAATAATTGCATCTGATTTCGCTGCAAGATGAATCAAATTGCAGGGTTCGCTGTAATTAGATTTGAATAATTTATATTCCTTAAAAAATTATGATGAGATAATTGTTGGAATATATGTGCAAAGTACAATAATAATAATAATAATTTGATAAATATTAATTATATTTTATTAGTTAATATTACACATTAACAAAACGTTAAAAGTGTATGAACTTTGTGAAATTTTATCAAAATAAATTCATGTTGAGATCGATAACCTGATCATAATCTTTTATATATAGATGTCCTTGTGAGGGCAACAAATCGACTATTTCAAACTTGAAGCATTACATCTAAGGTATCAAATAAAACTTTATATTTACCCGTATTCTTTTCTCTCACTTTTATTCTTCGAATTATTTGCTCAATTATTATTTTTGCACCCTAGATTCAACAGTAATATTACTTTGTATTTTCTATTACATGAGTGGACCAATTTTCTTAATCAATTTATTTCGTTTTCTTCTTTCTTAAATTTCAGATATATATACATAATCTTTAGGGCATAGTTCACATTTTCTATACAAAATTTTGGGAAAGTGCATAAGAAATCCACATGCCTCATGATATTTCCATAGTTACATTATTGATCAATGTGACTAGGGTTGTGAACAAGTGGAGTTAAGCTAAGTTCGAGTGGAATCTACTTGAATTTATTTACTTTATCAAAAAATTATCTGAGAAGTAAAAAATAATATTCAAGATTAACTCGTGTAGCTAATCAAATGAGTTGAACACTATCAATAAGTTGTTTATTCTTCAGTTTTTTAATTTGAGCAGGACTGAATCGATAAATAACTCTTTAATAAATAAGATATCTTATTTAAGATTATAGAATTTAGACTAAACGAGTCAATCCGAACAATCAAATGATTCAATTCATATTGTTAGAACACGTTTAATTAAATATAATAAGAGTGGAGGGAGTACACACGAAGGTGAGAGGAAGGACTTAAATAGAAATGTCGAAATTTTAATTTGATTAAAAGGCTTGGTTTGCTATAGACCCGACGGCACCGGGATTTGCCTGAGAAGATCAACATGGATACATGTTAATTTATAATCTTTAAATACTGCTACAACTCAATGTATTGACAAAAAAAAATAGAGAGCTTCAATAAATTTTTGGAAAAGGAAGCCTTTCTTTGGTCGATTAACGAGTACGTACATGTTATTTAGACTACATGGCACAAAATGATTGGTCGATAAGTAATGTTGAAGATCTGAAGACAGTTGGTCAAAGTGCACATCGATCTCTCTATTATTTTTATTAATTCTCATTAAACTAAATCAAGTAATTAAGTCAAAAGAGCAGGGATTGCAACTTGGTTAAACATTGTTTTATGCATATATAAGATCGACAATGTGATATAAATATATTGCATGTAATTTGTTAAGTGCATGCACGTAACTATCGTATCATGAATCTGGTCTAGAGTTAAAAAGACGGATTGTGAGAAAGGAAAATACGTACCCAACTGTTTAAACGTCGGCCAAACCATTTCACAAAATTCTAGATTAAAGACAAATTCAAAGAATACCATTTACTATTTAAAAAATGACAATGCGCCTAAATGTCCATCATAATCCACTTGCAGTTAAAAGTATATTTAGATTGGGTACATTCAAATATTTTTACAAGTTTTTATACCGTATATTTGGATGTTAAATATTTCAAAAATATGATATTTAAATATGTAGTTATGTATGTATATACGAATCAATATATCTATTTATCTTTGTCCCAAAAAAGATATCTTAGTTATTATAACAACATGTACTTTTATTATGTGAAAATTAGTGTATCTTGATATTCTTTAAAATTTTATGACATTAGTCATCACCTATCATATTTTTATTCCATAAGTTTTATAAACTTGAACAACATATTTAGAATGTATTAAAGTATATTTAAAAATTACGTGTAAAAATGAATTAAGACACTTGTTATATATACATGCATGCATGTGTGCTATATATATCAGCTGTGGTGGAAAAAAATCAAATATATTAACTTTCTATGGGTTGTATGTGTGATATACGCATGAATGACTTAGCGTGACCATATATATATCCTTTTTGTAGACGCGCACTTATAAAACGAAAGACGTTGAAGAAATTCATGCAAATACTCCGAAGATTATTTTAATTTTAATTTTATGAGATTCGACCACTGATTTAACAGTCAAGTGAATCTGCTTTTAACTCATGGTGATCATGCACCAGAAATGCTGATCGGCTAGTTTGAATTTTTTTTAATTTGTTTTATAAATTATCCTAGCTATTACGAATGCAATATCCGAACCTAACAAAAAGGACATAGGAAAGGAAAATAACTTAACGTCTATTCTCTATTAAGCATGTTGCTGTCACAACTCATTGACCATATATTCATGTTCTTTTTTTTTTGTATTTCTTTATATAAGAATGACAAATGAATTTAGGCAAGCAAGGTAAAGATAAAAGGCCAAAAAAATTGACCGTATATATAGGCGGCTTTCCATTATGTGGGGTTTTTTTTTATTGTCATACACACATACCATATGCCAAATTTCAATTTTGTGTAGAACTGAAATTTCAAGGCTGACTAAGATCTGAGTTGTAAAGGAGTTTTATCTATTTCAACTTTCGAGAAGGATTTTCGAGTTTGAATTCTGGAAATAATAGATATACTAGAAGAAAATTTCACCCTCTGATTTAACAGAGTTTCGTCTGATTCAATTGTAAATTAATTGGAGTCTGTACATTATATATACACACACCAAATATTGAATTTTATTACCGAGTTACCAAAGATGGGGTCTCGTCTGGCTTTACCATTTATGAGTTCACCATCTCTAGAGTAAATTCCTTCACAATTTCTTACTAAATTTTATTAAAACTTAGTCAAGAAACTGTGAACCTCATGTTTTCATAAAACCCACACTATAGATTGAATATAAATATATAACCGTATAAGTTGCATTAGAGTTCATTGGCCAAGTTTCAACTACTTGTACCACTACACAAAATACAACTCATAAGACTTTCACATATTTTACAGAAATATATAAACTTTATAATAAATTTTATATAATGAAAATCAACTTTATCCAATAGGAATCTCTATCCATAATATGGGTTAGTTATATGTATAGGATCCATAAAGGAAATTTTTTGAAAATTAAAGTGTAGCTAAATATGTAAAAAGGACTTGTTTGTGTTGTTTCTAGAATTTGAGGAGTTGAATAAATGAATGGCTCTCATTTTAATACATGTCAACATCACACTCACGTTGCCATGGCCATTTTTTGCAATTTCTCTGATCCTACACTCACTCATATATCTTTCTGTCAATGGAAGGGACTTAAATGTCCAATAATACACGAACAAGGTTCCCCACTCCCAATAGGTGCTTCTCGCGATCAATTAAGAGTTTCAAAAGTATGGAATTGGAGATGTGATTTCGTATTAGTTTGAAAAATAGAGGAAATGCGCGTGAGGCCATTAATATGCATGGGCCTTTAAACACTCATAGCGAGTGATGAATATTGTTCCAACTTTGAAAGACATTGTATGAGGGGTATGGTCCAAATTAGTTTTAAGCACACTTTGAAACATCTATAAACATAGTGCATCATTCACTGCCAACCCACGCACACCACCCCCACCCCCCCGAAAACCCCCCACCACCAAAACCCCCACCCTTGCACACATATATAAACACCTTTCTCTTCTCTTCTATTCTTCATTACTCATGCTCACGTGTGTTTGTCATCGTATGCACGTGCGGATATGCAGTCCATCACCTCATCCCACTGATGTTCAAGTCTTGAAGTCAAATTTGCATATCATTGGTCTCTTTGCTATCTCACACCAAGCAAGTTGAGATTTACTGTGAGATTCATCTTTTGCGAGAGGGTTGTAACACCCCAAACTAAATGAAAATAACTGTATTTAGACATGTATTAAATTTAAAACATATACACAACTAGTTGATACAATAAAAAACTATTCCATTCCGAATCGGGTCTAGGTTTCCAGTCTTCATGCCTATACAAGTTGTCAATGCAGTTGCCGTTTAAGATTCTAGACCAGAATACATGGGAGCTAAAAGTTGGAATAAATTAGAGATGTGATGTAGCAAATTCTCAAACTTGGGGCTGAATTGTATATTGAAGCAATAAATCGTAGTCCTCCCGATTAAAGCATTTATTTCTTTTTTTCTTCAATGTCTTTTTCAGGGCGTTAAAATTTAGCTGAAATCCAAATATACAAAAAAGATGTAAATACAAGTAGTCAACCATACCAAATATTTCAGAAACTACATACACATATACCCACGAACTAAGTCACCGGAGAACCAAACTCAAAACGCAAAGTGCACCACATAAACTAATTAATTTGTTTAGGCCAACCAAAGAAAAATTATTAGTTACAATTAACAAACGAATGTCCTGGCATTCTGATAGGTATGCTCTTTTTTTCCCCATTACTATGAACTAAAGAGAACTGGTTGACATTATACAAGAGAATAAGAATCAATTGTACGTATATTTTGCCTACTATGAGTAAATAAAACATTGGATTATACTTTTTTATTTTTATTTATTCAATTAATTTACAAGAAAAGAAAGAGACGAAACGAACAGTCTAGAGTCCCGAAGCTACTTGGGCAACAATAAATGGAACGGTGATAATCATTATGGATTCTAATTAATCTTAAACCGCCAATAACTGGGAAAAAGTCACCTCTTGTAAAATTCTCCAATCCCGTTGAGGTAATACCGCACTTTAAATTAAACAAGATTTGACTTAGTTTATATTATAATGTTTTAACTCTACATCCAAATAAAAAAGTACAAGGTTATCATCTCAACAGATACAACGCAGCAAGATATGTTAAGAATACATACAACAATTCAGAAGGCACAGAGGGAAATCCGGGGGGCTAGAATTTTTCGGAGTTGGATACAGCCCCCAGTAGTCCCTGCATTCTCTTCCCAAATTTTACGGGTTATTTTCATGGTACTTGCATGTGTTGTTACTCATAAGAAGCTCGTGCCGAGAGTGAGATCATTCAAATTTGATACAATCTGTGAACGTGTTGTTCCAATCTGGTTAGCAATGTCAAGCTGCTGCTCCAATGGAAGCATCTCAAAACTGCAAAATGATGAAGATATAAATATTTATTCACTAGTTTTAGATGAAATTATCAACCCGTACCATAAGATAAAGCCACATTCTACGTACATGCTTCAGTATAATTCACCTGAGATGCATAATGCAAAACATGTTGATATAGTGATATACAAACTAATTTATGGCATTTTCCATTTATCTCTGTGCACTTGTGGGAAGATGAGATTTCAAAGCCAACCAACTTGAAACTGTATGAAACTGAGTTTCCTTACAGACATCCACGAAAACTAAAGGAACCACAAAAATAATACTTACTGGGAAAGAAGTTCGCAGTCAACTATGCTGTCCGGACCAGGTCGATGAGCCTTTCCTTTTGAATGGAAATGGCGAAAAGATCTTGGATTGAGTCCAGCAACATGGGAGACAGAATCAACAAGTTTCTTCTGCAATGACTGAAGTCTGCGAAATGTGAGCTCATCAAGAGGTGCAATACATCCAACGCTGCCATCCAGAGTCCCAAATAGAACAGCAAAACGATTTGTCTTATCAGGGACTGGGGCAGCATTGGTTCGATCAGGTGTAGGAAGCATTTGCAACCGAAGAAACTTTGTCACATGGGCGCCAACATGAAACTCAGCCCTGGAAAGAAGCTTCTGTCCTTTCCAACTCTCTGACATCTTGGGTGCATAATAGAATATCTGCGTCCACACACACAAAGTTACGAATTTCAAGGAATTCCAATAATTTAACGAACATAATTTGACTAGAGCTATAAAACTAGACCATAGTTTATTGACAGGAATAAATATTAGTAGCAAAACCAATAATATATGTTGGTGAATTCATTCATGAAATTAACATTTTAATCAAGCTAGTAATATATAGCTCTATGATGCATGGACTTGGATGGAGCATCTGATTATATACAGGTTTCAAAGTTTGAAGTATCCAACAAGGTACGCCTCGGTTTTGCCAATATTTTACACTAAAATGAAGTGCCTCACACTCTCTTGTCCGCATGTTGGGTGTTAGGCATGGGTGATTTTGTAGCAAAATGAAGAGTCTGTGTACCATAGATAGTAACTAATAAAGTGAGACCATCCAGAAAAAGACAAATGGCAAAACTACCAAAATAGTCTCTGTACTATTGTTTTTGGTTTGAAGTTAGTCCTTGTATATTTTAATTTTCAGAATGGTTTGTGTACTTCTATTTGTACCTTCAAATTAGTCCTCCATACCAGATAAAGGACCAAATTGAAACTGAGACGATAGTACATAGACCATCTTGCTAGTTGCTTATTGTAGGAGGACTAATTGAAACCGCAAACAAAAGTACATAGATTGTGAAAATTCAAATTGAAACCGAGACACTAGTACATGGACCATAAAGCGCTGACAAAAGTACATAAGAGTATGAAAATTAACACTGACTAAATTGAAACTAAGACAATAATACAGGGACCATTTTGGTAGTTTTGACAAAGGAAAACAAAAGTTTAGAAGCCTTGTCACCAAAAATTAAATGAAATCAAGTTTTTAACATATAATATCAAATTTTTAGCTTTAGAACACTCGGCACTTGCCATTTAATACTTTGGATCAATTAGTTAACGCATCATATCAAATTTCAGTTTTCAAACACTCACATTTGCCAATTGATCTAAATGTATGATCTAGTGGAGTACATGTTACAAATGTAATCTACATTTTAGAAAAATAATAATTTAAAACTATGGAGATTTCCTGGCAACTCCACCCCAAATGAAGAGGACTGTGACAATAAAAAATTTTAGTCCACCACAAATTAATTAATACAATAGCCCGAAAAAAACATATCTGATTGGACTGTTCCAATTCATACTCCATCTCCTGCTCCATCTCTTCTAAGATTCATGTGTGTCGTTTTAATAAAAATCCAAAACCCTAAAGGGTAGGTGGCAATCCCACAAGGAATAGAGCAGAAGATGGAGAAGTAATCGGAACATCCCGTCCAATTTCTGAACAAACACCAGCACCCCACCCCCAACATACATACCCCACCCACAAAAAATTAAGACCAAAACAAACTGATACCTATGTATATGTTTATGTCACTAAACACAAAGTTATGTTTATTTTTAGTCAGAAACATCGATTTTGCAGAAATTTCATGTTCAATGCTATATGACACTACGTCAAAATACCTTCTTCACTGAAAGCGTTACAATGTCATTATTTAATTTGTCTTGTATGTTTTGCTACCTTTGAATGTCAATTGGCATCAGACTAACACATGCACTCACAATTCTTTTAAGCATGCTAATCAAAAGATTATGGGTGAACAATCACATTCAATTTTTTCTAATTTAAAAATGTAAGAACTATTTAACAATGCATAAAAGGAACAAAAACGAGCAGAAATTTTTCTCAAATGATTTCTATACTATTCAATAAACATCATCATTTCACATTCATTAAAATTATTGATGCATGTACGTTTAATACTAACCTGTACATTCTTTTGGTCATCAGATACTATAAGACTAAGAGTACTTCCATCAATTAAAAATTCTGTAGCAAAACAATCAAGTGAGCCAAAATCTTTCGCCAACAAAGTTAGTTGAGATCCCTGTTCCTTCCAACTAAGAAAGTATATGCTTTTGTGAATATCCCCTAGAAGAATGAAATTCTTAACCTGCATTATTAAATGGCAATATGACAATACGTGGAGCACAAAGGCATACACAATATAACCTAAAACCTATGGCATACTGCACATTTAACAGAAGCCAGAATAGAGAAATTACTGGTTCAGTGACAGTCCTCTTTTTAAATAAGCGTGATTATACTTAATCACCTCCAAAAAGATACATTGACAAATCAACTGATCAAATTTAAGAATCACATGGGCTGAACATGTGGGCAGATAACACAACTATGTAAATAACCTGAATACAATGAAAAGTTAACTAGCCAAAAACGATTTGTATGTGTGTGTATCACACACAAAGACACATTCTTTTTTCCTTCATCCGCGGTTATGGTTAGAGAAATTTACAAGCCTTGCAACCACAACTAGGGGAAGTTGGCATGCTAACTTTCACCAATGATATATATTTCAAGGTTTCAGAATACCAAATTATGGAACAATAAGATCATGTTATGCCACATCTCAGGGCATGTGTCCTAGAGAAGAGAACAATAAGATGTCATTTTTTAAGTATGACCTGATTATATGTATGATGGAATCGAGGTGATTTCTACTTCAAGTTTCAAGTATTGTATCTCGTCTCAATTAAGAGGGGTCATAGAAAGAACAGGTTCAAACGCCCATTTGAGTCAAAGAAGACCCTTTTTGTGGTCGTTTCTGTGTATGGAAATCTTTAAAACTTTAGAGTTTACATAAATTATCTTTTTGATTGTCAATGTCTCGCAGGAGCCTCGCAACCAACCATTTATCCATTTGCTACAATTTATAGATATTTCCTGTCAACTGCCAGTTATTGAGGTTCATTACCAAGAAAATCAAGTGTATGAGGAGAACACTAAGTCAAGTGTATGAGGAGAACACTAAGTTATGGATATGATACTTACAATATTTAAGCTCACAACATAAAGAGGAGGAGCATCATAGAAAGCAACACCAGTCAACTCAGAACCTGACCACTTGTGTAGGATAACCTTTGGACCCGAAGCTATTAGCAAATGACCTTGAAGTGAAGCTAGAGCAGATATAGCACCCTTTAACTCCTTGGAGTAAACTTCTGAGATCTATATAGAAATAAGCAATAATTCAATTAACTTTATAATGTAGTAAAGGCATTACTATGACTTTATGATTGGCAGAATCAAGCTATACAGCAAAAACTGGACTAGGCATTTTCTTCTTATGTTACTTTATATATTACTGAAAAACAATTGTACATCGTACAATGATTATAGCAATTACCAATGTCTGAGAATTCTCAGAATTTCTTTCTACAGAAAACAAGAGCACTCGCCCTCTCCCTGCAACATCTTCCCCTTGTACATAGGCAGTCCCAACAGCCAAAAGCGTTTCATTTTCTCTTGTAGTTGTATTCTGTTTTGAACCATATACATACAGTAAAGATAGTGCAATAACAATACTTGATTTCTGTAAAACCATATCTGATTTTTTTCCCCATGACCATACATGACAAAGGAAATAGGCCAAGGTATAAAATAAAAAAAATGTGGGAGAACAGCAGAAACTTACAAACAAGGTAACCACACGAACAGTTAATGCATTTTCAGAGCTTTGCATAGGAATTGTACCCCTGATTTGCCAGGGACCTCCAGACTTCTCGGGTTCCAAAATCCGGATTTCAAATTCTTCAACAGTATAAGTTCCATCTGGAGCCACATTATCATGCTCAACTTGATGACCAACTTCTTGATCAACCAAAGATGACAAGACTTGATTCAAAGGCTTGAGAACCTTCAAGAAAGAAAAACAAAAGAATAGTATTTGATGCTTTGAACCTGGTACCAATATATATTACCTTCATATCAATGAAGCCTCAAATATTTATGAAGAAAATGGCAATAAAGTTTTTTGACTACATAGTAAAAATAATCTTAAGGACTAAGAAAGATTATAAGCAATATTGGTGTTTAAGAGTACAAAAAAGATTGATGTACAGATGTACATATTCTACATAAACCAATACCAAATGATAGAGATTTTACTTACCGGAACTGACAATATAAGTGGGTACAAGTTCTTCTCAGAAAAGTAAGTAACTTGATGTGGAGTACCCTTCAATGGAATCTAACCAAGAAATGTGCACAAGTATGCAATTCAATGCCAAAATCATTGGTCATAAATCACAATGAAATGGTTAATATAATGAAACACCTACCTTTTGTACAGGCCAATAGTTGTCATAGCATAATAAAGATGGAAGTTGGCAAATTTTCAATGTAGCCTACACCGAAGTAGATTTGGGGGTTTTAAAGAAAAATTAAAGATAATTTAGTATAAAAGTGTAACAAGGAAGACCTAGTCCTGTACCTGTGAGGTGACGTAGATAACTCCATGGTTGCAGTACATGTTGTGTAGAACAGTGAAGGCAACAATAGGTCCATCAGATAGCTGCATCAGAAAGCAAAGCAATGAGAAAAGTAATTTATCAAATTTTATTCAGGAAGAAATGCCAAAGAAGAACAAGATGCAACTATGTTGCTGCCCAGGATATAGATCATTTATATACCAGTGTTTGAGTTTGTGAATATTGTTCAGGAAAGAAAGGAACAAAACACTTCTATATGGATGGAAAAGAAGAGACTGGAAAACATGTGAGGTTTGTTGTGTTCTATAAGGAGAGATTAAAAAAAATAAAAATAAATAAAAACAAATTAAAAAAAAAAAAAAGAAGGAAAGAAAGAAAAGAAAGTGCAATGTAACACTAAATCTAGATTAATATCTTACACTTTTACTACATTTGTGTTGGGAAAAAGAGGATAACATAAGGATTGTAAGAGCTAATCTTATATCATGTTTTACACTTTACTGAATTAAGTTGTGTTTCTGATAAAAGGAAAAATTAAGGATTACACCCTGATATAACAGATACAGGATACACTTCCATTTTCATTGTCCATCCAGATATATCTATCTTTGCCCTAAGGACAGAAACTTTGGCTAAAAAAACATGTCAATTTTTTCTGTAATTATCTTTGTTGTTAATTAAAATGTCAAACACAAGTGAATAGATAACTTCGTTTTCACATACTTTTTAATTCTACTTCACCCGTTTTAAATCTCATAAACATATATTACGGGGCTTGTTGGATGCTATCAAATAGAGAAATCAAATAAACTATTGATAAGCAAAGAAGGCTAACTCACCTCAAAATGGTTAAGCAAGCTGTTTTGACAATTTAGTTATATTTTCCACCAATCCTGGGCACAGGAGTTACAGGTTGCAAAAATTGAATTGTCGAAAGAAGATATGGTCTATATGTCTAAAAATAATAGGAATTCTCTATCAATAATGTGATTTAATTTACCTTTTACAGCAGAAACGAGTTAAAGAATTAAATCCAAGGCAAAAACCAAATTATACATTTAGTATTTCAAAGACAAACCTGAGGATGAATCCGAAGGCGTTCTCTGAATATCATAAACCAGACCGGCCTGGATCCAGCAAGGAATAATCCTGGGCAGCCACCAACATTCTTAAACATTGTGATTCTTGGGTATGGGGCTTCTGGTGAGATCTCTTCCTTGGTATATGTATCTAAGGGGATACGGACAAATCTCAAGTTCTTTAATCTAGAAGCACTTGTATTACTAAGGTTAATTGGATCATGCACAGAATCAACTTCCTCAACTTTAGAGGCATTTTCTGAACCTTCAAACAGGTAAGCATGATAACACAGAATAGTTCCATCAGTTAATATACCAAAAAGAAAAGGACGACTATGTTGCCCTGACCATCTATGCATGGCCAACTCCACAACTTTTATGTTCTGGCTGTTCTCTTTCCTGCCGTTTACAGCCTCCTCTTCAGAGTTCCTCTTCATAAGCTTCTGGGAATCAATGGATGAATCTTGGATAATAGCATCTCCAAGGTAGGCCTTTCCAGACACAAAGTTATCCACCGAGAAAACACAATTGAAATTAGGCACATCGAATACTTCAAGCCTACCACTCTCATAACAAACTATACAGTATACATCACCCTGATCGGGAGATGTACCATCAGACCCATCAATTGCCTCCCCTACCCCAGTAGAAAGCCATGCGTCAGTGCTGGTTTTCCGGAGCCATGGCTCAGGACCATTATCATTATATAGCGTACATGATGCAATCAATTTCTTGGAGTTCTGAAATACTGCTGGAGAAGTCATAGTGACGGTGCAAGTAGAAGGATCTGTATGGAGAACAGCAAAAAATATTAATTTGAAGAAAGGAGAGAGAATACAAGCACAGACAGAAAGAAACGGGAAGTTTTTGTGCCATGGAGAAGATAAGAGGCTTCTTCTGTGGAAAATGCCAGTACAGATGATCTGAAAATAATGTACATTGTGGAATTCTAAATGACAACGGTGGAGACAAAGGAGAGGCATTTGTACATCAAAATGGGTAGTCTATTCTCTTTAGTGGAAATTGTCTGACAGAAAGGAAATCAATCCCCTCAAAAAGTACAAGCGCGGTTTTTTTTTACCATCATCTACGATCATTTTGATAGAAACCATCGTTAAAATGCTAGTCTCTAAAATAAAGTGAATTGGACAGTGCGCATTTGGCTCGTATGAAGAAGCCACATAAAATAATAATTGCAATAATCTTTCAAATTTTGAAAATTTAAAGGAAACATGGTAAGGACAAAAAATCTGAATTGCCACAGAGTATAGTGTCCAACGTTAATTCTACATATAATCTGCTTCTTTAAGTTAGATATGCAAGGCGGCCAGATACCTCCAACAATAAGCTGCAGACTTCCATCAGTCATTCTCACTAGAACATAAGGATCAGCTATAGAAACTGACAATACTGTTGCAGTCTCAGACCCTGAACCGGCTTCAGAATTTGGAACTCTAAAGTTCGCGTCTTGAGTCATAAAAGCACCATCAAGAATTCGAGCACCACTAGCATAGACTTGTATCACTCGACGCCTGTCAAAAGATTTGTGTTAAATATCTGATTCTCCTTTACTACTATATGAAAGCAATAAAAGAAGACTATCACCCAAATCCAGATAAGGAAACCACAGAACTACCAACCTATTTAAGCCAAGCAGAAGATTAAGGCTATGCAAAAATCAAAAAAATTTAGCATAGATGCAATAATACTATCATGCATAAGTGAAATTAAGTAATAAAAGGTGTACGAGAAACTCAATACCTAGTGACTATGAAGCTTCCCTAGTTATCAAAACAATTTTTTGCATAGCCACCAAATAGAGGATTAAGAAAATATGAGGAATATGACACTAAAAAGGATTATTTTGAAGATGCTAAGTTGCTAACAAATTATTTGTTAGGTAGATGGAGAAGGAGGGAATTAGGCAGAAGGACAACATCAATTTATGTTTAGTTACCTTCCAAATAGATTTCCCGCAGCAACTGTACTTCCTTGCACATAATAGTCAACATTTTCAGTAACCTCCTCTAGATTATTTACTGTTTGTAGTACCTGTAATTAAATCAACGGTCTCATCCAAAAAGCTTACCGATAAAAGATATATCAGAATTTGGTCAAACCGCTACGCAGTCATAAGCTAAGACACGTAAGATACTGGTTATATACAAAATATCATATCAACATCTACAGAATGGTCAGAAACCTACATTTGCATGGTGCACACACTAATTTGACTTCTCTCAATATACAAAAACAATAGCGTTCATGTAATATGCTTCAGCACATTCTAAGACGCAAAATCTTTTACAATATTGACATAACATCAAGGGAGTGATCAAGAAAATTAATCAGATAGTAGCAATCAAAAAAGCTTACCTACACAAAGGAAATGAGCACTCTTTCCACTCCAAAATCTATCTAGACAATTACATATAACATATATTCTAATGATATATAGATTGAAATATATAGATAAAAGCCCCTTTCTGTGTAAGAGGCGAATCAAAATATCTATAACTGACACTTTAATCATATGTTATTATGGAAAGAAGAGAGTTTTTACTTTACCAACATAAGAAAGGACAATTCTTATTTTCATTAAAGGCTCAAACAACACGGTAGTTCATAGATGTTGAAAAGAATAAGATAGACAAGTTACGAATCCAATTCAAAACTAGGAGAAGAAAAATACATTAATAATTTGCTATCAAGTACCTTCTCTCTATATTTTCATCTCCTTATCATATGATGTGCCTAATCTATCACTCAACATATAAATATTTAATCTAGTGAGGGAAAAAAATATTAGTAACGACAGAAATGATAGGTTGCATATACATCTTCAGCAGTTGTAAAGAACATGACATATGAATGAAATGTTACCATTGTACGACTCTCCAAACTAATGATCAAATATGCATGATATTCATCATCATCAGATGCCATCTTTGAAGAATCAATAGTATGACTGCGTGAGTTCTTGTGGTAAACAGTCCATAGTCCCTTGCAACCAGGTATAGGTTCCTTCAAAAAATAAAAAGATGCATTTTAAACAGTTTCTGATAGAATTTTGTGTATATGTGCATTAATTACATTTCCGCATAAAAGTTTCTTCCTCTAAAAAAGACGCAAGGGTTGAAAGTTATTAAGTATATTAAGCACAGTTCTGCATACAAGTTTCTTCCTCTTAAAAAAGGCAAGAGTTGAAAGTTATTGTCAACCAAAATTTAATAGCCAGCTTGCACATAAGTTATTCATATACCAATAACATAAAAGACAAAGGAAAATAATAAGCTAATAATGGCCCCCCACCTCCACATAAAATTATGCTTTCCACCTTTGCATTTAGATAATATAGAGTGAAAATGAAAGACGGATTTAGAAATACATCTTTTTAGTCATTCTTGAACATATGAGTGAAAATTGGAGAAGAATATAAGTACTAAAATATCTGCTAAGATTTTCACCATCACATGCTAAGAACCAACCCAGAAAATAGATTTTAAACATGACACACTGACATACAATTTATGACCCATGATGTTAGGCACTATATCAAGTTATCAACAACATATTTTTATCCTCAAAAGGGATGACAATAATGTTCATGGCAAGGACCATGGCCCTTCAGCCACTATTCCTGCTAAAATAAACCCTAATGCTAATACGTGCATGTATATCTGATGTCCTTATAGCTTGAGCTGAACTTGGTATGATTTCCAGGGATAATAATCATTTGCGTAAAAGGCTTTTTCTGTGCTCTGATCATGCATTTGTAAGTCTCTTAGTCCACATGTGACTTTTACATTTGCAAATTGCAATTATTGCTTTATATTTTAGGGAAGATATGATCACAAATTTGCTAGTAGTGCCATAAAACAATCAAACTGATTGGGCTCAAGCACTCGCTCAATTAAAAGCTCTATTTTGCACAACTCAAAATAAAAATTATTAGCAATAATAAGAGATAAAGATTATCATAGTTATTAGTTAGTGATTCTTTCAAATATTAACACCTTGGTTTTAAAAAAGCGTACATCAGGCGGGCCTAGGCGCGATGCGATGGTCCAGTTGCATCCAGCTGATGATGCAAAACGAAAACCTCAATCTCATCTTGGTGATGATGTGGTACATGTGGAGATTTGCAAAGAAAAATAGAAAGAAAGAAAAATAGGAAGCTTTTACTTGTTATTTTTTTCTTCTGATTGTTGTTGCATGTGTGGATTAGTATATATGAGTAATTTGACCATTTGAGATATTTCATATATAGTTTATAATTATTTTGTGTATATATGTGTGATTTTCAGCTTGTTTAATTGGTTGGTGGTTGTGAAATGGAACCTACTAATGCTGCCGAGACTGATTCCAGTTCAACCGCATCAACAAATTCTATAGACCCAGCTAGAAAATATGGTGTAGTTGACCCTTTAAAAAGAAACAATTTCACTTGCAACTTTTGCTTAAAGATAACCATGGGAGGAGCATGTCGCTTAAAACAATACTTAGTTAGAGGATTTAGGAATGTTAAAGAATGCCCCAAATGTCCCGAGCATATTCAGGAAGAAGTGAAGAACTATATGTTGAAAAAAAAATGGGCAAAGGAGGCAAGTGAGATGTTTCCAATGATGTCGCAAATAGATGAATATGATGACAATGAGGATGAGGATGACGATTCTCCTGATGTGACAACGAAAGTGAATATGTCAAGTGGTGGGGAACCTAAGAAGTAATAAGTATTTTCCTAAGAAACCAAGGCAATTTGGTCCTATGGATATGTATTTCACTTCTAAACCCGAAGATGCACTCAAAGGTAGAAAAGGAGAGAGACAACAAACAATAAACGAAGTGTGTCACAAGGAGATAAGAGACAATGCTTGTAGAGAGCTAGCTAGGTGGTTGTATGATGTGGGAATCCCTTTTAATGCAGCTACTTATGATAGCTTTCCACGTGTGATTGAAGCGGTTGGACAATTTGGTCCGGAATGAAACCACCTAGTATGCATGAGCGTAGAGTTCCTTTGCTTAAAAAGGAAGTGGATGACATCCAATTGTCATTGAGAGAGTACAAGAAAGAATGGGCACTAAAAGGTTGTTTTATCTTATCAGATGGATGGCGTGATTCCGTTGTCAACAAAGATATTGTGAACTTTCTTGTAAACTCTCTTGTGAACTCTCCTAAAGGTTCAGTGTTTGTGAAATCTATGGATGTCTCCGAACTTAAGAAGGATGCAACTCTATTGTTTCAAGTACTTGATAACATGGTGGAGGAAGTTGGAGAGGAGAATGTGGTTCAAGTGGTTACAGATAATGCATCCAACTATGTTAAGGCGGGTAAGAATACTAATCACACATGACTTTTTATTTTTTTAATATCTCAAATTCTCAATTAATTTAACATTTGTTAAAATTGAAACTTTCTCATCCTTTTTGAAAACTTGGTAGGAAAGTACTTGCAAGCCAAGAGGCCTCATCTATATTGGACTTCATGTGCGGCACATTGCATTGATCTTATATTGGAGGATATTGGAAAGATTTCAAAGGTTCGACTTGCTTTGAAAAAGACTATATTCGTAAATGGTTATATATATAACTATGTCCCTCTTGTGAACATGATGAGGAGGTTCACAAATCAAAAGAATTTGCATAGGCCCGCAATCACTAGATTTGCAACTTCCTTCATCACTCTTGCACAAATTCACAAGCAACAAAACAACTTGAGAAAAATGGTTACTTCTAAAGACTAGAATGTTAGCAAGTGGTCAAAAGAAACGGTCGAAAAGAAAGTAGCATCCATTCTTCTACAAGACACCTTTTGGAGGAATGTTGTTTATGTTCTTAAGTTGACGGGTCCTCTTGTTAAGGTTCTTAGAATTGTTGATGGGAACAAAAAGCCCGCCATGGGTTATATCTATGAGTTCATGGATAGGGCTAAGGAGGCCATGGCCGTTAGTTTTGGATTCAAAGAGTCACTTTATAGGCAAGCATTTGAAATCATTGATGAAATGTGGAATTGTCAACTTCATAACTCGTTACATGCAGCGGGATATTTCTTAAATCCCGAGATGTTCTATGATAACCCAGAAAATGCAACTTGTAATGAAGTTATGAAGGGCATGTATGAGTGCATTGGAAGGTTGGTTCCAGATTTGGAAATACAAGACAAGATTGGGAGAGAAATTGATGCATACAAGAATGCCGAACGTCTCTTTGGCATACCCATGGCCATAAGGCAAAGGAAGATGAGAGCTCCTGGTAAGAAAATGATTGTAACCTTATCTATATCTACTTCATTGACTTGAAATTGCTTAGTTATTTTTTAAAACTTTTGGCTTGTTAATAGCAGATTGGTGGGATGCTTATGGATCTTCGTCTCCCAACTAGCAAAAATTTGTCATTCGAGTTCTTAGGCTCACTTGCGGTGCTACCAGTTGTGAGAGGAACTGGAATATATTCCAGCAAGTAAGCCAAGTGAAATTATCCTAATATTTGGTTTCTTACTTTTCTTTCACACTTATTTCTTAAGTAATGTACATATATTTTTTTAACAACAGCTTCATACCAAAAGGAGGCATAGATTGGCTCAAAGTCGATTGAATGACTTGGTGTTTGTCAAATATAATCATGCTTTGAGGCGTCAATACAAAAGTACAAATACCACTGATCCTATCCTTTTGAAAGAAATTGATGAAAGCAACGAATGGTTGCTTGGGAAGATGGATGATGAAGATGATGTAGAAGATGAGACTGATTTTGTCTTTGATGATGATGACTTAACATGGGGTGATGTTGCTAGAGCTTCCGGGGCATATGAGCCTAGTTATACCACTAGAGCATCGAGGTTGATAAAGGATGTAGATGCAACGGGTTCATCAAGAAAGGATAAAGGAAAGGGCATCGCTCATACCTCTACTCCTAGTTCTACTCGTAGATCACCACATATCACAATACTTGATGATGAAGCGATGGAACAAGACATTGGACTCTCTGAAAATGACGGGGATTATATCATGCTCGGGAATAATGACGATTATGACAAGGATGAGTTCTAGTTTAGCCTTAGAGAGATTAGGCAACCATGCCTAAGCTTTCTTTCTCTTTTACTTTTATTTTTAGTTGGACTTCATGATTTGCATTCTACTTGCATTATGATATGATATATATTGGTGTTTTAGCATTTATAACATAGTATTGATGTGTCTCGTGTATGAAATACAATTTAAAATCAATTTACAAGTGTTTTAGCCAAAAAGTGTGCCTCGCATACGTGATGTGTGCGCCTTCGCCTCTCGCATCGCGCATCGGCTTCAAGGACCCTTTGCACATCGCACTTTTTAAAACCAAGATTAACACTCAAGTTATCTGGTGATAGGTTAGTAAAGATTGTGATGTTTTTAGCCACACATATTTTTCCCATAATAGACACTATATATATATAGACGTGCGCGCACAACTAGCTTGTAGCGCCCGAGGACAATACGGGCGTGTCTTATTTTATTTACAATAAATATATTGTAATTTCTAATTTGTAAATTTTGGGTTGACTCGTATTATTTTAAAATTTTATCCTTATAAGAAACAATTAATAGTATACGTTTGATTTATCTTTTTTCTGGCAAAAAAACATTTTATTAAGCAATGAAATGATATAACACACAACCAATTGTCCAAATGTCTATGGACAACCAAACAAAATAACATAGCTTACAAGCTATTCTAAAACCACACCAATTCCTAACTAAGATTATCAACAATATTCTAAGAAGCTCAAAACCTGCAACTTCAAAATGCCTTGGCAGTTGTCACACCAGAACACCATACCCAGAAACCTCAAAAGCCAAAACCCATAGACCAAAGTAGACTTCCCACAAAAACGACACCTAGCTGTAAAATATAGGACCTTAACCCATCATACCAGAAGACCAAAACCAATTTACTGCATACTGTCATAAACAGAGTAAATTCCAACAAAGATGCTTAAACTCTTTCCCCCAACACCACTCTGAGATAGTAAGAATGAGGATCCAGACCGTTAGTCTAAACTAAAATTGCACATACAAAACTCTAACCTTCTTTTAATTAGAGAAAAATCCTTTCCATAATTCCAAGACACCTCCCAAACATGTAACAAACCAAACTTTTCATTTCCACTGCATATCATATTAGAATTAACCAAGCACGGAAGCAGAAAAACACCATGCAAATCATTCTCCAAAATATATCACTCTAAGCAATTATAAAAACTCAAAACTCAAAGAAAACCACTAGAACGGGATCCACATCCATCTTCAAAACCCAACATCTGAATCATTTCACTGCTGAGCACAACCCTCATAGCCAAGACACTAAAATCATCACTTTTAGATTTTCAATGTTTTATCTTCTGTATTAACCTTTTACAAAAAGATCCAAGATTTCTCGTTCTTCAATTTCTTGTTCAGTCCTTAAGCAAGACCCATTTCCACCGCTTCAAATACATTCTCATACAAACACTGCCCTTTTATGAATTTCAGTAACATCTTTGTCCCTGAACACCTTCTCTTGATGGTAACTTTGATCACCATTCTTTTGTTTGCTTTTCATTGTTGCTTCCGTTTCCTTCTCTTTCTTTTTATTCTTTTTCTTCTTTCTACATTGCCAAATTCCTTCTTGTTGAACTCCTTTCAAAAGTTTCTTCAAGCTTCCTCTTTCACTTCCTCTTCCTCTTTTGTTGTAATATTTAGTTGTATAATTTTGTTAATAATTGAATTTTTAAAAGTGTATATACATGATATATATATATATATATATGGTAATTTAGTTATATTAAGTTATATTATTATATATTACATTTGTCAATTTAGTCATGGAATTAACCTTTTTAGAAAATTTTGTGCGTTTATATCTTAATATTAGCATTTAAAAAGATTTCTATATTGTATATTTTAATATTATGTTACATGCGCTAATTTCATAATATTTTTATAGGTGACATAATATAAGGTTATTTGATTGTTCATTTTCATTTATAATTTTTTACATAATCATAATTTCCTGTTTATTAAATCTAAACTATTCTGTAAAAACAAATGTTTTCAGGTTATGATTCTATTCTCAACAAATTAAACACATTACCTCACAAAATTACTACTTATATAGCAATATCCCACTTATCATAAATAACCCATCAAATGAAGATAGCATTGAAATTTAAAAATATAAATATATCTCTAGAGTTCTCTTTTGATCCAGTCCAATTTTCACAAAAACCAATCAACTTTCACAATTAATGCCAAATAACCAATCAACTCCTATAATTAATGCCGAAAGTTGAAATTGATATAATAATTAATTGAGTTACACAAAAATCAAGAAACTCAGTGAGTTACCGATCGAGTTGCATTCCTTGCTAAAATAATATAGTAGATATAGATGAATCTTCCGTGATATTGATCGTATTTAAATATTTCTCCATCTCAGATCTGTTTCTATCCATATTATGTCTCAATAATCAATGTGGTCTCAGAACCACTATGCCTAACAATGTCTCAATTCACATATTCTTTTCCGCTCCTGACCATTGCTGTTTACAAGCTGATGACTGTTGCTAATCATGCACTTGAAGATTGTTATTTCTTTCCTACCATCTTATAACTTTCTTTTTAATTATTTTTTTCACCATGCTCTTTCATGGGTTTCAAACCTTCTTAAATCAGATGCATTTATTTCAACAGGTGCTCATTTGGAAGACGAATAGCACACATAATAAGAGATATAGTGATTATTTCAAATAGTAGTAGGTTATCTAGTGAAAGGTCAGATAGAGATATTGTTATCTTAATTTGACATATTTTGCCTATAAATTGGCACCAAATATATTGTGATATTTTGAGGAAAGGGAACGATATCACCTCCCATGATTAATATTTCGTTAAAACATTTTTCCATCATCTATACTGTCTCAATACTAAACAATCTGAACCAGAAGCAAATTTTAAATAACGGTCGATTACCTGAACAGTTTCAAATCTTTATTCTCTTTTGCTACTCATACCATATTATCTAAAATTTCAAATTACTCAAGCTTGATTTGCATTATCCTTGACTCGGCAGTTACACAAGCTAATCAATCTAAACTTTAGGCTTGTAAAATTGTACAAGTCAAACATAATCAACATGTTAGCCGGCTTGATAGACACATAATAATTTTGACCATTTAAGTGACACGGAATACTTCAGTTTCATGTTGATTCTATGGTATTAGGGGAATAGAACATTCAAGAATTTCAACAGATCAGTCTTGTGCAATTAATTTATGAACTATCGTCTATTGTTGGTGTTACTGTTAGTGAATGGTGTTCTAGTGCATTAGTTGTGAGTTTGAGATGGTTGAAATGGGGGATTGTGGGGGATTCACTCCTTTGTTCTTCTAGTAAGGTGTGGAGACAATGTTTGACCATCTATGAAGAGCGGTTGCTTGGATATCTAGAGGTGTTTATGGTGGGGAAGATGGATCACCTAAGGTTTCTCCTATGATAGAATGATATCGTTAAATTATGTCATGCAGATCATCCTCAGTTAATTACTTGCAAGTAAGCAATTAGTGTTACTCTCTTCACAAGCTGTCAGGTTTAAGGATTCAAGTACAGAAGAGTCCTCCATAGCTAATTTGGCATTCATAATGGCTTCCTTTTTGTACTGTTCATATTTGGTTTGTTGGTGGGACCAACAATAAAACCAAAGCAAACTAGGATCTATTATTGGAGAGGCTTGAAGAATATTGATTGGACACAAAGAGACGATGAAATCGGTTTGTTCCTTGCTTTCCTCCACTAAATTATATATTTGTATACTCGCTTATTCATTTTTTGAAAAAACATACTCCCTCCGTTCCAAAATTAGATATACAAACAAAATAGGTTTGTGAAATCCTGCAATTGAAAATTGAAGTTAATTTTTTTACTTTTAGAAACTTAAAAGTGAAATATTACAAAATACCAAAAAATTATATTTATATCCAAATATTTATATTTTCACAAATTCATATCACAAATAAAATTAAAGGATTTACAAATAGTACTACATTTGTATTATTTAAAAGAGAAATGTAACTCTGATTTTGGAATATAGGGAGTATTTCTTAATGAAAACACACATATATATATATAGCCAAACCCAACGTATTAAAAATGTTGAGCACCATGTAAAATAAATAACGTTTACAGGAACACAAAGATATGAAGACTCATAAGTCATGTTGATGACTACACCAAATTGGAATCGATGCCACCCCAAGACTTTTTCCTAGTGGATTATATGCTTTGACTCAATCAATGCAACTGAAACAATCAAATATAGAATGATTTTTAAGGTAACTTTGACATATTTTGTTACAAATAAACCAACCATATATATGATGCAGTGTTAGACAAGCATGAACATAAACACAAATCAACAGTAAATTTTATATTCTGATACAAGTAGAAAAACACAAACCAAGAGTGATTTTTATGTTCTGTTATTTGAAAACCAGGTTTGCACCAGCAGCGGATGCATACATGAAAAAAAAAATGTTATACAAGTACAAACTAAACACAAATCAACAAAAATTGTATGTTCTGTTATTACTTATTGAAGAAAAGGTTCTTACTAACACTAGTAATACTCGATATGGATCATCTGTTAATTCGTAATTTTTGTTATAAATAAAAATTTAAATGGCCTCACAGCAAATACCCAATCTTAGAAGATACACTTATCATATTAATAGCAACCACTAAAGTTTCTATATGCAATGAAGGAGCTAGCCACAAAAATATGATGTAATGCACTTTCCTTCTTTTACCTCCTTTAATAAAACTTGCCCCAAGTTCTCAAAACCAATTAACCAAAAACAATTTAGGAAACAGAAAATGAAAGAAACAATAAAATATATACATACTTGAGTAATTACTTCAGGACGAATTGACTGCTGGAGCACGCAGAGAGCCCCATTCTTTCCATGGCCAGAACAACATACCTGAAAAAATGAGCAGTAACAGTCAAATATCTCATGACTTCCTGTATATCTAGGCTTCAGAAAGGCTGGAGGAGGATGAACTACAAATAACTAATTGAAAGTCAGATTGGTTAGGGAAACAATTGACACCTCAAATTTCATCTTTGCCTTACTATAAACCAGCCAGCATATAGACATGATCAAGTTGAAGCCTCAGAAATTTTTTCTCAAAGATAGAATTAACTTGCACAACTAACCAGTTCATAATTACTTTGTTTAGTAATACCCGTTGCATTGGGGTCAGCATTAATCCGTAAACCATAAGAGAAATCTTTCAAAGGGCCAACGTTGATCAGAGAATCTCTCACCGTAAATGAGAAAGTCTTCTGCATAAATAAAGGAAACAAGGTAACTTGTTAAGATAATAGCACAACCAAACAGTAAAAATATTCCTTTTAAAATTAATAAATAAACAAATTCGAACTAATAAGCTAGATAGCTCAATTTTGGTAAAAATAAAATGCAGTGCCTAGTAAGTAAATCAGTAATCATTCACTTGTTTGATAAAAAGGAATAAAATTAATATTATATAAGTCATAAGACAGTGGTTTCAGTAGCCAATGGGCAAAGACTTTAGCAAGAAAAAGATGGAAAAACTAGGCAGGACATGTACATAAGCAAATATGCCAAAGGAGAAGATTTTATGAGGTAAGTTGTAATAAAGGCAAAGACGTGCATAGATATGCATATGAAACTATCATATCTATAAAAGTGCTTCCAAGTTGGTCCCATGCAATCAATTGTTCTGATCTTCGAAATTTTGCTACCAGACCTTTTACTTGTTTCCAGATTAGAAGAAACTTCAAAGTGCAATCCAGGATAATTTTCACCTGGAAAGGTGTTCAGATATGAGATAACCTTCCAAATCTCTTCATCTCTTCACAGTGTCAATTTAACCATCATGGTTTACAATAATGTCAAATTTGTCACAATAAAAAAAAATGCCAAGTTTGATTGATTTACTCTTAACACATTATGTTATTCAGACAACCAAAAAAAATCATTAGAAATTTCATAGTGTAGATCTCTTTGTATCTTATTCCTTAGTTTGTGATATATTCGTACAAACCTATTAGCATTGTGCATGATGACAAAAACGAAAGGATTAAGTTCGACAAAGGGTCCGCATTCAGAACTTCAAAGTAGAAACTGACATAATTTTACTCATAGAAAACACTTGAGATTGGTGGTATATCTAAGGACTCACTGCAATGTTGAGTGGTTAAGCAAATTATATTTCATATGCACAGAACATGACAAGGAAGTACAGACCTTACTGACAAGCTCCTTCATGAAATCCTCATGTTTTAAATTTGCAGATGATACCAATACTTCAAGCAAAAGTTTCAAAACGTCTAAAAACCTGCTCAACACCAATGAGCTCTAACCCAAATATTACCCTTCTCATCTCCTAACAGGTACAGAGAATAAACCTCACTAGGAACTCGTTGTATCCAGTTCAGGATATTCAACGTCCTTTGGACCTATTTGTGAGGGTTGAGGTAAGATAAATTCTATATCTTATGACAAAGAGGCTGACGAAGGCCATTCAGAGAGATTGTTAAAATTAACTAACTACACAAGGCATAAGCACATGTTAGAAGTGCAGCACAAACTAGCTCAATAGAGACCACGTTATGTATGATCAACAGACTAATGAAAAACCCCTTTAAACGCTGCACTTATGAATTGTACAACATGATTTCCCTTACAAAAACAAGTAAGATCATCAAGCAAAATATTTTTTAATGGCAATGCTATGTGCAGTGCTCATGTGGTTATTATTGTTTTGTATGAAGGAAAAATTTGTGGTGAATGAATTGATTTACTAATAATTGTATGAAACAAAAAAAATTCATTTACGTTGGTTTTCTTGATCGAATTGTACGTATTATAAGAAAACATCTACTTTCTTCTTTAAATTTTCTTCTGCCACCATCAAATTTACCTTCACCTTCTTTCTTAATGTACCATTCAGAAACACTGCATTTGCAAACAGAATTATTTCACCTCCTAAAAGACAAGCTCAATATGTCAATAACAGCAATGGCAGCTATGATAAAGCTCTCTTGGCAGCGATACGTCATAAGGAAGTACAACTTAACAAATCGGAGGAAACAAAGGTAGCTCAGGGACAGCAATGGTGCTTTTGTAAATCAGAGCTTCCAGAGGTTGAGGATGTGTTGGATTTAGCTAAAATGGACTCTTCAGTGGACTTGGTTGTGGATAATGCAGGGGTGGTTATGGCTGGTGCCTAATGGTTGTGGAACTTATATACAGCGTCTTCCCATAAATTTCCCTACTCTTTCCTCTACTCTGCTAAAATAAAAAGTAAATTTACCAACTTAGAAATCAATGACTCCCTCCAATCCACACACAAGCACAGGCAAACTAGAAAAGTAACAGTAATGGGCCTACCAGGGAACAACTTCTCAAAATTTTCACTCTAAGTTAAATTTTAACTTTTTTACTCAAAGTTGTAGAGTAACAAAACCTAACTTCTCAAAAATGACTTTTAAGTCATTGTTTAGGTTGAAAGAGAAGTAGTGACCGAACAGGTGAACAGTAATGTTAAACTCAAAAGTTAAAACTGAAAAGTAACTAAACAGAATTAGTTACTGAAAATGCCCTTTATTTCTGGTGTATGAAATTCTCAATGGTAGTAAGCTCTTGCATAAAAAATTCAAACATTTAGAGGGAGAAACAATTATTACTGATATATTTACTTTATATACAAACTAGCAACAACAGGATGGAGCCAGAATGATAAGAGTTCCAGTTGAGCTTTTTCCAGGACCTGGTTGAACAGTGATGGTGAGCATGGATTGATGTCGTCATAGAGGTCTGTCATGGAGTTTCCATATGAAAAAAGATGAATATGTTTCAACTCCGTGTGTCAACTCAGATACTTATTAAACCAATATTAAGTTCCTTTTCATACGTGACTATGTGACCCTCATCTTTCTATTATCAACAGCTGATCAACTAAGCTTTCTATATCCCTAGCAGCGCACACATGTTTCTCCATTAAAAGTCAAACATTATACAACAATAAATCTATTTTTTGTTGAGAAACTAGAGTTTAATATGGCAGATGAAAGAAAAATTAGTTCAACAAAGTAAAGGCAAGTGTGATGCTAGTTCAATGCCCAAAAGTACATTTAACCCCCAATATGTTGTGTATCACGGTATCACTTTAAGCCAAACTACATATTAAAAAACATCAATTCTCAAGCAGAACAATAGATAGACAAATTAATTTTTGTTTGCCTTTATAATGCTTACAGATATCACATATTTTTGCTCTATTGAAAGGCTTTTGGCAGTGAAGATCTCTTAATTCATGCCTAAAGTTTCCACAAAATAATGACCAACCTGAGCAGACTGAGAATTATTTGGACCTGAACCATACAGTGAAAGCTCGTCATCATTAACCATATCTGGCAAAGCATCAGATGACGACCTCCTTAAACGCTTTGCTAGATGAACATCTCCTTCAATATCCCCAACCTGTAAGGTAAAATGAAAAAAGATAATAATAGGACCAGTGTGTTGCGATGGATGATAAACAATTCCCAAAAAGGCATCCTCTAATGTGCATCATTGATCGACAATCTAATAAGATAGGGAAGCTAAATAAAATGCTATAAACAAAGTCAAAGAAGGAGCTTCAGTAGTCTATTAGATAATAACTGAAAATATCAGAAGACCTAGCAGATGAAGCTTTTAGACACACCTCTTCCTTCAAACCAGGAGGCAACGTGGATGCGCCTACACCCGAAGTAAACTGCACAAGCAAACTATCCCCCAATCGACTACCCAAAAAGAAAAAAGAGTTTCCGATTGTTGTAATTCCCTATAAATTAAATCAAATGGTGATTATAATTGATAAATATAGAATAGATTGGCTTATATCTAGTACTCAAGGTAAAACAGCATAAACTCTCAAGGAAAAACTGCTGACCGATGCAAGTACTGAAGCTTTGGATTTTGTGAGATCAAGTCTCTGTACAACCCTGTACATGGGGGAAAGTAACATTAGAAACACACAAAATGTTGACATCCACAAGAAAAAATATGAGCAAATGAAGGATAAGCTATACTAACATGAAAGCTTGTAGTAAGCATGGGTTAAAAGGTAGTTTTATTTTATATGTAGTTACTTAATGTACTAAATATTGTTTTTGTCTTTAATTGGTTAGTTAATAAGTTTTAATTGATAAAATAAAATTTGAGCTGTGTCATTCCGAATACAATAAAGGATACATATGTATATTTTTCATTCTTGTACTTCTAGGTTGCAATTACATTGTAAGCAGTCCATCAGCAAGTACAACCTAAACGAATGGACATAAAGCTTTCTTTTCGAACTAGAGGTTTTTTAAGATAAATATTTAAGTACAGAGAATGAGGACACGTCTTCAAAAAGAAATCATGGAAGTGGTAAAAAAATGAAGACATTCTCGACAATGATGCAAGAAATGGAAACCTATCTCCAAGAGAAGGTACAAAAGATGTGGTCTATGGAATTGTAGCATTCTTTGCAGATGTCTTATAGATCCCAAAAAGTAAGACCCAAAACAATATTAGCCATAAGACCCCAAAATGCCAAAAGAAAACCTTGAAGGAGTAAAAGAATGACAAAAATTAAATACTTCAATTAAATATTCTGAAATTATTTTAGACATTATTGAAAATTCAGTTTTTTCTTGTTTGTCATCCTTTCCAAATTCTAAGGGGCTACATATGAATAAGGGAACCTTGAACACAAATATGGAAAGTTTGTCCACCACATTCCAAGTTCGCTTTATATTGTTTGTGCAGGTTGTGTTTGCTAATTTTACCTGGCTCTCTTATAACCTGTGGTCTACAAGGATGACATCCCCTTTTCTTTGTGTTGTGAACAATTTCTTAGTTGTTAAAAACAAAAAAAAAATAGATCATCAACACAGGAATAAAAATATCTTGACTCATGAGAAACAATAGTAGAGATGGATTCCCCAACAAACACATTGAAGTAGTATAAGCTAAATAAACAAGTATTTAAGGAAGTATTGATAAGGTAAAATAAGCCAGTAGATGGTAAAGGTAAACCATACACGCACGCGCACGCACACACATATTAAAATCTTGCAAGCAAAAAGGAAAAGAGAAGAAAAAGAAAATTACGCACCGTCCATCATAAACAAGTGTCAGCAAAAGCAGTTCCCCTGTTTTTGTTGAAAGCATTGCCACATCATTTGATAGCCAAGTTGCATTGGCAGCATCAAGCTCCAAACTAAAAGTTGACCTTGTCATCTCTTGACTAGAAAGAATTTAAAGTACTTTTATATTATATTTATCTTTGGAGCTCCAAGTAAAGAAGCACCACGCAATATAAATAACAAGCATCATTATCATCAATAACCATATGAAAAATATGAATTAAAAAATACTGAGAACGATAACAAAATTACAAATTCAAAACTATTGAGAGAAGAAATACGGTTATGTGAAGCAACTCATCACATGTTTAATCCACAGATATACACCAACATGGCAGTTCCAATATCAAGTACTTTAATATCACCTTTTATTAAATTCAAACCTCATTAACCCAACTTTTCTAGTTTTTCTTTTACTTTTTTCCTTTCTTTCTTTTATTTATTTTTTTTAAATAGAAATATAAGTTCCATTAGAACAATGCAGAAACTATAAACAGAGACAAAATATAAGGAGTTCACCAAAATATAAACAAGGAGTTCACCAAAATATAAATTGAAATAGAAAGGCACCGAAGAACACCTCAGTTCTTAATAAGTGCAAGCCGTCCATAACAGGCCAAGTGGCCAACACAAAGCAGCAAAAGTGATTATATTTAGCAAGTAGCAAATAAGCAATAGCTAGATAGTTGTCCCTGAAAACCTGTGCTTGTTTTCTTCTACTCAATGGATTTCATTTTTTTTCGCATTTTGAAAACAAAAAATGCAGTCACCTAATCATCTAAGAATAATTGCTAGTTGAAGTGACTTTTGGGTGCTTCATGGTAGAAACTGTGTTGTGGCATAGGCTATCACTAGCAAATATGGCAGTTGGATAAAAGGATTGAGTCTCAATAAAGTAAGGATCAATACATTATTGATATTTGATGCATTGAAACCCTAATTTGCGTGCATCTATGTTTGTTTAGTACTTTTGGAAATAAACTTGGTTCCCAACTCCGAATAGGAAAATAGCACTTTCAAAATGAAATGTGATTCTTTGACAAATCTTAATCTTATTTCAACAAAAATTTAACAATCTTGAAATTGAATAATAAATGAAGATGGCGAGAGGGGGATACAGGGAGAGACAGTGTCCAACCCCAGGAGGTGGGGAAATCTGACCTGCTATCAGTAGAAACTGCAAAGTTGTTCAAAGCCAAAACGCACGATGCAGACTGTCAAGCAAATTGCCAATTTAGAGCAAAAAATAAGTTATGAAACATAGGAGAATTAAAACCATAGTAGCTACCTCCATGAGCAATTCAATGATTTACCTGACTATGATAATGAATAGTATTTGCGCTAATTACAATAACACCACCAATTGGAGAGGGCACTGCAAGAAGCTTGTATGCCTCATGTGGAAGATTCTAATAAGAACAGATGAAAATCAATATATATGCTACAAAGCTTTCGTGTACACCATATTTTTCTAAAGACTAACAAGATATGGATTAGCCACAGTATATTTTAAGGCAGACCTAGAGTCTTAAGATTCATTGTCAGGAGTAACAAACAGTTGAATTCGTAACCACCCAACAAGATTCATCCTTGAGAACTATTGAGTCATATTCTTGCCAATCAAAAACAAATACATAATGAAAACCGGATAACATCCATTCTTTGTCATATTGCATTTTAGAACCTTGTGGCAATCATATAGATAGTAACAAAAGGAGACAGTAAAAAAGAAACACCGTCTTTGACAGCATCCTTGAGTTTTTTGCCCTAAGTAGTAGCAAATTGCAGAAAGATGTCATGATTAACAATCCAAATTTGAGATCTAAATTTGCCATGCATTCCAATTAAAAGAAGGTATATTACATTAATGATCACTAACCCATGGCATTCAGTTATGAGCATCTTTAGAAACTAAGGAACTCGGATGCTATGCAGTGAACAAAATGGAAGAAGTAATTGGACACGGGTATCTAAGAGCTAACTTAAGAAACCTGGTTGTTGTATCAGAGCTAATCGATCAAATTAAAATTTTATAGGCATCGCACAGCAGCCATTGCAGAAGTAACTGGAACAGGTATCTAACAAAAAGAAACTCACACTCGCTGACCATATGAGTGGATGCTGCTTCAAAGTTGTACTAATGCTAAGTGCCGAAATGGTACAGGTATGATGCTTCCAGGACACTCTTCCGGCCCAAGTAAGCTCATGTTCATGAAGAAGAACCAAAACAGGCTCAATATAGCCTGTAAAATAAATACAAAAGTGTAAGGCTGTAGAGCTGCACAAAACTACAAACTTTCCGATAACTTTATATATTAGCTTTAAAGAAACTAAATACCAAAAACATAGAAATTCAAGGATAAACAAGAATTTTATTAGAAAAGTTATGCATAAATCAAAAGGTCTCATTGAATTCGGTACGAGGGAGGATCAGACAATTAGTATGAAGCTAGTATAATTTTTATAGGAAAATTTATTACTGCTGTGAAAGATACAACAGTAGAAATGGGTGGATAAAGGTGTTATAAACTGGGATACAGGATGTTCTAATAAGTGAAATTTTGTCAACACTGTCCCCTGAGGAAGACTATGTTTATATCCATTTACTCCATTCAGCTAAATAAAGGATATATATAATTGCGTAAAATCTCATATTAGCTCCAACCAAACAAAAGAAGCTTAACATCATTATTTACTCTTGATTCTTTTTCATTTTCTTTCTTCTTCTTCTTTTACTATTGTTATTATTTTATTTTATTTGCACTTTAGCAGGGGGGTGAGTGGATGCGGGAGCTGGTGGAAAACAGTGCAATATTTCCAAGTTTAGGAACTTCTTCAAGGAAGAAAAGATTCCATAGAAGTAAAGCAGCATCTCTCAAGTCACAACCAATAGTATTTTATAAAGCGAGCCTCTATAGGCCATCCCAAAATACCATTAAATAGGAGAGTTATACATAGCTCAAAGCACAGGGAAACAATAATTAATTGAAGCACCAAATTAATTGAAGCACCAGTTCATTCAAGAAAAATTTAAGATAGAAAGAACTAAGCCTGCCACTCAACAAAGGATAAAGCTCAATAATCAACCCAAATCTGAGACAATGAAGCTTTGCATTCCCAGTACAGTTGTAATTGGCTGAAAATGAATCCATATTTAGTGAAAAGCGTAAATAACAAATAATAAATTAAATAAGCTGCTTTAATTTCATTGAACTAAAAAATATGTAGGGGAAAATTACTGCACCAAACAACCAAACTTGTGAAAACTTCAAAATATCTGAAGAAGTGATCACACGATGCAGTGCGGATCATGTGATAAATAGCCATTTTCATTTCATATTAAAAAAACGGTGCAAGTTATTAATTATCACAGTTCACTACTGAAGGTATTGTTTGTACACAATCTGCGGTACCTTTTCAACATTAGCCTGAGAGTGAATAAAATTAGGAGTCGACATAATTCGGAGTGAGTTCCGGTGTACACATTCTTTTCACTTAGTTTCAATAATTGTATCAATATCTACTTATATATGGAAGTTTGAGGCTGCAAAAGTTAAACTTAATGTCAAAGAAACACTAGTTAGAAGCAACCATGTTTTTCTTTTTATCTACTCAACACGAATGTTGCTTGGTAAAAAGAAAACAGCAAACAAAAGAATAATGAGCACAAAGCAAATCTGGATGCCGCCCCTCTGCAGAAGGAAAACTGAAGGTTTGTTGGTCTAGATATGAACCATACAACCAGCACCCTCGTCAGCTGCCCAAGAATATATGTATAGACAGATATATACCATATAGATAAGTTGTTTGTCCTAAGGAAGGAAATCAACAAACACTGAGTCATGTGTTTATATTTGAACACTTTCTCCACAATTTCTGGTTTCCAGGTAATGACTTGGTGAATCAAAGAAAAGTTCAAAACTGTTAAGATTTTTTTAAGATGAAAGATAAGCTCTTTGAAAATGGGCAATTAGTGCATCAAAGAAAAAGAAATCCTCCAACAAGAAAGCAGCAAATTGGAGAAAATACAAATACAACTTCACATAAACTAATAAACGTGAATACCTGTAAATAAAACCAGTACGAATATAACCTACATGTCCAATTGAACTATGCCGGGGCCGCGCCTAACATTTCGTTATTTCTTATATATTATTATAGCTACTTCTCCGGAAAAAAAAAGAGTCATCGTAGTGTTGTTGCTTCTAACAAAAATACATTATGAAATGAACCCACATATAAAAGTGGGCTGGTTTGCTCATTAGAGTCCTTCAACAAATAAAATATTGATAAGTTCACCAAAATACATTTGTTTCCCAAATAGAGTATGTATTAGAATAAATGAGTAACAAACATGTTAACAGCAGCAAAGGAAAAACTACTTAAAAATTTATTGATATATAAATATGATAGGTGATGACAACGCTGGAATGGACATAATTGGGGGTTATGAATTTCAGTTAAGAGCTCGACAAGAAGATCATTGGCACAGCGTGTGTCGCTTTATTTCATGCTAACTCTTGCAAGCATAACTATGAACCTATGACTTGCTGGACTGGCTCAAATAGCATTACTAATTGAATGTTTCAGTCATATAAAATTCTAAACCAACTTGAAATGTTTCCGAGCAATCTCACCATGTATAAATATAAAATCCTTCACATGCTTCATATCCAGGTCTCTCAGACTGATTATGTATGAAGATTCAATACGAGCAGAAAGTGCACCTCCAGCACTAAATGCATTATCATCACCAACAAAACCACCAGCCTAAAATCCAAAATTATAAAATTCTGGTTAATATACAAAACACAACTAAAGAACACCTTTCATTTTAAACTTGTTGGGATAGGCCATGACCAAACATATATGAACAAAATAAATTTTTAGCAAAATTATTTCAAGAAAGAGAAAGAAAAGGGAAAAAAGGATGGTTAAAAATGAATTCCATATGCAGACAAAGAATCCATCCTCCAGTATCCACCTGCATAACTTTAAGAAACATAAATATACTCATATACCTATAATACAAGACAAGAACAAAAGAGAACATCGATTCCATAGAAATCTCCAAATCAATTTTGTTTCTTTGGGACAGATAGCCTGCTCACTGAAATTGACCAAAAAGAAACAAGACAAGGGATTTGACTAAGATGCTTGTCTCCAGATAAACTGAATCTCAAGATAGCAAAGAAATAGGCAACGTGGGAGCAGACGAAATTGTGAATTGCCTTAACTGTCAATTATAAACAAGAGAGATCAGCACCTGCCTTCATTACAACTTTAGAAGCTTTTTGAAACTAATGACTAAAAGTGCATCTTTTTATATTTTAATAATGGGCCCTAAATTATATGCATTTCAGCATCTGATAGGAAATTTTAATATAAAACCAGATACTTCAATTGTAAATACTCTTGCCTTTAATATTTGTAAGAAGGAGAAGAAACACAATGCTCAAAGTGATAGTATATAACTGCTCCCAAAAATATTGAACCCTGTTTCAACAAACTTCTTGCCACAAACTCACATCTCTTATATGCTGGGACAGGGCTCAGTTTGAATATGAGCAGACAAACTATGAAGTGATTTCATTGTCAATTTTCAATTAGAAAGAACAACACCAGCTTTCATTAGAACTTTATGAAACTCACGATTAAAAGTGTAATTTATATGGTTCAAGAATGGCCCTAAACTATATGCATTTGATAGGACGCTTTCTTATCAATTCAATTGTAAATATTCTTGCCTTTTATACTGGTAAGAAGGGAAAGCGAGACAATCCTCAATGAAAATATATAAACACTCCCAAAAAAGCTGAACCCTGAACCCTGCTTTCACCGAAATTCTGGCCACAAACTTACATCTTTCATACACCAGGACAGGGCTCAGGTTGCATAATCAGTCTTTGATGTAATGAAATAGCTACATAATGCAATGCAGATTTGGTATAAGTTAGCATATAGTTTGCCATTTTACTAAGACAGAATGGAGGAAGCTATTAGCATTATCAGGCGGTAGAGTTTGTGCTATTCTCCTCCTCCTATGGAGGGATAGAGCTTATGCTATTATCATCATCCTTCTTTTCAACATAGTGTATGGGTCGAGTTTGTGCTATTATCATCATCATCTTCTTCTTCTTCTTCTCAGCATTGTGAGGGTATAAAGTTTGTGCTATTATCCTCCTCTTTTTTTCCCCGTGCAAAGAGGCAGAGGCTCTCTCTCCCCTCACTTTTCAAAACATAGAAGGCCACTACCTGAAACTCAAACTCATTACTTTTCAAAACATAGAAGGCCACTACCTGAAACTCAAACTCATTACCACTACCTTGCGGTACAGACTGCAAAGTCAAAACTCTAACTTCTTGTTATTTAAAAGGTGGCTACAACCATCTTGGCCACATATTAGGTCTCTCTTTCTTGTTTAATTTTTATCATTCATTTTTTAGTTTTTTAAATATATCTAATATTCCCTTTTATTTATCATGTATTTTCCCTTGATCTCTTTTTTGTCGATTGCCGACCCCAACTAGCATAGGATAGAGGCATCATTAATGCTGATATTGTTACTTATCAAAAATGTGGAAAAATGTAAGTATCCTGCACTACACTGTTGTCTTGGTAACTTCATTTGATAAACAATTTTGCAATGTTTTACCAATTCATCGGTCTCATTCGATAAACAAATAATAAAGGGCCTTCTCATTTGATAAACAAATAATAAAGGGCCTTCTCATTCAATAAACAAATAATAAAGTGCAATTTTATTTGGAAACAGATTCAGAATTATTCTGTTAGAAAAATTTGTAAAATTCAATATTCATTAAAAAAATGATCTTGTCCAGAGAAGTGAGATTTATTGTTCTTTTGCAACGAATGGCAAACTGAAAAGAAATGGTCCATGTGGACATGATGTCATTTTAGACTATTGAATACATGTTGTAATGGTCTAATACCCATCAACTGGTTGAGATCATGAAAGAACACCAAAATAGATATGCTACAACCAATTACGCCTACAAGAGGCATATAAGACATCACATCAATCTAACATCATGAATCATTACATACCAATCACATAAATTAGATGTGAACCAAGCACTACCAATCTATTTAGATCCATTGAATATAACCAAACCCGTGCATAAGTAAAAGTCTGCTCCTGAACTAGAGGGATAAAAGCACAAAAGAGAGCAGAGCTAGAATCATATTATACTTGTAATTCAAACTCAAAATTCTTGATAGTCAAATTGCTTGAGGATGACTATAAATTCAGTTATAAACATATTGACGGCCCAAATTGGGCACATACTGTCTCCATATCAATGAGAAACTAGTTGGGCAGGGAATTTTCCCAAACAACAATTAATTACAGCATGGGGAAAAGCATAAATTACAAAAATAAAATATACAGAAAGAGAAAAGGACCTCAGCAGCCTTCAGTATTATCATTTGTAGGCCATAAACAAGCACCCCTGCACACCGCCCCTGAGGATCAACTTTAACCGATGGGCCTCTAGCAAAAGATTCTCTACCTCGTTTCAAATAGAGCCATTCAGGACCATCGAAACAATGCATTGAGCTGATACAATAAGAGCAAGATGTGCTAGATATTATTATTTAGCATAAACATGGAATAGAACATAACTATTAACGACTAGGAGAAGAGGCAATAAGTGGAAATTTTCATCATTCCATGGTTTCTAATTGTTGGCATCATTAGAATCATATTCTAAGGTGATACACTTATAGCCACATATTCAAGTAATCTACCACCCGATCAGGACCAACTCTAAAATCTCATTTCCCAAATATGGTCCCTGGTCTATCATAATTAAGGTTAAATAATAAGACAATGCATATTTTCAATTCAAAAACAAAACTCAAAAATTTGCGGAACTAAAATAACAAATGTAACTCTCTTCCATAGGCAGCATGTGTGTATTATTCAACATGACCTAAAATCAGGGCCAAAATTCCCCCAAAATTTTGAGATATATCATCTATGTTCCATAAAAAATGTTACCACAATTACAATATATTCAATAGTGTAATAGAAATTCAGGGCAGACACCAGAGCTGAATCCGCTCTAATACAAATTCAGCTACCAGCCTTTAAAGGGCATTTGATGGACATTTTCTTGCCCTCTGTTGCGTTGCCAATTGCCAATATATAATTTCAGCACAACATATAACAGAAACAAAATAAAGTAAGATTTTGCACTACAAATAGGGAGGATATAAATCATATAGTTCTCTACCAGGATTTGCTTTAGTTTACATTGTATTTTGGTTCTTAATTCGTTAATTTTTTATCATTTAAAGACAATCTACTACCATATTCCTAGTCATGACCAATAAAATAATTTTGTAAAACCATATTGGTCCGCAAATTTTACATTCTAACAGCAATTTTCTGTTTTTCAGAACTGTGTTACTTCCACTTATCCCACAATTGGTTTTCAATCATAATCAAGTATATAAAAACCCGTGTAAAATATGTTGCCTTTTAGATATGAACACGTATGTTAGTGTAAAACTGTACACATAACATAATTCAATTTATAGCAAAATTTACAAATATAAAATGACAGCAGAGATTTATTTAGTCCAAAAAGAATTGGAAGTCAACATATCTGAAGAAGTTTTGAATCACCTTGTTCGAAGTCCATGGATTGAGTCATCAAATTCTAAAACTGAAACCTTTGCGTCTTCAAAAGTTAATACGATTGAGTCCCTTCTCCTACCATCACCACTTCCACTACTTAATATTGCCATAGAATATACATTGCCATGTAATCTGCAAACACAAATCATAAACTTCAAAATTTTAATACGGATAATAATAAATTTGCTGCAATATACTGAAAATAAAACAAACTGAGGCGCACCTGTAATGGCAAACGAGTTCAAGCGAAGCTCCAGTGATACCAGCCATAACACCACCGCGCTTGGGATCAGTGGTTCCCTTCAAGTCTCTGCTATTAGATTCTTCTTGAAGCCGGAGCACATAAACTTCGAGAACGTTACCGGCCGTGACAATGAGGTTGGGAATTGCACCGACGGGCTTGGGCGGAATCCAATCGGAGTCTAAATCGTCGGTCTGAATTGAAGGAATTTTGGGGGCAAAGTCCGAATTGGAGTGCGTGATTAATCCCGCGGCACAGTTTTCAATGCCGGTCGGAGGGTGCATCATTTTGAACGCGGCGTAACTCATTTTGATTTGGGATTTCTAGGGCTTGAGATTCAGTGGATGTGTAAGCGGGACAGGGAAGAGCGAAGGAGAGTATAAACTAGGGTTTTGAGAAGGGCGCTTTGGCGGGATGTTTGTAAATTGCTACTCTTTAATATACACCGTCGAGCTGAGAGTCTTGCGACACTAGCTCCAACTGACTAACTGCGGACTTGGCGGCTCCTCCATTTGATCATTGTCTCCATTTCTCTAATGCCCTTTCTAATTTTATAATTTTATATGTGATTTAGTTTGAAAAATTAAAACTTGAAAAAATGTATGTGTATACTAAATTCAATAAAATTTACCGATATAGATTGTTTGATTAAAAATTAAAGATAAATTAAATTAAAGACACTAAAATTATATCAAATTTTAACTATTAAGATGAATATATTTTACATCATCAAATTGTATGAAAATTGATAGTCTCATTTATTCTTCCATGTATTATCTATTCATGAAATTATGCATAATTAATTATATTTAAAATTATAAAGTTACCGGTGAAATAGTTGTAATGGAGAGAAGTTAAATTTTTAACCGTACACTTCCAACAAAGTGTAATTAACCCAATCGAACTATCGAGTTATTTGTATTTATTACATTCATTTCGATTAATTTACAATATATTTTTAAATTCTGCGGCAAGAATTTAATATAATATAATATAAATATACAATTAGATTAAATACTTTATAAATTTAATACATTAAGATGTTAAACATTTAAATTTATTATATATACATATATGTGTATATATATATACACATATGTGTGTGTCTATACATATTTAGAAATACTTTAGTTAATGTATAATTTTTAGATGCATGTAAATATGTGTCACACATGTTCCAAAATATGTTGAAAATGGAACGAGTCGGGACAAGTATTTTCTTAAGCCTCTGTCCACGAGTTTTAAACTAAAAAGAAAGAGAGAAAATAAGATTATTCATTTATTTTCTCTATTGCTTTAGAGTTTATTTCGGAAAGGAGAATTAAAAGGATATAAGTGAAATAAATATGAAGTTATAAAAGATAAGAAGAATAAATTTGGAATTAAAAGACCAGTAAAAATTAAAATAAATTTCTCTCCAAATCTTATCTATTGGGAAGAAACATTACATATTTTTCTCCTATTTTTTCTTTGTACTCTCCTAGAAAAACTCAAATACATTTGAAAAGTAAGATTTTTTTCTCATTTTGTTATATTTTGTCTCTTTAACACTGTATTAGTAAGTTTTGAAAATAAAAAGAAGAAAAAATAAAAAACTTAATGATAATAGAAAAAAAAGAATTACAATTTAAAAAATATATATATGAGTGATGTCACTAATTTATAAAATAAAAGAATTTCATATTTTAACTTGATAAGAAACTAAAAAAATTGGAGGAAAATTTTAAATATTCTATCAAATTGCAGTGGTTGTGGAAATATTTTATTAGAATTTTTGACACTTTTTTTTGCAAATTTTGTTATTCAAAAATTATCGGATTTGAATGAAAAACTAATCTAAATAGCACCATATCTTTTAAAAATTAAAATATCCAAAGTACCATTAGTCACAAATATAAAAAAGTTAATACGAGGATAAAAGAGTAAATTACTTTAAAAGTTGAATTTTCATTTCCTTTATATTGAAACTCATAAGCATCTCAAGGACTACTTAATTATTTAGAATTTTATCATTTTCTTTTTATTTAAAATGAAGTCTTCTGTTGTTTTCTTTTTTCATTAAAAACTTACGAGTAAAGTGTACATATTTGAGATAGATATAAAAGAAAAGAAAAGTATAAAATTATAATTATATCATTTTAGTTGTTTAGATATTATATTGTATGTTGAAGACAAAGAGAGCATAACGAACTTATCATTTATTTTCTTTTCTACCTAAATTATGCTAATCTTCTAAAGAAAACGTATGTAAGAAAAAGGGCCAACATTTCTTGTTAATTTTTTTCTTTTTAAATTATAAAAGCGTTAGTAACATAAAAATAGGATAAAGAATTTTGTAACCGTTTATTCATAGGAAAAAAAAACTTAGTAACATAATATAAATAAACTTCAACCGATTCGACTAAAATTATACTTATATTTCATACTACTAGCAGTTAAATACTAAGTTTGTGTTTTATGTAATAATTTATTTTTTATATTTGAATTAATTTTTGTAGACGTGTTTTCATATTTGAAATACATATAATCTTAAAATTTTAATTTAGAAGTTTTGTAAAATTTAAAATTATTCCAATTTTAAAAAAAAATATTACTATACAATGTTAGTTAAATTAATTTTCTATTGTGATAATTATTATTTATAAATATTTATTGTAAAAGTAGAGTTCATTCTGTTTTCCTCCGAAATAGTTTTACATAAAATATGGGTTATTGTTGAATTTATATTAATAATGTTAATCAATGTTAAAATCTAATCATTAAATAAACTAAACATAAAATAATTTATGAGAAAAACGAGATATACTTAACCGTTGAGGATAAACTGATCTGCAATCATACTATTATTCAATTAAATCGATCCTATATTTTTTTTTCGACCTCCTTATTATATCTATCACTTCTTAATTTGTATCCCACTGATATATCTTTCTCTCTTCCCCTCTCGTTTATCCCGCTCTTGTTCTCCTAATTTGCATGTCTAAATTATTCTTTAAACTGTATTAAAGTATAATGTAAGTCCATTGGATTATTTAGATTTTAAATCAAATTATAAGGAAACTACTATAAATTAATTCCTAACTATTTAACATATATTCACCTTTTCATTCATACTTTTACGATTAATAGTTTTTACTTTAAATATACTTAATAAACGAGTGAGTTGAATCAAGTCGATTGTTAGTTATGCAAGTCTAACTAAAAATGAGTCGGTAAAAAATAACTTAAATTAATTTGAACTACAAAAATAAAGTTCGCAGTTTAAGGTGGACAAGCCAGATCGACCCGCGAGCTTTTTCTAATCTTACATTTTATAAAATATTTAAGTAATTTTTTAACAAATATTAAAAATATAATATTTCAAATTTATATGTACAGAATTAGTTTTTAACACAATCTCATGACTTAAAATGTATAAACATGTACAAAGCTCGTGTTTGTATTATTATACAACATATACATATGTATATATAATGTTATTGCAATTGTACTAATGTAATATTATATGTATAATATATAAATAAATAGAATATTCTTATTAGTAATATTACATTTAGTTGTGAGGGTTAGTGTATACAGGTAACACGGGAGACAATATTTTTTTTATATTCTATGATAACGACTTGTTGTATATATAGATATTAACATGGTGAGTATTTACACTATGTTTCTGGGTTTGGGTAAGAAAACAAAAAGATTAGAAATTTTTTAATGAATAGAAAATACGTAAGTTTTTTATTGGGTTGTTACTTAATTTAATAATGGAAATGGAAAGAAAACTTAAGTATTGTCTATTATGTGTTATTGTATAAATATAAGGATATTATCGACTTTATAACAAGATGTATTGTATTAAATGAGTTTTTTTTTTTCCTATCAAAATCTTGTCATTCAGACAAGAAAATTTAGGGAAGAAAACTGTCAATATTTTATATCCAATTCTTTTATTTTCTATCCTTTTAAAACTTAGTAACACAAGAAATGAATAGAATAATATAACAAGGTTAATCATGTAGTTCACTCATCACCGTTTCTATAAATTCATAGATTATAGTTTAAAAATTATAGAATAAATATTTTTAATCTTTGTATTTGGTGTGTTCAAAATAATTGTGCTGAAATTATTGGATATGATGTATTGTTAATTGTTAGATTTTCAATTAAAGTAAACATTGCAATTCAATAGTGTGAATAAGCGAACTAAATATTGTGTAGTGATTTATTTTTATCTCGTCCATTGTACTTATTTGTTAAGAACAGTGAATAATTAGAATATAGTTAAGTAGTTGATAGGCTCATTTACAGTTTTAAAATATACACCACAGTTATTTTACAATTTTGATAGAATCAAATAAAATTTCAAATAAATAAAATAATATTTATATACAAGGGTCACAGTGGTGTGAGTTTAGAATTATTATTAACGACACATAACATGTTTATGAAATTTTATAATTTTAACATTAAGGATTTGTGAGAAGCTCTCTCAACCACCCGTTGTAATGCATATATGTACGTACCTATGTTCTTTTTATCCTTTTTGTTGTATAAGGTTTTGTTTAAGAATGAAATGCACATATATTGTATAACACTTTTGTCTTTTTGAGTTGTCCACCAAATTTTAATGTGGTCCTTTATATTCTCCGTTTAAATTGAAATTATGTTTCTCTATGTTGTCTATTTGGTGCTATAAAACCCTACCATTAATGGACGAACTAAATTTAAACATGTACTTGCATGATTCGTATGATAAGTCAAATATTGTTTCTTCAACTTTAATTTATACTATTTTAATTCTTATTTATATATCATTTAAATTTTTTACACGTAGTTTTAGATACATTTGAAGTGTACATGTTTGCATTTGATTTATCAATTAATTATTAAAGTTTTTGATCAAACTGATAAAGATGGAAAAACAAAATAATTATTTTAAAATTATGAAAAATTACTTCAAAATTCGTTGGTAGCGAAAGCGATTGTGTTATTTAGGCGATAAAATAAAATATGGGCCGAGAGAGGTACATTTCCCTTTCACTAGCGTGGATGAGTCCACATATTTGTCCTCCCACGACGTCGTATCAATTTTTCAAAATCTCCCGTTTCCCCTCTCACATTTTTGAAATTCAAATCCTCTTGTCTTCCTCACCAAACAAACCCCAGAGCCTCTCGCATAATAATAAAACACCTCTATTAAATGCTCTCATCTTCAACGGTCATATTCAAAATCTCCATATCTGATACGAACTAGAGCGCAAACTCTATTCTTTAATTTCAATTCCTTTTCAGATCTGTTCGAACAAACGGATTCTCATTTCCAATTGATCCGATAATTCTATCTACTTCGAACTCAAATCCTCAGAAAATTCAGCGTTTCAGGTATGATATGTATTCGGATCCACCATTTTTGTTCTCTATGTTTCAGTTTCTAGTTAAGCTCATGCGTTTACAATTACTTGTTCTCTGTGGGTTTTGATGATAGGAAAAGTAAGTTGAAACAACGAGCTTTGTCTATTTTTGCATCGACAGCTTTGAATTGGATTGGAATTGTTTGAATTGAGCTAGGTTTTTAATTCGAACATCACAATTTAACAACGAGATAAAGACTTTTACTTTTTATTTCTAGTTTTTCTCTTGTGGTTGGAGGAAATCACTTTTAATTTGAAAAGTGATATGTTTTAGTTTTAATTATTCTAGCGAAGCAACTTTTATGTGGAGATTTGAGTTTTAGAGCACAGTTACGAACCTCTAGTGGGCTAATAGGTGCAGTTTCTCAAATCTATATACAATTTGAGAACGGAATTTTTTTTTCTCTCGAAGCAACTCTTTATTAGTAGAGTCTTGAGTTCAAAAGCAGTATTGGGAACCTTCAGTAGGCCAACAGCTGCAATTCGTTTAAATTGTTGTCATCAAATCAATGTTTTCAAAAGTGTTGGGTGACGGAATGAAATAGGGCAGCCAGTGAAGATTGTGGAAGGTGTGGAAAGTAACAATTATATCCATTTACGAGGTTGAGTGAAATAGGAGTTGAGAGAATTTAACTGTTTTGCAAGATTTAACATTGGAAAATTGTTTGCTCGGATATAAACGACTATAGAGTAACATAATTCCTTCTGCATTTCTTTACGTGCATCTAGGGTAAAAGAAACAATTTGATTATTTATGGCGTCAAACACGCCAATTCCATGTCTTTTGCTAGAAGATGTCTTGTTTGGTTTCCAAGTTGTTAAATTTTATGTTTTTCAAGAATAATTTCCTGTTCAGTATAATGATGATAGTCAATGAAAAGAACCCCAGTTATGGTTTTAACTTTGAGATTGTCATTTGTGATATCTTTTGTTCTTATTGTCATGGTTGACGTCTCTCGTCGATTTCTGTTTTGACAGGTTGTCTCTATCAAACATGTCCATCCCTCAAAGTGATCAACTATTGCAAGTAGAGACGACGTGTGGCTCTCTTCTATATGAACTCCAGGTTTCCCCCCTACAATAATTTGTCCATCTATTTACTAATTCTGCTTCTGCTTTAATTTCCATAGCTAAATATTGATTGTAATTTGTAATATCATATTTTGGAATTTTAATTGAATTCAGATAATATGGGATGAAGTTGGTGAGTCCGATAATGATAGAGATAAGATGCTGCTTGAGCTTGAACAAGAGTGTCTAGAGGTATACAGAAGGAAAGTAGATTCAGCAAACAAGTGCAGAGCGCAGCTACGGCAGGCAATTGCTGAGGCTGAAGCAGAGCTCGCAGCAATTTGCTCTGCAATGGGAGACAGACCTGTACATATTAGACAGGTAAGTGATGAAGTTTTCAAATGGCTTAGTGGAGGTCCATATTTCATATTAGGGTTAACTGGTTAGTACTCAGGTTTTTACAATGAGTAGGCATTCTATTCAAATGATGATGAATTTTTTTGAAAACAAATGGAAGTGATTATAAATCAGTGCATATTAGTGGAAACTGATGACAATATAATGAACGGGTTACTGTAGCCTTTGAAGATATTAATTTTAATAAACAAGATACAATTGAATTCTACCCAATCTGATTACTATGATATACGTTTTTAATCAAAGAACTTTCGTATTTGTTGCTTTTTATTCAGTCTGATCAAAGTCCTGGAAGCTTGAAGGAAGAACTCAGGACAATTCTTCCTCAATTAGAGGAGATGCAGAAAAGGAAAATGGACCGAAGAAACCAATTCTTCGAAGTTATAGAGCAAATACGAAAGATAAGAAATGAGATATATCAGTCTGAAAAAACAAATGCAATTACTGTTGATGAAAGTGATTTGTCTTTAAGAAAGCTTGAAGACTTGAACAAAGAGCTCCAGGCCCTCCAAAAAGAAAAGGTAATTTCTGAATAGATAATGTACAAGTGTATAACCTTCAAGTTTCGAGTAACCAGAGATCATTCTGACATCTGATGTGTTTTTATCTGTGCACTAATCAAAGAATGTTTATTTACCTGTTTGTGCATGCAGAGTGATCGACTGAAGCAGGTTCTAGATCACCTAAATTCCTTGAACTCACTATGCTTGGTGCTGGGTATGGATTTTCAGCAAACAGTTAACGAGGTCCACCCTACTTTGGGTGATTCAGACAAATCGAAAAGTATAAGTAATAATACAATAGAGAGTTTGGCATCTGCAATACAAAGATTGCGAGAACTAAAGATACAGAGGATGCAACGGGTAAATGGTCGTTTATACTATAGCTACTAATTTCATATCTCTTCTATCTGCTGAGTCTGTTGAGCTTTTAAATCGTGGCAGCTACAAGACCTTAGCACTATCATGCTACAGCTATGGAATTTGATGGATACTCCAATTGAAGAGCAGCAGATGTTTCAGAATGTTACCTGCAACATAGCTGCCTCAGAAAAGGAAATAAAGGAGCCCAACATGCTTTCAGAGGATTTCATTAGCTACGTGAGCTTCTGAATTCTGTTTCTCTTTTCTTCTATTTAATTTATTGCATGAAAATTTAACACTGATGGTTTTGATCTTCTATTCGGTGAAATATTTTGCAAACTACCATGTAGGTTGAGGCAGAAGTCTCCCGACTGGAAGAGTTGAAATCAAGCAGAGCGAAAGAGCTTGTTTTCAAGAAAAGGTCTGAGCTAGAGGAGATTTGCAGGAAGACACATTTGATTCCAGAATCAGATAGTGCAATGGAAATTGCTATAGAATCTATTGAAACTGGTATTGAGTGTTGGATGTACATAAGATATTGATCGTAATTTCTCAACGCTGTAAACAATATTGTGTGTCATTCTTACTTTTACTTTTTATCAAAGGAGCCGTGGACCCTGATTATATCCTTGATCAATTTGATCTTCAAATTGGTAATGTGAAAGAGGAAGCTCTTAGCAGAAAAGAAATACTAGAGAAGGTTGAGAAGTGGATGGCTGCATGTGAGGAGGAGTGCTGGCTTGAGGAGTATAATAGGGTCAGTATAATCTCTTTAGTAGCTGTCGTTATATTTTCACATAAATTCTTTTGCTCAGATTTCGCTTGCCATGTTTTTATGATTGTCCAGGATGAAAATCGATATAATGCTGGGAGAGGTGCTCATCTTACTCTGAAGCGTGCTGAGAAAGCTCGTGCTTTGGTTAATAAACTTCCAGGTAAAGCTGATGCTCATTGGAGATCTTATTTACAGCAAGCAAGCTGATGTACATCATTTGAACAAAAAGATTGAGCTGATGACTTTTTTCTTTCCTAAGTTGAATAATGGAGATCTTGATATCTACTTGGTGATAATTGCTATTCCCTCCGTTCCCTCATATGGCTTTTTAGACATAATCACACATATTAAGGGGAGACATTCATAATTTTAGGTGTAATAAATTTTGTTATGAAAATACATTTTTATCCTCCAGTATTTCTCATCTCTCTCTTTTAATTACCCTTAATTTGGTCATTTTAACTTTTCAACATGTAACCGTTTCATTTATTTTCTTGTTTTCTTCAAAACTCCTTCACTAATTCATAATGTGTAAAAAGCCTTATATTATGGAAACAAAATTTGACCCTAAAAAGACTTGTACAAAGGAAAATAGGGAGTATTTTCTTAACAATTCACGAAATAGCTTGTGCATTCTTTGGTGCAGGAATGGTGGAGACATTAGCTTTGAAAACCACTGCATGGGAAAATGAGAGGGGAATTGAATTCACTTATGATGGCGTAAGTCTTTCGTGTTAATTCTCTCTATAATGATTTTTACCTCAATAAAATATCACTTAAATCAGTTTTTATTTTTGGTTGTTCTACAGATTCGACTTCTTTCCATGCTCGAAGAGTACAATATTTTACGCCAAGAAAAAGAGATGGAGCGCAAGAGGCAAAGGGTAGGACCTTTAGTTTCTGAAGTGTCTGCATATATGGACGGTTTTTGCATGAACATTTTGTTATCATGACTCACGCATACATTTTCACTCCATTTCAGGACCAGAAGAAACTTCAGGGACAATTAATAGCGGAACAGGAAGCACTCTTTGGATCAAAACCAAGTCCAATGAAAGCTCAGAGTGTTAAAAGAGGTCCTAGATTGTCTTGTGGTGGTGCAAGTAACAGAAGACTTTCACTTGGTGGAACAATGTTACAAGTTCCTAAAGTTGATTCAGTTGGTGCAGTTAAAGGTACTCCCAATACGCGTCAAACCAAAAGGAACGAAAGACAACACCCAAATGACCAGTTAAATCAACGGAGGGATGATGGAGCAGCTTTATCAGCTGGTAATTTTTCTTTAACTTACATCTCTATCTGTTTATGTAATTGCCTGTTTATTTAAGCATCCTAGCAAAGTTAACAAGTTAAATAGGCATTAATAAGTCTGGTTCCAGTAAAATCCCTCATTAGGCTAGCTTCCATACACATCCTCAACATTCTAGTTCAGTATGGATAGTGTCAATTGATGTAATCCTTTGCTTTTCTTTCTGAACCGCTAATTGCTATATATTATTACTTCATGTTTTTTTGTTTTGTGAAATTGAAAGTGAAGCATCATGATGGACCATCCTAACAAGGTTGATTTTAATAGGGAAATAGTAATCTAACTAGCTATTAGTAAGTAGTAGTTTCACTAGAATCCCTGCTCAGTTTATTAGTAACTAGCTATTAGTAAGTAGTAGTTTCACTAGAATCCCTGCTCAGTTTAGATTAGCAAAACTGGAGATAATTTACATTGGTGTAATCCGTAGTATACCTGGTCTAATTGCTCTCGTTTCTTTTCTTCATTTCAGGACGGAGAGGCTTGGACATTGCTGGTCTTCCTGTGAAAAAGCACTCTTTTAATGCAGTTAATAATGCTCATGAAGTTGAATCACCCATGTCACGAAAGCCTTTCTCGCCCATATCTTCCACAGAATCATCAAAGTCCAATGCAGCAAATTTATTAGACGAGTTCAACAGGAAGCATAACGAGATGTTACAGAAAACGGTTCCAAGTAACAACAATACGCCGTTTGCTACTCCTTCCAAGATAATTTCTGTTGCAGAGGAAGAAAACAGGACTCCAAATACAAAGACTCTTCCTGTACCCGCTACACCAAAAACAGTATCAGTTCCAATGCAAACAGGCATGACTCCAGCTCCTCAATCCGTCACTTCTGGCGCTACAACTCCGATTAAAGAGATTCATGAGGAGATTGAGTACTCATTTGAGGAACGAAGAGCGGGGTTTGTGCTTCCCAGTACATATCCCAAGACTGTATTACAAGTTTGATTCTAGAAACTTTAACTGATTTTGTAATGTATATGGTTGTTACTTGATTGTCTGTGCTGTTTTGAATATTTGAAACGTGATTATGTTAATTTGACTGGAAGGACATTAGAATTATGTTAATTTGATCCATCCAAGGTTTTCTCTTCTGATTTGAAATAACCATTGATCGGCAAAGTCTGCTGTCTTCAGCTATGGCGGCAAAAGGAATATTTATGTATTGTACGCCAAAACACTAGTCTACCATAGTTTTTTCCTTTTCGGATATGGTATATCCGCTGTTGCACTGGTCCAATTATTATCCCCCGCACCTCTTAAAAAAAAGCTTACTTTTAAAGATATGAAATTTGTTCCCTAAAATAAGTTATATTTGTAGAAACTTTTCTTTTATTATAATATTATATTTTTTAAAATTTATTATTATGATCTCCTGACTCCATTATTAATTGAATATTTATAATAAATCTTGTAAAAAAGATTATTATTCAAATATATAATTCTCAATTAAATATGGAGTATTAATATTTGTAAAAAATAAAAACTTAAATATAACTCTTTTCTTTTTTATCTTAAACGAGTAATGAAGTACATGTTACTAGATAACGGAGGATTTTTGTTGGTAATAGTAATGGCTGTCGTTGAGCGAAGGCAAGGCCATGGAACTTATCCAAAATATGAAGGAAGCACCGCTAAAAATGATTGCCATCCCTCCGGAAGCTAGAGAGCAATGTTAGTACTCATTATATATTCAGAACCGCAGTGGGCTTCAAGAAACTGAAATCACGCAAAGTTGATAATTTTTTCAAGAGATCATTTAAGATAATTAGTTTGTGATTTAATCCAAGTGTCAAGCGTTTAAGGTCAAATGATCAAATTTTATTAGATGAGAACAAAATTAAAGATAATTTCACCGATAATAAAAAAACAAGAGAATATGAACATGGCTAAGAACTTATGAACACCTATTAAGGGGAAAAAACTTCCTATACATTTAATATATCTTCCTTTGTAATAATAAAATAAAATTTGACTTTTCGGGATATAAAGTTGTCTGAAAGTTCAATTAGTTTGAACGCTAGCAATTGACTTAAGATTGTGCAATATAAACTTTGGGGCCTTAAAATGTAGTTTTTTTGTTGCCTAGAAAAAACACAAATATAAAATAGTCTAAGTGATTTTAGTTACTCCGTATAACATTTTTTTTGGCAAGTTCATTAATTTCTTTATTGATTTCATTATCGCAGTTTTAATTTTTTTTAATTATCATATCAACGTTTTGTTATGTTTTAATCCAGAATATTTTGTTAAAAATTCACTAATGAATACTTACTTGACATATTTTTTTTTTGACATGGCATGTTAAAAAATAAATAAATAATAATGACGTGATTTGACAACCTAGTTTAAACATTAATTTTTCCATTGATATTGTATGTATATTTGGATTTCATTACTAAACTATTAAATATGTTTTGATTAATGCATTACTGTTACCTAATGTTACAACCCAATATGACCTTGAATTTTTTCTTCATTTCTAAACGAAATCTTAATATGTTTTTTTGTTAAATTCTTATGACCCATAACTATAATTTAAATGATTTTATTCGAGATTTGGTTGGGAAAAAACTAGTTTGCCCATTAAACTTAAGAACAATGCTGATGATATTAATATTGACAACATTGATGAGACGAAGAACCTTGAATGAAGGTTGCAAATATTTTTTAAAAAAAAATCCTATAATTTTTACAATCCAAGTGCTTGGGCTCCAATTAATTTTTAGAAGAAGGTGATCACATGCCACACACATGGGAAGAAATGTCCATCCAAATCAGTTTGAACTAACCATGTCATTTTTATTCATATATGTCACGTTATAAAAAACACGTAGGATAAATATTCTATTAGTGAATTTTTAACGGAATGTGACTGGTTAGAACATAAGGTAACGTTGATGTGCTAATTAAAAAAAAATTAAAAGTTTAATAATGAAATCCAGATGTATATACAACATTAATGGAGAAATTAATGATTTTGCGCTTTTATTTTTCTTTTTTGGCACAAAGTATGACATTTCTTTGTTTTTTTTTACTTTAAATTTTTTTAAAACATATGCCTTATATATATATATATATATATATATATATATATATGTGAGTGGCTGAATTTTCTTTTTTATATTCAAAAGTAATGGGCGTGGTTTAGTACTTTAATCCCATAATATGCATAACATTTAAGCATATGAATATGCACATACATGGGTAGCGTGTACGCGAGTTCATAATAACTTGTTATTCTAGCACATTACTACATGGTTCAAACTTCGAAATGGCATGAAAAGTAAATATCACTAGGTAAAAGGGTATATTATCAACTTATGCTATTATTATCATACTTTAATGTTAATTTATGTTGCCAACTTTATTTTACCTGAAAAGACAAAGAACCGGTCAAAGCTTGAAAAATTGGCATGCCTCCAACTATACTTTACAGCTTTAATTAATTATGCCTATAATTAAAAAATAAAAGGAGTTTTCTTTTCTAAAATATCTTATTTTGCACACAATCATTTTTTAAGAAACTTTTCAACTATTAATTCTTTTTTATTAATTTTCAAGACGGACTTGAAATCATTTTCTTAACTAAAATCAATACTTTCAGTTTTACAATTTTAAAATTAATTAAATAATAATTTCAGAATATTTTATTTGCAATTTTGATTTATTAACTTTCATTTTTTTCTAACTTTATTTTCCTGCCCCCCCTTCATTTTCCTGCAAAACCCTAATTTCATTTCCTTCAAGAATTTCGAAAACCATTGACAATTTTATTTTAGTTTATTTTTAAATTTTTTTATGGATCAAGTTTCGTCAGTGAATCTCTGTGTGTACTCTGCAATGGGAAAAATCAGATTCTCAACTGGTGTCCTTCAGTAGTCAGATTCTGATCTTTGTAGATTCCAAGCTCAAGTTTATTGATTATATATAAAGTTTAAGTTTCAATTGTTTTGGGTTTTCAATTTTGTGAATCTGTTCTTGAAGAGGATTAGATCATTTTCTTGGTTTTCCTGTGAAATGTTGTACTGCAAAATGGTTAAATTTGGTGTTTTGAGTGTTTAAGCTTATGAAGATTTGAACTTTTTTTTAGGGTTTAAGTTTTTCAGTGATTTGTTGGGTTTTAGATTATTGTTCTTGTTTCTGGTTTAGTTTTTGCTTTGTGGGTCTCTGATTTTTCAAGGTTTTGGGGTGTTGGAATGGAGGGGAAAGAAGATTTGCAAAGTTCTGGGATTATGAAAGGGGAGGAAGTTCCAGATAGCTATAGATTTGCTCCAAGGAGTGAAAACCCTAGCTTGTTTAGTGAATCTGCAACCCATGTGGTGATTGAAGCATCGGAGCCGCTAACGGCGGTGGCAGCACCACCAGCGCCACCAGAAATGGCGGCTCAGCCCGCGACTCCGGTCAATGGAGCAGCACCTGTTACAGAAGGGAAAAAGAAGAGGGGGAGGCCAAGGAAGTATGGACCAGATGGAAAGGTAGTTGCTTTATCTCCAATGCCAATTTCGGCTTCAATTCCGCTGTCTGGAGACTTTTCAACATGGAAACATAGTAAAGCAAGGCCTGTTGACTCTTATAAGAAGAAACATAAGTTGGAGTTTGAGAGTCCAGGTAATAAATTATTTGTGTTCTAACGCGTTAAATTTTCTAGTCTGTAGTTAATAATGCCTTTTTTCTGATTTAGAATTACTGTTACATATGAGATCACCTTATGTTACTAAACTTAGTAGATTAAGTTGTTTTGTATTAGTGTGAAATTTTTGTGCCATTAGTGGTCAAATGATTAGGATTGGATGCTATATATGCCTGGATAATAGATTATTGGATTCATGTTGTACTGGTCAACTTTGGAAGATATTCTTATAGAATTAAATGTTACAGTCAGTGGGTCTGGGACCCTCAGATGGTGGAATCCTTCTGAATCTGGATATATCATATATGTAGTTTGATTTATGGAAGAGCAATTTTTTCTGCAGATAAATGGAATCTTCTGGTTGCGTTTTTAATCTGTTACCTCAGCAGGATGCTTTGAATTGAAGTCTACAAGTTGTGGAGATAATTAAGTTCTTCGTTTTTCAGTGACGTCTGAAGTGAGAGTTTTTGTCTCTACCTAATAATCATAGGAATGAGGCAGAATAAGACTACAGAACATGAGTTACTTATGATTGGGAGACAGTCCGTAGCCTCTGTAGATTTTGCGCAGATAGACACTCCTGTAAATATTTGCTGAAAATTTTAGAGTTTCACACTAAGTAAACTAATTGTCATGCAATCTTAGATATTTGACATTTATGTCACCTTTTACATACCTTTTTGAAAGATTGGAGAGAACTCACTTTGCCATAAGATTTTTTAAGATTTTTTTGGATTTCGTAAAAATAAATTTTATTCAGATTTTGGTATCACTTCAAAAATGGTAATTCATACGGAGTATATAATATTTATCTACAAGCAAGAATATATTATATTTAAAGTTTGATATTGTGCACTTATGCAAAGAATGCTAGCTTTGTAACTTGAGTTAGGAAAACATGTACTTGTGATATTTACGATAATTAAATGCAAGTTGTTTATGTTATATACACCCCACTTCCTTTTGAAATCAAGCCATGTGGATTGGTTTTACAATTTGAAGTAATTGAATGGCTTGGGATTAGATATATATGTATATTGTATGTCTTCAAATTAGATATATATCTTCAATGGTAAGTTGATATACTTGTCTGAGCTACTGACTTTTTCAATAACGTAATTGTAGGTGAGCAGGTGGCATACTCTGTTGGTGCAAATTTTACTCCCCATGTGATCACTGTTAATGCCGGAGAGGTATTTAATTTCTGCTGTTTGATCCTTATGACTGTGTCTCTGTATGTGTGTGTGCGTCTATGTGTATATTTGTCTTTTTTCTTTGTATTTATATTATACTTCATGCAGAATGAGTTCCTGACTTTTTTGACATCAGTTCGTTTGAAAAGGAAATACTTCCTCGCATGACCTATCAGGTTATTAAGTCATGTAAGAAAGTTGTGTCAATTTGGGAAGGCATCTATAGCAAATGTTCTATGATTTGTGAGCCCTAGAGGTATGTAGGATATGTATAATTTAGGTCTTTACTTGGTTGGACGTGCTTAACTATAAGGGGGTTTTTCTAACTAAAAACCAAATCAAAAGTTTTTCATAATTAAAATTGAATTAGCTGTTTTTTGATAGTGTATCAATTTGTGAAGACATTACGGAGGTTATATTAGCATAAATTTCTTTCCTTTTTAGGTTAAAATGTTTTTTTTTTGTTTTCTTACTAATGACTAATGATAATGCCATTTAAATATTCCAGTGTAAAATTAAATACTGCTATTGTATGTGTAAACTGGTTACTAGTAATCACATTTCAGTTTCATTGTCCTTTTTTGTTTACATTTTACTCGTACCTGAGAGGTTTTAATGCCTTTTTTGATTCTGTTTAATATTTTTTATGGTTTCTCTTTGTTAATAAATCAGCCTGGTAAAGCAGAATACTCCTAAAATGAAATGAAATGTTATTGATCGTAAGCTCTTTGATTTATAACCTACGTCATTCCTGCTGATGTGTAGCCCAAAGTACCCTTAAAAGTATAACAATTTTGATATTTGGGCACATTTGATTTTCTCGTCATATTTTCCATTTTTAATTTTTTTGATTGAGTTGTTCTCATCCATGTCTCGATGCAAAAACATTATTGAAACAGAGGTCTGGAAAAAATCGTTATACACTCTGCTTCAATATCTGACAAACTAGTCCTCCTTACTATATATTGTATAACTACTCAACTTCATTGGTTGAGGTTAGTGAACTGATTAATTTAGATTTTTCAAGTGGGTAGAATTTGATGTAATTTTAAGTTTTTGGGTTATTATGTATGGTTAATTATCTTTTTGTGTAATGGTTTTGGTATCTACCACTGTAGTTTACATTGCTTTGTTAATTAGTGTGATTTCCTCTATGTCATACCTGTCTCAAAATATTAGAATTTTAGATGGTTCCGAGGTTTACATGGTGAATGGTCTTAGAGATGCATGACGAAAAAGCAAAGATGGAAACAAGCCACACCTTTTTACACGTTGAAAATGACTTTTTACTGATGCTTGAAAACTCTTTTTTATCGGATGATTGATTTTGGTATGTGATGTCTTTGACAGTTACGGTTTACTTTTTCAGGATGTCAGCATGAAGATCATATCATTTTCTCAGCAAGGATCTAGAGTTATATGTATTCTTGCAGCAAATGGTTCCATTTCAAATGTTACTCTTCGTCAGCCTAATTCTTCTGGGGGTACTTTGACCTATGAGGTGTGAAGGTTCTCCTTCATTTTCAAATTTATGAATAAGCTTGCATATAGAATTTATAAGCCTGTCATATTACTGTTTGATTGGCCCTACAACAGCCATATATGCTGCTATACTTTACGGTGAATCAGTGTAGGCTCAGTCCATAGGTTCATATATCTGGCTACTAGTCATACTAATCTAGATTTGTATAGTTGTCGTATGGGTGAAGCCATATTAAGGTCTCTCTAGTATTTTATGCATCTCTTCTTCAAATATATCTAACAGTATAGTTCAAAAGGCTGATCCAAGGATTAACTGTATCTTTAGTTTTTTCTTAAATATGTTTTTCTAATAATTATCATTTTATTTATGCTATGTCCCTTCTTTGAGGAACTTTTGTCAGAGAATCATGGAATGCCGGGACTGATAAACTTTATGACTAAGGTTTGGATTATGATAGAAAATGAAACTGAAAATTGGAGGGTCGATTGTCCACTCTTGAAAGTAAAAGCATTGTATTCCTTTTACCATTTACACCCCAAAAAAATATGATATGATTTCGGAATATGCAGTCAAAGAACAATGTTACTTTACTATCTCAACTCATATCATGTAATTGAAAAAGCCATCACCACTTCAAATATTGATTAAGAAGCTGTTGTTTAGAATACATCGAAAATACTCTCATTTAAGTTGGTTTCATAATTTCAATCCACATGACATCTTTATGAAATTATGGTTCTTGCAGGGACGCTTTGAGATTCTTTCTTTGACTGGATCATTCATGCCTACTGATAGTGGAGGAACGAAAAGCAGAACCGGAGGGATGAGCATCTCATTGGCGGGCCCAGATGGACGTGTTTTAGGTGGAGGACTTGCTGGTCTGCTAATAGCTGCTGGTCCTGTGCAGGTTAGATGAAAATCCTTAAAATTGTAAGAAAAAAAGTGTTGCACCGCATATTGTTGTTCTGTTTTCGACATTAATGAACTTTTTGGTGTATCAGGTTGTTATCGGCAGCTTTCTTCCTGGTCATCACCAAGAGCACAAGCCTAAGAAGCAGAAATTTGAGATTGCAGCAGCTTTCTCTCCTATACCCAATAATAATCATATTTCCATAGTAGGAATTGACGGTGTCTATACCGCACCTAAGCCGATTCACACTCCTGCTCCGTATCGAGGAGAGAACCTAAGCTTCGGGAACTCCGTGCATGGCTCAAAAGTTATGGGCACCGAAAATATTGCATCTTTGCCGGGGGAACCTAAAGATCTCAGCTCTACAAACTGCATGGTTTCTTGTTGATTATTGAGCTCCACAATCTGTTTCTCGGCTGTTCTTATTAGAGACTCGAAACTTTCTAGGTTCTCTACATCGTTGACCCTCGTCTGATTGGAATATCTATTGCTGCTGGACAAATGCAGCTTTAATATCACGTTTCTTTAACCCAAAACATCCACTAGTTTAGGACTTGAGGTAGTAGTCTTCCCATTAGCTATTGTGATTGTGTGTTGTATGTTGGTGCCTCATTTGTTGATGTAGAATTTAATAGTAGTAAGGACTTGGGGTTTGTCATTTTGTTGACTAACCTATATCTGGACGAATGATATGAAATCTAATTATAGCCGCCACTGATTTTGTAATGTGTGTGCAATTTAGAGCTGAAATTCCCCACAGATTGTGTACACATGTGAAGAAGACTATTGTCTATTGAGGTCCTCTTGATTAAAAACTCCATTTTATTTTAGCAGAATGATTGCTCTACTGTTATATTCTTACACTTGAATTGTTGCATTTTAAGGGATTTCAAAGAAGACGGGACATTTTGTTACCGTCATAATTTATCGATTGAGTCTCCGTAAATAATGCATGACATTTCATAAAAGCTGAATTGCCCATCATAATGACATAAAAACAACTCATCCTTTCCTAAAATGAAATATTTCATAGATTTTCTTTGAACGGACACCAGTTTTATTATCTTCAATGATTATATGTCTAGCCTATTTGTTCAAAAACAAATGAGTGGTGAAATTTAACGGTGAAATTATTACAATTTACAACTACAGTCTTATGTTGGAAGTTCATTGGCACCAAATGCACTGAACTTAAAGATTTGTGCTAACGAAATATGAGAAATCTTTCTTTAGAGCATAAATTCATTTTTCAAGTAAATGATTGATTTGATAATTGATAAGACTCCCAAGCTGTCTTTTCTTGCTAGGGTGAATGGAGAATCGATGGGTGAAAGGTGTCAAGTCTAACGGGTTAAAACTAAAAAAAATTCTTCAACTGCATACCTAATTCTTCAACTTCAAGCCAAGAAACAAATTTCAGTTCAGACAAACAAACGTGTAGCAATTGGAAAGGAATAGATAATTCAAAATCATAACTGGGTTTTATCCATTAGACAAATTCCAATAGTCTATGGTTGAGATCTGCAAGTTAAGATTGCATAATAGATTAAGGAAACAAAAAAGAGAAAAAGCTTGAAAAGCTACATATTCCCAAGAAAAACATGATCCTCGATTCAGACTAGATCACTGTTGTGGATTGTAAGGTCACAATACTGTTTCTTTTACTTGCAACCACACCCTTTCATTCATGTCTTCCTTTTCTTATTCTTGGAGAAACCATCTTTGCTGAAGCCTCTTATATCATTAGTAGTTTCAGCCGTATTTTGCTTCTTCATTCCTTTCCTGCCTCCAAATCCAAACTTAGAATCTTTGAACTCCCTACTCTTTCTCTTCTTATCTGCTCCTTTTTTACCCTTACCAGCACCTTGCCTTGCCTTGCCTCCAGAACGATCACCAGGAGATACCCCTTGCCTCTTCTTATTTGATCTCTCAAACGTATTCCCATCCTCAAAGGACAAACCTATGTCACCTTCATCTGCACCACCAGAAAACCCACTCTGTTGCCTCTGTTTCCTCCACTTCTTAACAGATTCAAAATCATTCTTTTTCTGCTTAGCCCTCTCTTTGAGTTTCTGCGCCTGTACTTCCTTCGCAATTTTCTTGTTCTCCCTAGCTTTCCTTCTCTCCTCGGCCTCCTCAATCCTTCTCTTTTCTGACAAAAGACGTCCCTTTACCTTTTCCATGTGACTATCAGTTTTCACCATCTCAGCATAACAATCGGAAGGCCTCAAAAAAGGAAGTCCCATTGATTCAAACTTCACAAAAGCATCTCTTGTGCCCTCGAGTGCCTGTGTATAAAATGCAAGCTCTCGTGTCAGGTCATCATTCACATCCACCTCTTGCTCTTGGTTGATATCAATAGAAAGCTTGTGTATCCAGTCCACATTGTCGGGCCAGCCGATATCTCCAAGTTTATCAAGTAGGCCATCCCTGTTGTATATTGCATTCTTTGAAGGTTCAGTCAGCTTCACATCGCCATCTTCTTCCTCGGATTCTGAATTAGTCTCCGACTCCTCCATATTAAGATATCCTATTTCAGCATTTTCCCCGTCGTCCTTGTCAAAAACTGTAGGCCCTTTTTGGAGCACCACCATCTGGTCAACCTATTAAAAACAGCGAACACTATAACAAAAAAAAAGGATTTTGAGACACTATTTCCCTCGTTCTCAAACTTAGCAGGTGCACAATATCCATAAATCATAGCAACCGTAAAGAAAGAAGAACGCATTAGCACACCAATCTACAAATTAAGAATCTTCTCGACGCCTTTCTATGATCTAATGACCAAATAAACCGCATGTCAAGATATTGCAACAGCAAACCACTCAGCCTCTTTAGCAAAGCACGAATAAATACATTGGGTGCTTCATGCACAAACAGTTCCATAGCGACTCCATTTTGCATCATGAGGTGAGCTACATTTTTTTAACATTATTTTCGCTGGCTTCTAAATGGACATAGTGATCTAGAAATTTTTTTAAAACAAGAAAAAAGCAGCATATAAACACTAATTTCCTTAGATTTGCAACTTAGCATAAATTCCAATTTTAAATGAATCTAATCTGACAAAAGTTACGTAATGTCTCCAGCTCTAAAACCGTCGTAGTAAATAATAGCACCTCAAAACTACACCAAACAATACAAAGAAACACTTGATAAATGTCCTCAAATACTCTCTCTCAGCTATTACAATACCCAAAAGGCCAATATCAAGATAATTGATTATACCCAAAAGGCCAATATCAAAATAATTGATTTTCACAAACCATTTGAACTCCAACATAAACAAGAAACGCAAAGTGCACAACATACATAAACTACCAGAAACGCCAAGGCATCTCATGGATACCTGCTTCTACTTCAAAGTCCTCTATCGAACTCGGCCGAGTCGCCACTGATTCTTAAAATTTAAAAAATCAATAAAGAAGCCAGAGAATCAACGGAAATAGAAGAAGAAATACTATAAATATTACCTCTTTAACTTATATATAGACGATCCAAAGGAGAGAAACTCAATAACTCGTACTCGTCGATTCAATTTTCCGGCAGAACAAACAGCAGCGAAGAGAATCGGCGGCAATTTTCAGGGCAGCGGCGCTGTGTTTTGCCAATTTCTTTTTTACGTTCTCTCCACAATCCCTAAGTTTTCTTCGACTTCAAATTTATATAACAATAAAATATGGGCAATATAACAAAGTCCTCCTGTCTTTGCAGAAAAATAAGACGTTTTATCATTTCTCTTATGTTTATTTTTAAATTAAAATTCCAACAATACTCTTCCATCACATATGTATACTCTTTTTCGTTACATTTTAAATTCAAATTTAAATTTGAATCTATTATATCAAATCAAATCATTAACATTAAATGAAAGAAAGTTAAATAAAAATTATTAAAAAAAAGTGTATATATATATATATATACATATTAAAATAATAATTTTATTACACTATATATTAATTAATTTGATTGTAATTAATTTATTAGATATTATTTTTACTCGGTTTTATGATTCTTTTTATTTTATTGTAAATTGATTAGATTATTAACGCTAGGAGATTTTCAATGTCACATGTTTTCAAACTCGCACAACGAATTCTGCAAACCAAAAAAATCATTCACATGGCAAACAATTTATCCACCTTAATTATTGTATACCGAGTTAAAACATGATTTTTATTACGCTATATATATACTCAACAAAAAATTTAAAATAATAATTTTACCAATATAATGTGATAAAACAATAATGTCTTTGTGCGTTTGTGCATATATATATATATATATGTATATATATATTTGTCTCTTTAAATATGTATTACTGTAATTAGAAACAATAATTTATATATATGTTACGGTTATATATATATGTGTGTGTGTGGGTGTGTGTATATATATACACATATATAGAGAGTGGGAGAAAGGAGAGAGAGAGTGCACTCTTTTTTTTTTATCTAATTTTACTATTTTAGATTAATAGAAACATATATACATCATGATGATGAAGAACGATGATAATGAAAACAGTGAATCTCACACCTTAATTCTTTTTATTTTAAATATTTTTGAACTCTTAATATTGTAGTTATATTTAAGTATGTAGTTATTGTACATAATTACAAACTATTAGTATATAAAGGATATTTCAATCCATAAATTAAATTTTAGGACTAATAAAAAATGATAAAAACATAACAATAGTAGAAGAAAAATAAAAAAAATTTATGGTACTGATAGGGTATGTATGGTTCTAATTATTTCATAAAAGTGTTTTTTAAAGTTAAAATTCCTATATTATCCTTATATTTTCGTTGCGTCGTTACTATTTACATTATTTTTACTATTTCAACTTACTCCCTTAGTTCCACAAAAATAGCAATATTTAAACTTTTAATAAATATTAATATTACATGTTTGTCTAAGAATTACATGTACAAATAATAAGTTTTCTCAAAAAATTTGTTATGAATATGCAATTAAAAATAAGTTAATAAGATTGTAAACAAAATATAGAATTATAATAAAAAAAATAATACAAATGTTGCTCTTTTTTTTGGAACAAAACTTAATATCAAATGTTGCTATTTTTTTTTTTAACGAATAGAGTACTATTTTCATGTTACTATTTTTTTATGTCACTTTTTATAAGAAGAATATTAACAAATATATTTCAAATAAAAATGATTAATTGTATTAGAATAAAAAAAATAACAAATAGTATAATTAACACAAATATTAGTGATTTGTAAAACAATGTACATGTTATCATTTGTCTCTATTATTCATCCAATAAATTCCTTGGATATTCATTATAATTTAGTAAACTCGTATATTGTTTCACATAGTACAATTTTGGGAGCACAATATATTTTGATCTATTTTCCTTAAAATAGTTTGTGCGTAAAGAACTAATGATCATGAACAGACTAATAGTTTAGTTGTTGAATACAAAATGAAGCACCAAAAATAATCAGAATGTTTATTATAAAAAATTCATAAAATATGTGAAAAAACGATGACTTTAGATATTCCTACATGGACAGACTACACAACTCCATGCATGTCTATCAAAGAGTTAAATATTTTTTCGATCGTCATTTTTACATTTTAGTTATTTTACTGAAATTTTGACATAATTTATTGTTGAATTACATAAATTTTCATTATGTCACACATACATTTTATTTATAATATTTTTTACTGGAGATGAATCGATTGAAAACCTTTCAATAAATAAACAAATGAATTGCCTTTCCATTTAATAATCATATTTTCTTCCGTTCCCAAAAAAAAGTAATATTTAAGAATAAATTTTATTTTAAAAAAAATGTAACATTTACATAATTTTTATATTATAATGTCATATTTTTAAAAATTTTGTCATTATAATTTTTTTATTTGATCTTTAATTAGACATTCATTATAAATTACAATAAAAAAATATTAATTTAAAAGGTTTTTATAAAGTAGCATAAGATGATTGATGTATGTAGATACCCAAAATTTTCAAACCTAGGGTTAAAAGTTCATTTTATACCATAGGTATATAATATTATTTAATACCCCCTCAATCCCATAAAAATTACAATACTGTTGTGAACCTGAAGTTCTCACATCGCTCCCACATCGCTCTACTGTGTGCTTAATAACCAAGGCCTAAAACTTTTACTTGTAACACGTGTTTTAAAGCTGTGACCTGTGAGACACGTTTTAAAGCCGTGAAGTGCGCCAAAGCGGACAATATCTTGTAGGATGTTTATAACAAATAATTTTTTTTTGGACGTCCCATATTTTTTGTAAGATTTCTTCTTTTAAAATTTTTAAAGTGCAAAAAGACCAAACTAGTATTTCTCTCTTTTACTTTTATTATCTTATGGATCAACATATCATCATTACAACTTTTACTTTATCTTTTTTTCTTTATCATTTTAAACTTTTTCCTCTTAAACTATTTTAAATTAAAAAAGAACAAATTAGATATTTATCACAAAGACAAATAATTCTTTAATAATTGTATCATGTCAAATCGTTACAATAAATATGAGACAAAAGAAGTACTATTTAGTATTTTAAATGTCAATAACTTAGGTTGCGAGATTTACAAGATTTTTCTAATAAGTTTTGTATAAAAATTGGGCAAAAAGTTGAGTTTGTAGCTGTTTTAGTAATTTTTTTATTTGTCTGAGTTCATTTTCTATTTTAAATTTTCTAAGTCATTTTAGAATTTTTAGTTGCATTTATATAATTTTTGCATTTTAATAATTTTAATAAATTTTTAATCATTTATTTAAGCCCAAATTACATTTTTAAATAATAAATTTATGTTAGTAAGAGTCATTTTATAATTTTCGAACATATTTTCCTCATCTCTAGTATTTTTAGACATTTTAGAACATTAGCTTAATTTCTTAGAATTTTATTATTTATTTAAACGTATTTTTCTTTTATGAAAAAAACTCAAATTTACTAAATTTTGTCATTTTCAAACCCAAAATATATTTTTATCATCTCTAGTATTTTTAAATATTTTTATTGCATTTCCTATCACTTATTTGCATTTATTAAAGAAAATTGGAAATTATTGCATTTAAATATATTAATATTACATTTATAAAAGGATAAATTAAAATATTCATTTTAAAACTACATTTTTTACTACTACTACTATTAATAATTAATATAAATGATAAAAGAAATAATAATTAAAATAACACTAATTATATTAATTTTGCTGCAGTGGCTCGTTGCTAGATCTGATAAGTCATGGTTGGGGTTCAAATCTAGCCAGCAACATTTTTCTCAAGGAGCCAAAAAAAGAAGAGAAAACGTTGTGCGTTCGCGCAGACACCACCAAAAGGACGTTGTTTTGATCTAGCGGTTTAAAAAATAAAAGAGGACTGGAATGAATGTTAAATAGTGTTTTTCAAAATTTAAAATCTTGCTTATAAAATTTTCAATTTAAAACAAGTCTTACTTATTAAAGATCTTCCTTATATTTTGAAAAGAGTTAGCAGCGGAATTTATAGTAAAGAACATTTTAGTTTTTAAATGAATGTCTTGAGACAACAATGTCAGTAAGTCTTTTCTAAAACAATTTAGCAAGGACTGAGCAAAACAGGGATAAAGGATTAAGCAGTAAAGTAAAGTGAGTACGAGGATTTTTATAGCAGTTCGGCCAAGCCTACTCCACTATTCTTCTCTTTTATTGAAATGGATTCCACTAAGCAGTAACACTGTTACAAAGAACACATAGTTCTTTTTTACAATAAGGTCACCTAGACCTAACTTAGTCACACAGACCGTAGACACACAGACAATCTAAAAAATTAATAAATTTCTTTCTGTTATCTATAAGCAGGAAACTGCTTGATAAGCAGAATAGATAGCACTCGTTCAAGTTTTCTTGAAGTGTTACTTGGTTATGAAGTTTGCTGTCAGATGTCAGAGCACTTTGAGTTCTTGGTTGGTCTCTGTAGTCATAAATAAAATTTATGACTAGTATTTATACTCCCCTAGATTCTGTCCGTTGAGCATTTTGAAAATGAATCGATGGGGAATAATGCTTGCTTTGACATGACTGACATGACCAGTACCCTTTACAGTTGTCCCTTGTTTCTCAATTAAAGTAGTCGTTAAGTTGTCTTCTAGTACTTTGTGAAAAGTCTTCTAGAACTTGGCTTTAAACAGGGCAAATGTACTTTTTTGAAATGCTGCTTGGATCTTGGAAAAGGATCTTGCTGTCTTGAGACCTTGCTTATTTCCTCTATAAGCAGGATTATCCTTAGAATATTCTTTGAAGCTTCAACATCCTTTCTGATCAATAAGCAGCATCTTCACTTGTGATCAAAATCCTTGTTAATCTAAATTTATATATATCCACCTAACAAGTTGGATATTTTTCTAAGTCCTTTTACATTGATTAAGAAATGACTATATTACATTATCAAAACTTATAAAATACTCCGAATAAACAGAGACTATAGTACATCATCAATTCTTATAAAAGTAAAATTAATTAATCTTTTAAGCATGACTAATATAAGCATGGGTGTATTAACAGTTCCAAATACAATTGCAGCAGCAGATGCCTCCAAAAGGCCGTTGTTTTGATCTGGCGGTTTAAAAAATAAAAGAGGACTGGTTCAACTAGTCTGATCTGACTCAGACCGGATTTATTTCGGTTAAAAATCAAATATCATAAATGAAATGTGAAACATAATGAAAATTCGTGTACTTTAATGATAAATTCTATCAAAATTTCAGTTGAATGACTAAAATATAAAAATAACAATAGTTCAGTGATTGAAAAAATATTTAACCAAATTTTAAACCAACTTTGTGCCTAAGTAAGTTCCTAATTTGACCCTCAAAACACTAGAGGATCTCTTATAAATACCAAGCATCTTTTTCACTTTTAAATACACCTCCAATACATCTTTGTGTGTATCTTTCTCCCATCCGTTTGGGAAAAATACACCTATCTTCACTCCAATAATTATAAATTAGAGATATTTAAGAATATCCTACACGATGAGTCAACGTTCAATTCGTGAAGATCAAATGCATTGTAAAAGAGAACCTTTAATCACTGTAATATCATCGTTACATGTACAATTTGTGATCCAAATTATTTTATTTATTGCGTATCTATGTTTTATTGATGTTTTAAATTAGGGTTTAAAACATCATCGTATGTGAATTAATATCATCACTGTATGTTTTAATGATGTTTTTACACTTAAATTTATCGGTAAACGTGAATTAATTCTTAAATTATTGATCATATTCGTAATATTCTCTAAAGAGTACAAAAATCTCCAGTTCGCAATCGGAAATAGTTTGATTATGAATAAGAAATTTAAAAAATTGTTTGGTATCTATTTGTATGACAAATTGCTAAATAATCATTGTTTGTTGTATTTTGAATTGGTTTGTTACTAATTATAAACATCGAAAAAATATGTTAGAGATAAATGATGATGATTATGTAATAAATTGTGCAATTTAAATACTTGAGGTATTTTATAAACCTTAAGATCAACACAAGTTTTGCATCCACTGATAATAACCTTATTAATAAGTGGATGGTCGATCTCTTCACAAGACAAGTCAGAAAACAGAAACATTCAAAGGACTTGACTAAGTGAAGAAGAATGTCTAATGCTACTTGTAAACAGTCAAAGTATTCCGCACATCAGAAATTCTAATCAAAGTTACGTTGATTAAGTTCCATCAGGGGAAACCTGTCAGGGTATGACGAAGGCATACCAACCCGTCAAGGAAATACTTCAGGACATGTCAGTGTCAGGCCAACCCATCAGGGTAACCCGTCAGGGGGAATGACCAACATGACATCAGTGGAAGCCATCAGTGTATACCGTCAGTAATAACCATCAGGATCAAGAAGCACTGAGTGAAACTCAAGTGAAGGTTAAAGCCCTGATCCAGTCAATAAGCATCAGGGGATCCAGAAGCACTGATCAAAGTCCATCAGGGCTGATAGTCAGTGGATCGTTATGACAGCATCCACCCATCATCAGTACTTACACGGAAATCAACGTAACGTGTTACAGAAGCAAGAAATATCAACTGGAAGGATATTTCTTGAAGTTTTTTTTTGATCCAATGAGAACTCTCTCACATTAAATGCACACAGATCAGGGGAAGAAAAAGAAGCAACAAAGCATGCAGTAGTCTGACATATAGGGCTACGATGTGACATACTTGCGGCTAAGTTGAGAAAAGCAGCACGTCTCTAGCACGTGATTTCATCAACTGATCAACATATAAGCAAAGGAGTTCTCATTACAAAAATACAAAGATTGAATCTATCCAACAGAACAAACAAACAAAGCACACAACACTAGGAAGCTCAGAAATATATTTCTTGAGAGATTTATTTTTCAGAGAAAGTTTTCGTAGCTAGTGAGTGTGAGAAGCTGTGAATTTTATTTGCAGAAATTGTAGCTGTAAATCACATTTGTGATTATACAGATTTCCAGAAAAACCCCAAGTTTTAATATAACTATTTTAACTTGAATCTGTGTGTTCATTTCTTATAGTTTTTCTGTTTGTTACAACTGTTTTCCAATGAGCACTTTTAAGTTTAAAAGAGCAAAAAGTTTCAGGTGTTTGTATTCATCCCCCCCTCCCCCCCTTCTACAAACACTTGTGCTTATATTGCACTAACAATTGGTATCAGAGCCTCTTAGCAGATTTCACTTGCTAAAAACGATCATTATCTATGGCCAACAAAGCTGGAAACAGTAAAGTCCCCATGTTGGAAAGGGGCAAATACTTCTTCTGGAGACAAAGAATGATAGTTCATCTTAGAGCTATTGATGATGAATATTTGCAGATTCTAGAAGAAGGACCTCACGTTCCCAAGAAGCTCATTCCAATAGAAGTCGTTAATGGAGTCAGTATTCCTGAAAAGCTTGTCCCAAAGACAATTGACAAAATGACGATAGAGGAAAGAGAAAAGGTAAAAAAGGATCTTAAAGTCACTGGGATCTTGTATAATGGTTTAGACGATGATATGCTGAATAGTATCATGAATCTTACAACGTCTAAATCTATATAGGATACCATACAAATCCTTTATGATGGTACTGAGGAAGTGAGGGAAAATAAATTGCTGCTGTTGACACAACAGTATGAGTGGTTCACAATGAAGAATGGTGAAACACTCACTAAAATGTTCGACAGATTTAACAGGTTGGTAAATGATCTGACATTATATGGGAAGGCTTATGCTAACAAGGATGTGAACAGAAAGTTCATGAGAGCCCTTCCCATATCATGGGATCCTAAGACAACAGCCATCAGGGAATCCAAGGACATGAATCTTCTAGACTTGGATAGGTTGTATGGTACTCTCAAGACATATGAACTAGAGGTTCAACAAAGATCTGAAATGTCAGGGGATACCAGAAAGCTTAAATCTGTAGCCCTGATGGCTGCCACGAAGGATAAACAAGAAGCAAGGCCAAGTGTCTTGATGAAGCAGCAACTAGAAGATGCTGACATAGAATGGGACAAAGAAGCTGACTTCAAGGAGGAAGAATATACTCTGGAAGAGTTAGAGGAGTTGGATGAAACCATGGCCTTTCCTGCAAAAAGGTTTTCCAAGCTGAAATTCCAAAAGCCTTCGGGATCTAAAAGATTTTCAGCAAGGAAACCCAGTAGCACGAAAAACTTTATTGACAAATCAAGAATAAAGTGCTACAAATGCAATGAGCTGGGTCACTGGGCTGACTCTGATGAAGAAGAAAATGAAGAGTATGTCAACCTAGCCCTGATGGCCTCATCCACTGACAGTAGCAGTTCGCAGGTAAGCCTCGAAATTTCCTCTAACATGTCTAAAACTGATTATGTTAAAACTGTTAAGGAAATGGCTTGTGAGATAAAGGATCTCTATGATACCCTGAGGAGTGCAGTAGCTGAAACTGAGAGAGTGCAGAAAATAAATAAACATTTATCTGCTAGGAACACTCTTTTAGAATTAGAAAACTCCAGACTTGAGAGTCTTGAAAAAGAACTCTCAAGGACTAAAAATCTTCTTGACTGTGCTATCAAAAGAGAGGAATGGACCTCGAATCTTCTTAGTCAAGAAAGGGAAGTCATTAAGAGATGGAGTGAGTCTAGTAGGAAACTAGAGGATCGTTTGAAAAGTCAGAAATCTGATCCAAAATCTGGTTTGGGCTTTGAAGAAACTCAAGTGCAACAACCTCCCATTGAGGTTGAGATGGCAGCTAGCTTTGGAAAAAGGCCAATACAACCTATCAAGTTTGTTAAGGCAGACACAAAGCTAGAATTAGGGAATGTTTTCCCAGTAAGTGAAGCTTCCACTAGTGGTGGGAGAGGCAAGAAACTTATTCTTGCCAAAGCACTCAACCCTCCAGTTATGAAAGAACTAGACCGTGCATCAGTGGATACACAGTCGTTAGGGGAAAGAGTGCATCAGGCTGTAGTAGCCCGTTAAGGGAAAAAGGCCTGTCAGGGGAAAGCAAGAAGAATAGAAATGGTAAGCTAGGTGTTAATAAAACTAGCAATTATTCTTCCATTCATGAAGCCCCTATCTGTGTCAGCATCTTCTAATTGTTGCTTTATCAAGACACTTGGTCTTGCTTCTTGTTTGTCCTTCGTGGCACCCATCAGGGCTACAGATTTTAGCTTCCTAGCATCCCCTGACATTTCAGATCTTTGTTGAACCTCAAGTTCATATGTCTTTAGAGTGCCATAAAGCCTATCCAAGTCTATAAGATTCATGTCCTTAGATTCCCTTATGTCTGTTGTCTTAGAATCCCATGATATAGGAAGGGCTCTCATAAACTTTCTGTTCACATCCTTGTTAGCATATGCCTTCCCATATAATCTCAGGTCATTTACCAACCTGTTAAATCTGTCGAACATCTCAGTGAGTGTTTCACCATTATTCATTGTGACCCACTCATACTGTTGTGTCAACAACTATAATTTATTTTCTCTCACTTCCTCGGTACCATCACAAAGGATTTTTATGGTATCCCATATAGATTTAGACGTTGTAAGATTCATGATACTATTTAGTATATCATCGTCTAAACCACTATATAGGATCCTAGTGACTTTAAGATCCTTTTTCACCTTTTCTCTTTCATCTATCGTCATTTCGTCAATTGTCTTTGTGACAAGCTTTTCAGGAATACTGACTCCATTAACAACTTCTATAGGAATGAGCTTCTTGGGAATGTGAGGTCCTTCTTCTAGAATCTGCAAATATTCTTCATTAATAGAATCTTAGATGAACTATCATTCTTTGTCTCCAGAAGAAGTATTTGCCCCTTTCCAACATGGGGACTTTACTATTTCCAGCTTTGTTGGCCATAGATGATGATCGTTTTTAGCAAGTGAAATCTGCTAGGAGGCTCTGATACCAATTGTTAATGCAATATAAGCTCAAGTGTTTGTAGAAGGGAAGGGGGGGGGATGAATACAAACACCTAAAACTTTTCACTCTTTTAAACTTAAAAGTGCTTACGGGAAACAACTGCAATGAACAGAAAAACTATAAGAAATGAACACACAGATTCAAGTTAAAATAGTTGTATTATAACTCGATGTTTTTCTGGAAACCTGTAGAATCACAATTGTGATTTACAGCTACAAATTTTGTGAATAAATACACAGCTTCTCACACTCACTAGCTAAGAAAACTTTTCTCTGAAAAAACAAATCTCTCAAAAGATATATTACAGAGCTTCCTAGTGTTGTGTGCTTCTATATTTGTTTGATATGTTGGATAGATTCAATCTCTGTGTTATGTTGTAATGACAACTCTGTTGCTTATATGTTGAACAGTGGTTAAAATCACGTGCTTGAGACGTGCTGTTTTTCTCAACTTAGCCGAGAGTATGTCACATCGTTGCTCTATGTGTCAGACTGCTGCATGCTTTGTTGCTACTTTTTCTTCCCCTGATCTATGTGCATTTAATGCGCAAGAGTTCTTGTTGGACCAAAACAAATTTCAAGAAATATCTTTCTAGTTGATATCTCTTGCTTTTGTAACACGTTACGTTGATTTCCGTGTAAGTACTGATGACGGATGCATACTGTCATTACGATCCACTGACTACCAGCCCTGATGGACTTTGATCAGTGCTTCTGGATCCCCTGATACTTATTGACTGGATCAGGGCTTCAACCTTCACTAGAGTTTCACTCAGTGCTTCTTGATCCTGATGGTTATGACTGACGGTATACACTGATGGCTTCCACTGATGCCATGTTGGTCATTCCCCCTAACGGGTTACCCTGATGGGTTGGCCTGACACTGACATGTCCTGAAGTGTTTCCCTAACGGGTTGGTCTGCCTTCATCATCCCCTAACAGGTTTCCCTTGATTGGTTCCCCTGATGAGTTCCCCCTGATGGGTTCCCCCTAATCGGTTTCCCCTGACGGTACTTAATCAAAGTAACTTTGTTTAGAATATCTGATGTGCGGAATACTTTGACTGTTAACAAGGAACATCAGACATTCTTCTTCACTTTGTCAAGTCCTTTGGATATTCCATTTTCTGACTTGCCTTGTGAAGTTATTGACCATCCACTGATGAATAGTTTATCATAAGTGGATACAAAACTTGTGTTGATCTTAAGGTTTATAAGATACCTCAAGTATTTACAGTTGCACAATTTATTACATAATCATCATCATCATAATTTAAGTCTAACAGCTGTTTATTCTTGTTGTGCTTCATGACATCTCTCCCCCTTTTTGATGTCATCAGCCATTACGGGGAGAAATTCAATCAGCTTGTTGAGAGTCAGCTGGAGTTGCTCGAGTCTACGCTCCATTTTTGTCATTATGGAGTCAAAAGAAGAATCAGCAGGAGGAACCATTGCACCAGCAGAGTTTTCAGAAGGAAGTTTTGCTAAAACTTTATCCAATTTGGCTTCAAGTTTAGCAAACTTCCTTGAAGATTTGGAGGATTTCTTAGAAGATTTGGATGCAGCAGGAGATGCCTTTGAAGGATAAAGATCTTCAAGTCTTGCTGGAACAGTACACCTTCGAGCACCAAAAGTGCGAATGCGGGCACAAGAAAGGTCTTCTGATACAACAGTAGAAGGAATGTACTCAGCAGAAGCCGGAATGTCAGCAGCAGTGATGATTGGGAAATTGTGTTTGCGCATGTCCATCCTTAGCCAATGAGCAAAAGCAGCTGTCGTGTCCTCTGCAACAGGAGCATCCTTGATCATAATCCATGCGGCCCAAAGATTTGTGATAAAGGCCAAAAAGTTTAGTACCTTTCTGAATGTGTCAGAGATTGTCTGCATGGTCATGCCACTCCATAGGCAATGAAGAAGAGGCAGAAATAAGATGAAATTAGCAGGATTAATGTTGGCGAAAACATCATCATTGAAAGTTAGCCACTGTGATAGGCTGTCTTCTGAAATTTCGGAAGGAATGATGTCTTCTTCCACTTGCATCCAAGTAGTTTCGTATAGTCTACGAATATTTTCAACAGATGTGTCCTTGGTTTTTTCAGCAAGCAACCATTCTTCAAAATGCTCATATAGAACAATCTCCTTTTCAGTGCGCTCATAATGGGTTGTGTGCCTTACTGGTGCATTAAAGCCCAGTTCCTTTAACCTCTTCAAAAGGATTCTTCGAAAGTACCTGACTGTGAGGTCAAGATCAAAGTCCAGCAGGCAATAATCATTTTCAAGTTCAATGCTAGGGTCTTCACTACGATGTCGTTGGATGATTCTGATGGCAGCAGCATGTACCTTGGCCTCTTTAGCATGGATTTCAGTTTCTTGTGATTGCTCCCCCTCAACAGCAGGCAGCTCTTTAGCAACAATATCAACAATGTCAATTTCTCCTTCAGTTTCCTCCCCCTCGGCAGACATCCTTGCTGGTGAAGATTTACTGGGTCCTTCTTGGATGTGCGCAGCAAGGTATGCCTTTGGATCCAAGTCTGCTTCTTCAGCATCTTGCACCAGTAGAGCTCTGATGGCTTTCTTTTACTGCAGTTCCATTCTTCGTTTTAGAGGAATATCATCAGAGCCATCTTAATCACTACTGCTCGATTGTGGGATTTGTTTGGCTTTTCCTTTGCCCTTCCCAATAGAGTATTGTCTTTTTGGAGAGGCAACAGGTTCACGGATAGTAAAACCCGGAAGTACCAGTCTCCTTGCTACAACAGGTTCAGAAGGGATCTCTTTTCTCGGGACTTCTGCGGATTTATCAGTTGTTTGTACTTCAGCAGCAATGTCCTTTGCTTATGGTGGTGTTGGAAGTTGTGTTGGAACTATTGTTGTTTGCTGTGCGGTTGGCTCTGCTAGGAACACTGCTGATTGATCAATTTCAGCAGTGTCATAAGTAGGAGGGGGACTCTCCTTGTTTGCACAATGTAACATGATTTCCATTTCCACTAGCCCGGTTACGGAGTCTAAAGAATCAGCAGACTATAAGACCTTCGTAAGCTCTAATACTTCAGTAGGTGTAGTCGGTTCAGCTGCTAATAAAATGTTAGCAATGGGTGTCGGCTGATAAGCAGCGAGAACGGCCTCTGTGACTGAGTCAATTTCTTAGAAGAGCTCATTGGATGAACTCTTCTAATCAGCAGCAGCAGCCGTAGTTGGCGACTTGTTAACAAGGACGTAGTTGTCTATCTCATCAAAAATTTCATCACCTGCTGACACTTCCGTGATTGGAACGGCTGTAGAAATGTCTTGTTGATCGTCCGAAGGAGGCTCAACGTCTGATCCTCCAGCAGTAATGGCTTCAGCAGCCGAATCTTCATCGTATAGTTCCATGAAGAACTCATACATCTCTCTTTTTTCGAACCCAAGAGTGTTAGGGTCAAAGTTCAGGTCAGCAGTTGTGGCCTTGGTTTTCTTCTTAGGCCGTTGAATTTGTGCAGGGGCTCTTCTCTTCCTGCTGGGTTTGACAGTAGGAGTTGAGGTAGATGGAGGAGGTTCTTGTACATCCTACTGGTCCTCAGCAAGGTCTTCAATGAGATCTGCTGACTTCTTTGTTCTTCTCTCAGTAGCAACGCATGTAAGAGCAGCAGGATTCCTTCCATAGTTTTTCAAGATGGAGGGGTTGATAATTTTGCTCTTGATCAGCTTCTTGTGACTGGTCCCTGCTGGGAAGTTCACTCCAAGAATTCCTCTTAGCAGCAGGGACATAGTTCGTCCATGTCTGATCTTAGTTTTCCTCTTGCTGGAGAACGACTCATCAAGAACTTCAAAGAAAGATTGAGCCCAGTTGATTTGCTCACCCATTTTCAGTAGCGATACCAGAGATATAACCCTTGTTGATGCCTCGTCCTGGGAGGTGAACTTACACACCAAGGTCTTGTGTAAAACGTCCATCAGAAAATCCCATTTCTTTGGGAAGACTTTCCTCTTCTTGTTGCTGTGGATTTTCATGTACCCCAGATCAGCAAGTACAACAGGGGTGACGGTAGGTGGAGTCAGCAAGCCTTGACTTGGCATTTGAAGATTTGTAGCGATGCTTGCTGGAGTAATGAGGACAATCTGTCCATTTACTTGTCCAATAATACTATTGTCTCGGACTTGTATCCTTGAGCAGAATTCTCTAATTGCTTCTTCATAGATGGGTGAATCATCAGAAATGGCGTAACGTATCCCGCTGTTTCTCAGCAGGGTTAACTTCAGTGATTTCTTCATCTTGGATATCAACAAAGGATTCCAAGTCTATGATTGACTAGGACTCGATCCTATCAAGCCACTTTGCCAAGTCTACTAAAGGTAATCGAAAAACTTGGTCGGAGGAGATTTACGGAAGAGTATCAGAAGGGTTTTTAGAGAGTGGTTCTAGAGAGGGATCAGAGCGATTTCGTAGGTAAAAAGTTTTGAAAAGGGATGAAAAAGAGTTTATATAGGATGTAAAAAGAAGTTGAAGGGTTTAGAGAGTGGTAACTGATATGAGAAGGGGAAGAGTTAGTGGGAGATGAAAACGTGGGTAGTGGTGAGAATTAATTACCGAAATGACAGCAGTCGTAAAAGATCATGGGGCAGAGTGGCATTAATTGTGGAGAGAGAAAATTTACGGCTATATATGATGACCTATTTTTTCGGCGGTAATGATGGAAATGAGCAGACTTGCTATAGCACGCCTTTCCTAATGTGGAAGGATAAACATGAACTTATCCTGCTTAAGGACAACAGGAGTTCCCATTGATTAACATCAGCAGTCTTTAACTTGGTCTTCAAAGGGCGCCGTTGAGAGGCCTTCCCTTTTCTTGAAATTTTCAGCAGATAATGTTTGGATTGCCATTTCAGTAGGCAGTCACTCAGCAGCATCTTTAATGTTTCAGTAGGAGTTTACATGGTTTCTGAAACCACTCTTTTGTCTGGACGCCTCCCCTTCTTTTTTTTTTGAGATTTTTAGCTGGGTCTGCGTTTATTAGCAGGGACTTGATCAGCAGCTTCTTAATACATTTCAGTAGTGAAATGTGTTCTTCAGCAGGATAACTATCCAATCAGCAGTATCTTTTTATCCTAAGTAAATTGTGCTAAGAACTCAAAGTCCTTGCTTATGAGACAAATAAGTTAGTACAACAAATATCTACTCTAAATTCAACATGCCTAGTTCACTTATTAATTTATTAAAACGGTTTTCATCCAAGAGTTTTGTAAAAACATCTGCTAATTAATTTTCAGTAGGAATATAATTTATCTCTATAGTACCTTGCTGAACGTGATCTCTAATGAAATGATGCCTTATATCTATATGTTTAGTTCTAGAATGTAAAACAGGATTATAAGCAATGGCAACAGCACTAATATTATCACAAAGTATAGGGATAAACTTGAAATCAAACCCGTAGTTAGCAAGTTGGTTTTTCATCCATAAAATTTGTGCAACACACCTTCCTGCTGAAATGTATTCAGCTTCAGCAGTGGATGTTGATATAGAGTTTTGCTTCTTGCTGAACCATGAAACAAGTCTTCCTCCTGAGAACTGGCATGTTCCACTTGTGCTTTTCCTATCGATTTTACATCCAGCAAAGTCCGCATTCGAGTATCCAGCAAGGTCAAAGTTAGAATCGTTAGGATACCATATTCCTAAGTTGGGAATTCCTCTGAGATATCTGAAAATTCTCTTAACATAAGCTAAATGTGATTCCTTGGGGTTAGATTGAAAACGTGCACAAATACATGTAGCAAACATAATATCTAGTCTACTAGCAGTTAAGTACAACAAGGATCCGATCATACCTCTATAGCTTGTTATATCTACGGATTTACCTTGCTCATCTTTGTCTAACTTTGTTGTTGATGACATGGGAGTTTTCATTGGACTTGCTGATTCTAATCCAAACTTCTTAAGCAAGTCTTTAGTGTACTTCGACTGACTTATGAATATTCCATCACCTCTTTGCTTAATTTGAAGTCCTAGGAAGAAGTTCAGCTCTCCCATCATGCTCATCTCAAATTTACTCTGCATAAGTTTAGCAAATCTTGCACAAAGTTTTTCATCAGCAGGACCAAAGATTATATCATCTACATAAATTTGTACTAGCAATGTTTTATCTTTATGCTTTTTAATGAATAGAGTAGTGTCTACTTTACCTCTGCTGAAACCTTCATCAATTAAAAAGGAAGATAAAGTATCATATCATGCATGTGGAGCTTGCTTAAGACCATATAAAGCTTTATCAAGCTTATATACATGATGAGGGTTGGCATGATCAGCAAAGCCTAGGGGTTGCTCCACATAGACTTCCTCCTAAAGTTCTCCATTCAGAAATGCACTCTTGACATCCATCTGAAACACCTTGAAGTCTTGATAAGCAGCGTAAGCAAGAAAAATCCTTATGGCTTCAAGTCTTGCTACTGGAGCAAAGGTTTCATCATAGTCGATGCCTTCCTCCTGAGAGTAGCCCTTAGCCACAAGTCTTGCCTTGTTCCTTGTGATGATTCCATCTTCATCCATCTTGTTTTGGAACACCCACTTGGTGCCAATTATTGCATGATTCCTTGGCCTGGGAACAAGATTCCAAACTTTGTTCCTGCTGAATTGGTTTAGCTCTTCTTGCATAGCAAGGACCCAATCAGCATCAGCAAGTGCATCCTCGATTTTCTTAGGTTCCATTTGAGATAGGAAGCTTAAAACACTACTTTCATTTTGAGCAGATCTTCTTGTCTTTACTGAACTTGTAGGATTTCCAATTATCAAGTCTTCTGAGTGAGACTTGGTCCATTTCATCCTTCTTGGTAGATCTGTTCGAATATCTTGTTGTCTCAGTTCCTCCAAGTTGGGTTCATCATCTTTTACTTTAGCAGGGGCGTTATCCAATGGTGCAATGTGCTCTGAAGGTTTTTCAGAAGGATCTTCCTTGGTTTCTGCAGCCTGTTGATTCTTATTTTGTTCCTGCTCAGCTATAAGAGGGAGTGAACCACTTGGTTCCTCATGGTTAGTTTCATCAAAAACTACATGGACTGACTCTTCTACTGTTAGAATTCTTTTATTAAAGATACGAAAGGCTTTGTTGTAAGTAGAGTATCCTAAAAAAGTATCTTCATCGGATTTAGCTTGAAACTTAATTAGATACTCCTTACCATTATTATGAACATAGCATGGGCAGCCAAAGACTTCGAAGTAGCTTATGTTTGGTTTCCTTCCTTTCCATAGCTCGTATGGAGTCTTGATTAAGGTTGGATGAATAAGTAATCGATTTTGAGTATAACAAGCAGTGTTCACTGCTTCTGCCCAGAAGTACTTCAGAAGTCTAGCATCAGCAAGCAATGTTCTTCCAGCTTCTTCCAAAGTTCTATTCTTTCTTTCAACCATTCCATTTTGTTGTGGAGTCCTTGGTGCATAGAAGTTATGAAAAATTCCTTGCTCATCACAGAACTCAGTGAATCCTCCAAAGTCAAACTCTTTTCCATGGTCGCTTCTTACTGACTTGATTTTGAGTTCCCTTTCATTTTGCACTTGTCTGCTGAACTTCTCAAACTCTACTAATGCATCATTCTTGTGAGCAAGAAATAATGCCCATGTAAATCTTGTGAAATCATCCACAATAGTGAACTCATATTTCATTCCACCAAGACTATTTGATATAGGGCCAAACAAATCGAGATGTAATAGTTGGAGGGGCATAAAGTTTGATTTTTCAAGTTTGCTTAAGAAAAAAACTTTTTGTTTGCTTACCAAATTGGCAAGCCCTACAAGGTTTTTCTTTTTCAAATGAAAACTTAGGTAAACCTCTTACAAGATCTTTAGCAGCGAGTTTTGAAATCGTTTTAAAATTTAAGTGTGAAAGTCTCTTATGCCATAACCAACTAGCATCTGCTAAAACTTTAGCAATAAAACAGGTTGTTTGAGTAAGATTTAACTTAGCCAAATCAACTACATAAACATTCCCATTTCTTGAGCCAAAAAGCTTCAGAGAATTTGTTTGAAGATCTCTTACTTGACATTGGTTGTCTAAGAATGTGACCTTATGCCCTTTGTCGCACAACTGACTTCTTAGCAAGTTGTGCTTGAGACCCTCCACGTAAGCAACCTTGTTGAAGCAGACTATCTCATTTCCTGCTGAATCATATCCCTTTGTTCTTCCAGCACTATTATCTCCAAAGATCACTTGCAGTCCTTCCTTTTCTTTGAAATCGGTGAGCAAGGCTTTATTTCCAGTCATATGTCTTTGAATATCCACTGTCCAAGTACCAAATTTGTTCCTTGCTCACAACCTGCAAAACATAAGCAGTCACTTTCGTACCCAGCAAGACTTGGGTCCATTTAGGTTAGTACCCTTGGGGTCCTATACTTGTCTCATTTTTGGTTTTTGAGACGAACCAGTATAGTAAGGGTCAGTAAGGTAAAGAGAAGCTATGTGACCAATCCTATAGCAACGATAGCATCTTAAGTGCATCATGTTGTGATGTGTGTGCTGCTTACCTCTTCTCTTAGGTTGAGGTGGTTTCCAGTGTTTGCTCATAACCCAACCTTTGCTAAATTCCAAATTCCTCGCATGGTTGTAACGATGAACAGGAGGAACATGGTTCTTGCTAAACTTTCCACCCTTGGTCTGTTTAGCACCATGTCCTTGCTTATAGTTACGGTCAACAGGGAATTTGTTCTTTAGCAAGGCAACATTTTTGTTACCTTTGGTTGTAGCAAGAGGTTCACACGCTGCTGAACAAGTAGAGATTGTTCTGCTGATTGATTCAGCTTCACTTTCTCCACTACATTCAGCAGGAACTTCGCAAGTTCCAGAACCAATTCCACTTCGATCTAGCCAGCTTCTTTGACTTTTCAACAAAGCACAAGCATTTGAAGAAGATTTGTTCCAAGTGGAGATTATAGAAGTTAATTCCTCAACTTGGGAGGCTAACTTAGACTCTCTTTCTTGAGAGTCTCTGAGATGCTTTCTAAGCAGAGTCCTCTCATCATCAGCAACAAGTAACTCCAAATTCTCAGCTTGCACATTTTCAAATGTAAGCAAGATCTCAGAGTTCTTACTCCTTAGTTGATCAGACTCTGCTGAAGCAATCTTCTATATCTATACCACTGAGATGCAATATCCTTAAGCAAGGAACGCAACTCAGCTTCAGAAATATCAGGAGAGTCAAAATCAAATACCTCAGTAAGGTCGACTTCCTTGCTTATCTCAAATTCTCTAGCCATTAAGAAAAGGTTGGCTGTTTCAGGTCCTGAGTCTTCTGAGTCACTTTCACTCTCACTCCATAACTTTTCAACAATAAGACCCTTGTCTTTCTTGAAGTTTGTAGGATTGTTCTTATGCTGATACTTCTTCTTATAATATTCATTTCCCTTGCTTTTATCATTAGCAGGGAATTTCTTCTCCTCTCTTACTGAATTTCGACAGTCAGCAGCGTAGTGGCCCAGCTTCTTGCAATTGTAGCATAGATCCTTTGATGAATCTCTCTTACTGTTCCTTGCATTTCTTCTGAAATTTCCTCGATCTTTCCTCATGAACCTTCTGAATTTTTGGGCTAGCATAGCCATATCTTCATCACTATCAGCAGACTCTGAGTCAGAATCTACTTGTTGCTTAGGCTCAGCAGCCTTCATATAACTCCTCTATCTTTCCTTCTTGGCTCAAATGTAGCCTCTCTCTGAGCTAACTTCATTTCATATATAAGCAGGTTTCCGTAGAGTTGCTGGAGGTCAGTAGTGTGTAAGTTTCTCAATTCCTTGACAGCAGTGGTCTTAGGATCCCACTGTCTTGGTAATGATCTCATAAATTTGAGATTTATGTCCTTTATGTCATAGATTTTTCCTAGAGCACGTAGATTATTGAGTAGTACAGTAAATCTTTCGTACATTGTAGTGAGATTCTCCCCCTGCTGCATGCTGAACATTTCATACTGTTGAATAAGCAAGGATTGCTTATTTTCTCTGACTTCTATTGTTCCTTCGTTTAGAACCAGCAAGGCATCCCATACCTCTTTAGCAGTGGTGCAGTTGGATACACTTTCAAACATTTCCTCTTCAAGAGCCATGAAGAGAATGTTCATTGCCTTCTTATTGTATCCTACCATCTTCTTTTCCTCATCAGTCCATTCCGTTCTTTTCTTAGGAACCAGTTTGTTCGGATCATCAGTAGTAAGTTTTTCGGGTATGTAAGGTCTAACTTTGATTGTTTCAAAAAGCTCTTCATCAATAGCATCCATGTACACCTGTATTCTCAACTTCTAGTTAGCAAATCTATCTCTGGTGCACATGGGGGGTCTGCCACCGAAATCACTTCTTAAAGCCATTTTAAGATTTTGAGTTAGGGTCCTCTCAAGCTGTAAAACTTAGCAAAGAGTGCTTAAGCTCTGATACCACTTGTTAGGTCCCGAAGGGTAAAAATATTAGAAGGGGGGTTGAATAGTGTTTTTCAAAATTTAAGTCTTGCTTAGAAAACTTTACTAATTTAAACGCTTCTTGCTTATATAAAAGAGTTTCTTATATTTTGAAAAGATTTAGCAGCGGAATTTGTTTAAGAATAGCACCCCTTAGTTTTTATAGAAAAGTTAATGGCTAAAAGGAGCAAAACCAGTAAGTCTTAGCTGAGAGAGTTCAGCAGTGACTTAAGCAAATCACAGAATAAAGCAAATAAGCAATATGAAAGATAAGTAGGAATAGAGAGAGGCACGAGAGTTTTTATAGTGGTTCGGTCTAAACCTACTCCACTCTTCTTCTCTTTTACTTGAGAAGGCTATCATTAAAACTTGTTCACACAGAACAATCAGCATGGAGACACTTGGTCCGAATTACACTAGGTCACTTAGAATAATTTAGTCACACAGACTATAAGCAGATTAATAAAAATCTAGTTTGCTTTCCTCTAAGCAGAGAGCTCCTTGTTGAGCAGATAAGAAAGCACTTGTTCAAGCTTTTTGATGTCTCTTGCTGAAGTCTTTAATATGTCAGAGTGTCAGAGCATTTTTGGTTGTTCAGTAGTCATAAATGAAATCTATGACTTCTATTTATACTTCTCCAGAAATTCTATCCGTTAAAAGTTTGAAATAGATCTGTTGGAGTTGTACCATCTTTGATGTGATTCGAACCTTTATGGTTGTCATTGCTTAGTTCAAAAAGGTAGTCGTTATTTTGTCTTCTAGTGCCTTTTTGAAAACCCTTCTAGAAGTTGACTAAGCAGGTCCAAAGATAGCCTTTTTTCTGACAACTTTACTTGGACTCAGCAGAGGGATCTTGCTCACATCAGTCCTTGCTTATTTCCATTCTAAGCAGGACTGGACTTGGAATATTTTTCATGTCTTCATAATCTTTCTTGATCAATGAGCAGAGTTTTCAAAAGTGATCAAAACCTTATTTAACTAAAAATTATATCCACCTGACATGTTGGATATTTTTCTAAGTCCTTTTATAACATTTAAGCAAGGACTATATTACATCATCAATTCTTCATATAAATAAATAAATAATCTTTTAAACAATATTATATAAGTAGGGGTGCATCAACAAAAATCAATGAAGAATTATATAGAAAATCCAAAAGAAATCAATGATTTAGTATTGATAATGAAAAAATAACACATTATTTATTATCAAATTTAGTAAAAACAAAAACTTAATAAATGAACGATATAACGTCAATAATTCATAACTTCGGTGCTCACAACTTTAAGTTCAATTACAATAGTAAAATTAATATATTATCTAAATTTGAATACTAATAAAAAACATGAAAAACTATTGTTATATGTCTCTGCATTATAAAATTAAAACAAAAATTAATAAAAATCCAAAATATGAATCACTCAACTTATGTTTAAAGGTTTTTTGTGTTGATTATAGGTGTGATCAAATATCTAGATTTTGTATTAAAGTCCCAACTTGAGGAATATTACCCGTTTATTATAAAGTTTAAATATATAAAAATAATAAAATGGATAACTCATGATACCCATAAATAAATCGAAAAGTGCCGTCCTATGCACGACTAGTTTAAAAACAACAAACCAGCGGCGTCTCGTGATGCGCAAGAAAATTCATCACCGTACATTTCCTTGTAATCGAACGATCAAAATCAAATCTATCACTCTCATATCTCACTCCCACCATCCCACTATAAATAACCAACCCACCCTTTTCTGGGAGGAACTAATTTGTACCGATTGTCTGATTCATCCGTGGAATATGCAAGGATGTTAATTTCATTAGAATTCGATATTATTTGTATAATTTTAATTTTAATGGAATTGATTATTTGGATTTTATAGAGTTAGGATAGAGTATAGATTTACCTTTTCACCTCATCTAATTTCGACTCCATCTCATTTATATATAAAATATATTTTATAATGATTTTAAAAGATTTTATATAAAAAATAAATAAAAAAACAAAGAAAAAAAGAAATATATTAAATTTAAAAATATTATTCGGAGAGGTGTCGCAGGCGGGATGGAGACGGTATAGACATTAACGGGGTAAGACGGGTTTGAGTGACTAATAGACATTAACGGGATAAGACGGGTTTGAGGAACTATATATTTTTAATTGGTAGGGTTTGAGAACGATTCTTCCATCTCATACTCGTTTCGTTGTTATGTCTAATAATATATATTAAAAAATTGACAAGTGTTTATTTTTTAATTTTTTATAAATAAAAATTAAAATCATATTTAAAAAGTATTAAACATTGCAACGGGATAAGTATGAAATGGGTCTCATACCGTTAGCGTTTTTACCAAACTCGTCTCGTCTCCGATCCGTTACCCATAATTATTTTTTAATTTAATTAATTAAAAAAATTATATTTTTTTATATTATTTTATTACAAAATCTTTTAAATTTATTATAAAATATATTTTATATATAAATAAATCAAAATTCGAGTTAAATGGGGTAAGATAGTAAATTATATATATTACCATAGTTCTAAAAAATTTAAATAATTAAATCTATTAGAATCAAAATTTAATAAAATATTAAGGATTGAGATGAAATTATGGACCTGCGGTCGGAGCTACGGTCGGAACGGGAATGAAAGAGAGTTTGATACAATAAAACGGATCCCGCTTTTCTTCATTTTTCAGAAACAGAAGAACAAGTTGAGAAGAAAACATATATAGAAATAAATCACTACTCTATTCCGCTAAAACTAAATAAATCACTACTCTATTCCGCTAAAACTATCATTTACAATGGTGACGATTAAGGCCGTTAAAGCTCGTCAGATCTTCGATAGTCGTGGAAATCCCACAGTCGAAGTAAGTTCATCTGTGTATGAATTCAATTTCTTCAATTTGTTTCAATTTCTGCTTCGCATTAAATCGTTAGCAAATCAGTTTTCGTAGAACTAGGGTTTGTATTAAGGTGTGTGATTTAAATTTCAGGTTGATGTTACTCTTTCTGATGGAACATGTGCCAGGGCCGCCGTACCGAGTGGTGCTTCTACTGGTGAAACTTCTCTACTTGCCATAACTCTCTCTGTATGCTATTATAGATGTATTGTTGTATTTGAAGAAATGCTTAAGCTGTTTGTCGTATTTTGGTAATTTTAAGGTATATATGAAGCTCTAGAATTGAGAGATGGAGGATCAAATTACCTTGGAAAAGGTGTTCTCAAGGTTTGAATCTATTCATTTTCCCTAAAATTTTCAGATGCAGTCTAAGTTTGAAGCGGTGAAAGTTCGCTAATTATCTACATTGTGTGAAATATATGATCATGTTAGTGAATCAAGTTCACTGGAGTTGAAATGGCTATCAGGATGTATGATAGATTAGGCAAGTACTATGTTTTACCATATCTACCCTCATTGTAGATAACTATATTTCCACCTACAAACTCTGTAAATAAGTCCATATGTGAATACAAACGGTAGACATCTTATATCTGTGTTAGTGGATAGATAATTGTTGGAAATGTTAGGATTGTGCAGTTTTCTTTTATGGACTTCTTGTTAGTCCTAATTCTATTCTAGACTTGCTACTGCCATTTCAATTTATGAAGTTCTAGTTTTGTACTTAATTACATAAGCCATTTCAATTTACATAAGCCGTACGACATTAGCAAGGCAAACGCCACCAATTAATATTTGTAGGTGAATTTTACATTTGATGACATGGTAATGAATCGGATTTGATTTGTGTTTCAATGATGCAGGCTGTGGAAAATGTGAACTCAATTATTGGACCTGCATTGATTGGCAAGGTTTTGGGAACTTTCATCTATTTATGTCTGTTATTGAAGTTTAAATTCATATGATTAATTTTTTCTTCTGATCTACAAGAATAGGATGTCACGCTCATATATAAGCTTATAGTCCTAGTCAATTACAGGACCCCACAGAGCAGACCAAACTCGATAATTTCATGGTGCATCAACTTGATGGCAGGGGCGGACCCACAGGGGGTGCGTGGGGGGCCACGCACCCCCATTATTTAAAAAAAAAATTTTAAAAATTTAAAAAAAAATTTTTGAATTTTTTTTTTAAAAAAATGAAGTCTCGTCGAGGACAATTGTAATTTTTTTTTCTATAAACAGTTGTTGTAATTTTTTATGAATTGACTTTACAATGTCAAACTAGTGTTATGTATTATTCTCTCAAAAAAAAAAATTTTGGCACCCCCATTATTAAATATCTAGGTCCGCCCCTGCTTGATGGAACAGTTAATGAATGGGGTTGGTGCAAACAAAAGGTTTTGTATTTTGTTTTGTGATCTTAATAACGCGGCCTCAAATTTAAACCAACTTCCATAATGTATATGTAGTTCTGACTCTCGAGAATTTTTTCCTCATTTTTCCTTTTGATTATGGCAGCTTGGTGCAAATGCTATCTTGGCAGTATCACTTGCTGTTTGCAAAGCAGGAGCCATTGCCAACAAACTCCCCCTTTACAGGGTATTGAAGAGCTCCTACTCAATTCTTGTATCTTGCATTAATTTGACATATAATTACAAGCTGCAAATATGCTTATAGAGTTATATGCATTACCATGCTTAGTCACCGTTTGCTATATGCTTATATTTCTCTTGTTTCAACCATGCAGCACATTGCAAATCTTGCCGGGAACGACACACTAGTGCTTCCTGTTCCTGCATTTAACGTAATCAATGGAGGCTCACATGCAGGCAACAAACTTGCAATGCAGGAATTTATGATTCTTCCTGTTGGAGCTTCTTCTTTTAAGGAAGCTATGAAGATGGGTGTGGAAGTATATCATAATTTGAAAGTAGGTCTTGCTCCCCTTCACAACTATTATTCTATGCATTAATTCTCTGCGATAATGTTTATATATCTGCTTCCAGGCAGTTATAAAAAAGAAATACGGTCAAGATGCCACTAATGTCGGTGATGAAGGTGGATTTGCTCCTAATATCCAGGTCAATAATCATATGCATTGTTTATATTTCAAGACTTGTACCATGATTAGTTTTTTCTTGAATAATCAACCATGTTTTGTCCATTGCCGACAAATTTATGGAGTTTTTTTTTTGCTTTTGTTATGTGATTTATAGTGCTACTATAAATTGAACTTCTGAGCCGTCAACTTATTAGGTGTACTTGTTTATATTTAGGAAAACAAAGAAGGCCTTGAATTGTTGAAGACAGCTATAGCAAAAGCTGGATATACTGGAAAGGTAGATTTCTCAATTACTCACCTAAACATATTTCTTTACTAGCTCCATAGTCTGGACTTATGTATTGTGTTCTTTGGCAATTGGGTTCTGCTGCAGGTTGTGACTGGCATGGATTGCTGCATCAGAGTTTTATGATAACAAGGAGAAGACATATGACTTGAACTTCAAAGAAGAGGTTTCACTATCTCCAATACTATGTAACTAATTAACTATATTTGATACTAATTCAATTTTGCATGGTAGGCTAACTGCAATCTGGCTTTTCTTTCTGGTTGAACAAACGTAAAAAATTTATTCAAGCTGAGCAGATAATTCTATTCTGCAGAATAATGATGGATCACAAAAGATATCAGGTGATAGTTTGAAGAATGTGTACAAGTCATTTGAGACTGATTATCCAATTGTATCTATAGAGGATCCATTTGATCAAGATGACTGGGAAAACTATGCAAAGATGACTGGTGAAATGGGTGAGCCAGTGCAAATTGTTGGTGATGATCTCCTTGTCACTAATCCAAAGGTAAAACGAACTGAAACAATGTATAGTTTTTGTTTTGAGATGCAATGAGTGTTAGCTATTTGTGTGAGTGAGAGAGAGAAGCAAAACTAAAATTCAATTTATAAGGAGTATAATTTTTCACTTTATTTTCATTTTTAACTGCTCCAGCGTGTTGAGAAAGCAATAATGGAGAAGACATGTAATGCCCTCCTTCTGAAGGTACTTGCTCCTTTGGGCGTCCTTTCTCTTTTTATAGAGGTTCTTTTTTTGTCAAATCTTTAAATCTTTGATGGCCATGCAAACTGTTTATGAAGTGTCGCGGCAAGCCTCCAACTTTTCAGTAGGCTGACTGATTGATTTCTTTTCTCTCTAAGACGTAATATAAGCTATGAAATAGTAAGACTGCATCATCTCACTATTTTTCTAAGCTTATTCAGATTTATAAAGTTGTATCTGTCTGCATAGTTTTCATCTTTCACTAAGCTAATTCTAAGTTATAAACTAATGTCTTTATTTCAGGGAGTCTGACCCTAAATTGGTCTGTACATCGTAGGTGGCTTTCTAAAATATGAAACATATGATCTTTGTTAGACATTAATTTTGTTGCAATAAATTTCTTCCTAATTATATTTCACAGTTCGCCAAAATTTGCAAAAATCATATTCTTGTCTATCTGTTTCTACACTTACACTTCATTTTGTTTATTGTTCATATCAGTAGATCAATTTCTCAAACTGGTGATTTCTAATGACTTGTAAGTGACTTGCAGCCTAAATTGATAAAATCATTGCAACAAGTACCCTATCTGTTATAAGTCCTTAACATATTTAATTTCTGAACTCAATGTTTTATGACTCACACATTAAATTTCTGAACTCAGTGTTTTATGACTCACATTAAATTTCTGAACTCATTGTATTTATGATGCTGCAGGTGAACCAAATAGGTTCAGTTACTGAAAGCATTGAAGCTGTAAAAATGTCAAAACATGCTGGTTGGGGCATAATGGCTAGCCACAGAAGGTATGAGCTTTGTATTGCCTCTCTATATTCTCCTCCCTCCTCTCAAAAGAGAATGTGGGAAAGATAATATGTCCTATTGTATATTTGATCTAAAGTTTTGGTTTTTGGTTCAATGAGAACTTGCAAGTCCATGAATCGCACTGATATTTTTATCTTCTCTTCTTTTTATTTATTTATATTTAATTTTTTGTCTATTATAGCAGTGAAACTGAAGATACTTTCATTGCGGACCTTTCAGTTGGTTTGGCTACGGTAAGCCTCATGTAAAAATACTTCAATAATCTTACATCTCTTTCTCACTTTGTAATGTTTGACATTGTCAAGACCCGGTCAACAATATGAAGCTTCATCATCTGCTAATTCTTGCGTCTTTTTGGCATATAAACAAAGAGCATGATAAGTTTGTCGTAAAACTTATCCCATTTTTGAGTATGTTGAAGAACTACCTAGTTTTTCCAACAATATAGACTTTGTTTCCCAAACTCACAGGATAAGCATGATAAAGATAACTGTCAGTTTGTTATGACTTTTTTTTCATTTTCTATTTCTCTTTTAATCTATTGTGTTGATTTACTAACTAGTTTCTATGACCATATAGATTTTGTATCCCTTGAGATCATAGGATAACATAAAGTTAACTTGCTAGAGGGAACCCTCTTCTATTTCGTCCATTTTATCACCATGTCTCCCTGCATCAAATAATTGTGTCCCTCTTTATTTCACTTGGGTCTGAGCATCCAAGGTTTCAATATTTTGTTCCAAAGTTTTTATTGACTGTAACAGCCTTGTTCTTGTTGCCTGATTGTTTATTTTATTTAAAAACAGGGTCAGATTAAGACTGGGGCACCATGCCGATCAGAACGCCTTGCCAAATACAACCAGGTAAACTTTATAGCCTTTACATAGTTTTGGCCATTCATGAATATTTAAAGGGGATGCCCAGTGAAATTTTGCGTGTGACCTGGGAAAAGCAGTACTAAGGTAAACCCCATGGCTAGGACTTAGAAGTAGAAGAACAGCAGAACAACTTCGCTACTTCAGTTTGTCGCTCTTTCTTAGCAAAGGTTCCAATGGCAATACTAAGTGTGTTGGATATAAAGGATGATGATGATGATGATTATAATAAGTGCTATTGTACATGCTAATGGTGTATTATAAACCTTAGTATATTTGCACATGTTTTGCATTCACTGATGGACAAATTAGCCTTCAATGAATGAGTTACTCAACACTATGCAAGTCATCAGGGCAAAGCTCAAAAGAACTTGATAGTGTCCTTGGGATGTTTGTTGGTACTTAGACAAATCGAGTATTCCGCACTTCAAACATTTCAAGCCAATCGACAAAACTCAATGATCATAACACTTAGTACCCAAGGCATCAGTCAACCCATCAGGGGATCCATCAGGGAAGGCCTAAAGTACTAAGTCAGGTGATGACTTCGTCAAGGGAAACCGTCAGGGGAACCCATCAAGAGATGACTTCGAACAGTCAACCCGTCAGGGGAAGTTTGACCACGACACAAGTGAATAGTATCAGTGAAGAACAAAGGAATTGCTAAAAACTTTGTTAATGGAAGTCATTAGTGGATATAAGGTTGTTTCAACAAGGATTCAGCAACTTGATCAAGTCAATCAGGACGTGATACAAGGGGATCACTAAGTCCTGATAAAGTCAGTCAGGACTTAGCATCAGGGGATTTAGAAGCCCTGATCAAGTCAACCTTTATCTGATTTCAGGGGATCCAGTAGCATTGATCAAGTCGACCATAAAAGACTTGTCATCAGTGAGTTGTTTCAACCATATCCATTAGTCATCAAAACTTACACGAAGATTATTGAAGCTTGTCAAGGAAGCAAGAAATATAACTGGGAAGATATTTCTTGATATTTGGTGGTCAAATCATCTCTCTCAAACATTAAATGTTCGAAGATCAGGGAATGAAAAGTAGCAACTAAAGTCGAAAGCAGACTGACACAAAGGACAAATGATAGGACTGCTACGGCTACGGTTGAATTTGCAGCACGGCTAGCACGTGGTTTCACCAACTAATTTTCCACCTAGACGAGAGAGAGTATCTCACCAAATAAAAGTGTTACAGTGTAACACAACAACACAGAAGCACACAAACACTAGAGAAGCTCTGTAATATTTCTTGAGAGATTTATTTTTCAGAGAAAAGTTTTTTTATAGCTAGTGTGTGAGAAGCTGTAAATTTATTTACAGATTTGTAGTTGTTTGATCACATTTTGTGATTATACAGATTTCCATAAGTTTTAATATAACAATTAAAACTTGAATATCTTTGTGTTTTTACATTAAGGTTTTTCTTTGTTTGTTCAAAGCTATTTTCTATTATCCTGTTTAAGTTGGGAAAAAGAACGAAAAGATTTTGGTGTTTATATTCAACCCCCTCCTTCTACAAAACACTTTAACTTATTCTGTTCTAACAACGTGTGACCAAAAGTTTATGGCAATGAATGGATTTATTGCTCAAAATGCTGGTCTTTTATAATTATTACATTTGTAGCCAACGTTGATGACCTCTAACTTCTTGATGTTAGTAGTAGAAGTATGAGCTGAAGATTTTCTTCTCAATTACCTATAAATTGTTGACTTGTAGAAATTTTTTTTAGTTGATGAAGTTAAGAACTCTTCTTGAATCTCAGCTTCTCAGGATAGAAGAAGAATTGGGATCTGCAGCAATCTATGCCGGAGCTAAATTCCGAGCTCCAGTTGAACCATATTAACTCTTCACAATAGCTGCCAAGTTACAACGGGAGTCTTCGGGTTGTAGTCTATCACTAATAGTTAGCTGTCATGTAAAAACTGGTTTTTGCTTGGCTTGTAATGCTTGAACACGCGTATTATTCCTAATTGCTTGACTTGCTTTTGTTATGGTATTAAAAGTTGCATAAAATTTTGGTTTCTGATATTGGGTTTCTAATCGATATAATCAATATACAAAAACTCTCACCTTCAGCTACTTTTTGGACACTATTCTCTTGGCGTATATTTTGTATTTTTCTACTCTTTTGTAATGTGAATACATTGTTTGATCAGTTTATTTGTCATGTAATAATTTTATTTATTCATCTCCTTTTTTTCCTTTTTTTTTGTTGTGTTTCTAATTATTTCTCTTAGTCATTACTTCAAAGCATGACTTCCATTGCACAGCTTTGCTTTTCATTTATCTTGTCTCACATCTGTACGTTAAATACTCATAAATGAGAGAGTTGATCTAGTGACAAAAGCTAAGTCCATTTTGGATGGAAATCAAAGATCAAGTCTTTCTCTCCATTCTCCAATTCCCCAAAGCCCAGTTTTGCACCAACAGTAGAATAGCAGAAAGAAAGAAGAAAAAGAAAGTAAAACTTGATTTTTATTTTTAGATTATAAGATAAGATAAAAGTCGAGCTGCTGGGCAATAAAAAGTAACTTTCGGATTAAAAACTCCTTCTAAGGAGCTTCCGAACACCCCATTTAATTAGGAAACACCAGCCGTTACTAGCTTACTCATTTATTCCTGGATGAGGATCACAATATATCTGCTTCACTTAGACGAATCATTCATGTCCATAAACGATAACATTAAAGAATTTGCTGAGTGCCAAACTGATTCACTATTGAAACCTTTAAGGGAAGACCAGTTTTATTGGATTCGTACGAACAGATAAAGAAGACGATTAGAATGAACAGAAAAAAGAATATATCAACATTTAAATGTCCAACACGTCAAATGGTAGAAATAAAGATCACATAGATCCAACAGTTTAAGGGCACACAGCTATATGATAAATAATACAATTAGTGCGATTTTTTTTTTATTGGTATTAAGGGAGCCCGAAGGCATAATTAAGTCTCGTTACATGGAATAGAAATTAAAGACAGGAGATACAGGGGTGGATCATCAAGATGGACTGTAGCTACTACATCTAACTTATGTCTTTGTTTTGCAAGGAGATCCGCACACTCGTTTGCTTCTCTTGGGGCATAGGTAAGCTTCAGGTTCCATGGTCTGTGAAGCATGAATCTGCAGTCTTTGATTATATTTCCCATGGGACTTCTTTCCTCATCAGCTTCTTTTATTATTAACTTGATGGCATTGGTCGAGTATGATTCGTTTTCCAAATTTTTCTATCCTTGTCTCCCATGCCAAGTTCAGGCCTTCCAAAATAGCTTTTAATTCCGTCTTCAATTTCATTTGAACCGCTAAAACTCTGTCCAACTCCGACCCTAATGAGATTCGATTATTTAAACCCTATAGAATTAAGATAAGATATAAAATTTACTATCTCACAAAAAGAACAACGTTTAAACTTTTAACAAATATTAATTTTGCATCTTTAACTAACAACTGTATGTACAAATAATATGTTTTTTTTATTAAATTTGCTATGAATGTTCAATTAAAGATAAGATTAAGAGATTGTAATAAAAAAAATTTTAAAATATAACACTACAATAAAAAAATTATACCAATATTACTCTTTTTTTATAACAAAATTTATTCTCATATGTTAATTTTTTTTTATTTTTTTTTTAGAACAGTGAGAATAACAACATTTGCTTGTATTACTTTTACTTTCCTTTAGGAGTTGATATGATGATGATAAAACCAGTGATTTGATCGATGACGAGAATCAAACTAATTGGAGGATAGCTTTTTGATCTACCTATTCTACGCTCCGAGGAATAAATTAGATATGGTCGCTGATTCTATACAACTTGTTGCTTATGTTGACATGGTTACTTTTTGCTAGGGGGGAGTTAAAAATCAAACTTAATCCAAAAAGTTAATCGAAAATAACCGAATTAAACATTTAATTACTATATTCAATTAACATCCAAAAATAATTGAACCTGAATAAACAAGTAAAATTTATTTAATTTTACTTTAAAAGTATAAGTTTTATCAACTTCAAGATAATTATTATGGGTTCTATCAAAAAAAAAAAAAGAATAATTATTACGGAGTATTTAGAAACTTTCATATATTACGGAGTATTTAGAAACTTTCATATATTAAAATTTTATTGAAAACTTAATATTATTAACACCAAAAATATGTAGTTGGTTATTAAACTAGAAAAAACATTATTCAAAAGATAATATACAATATCATAAAAAAGAATATTAGTTTTGTCTAACAAAAGTTTGAAGTACTATATAAAACAATTTATCATATACTTAAATCCTATCATTTATGAATATTGTCAAAATTTGAAATTAACGGAATAATAATAGTAACTGCAGTATAATAACTGACAATTAAGTTACGGTTACACATAATCATGCACAACCCCACTTTTTGATATGTCGCCTAAGAAAATTCTTGCTTCTTCCTTTTTTCTTTTTTTTTTTCTTCCCTTTTTTAATTAATAATAAGTAAATCATATATTTATCTTATACTAAAGTAAACTTATTTCTTTCCTTTCATTTTTAAAATCTTTGGTAGGAATCCCGACAACTACTTTCTTTCGTATGCTTCAATTTCAAACATGAAAAACTTGAGATCCAATTTATAAAAAGCCATAAAATGAGAGTGTATGATTCTTTCTTCAAAAAGTTATAACTAATTTTTTTTTTCTTATATACACACACATACTCCCAACCTGTATACAACCAGTCTCCTAAAAAACTTTGCCTATTCGAATCGATTTCTTTATTTATACATTAGGTGATCTTCTACCGCTTCACGCTCAGATCTGCGCGCTCATTATCATCTTATTCAGACAAGTTTCGTATGAACACAGTCTAAGCGTTCTTCTACGTTACATTAACAACAACAAAAAAACTAGAGCACCTATATATATTGCAAGAAAATCTTGCGGAAAAAATGCTTCGACAAACCTCTCTATTTCAAATTGGTGCCCTCTTAATGCATGACTAGGAGGGCTGAAACTTATACATGCAACTAGTAAAATAAAGTTAAGGAAGTTGCTGGGAAATCATTTCCGGACAAAAAAGACCGCATTTAACATCGAAGAAGGTAAGAAGCTAATCCGATGCTGACTTGCTGTGGGGGTTAAATTGTTCTTTTCAAATGAGGAGATACACCTTGTTTATTTTAACTTAAAATAATGAAATTTTAGATTATTACGATATAAATTATATTATCAAAATTTATAATCTCATAATTTTAAGATGAAACAAACGAGTATATAATCTACTCCCCATACTTCAAAATATAAATTCAATCTTGACTTTAAAAAATCAACCCAACTCACTTTCAAACTCAAGTTTTATGACCATTGTAAAGATTTAAATTATAAAATTTAAAACGAATATTACAAGGTTTTTATAAATTTTGGGATTGTATTGATTAACAAATAAGTTTTGGTTTAAAAAAACAAAGGACACTTGATCCAAGTTCCGAAACCCACATGTATCCATCCCTCTTGTACAAGAATGTGCATAGCTTGCTCCATTTCAGGGAGATTTAAAGGGAGCACCTCAGAGCAATCAAAAAAAGGGTCAATTAACATCCACCAATTCAACGTCAAAAACCAGCCATGCATTTGGTGGTATAGCCCCACCAGCACCTTTAGCACCATAACTGCATTAACAAAGTTGACATGCTTACGGAAGATTAAACAGATAATATGTTTTTAAAATAAAATAAAAAAAGGACGGGTATAAATCTAATTTAATGTATTTCTACTAATCCAATGGGCTACACTTCTTTCTATGCATGAACATGTAAAATTCCACTTGACAGGGAAGAAAAGATTCCTACTAATTTATGTACAGCAAGGTCTATAAATGAACACCATGAATTTCTTGTTCTGAAATTGAGTGGGTTGCCTATTATCGTTTACATTGCCTGACATATTCACTGAAAATTAAGTTCAACTTGTTATGATTCAACAATACCTTAGTACATATTCAAGTGTATAATTCAGGAGCACAATGGATTCCTATTAATATTAAAAATGAATAAATAATAATAATAAAGTATTGAAGTCATTAAATACCACCGAACTGTAATATTATAGAATATTGAAGAAAATGGTAAAGACATACCCCATAGATGGTGGAATCGTGAGTCTTCTTTTGTCACCAACTCGCATACCTGATTGGTAAAAAATAGATGGAATCGAATCAGTTTTGTTCATTTTTTCCATAAAGAAGGGCAAGAGTAAAGGCAAAAAAGACATAATAAAGAAGTTGAAATAAAGGAACAGATTACCTTTGACACCCACATCCCATCCTTTAATTACTTGTCCTACACCTGCCAAAATCATAAAAATAACATTGCTTAACATGGAGAAGACATCACTCACATAAAATATATTTGCATTTCTTCAACTTACCTAGACGAAATTTGAATGGTGCTCTGCCAACATTGGAGTCAAAGATCTTGCCGTTCTTCTTCAACTTACCAATGTACTGGACACTAACCTGAGAAAAGCATCACTTATACATCACCTAGCTGGATTTTAATTTGCAGATATGTAGCTAATGAAGATGCACATAAGATGCAGCCTAACGAAGATGCTACAAGTAATACTGAAACTTTTAGCCTTATGCTTTAGTGTGTCCATGCATACAAGGGTTTATGAGAGTCCGAGTGTATGCATGTGTGTGTGTGCATGATAATACCCTTTCTGATGTAATATATAAGTCGGACCCAGTTAAGCTAACTTTACACATTCTTCTGCATTCATTTCCTTCTGTCATGCTGTGGACAGAGTGGCAATATTTGAAGATATTAAGTGTGGCAAAGATATCAGAGATTGCAGGTCAACTCAGTCTGCATAGGCAAATGACCAGCTCTTTGCAATTTCTTCAAACTGAAATTCACCTTTTTCCCAGGAGAAGCTCTCTTTCCATCTGGTTTACCCATTCCCAGCTCTTCAATCACTAATCCGTTTGAAAAGGTTCTTTCTTGAACTGGTTTGGCTTCAGCTTTCTCCTCTATGCTTATCTGAGATCCATTCCTGTCTGCAGCAGTTTGCTTTACATCCACACCAGCTGCACTGTCCTGCTTCTTGTTCTTTTTCTTGTTCTTCTTTTTCTTCTCCCTGTAGCAATGTTCATCACCATTAAAGTCAGCATTATTGTCCTAAATATCCACAAATATGTGAACCAGGTCACCCAATCGTGATTGTTTAGCTTTTGCACCAAAAAGAACATCCAAAGAAAAGGATTAATTTAATTACAATGGGTCTTAGGTTCGTTCATAGTTTGACATTAAGTGAATAGCATGCAACTGTGTAGGATTTCTTTATTATCAACTGTAGTCTTCATAGAAATTTATTTTACAGAAACTCTCCACAACTTCAATTATTGTGAAGATCTGATTTAATTCCTAGATTTGACTTTCCAGTTCCTTCAGATAATCTGTTATATCGTATGCTTTTCAGTATCCTGCTATATTAAAGAAAGCCTAGCTGCAACAATAGATTCTCCAGAAATAAACCATTAAGTTCTGAGAGCTTATGAATTTTTTGTGAGGATGACTGTAACACAATTGCTGATTTAAATTCCAGTCAAATGCCAATACAGAGGAGCTAGGATTAGAAGGCATCTAAAATAGATTGGTAGAAGCAGCATATTTATCCACCTTGACGGGTGAGTAAATTATTATTAGCGATTAGTTGGCCAAAAGTAATGCAGCAGATCTCAAATAAAAGGGAAAAAAACTACAGAAATTGCATAAAAAGGACGAGAACGCAATTACTACCACCTTTACAATTTCTATCGAAATTCAAATCCCACATAAAATAAAATTTTAATAGCTTCAAGTGCCCAAGCACTTACTTTTCATTAGTCAAAGCTTTATCATTTTTCTTTTCAACTGCTACAGCCTTATCCGCATCTATGGCAGTAGCTTCATCAGGCTCGATTGGACCAGATCCACACACATTTTCCTCTTTATCCTTTACTTTCTTTTTCTTATTCTTCCTGGCTTGCTTTTCATAGGTTTCGCTGTCACTAGTTCTAACTGCAGAATCGAAAGGTTGGCCAGTTCCTCTGATCATGAATAAGAAAATGAGAACAGTTAGGGGAGCAGATAAAATTCCTGACTCATTTATCTAATTTCAAATTATTAGCACTAATGCAGAACATGAAAAATGATAATACCTTATCTGATCCCCATCTTCAACAATAGCTTGAATCTTTCTTTTAACACTTCTCATACTATTATCATTGTCTTCTCCAGTATTCGGCTTGGCTCCATCATCTGTAATCTTGTCTTTAACTTCAGCCTTTTTTTCGGTATTCAACTTAGGAACTTTCCTCTTACCAGTAGAAGATACTGGAAAACCGTCTTCATCTTCACTTTCCATAACTGGAACACCAGCTCCACTCTTGATAACAATTTGATTCTGAGAAATGTCATTGTTATCAGGCTTATTTTTCTTCTTCTTAGGTCCTTCTGACAAACCATTCTCGTTGGCAGGTTTTTCATCATCAATTATCTCCTCGATCCTCACTACTCAAAACGAAAGAAAGAAGAGAGAGGAAATAAACAGATTTTAGAAAAGATATGTTATAATCCATTATAAGAAATAATAAATCTTTAAAGCAAAAAACAATTCAGAGCTAAGCGAACAATTATTCCATGAAGAAAACTTTCACCACTAAATTCCTCATAATGTAATTATAGTGAAGGTGTGGGAAAGATTTTAGCAAAGAAAAGATCCCAACAAAACAAACTAAAACCGAAATTCCCCATTCTCAGCCTGCAATAATGTTTGTCTGTGCGTCTATAATCAATCAGAACTATACCTACTACTTTTTTTTTATATATCTACAATCTTTTTGAAAAATACAACCATATGAACTAAAAAGCCATCCAAAATAAAGTGGTATGTAAATTCTCACTTCTTTGCGGTGTATAGGCGTAGTTTTTATAACCACGTAAAAATAAAAATAAGTATCTTTTGAAGGGTCATTGATTCGTACATGGCTATAAAAACCGCGTAAAGGAGCTTGGAAAATCCAAAAAAATTGTATTTTTTATTTACACACTCTTTCACTTATACGGTTGGATTTTTCTCATATATTTTGGGTATGGATCCATCATAGCAGAAGTATGTATGATTAAAAGAAGTGAGCTATAGGCCTCTCCCCCTCTCTCTCCCCCTCCCTCTACATCATGAAAGGTTAAAATCTAACAAATCTTTAAAACACTTTGTCAGCTAAGCTTAGACAGCATATCACATTTGATGTTAAAAATAACTGCTTGACTTCAGAATTCAATTGGACAGAGTATAATTTTTTCTTTTCCCACATGAATTTATATATTATTTTGATAGCAGAGTTAGATTTACAATAACTTATACACATTACTAAGAACACCTAATTAGGCTATGATGTATATCTATATTAATGATGGTACTTAGCTCGTATATATGTGGACTTAGTTATCATAACTAAATATGGAAACCTTTTGCTTCATCAATAAAAAGTTGGCAAAACCTGAAGTCACATATCAAAAGATATATATCTAATTTTAAAAAGACTATCCAATCTGAGGAGGTCCATCGCAAATGAAAATAATCTGAAAAGAAATACCTCCACTGTTAGGGACAGCTCGTCGGGAGAACATATCAATTTCATCATCGCTGTAGTCCTCACTCATGTCATTAACGTTGTCCTCAGTATCATATTCAGATGATTCTTCACCCCCACGTTCAGTCCCCGCAAAATCCTCCTCATAAGGATCACTTTGGGCCAGAGTAAAGGAATTACGAGATAGAGATGAAACAGGTCCAATTCATAAGTACATACCTATATGTTCAGCTTAATTTAGCAAGTATCAAAATTAGAGAGCAGTCAACATCTACATTTAATTATAAAACTCCGATACATAATCAAATTACAGTCAAAGTAAAGGATACGACCCATAGTCATCTCCGTAATCTTCCTGACTGTCCCCATAAAAATAGCCAGAGAGATGTACGCTGTGAGGGCCAACTACAGAGAACATTACTTCATCATCCTCCTCAAATTCAAGATTCAACGAGCAAGTCTCGTTTTTTTCCGGTAACAAGGAACATAAATAAATTGGCGACTTGTCCCCTACATTACACTGAACTACAATCCTCTTTGCTAACAACCCTGATGAAAACTTGCCTAGAGTTGCCTGAATAACAATATAACACACAACGTAAACTAATATATAGTTAAAACTGAAGTCAAAACTATCAAAAAATTAAAGCCAAGATAATTTAATTTCATAGCAAAATATTCAAATACAATTACTATAGGAAAAATATGGCAATAAAATTTAAAACATTTAGAAAAAATTTCAATGACTTTCAAAGGGACAACCCATATCAACAGTAAGAGGTGAACTGAAAGAGAATAAACCTGAGAAACATGAAGCCTTCCTCGTTCTTCATCAAATTGATGAACGTATGGTTTCCCTGGTTTTACTTCAATTCCTGATATCAAATTACAAACACGAAAAAGTGATTTAGTTTCTTTAGATTGATGAATAATCGAACGAATCAAAGGAAATAAGCGAGTTTGAATATAAACTGACCCCAAAACGCCATTGTTGAGGTGGAATTGCAGATGTTTTCCTAAAACCCTAGCCGGGAGTAGTAGTCAGTAGCCACTTGGTGTCTTTTGGGTTTAAACCCTAATTTCGACCAAATTACTTTTAAGACGAAAGTTTCATTTAATCGAGGAATATTCATTTTGTTCCATACTATTTGAGTTTTTTACCAACATTAATATTGTATATTTAATTCACAATTACATAAGTAAATAATGAAAAGAATCATAAAAAATACAGTAGTATAAAAATTCAATTAATGATAGGTTAAGAAAATTATTATGGCAAATTCAAAAAATATGGCCTCATAAGAAATAATTTATGTAAATATAACTTTTGTTTTTGAATAAATAATGTTTTTTTTGTTTTCCTTGCGGGCGAGAGTGCCGTGGAAATTTTCGCCCCATGTATCGTGGCGGCAAGAAAAATTCATTTGAAGGTACATGCCTGGTAGAGTTTTATTTTCATGTTATGTTTTATTATTTAATACTTTTAAATTCTTTCATAATACAAGTGACTTTGTAATAATTTTTATCAGGGTAGATATAGTGAATAATTCATTCTTTTGTAATTGATTTTAATTAATTTAATTGTCATCGATTAATCACGGTAAATAAAAAAAAATTGTTTTTATAGAAGATTGAATCTGCATTTTGTGATCAGTGTGTACCGTAATGGAGTAGCTCCACTAATAATATTTCCTTGGTAGCAAAGTTATACACTAAATATTTTTACTACCTTTGTCTCAAACATCATCTTAAAGATCCTATCTATATAATCACACAATCCTACATAAAATAAAGGAAAATAAGTTATAACTCGTGCAAAAATTATAACTCTTAATATATTTTATTTCTTAATTCACAATTTTTTATTAAGGGATAAGAAAAGAACATTGATAATATGGAACCAAATTCAGACCGTAGTCATTATAATATATTGTTTTTTATTTTCGATAATATAAAAGCTCGGTTTTTAAAACTCATTGCTTTATCTCAACAAAAATAATCCCAACTTCAGAAAACATTAAAAAAGGCTTTTGTAGCAATCGCACTCGAGGAGAAACAAGAACCCAAAATTAATTGGATACCTAGTCTTCACGGTTGTCGTAAGAGAATTGAAACCGAAGACTATGGATTATGAATTCACGTGTCTATAATGACTAAGTTTTAACTTTCATTTGTAAGTCTGAATCGCTCACCATTACTGTTGATCATGTAGGTCAAAATGAAACTTCCACCATAATGGGAGATGGACAAAGGGAAGGAAACGAAAAAAGAAAGAGAAGTGATCGTAGATTGGGTTTTAAAAAATTGATGTTTCAGCTTAAATTTTAAATTTTAAATTACACGGTCAAAATCTACTATCTCTAAAATTTAAATTTAAGTCGAAACAAACAAATGATAAACTCACTGTGAGTTTGACATAAATGGAGCTTTGGAAGGTTTCATCGTAAAACTAGAAAGAGCCAACTTTTACCTTCCACCTCCGTTAGGAATCACAAACACGCCGACATGGCAATTATGCAAAAGCCGGTCTGCACAAAACCAACATGGACCTACAATCTCAAAACCACTTTCTTATGTAAAAGCACCATAAAAACATGTAATGACTCGAAACAGGCTAACATAAAGCATCGTGTAACACTATGTCTGTCGCAACTTCCAGTTCTGCTCTTTCTCACTTATTTTTAAGCAAAAACTGGCATACTTGTATTCAGGAACTGTACGAGGAAGATATTTTTCTTAAAAGTTCACAAACTTACAAACTAGATGCCATTGACTTGAGCACTGCTCGCTTCCATCAACCCATTGCGTATCTGGTCGCCAATGTCCCTGACATGACCTGGCCCATGGGGAATGAAAACAGTGGTATTCTTCGATGAGTTCCCAAGGTCTTTGATCGTGTCAAAGTACTGAGTGATCATTATGAGATCCATGACCTCCTTAGCTGAGGTTCCCTCAATCTTATGAGAGAAGTTCAATATGTTCTCTCTCAAGCCATCTGTTATCGCCTGTCTCTGTCTTGCAACTCCAACACCACCTAGGTATTTTGATTCCGCTTCTGCTTCTGCCCTTTTGACTTGGAGCACCTTTTCTGCTTCCCCCTTGTAAACACTAGCAAGTTGCATCCTTTGAGCTGTACATGAAGTTAAATTTTCATCTTTAGTTACAAAATGACTAGTGAAAATACGAAGTGGAGATTTGGAGAATCTAATACAATAGATACCCAGATCTAAAGTATTTACTTCTCTCCATTCTCCGAAGAATATATTAATTACAGAACCAAATAAGCAAATACATAAATACGCAGAATAAAATTGTCCATCAAAGATATCTGAGTACACAACTGATAATTTACTATAAAATGTGATATTTGGACTAGATCAAAGTGTACCTAGGTGGGTTTCATAAGTTTAATTAAAAATGCAATTCGTTGTACACTATCTACTCCGGTATAGTTCCCTTAACATTTGCAGAAAACATATTTAAAATATCCTTAAGAAGCACAGAGGTTGTATATATACTTCTATGAACTACAAAAGAGTGAAATTGTGTACAAATTGACGAGTAAATAGAAACAATAAGTAAAAGTCATACCTGCATTAATCTCATTCATTGCTTTGCGCACAGAAGGATCAGGAATGATATCGACCATCAGTATGTGTTCTATGCTGTATCCGTATTCCCCCATCACCTGCTCAATGTCATCAACACATGATGTACATAACTTCTTGCTTGGTAATTTAGAGCATGATGATAAAATATGGAATCCAAAAATCTTATATAAGCCAAAGAAGTGCACACACATATGAAATGAAAATAAGGTCAATAATAGGAAAACAATTCTTTATTTTTTCAAGGCAGATTTAATCATAGAAAGGAAGCTTAAACTGAAACACAACATAAAGTCCACCTTAAGAGCATACTTATGCTTTAGGCTAGTGTTGATAGTCTGATACTAATGCAACCCACAGAGAAATGATCTTTGTTTTAATAATGTTGTATAGTCTCCCTAGTGATAAAAACACAGAGACAATTTACAAATAACAAATTAAAAAAAAGAAAGAAATAATAAGTTACTTGGTATAACCATATAGGACACAGAAAAACTCTCTTATCATGCATATAACCACTACAACATAAATACTAATTTAACCACCACAAAAAAAATGAAAAAAACATATGGTATTCCATTATATTTAGAGCTTTAAACAACCATATAGTCATCTATAACAAAGTACCATACCTTCTCGAGTTCCTCCAAGACAGCTTTAGCAACATCACCCTTCTGCTCAAAAAGCTCATCTATGGTCATTCTGGGGACCTGAGCTCGAACCACTTTAAAATACAAAATAAATCAAATAAAGGAAGAGTAATCCTCATATCAAACAATACGTTGAAATTTTGAACTGTAACAAGGAAAGTAAGATTTACCATCAAATACATAAGCCTGAATCTGTTCCCTGGGATTTTGCAATTCATAAAAAGCGTCATCAGCATTTTCCTTTATAATTCTATATTGAATTGAGCACACCATTTGCACAAAGACGACGTCCTGCAAAACAGAAAATGTTGTTATTATTATAATATAATCACAATATCGTGGTCTAAACTCTAAAATGTATTGCTTTCTTTCATGTAAGATGAAACTTATTGGAGAGACGGAGATGTACTATTGGAGAACAAGAAGTTGACCTACAAACTCGGAATAATTGAGTAAAAAATATCACTAAAACATGATCTTATGTATACTTGTCAATTAGTATATTAGTTTTCAATTGGCAATTATATATACTTGTACATTTCTTTGAAATATTAAATATCTACAAATATATTTTATATTTACAGAGCTATTTATAAATGTCTTATTTGATTTAATATTTGTAAAGTTGCACTTCCCAATTATGCTGACCCCAAGTTTGGGTTAAAGGCAATCTTGATGTAAATATAGATGTTAATTTCTTAATTACATAATCATTTTATACCTATTACTAGTAATATATTTTAGAAATAGAGGAACGGGCCTTGCTCAGAATGGAAACGCAATGAGTAGGGAATGCTACAAAATTATAGAAGACGACGCCATCAGAATGGGTCTACAAATTAGGCGAGACAATGGAATATGGACAAACCAGTCCCCTCACCTCCCATTGCCATGACTAAGCCCAAGTGGTCTGGAAATAATGACCGTGGGGTTATTTCTCATTTTCAAGGACTCTTAAATAGGTAGATTAAACTATGTAAGTTTGTAACAATATTAGCAAGAAACCACTGTTGAAAACATTGTCTATTATAGGTAGGTTTGTAATATCTAAAAAACGTAACATCTGAAAATCGAGGCTTCTTAATTTGTTCATGATCACATTAGCTTCAGTTATTAAAGGCTTTAACCACTCTTGCAGATTGAGTGCAGAATAACAATTCTGTTTTCCTATTAAAGAAAAAGGACAACATACAGAATTCAAATATTTATTATTTTTTAATAGTTCAATATTTTAAATTTGTGGCATGGTACAAGGCAGGGCTACGTATCTGACAAGTTAATAAATATATAGAGTAGTTTTTTTCTGAGAAACTTATGTTTTTGTTTTAATTGACATAAACCCATATAGCAAAAACAAATATACAGAATGAGCCAAAGGTACCTGATACAGAATAAAATGTTAAATACAACTGGCACACACCACCAATAACGGCTAGAGAATTCCAGTGATATCAGAGATACCTATGAGTAGAAAAAGTAGACATGACTCCAACACACAAGACCCATTTCGTTAAAAAATCAGATGGGTTTCACCAACCGCAGCCATAACAGAACTCACTCTCACTTTAAGAAAATCAGCAAGCCTCTTGTTAAAATACATAACTCAATGTCCAGCCACAAGGATACAAGACTTAACAACTTTGATGCTTAGCTAAGAGCAGGAGAAGCTGATATTTGACATGTATTTACCCAATAGAAACAAAATAAATAAACTCACCATCAGACAGTATTATCAACCTCAGTTGGCCTGAGCCTAATGCTTTCTAACATTCAATACACCAATCGAGCTGCTCACCTATTCTTCTATCACATTATTTCTTAAGGACAAAAAATTGATTTATGCTTTGTGTGTAATAATAAGCTGCAAGTAAGATAAAGTTCATATATGGACTACAAACAATCAAACCTGGCCTCTGCCTCAACTAATTGCATTAATTTATCCGCCACAAATATACTTCGAGATACAATCACTCAATATCATGACTTCCCAATACAATTTTATAAACCGAAAAAAATAATGAGATATATTAGATTAAATCAGAGGTAACATAGATCAGTGTTCATGCTCTGTTTCATCTTACCTAGTGGTATGGCCAAATTTGGTTTTAAACTTTTAATAGCAAAGCATCGAACAAACAATAAGGAACAAATTGCAGCAACTATCAAGCAAAACATTCAAGTATAACAGCTCAAATCATGATCTGGAAGTTACTATTAAATCCACTCGCACATACATAGTATCAATTAATCCACCGCCGCAAGTACAATAACTTGTACGTTAAGTTTAAACAGTTCTGCACAAAGATAGACATACGGATCGAGAAACTTGAGATTGAGAAAGTTAGGGGTAAAAATACCTTGGTTTTGGTCTCGATTTTGACGTCGAGGGAGTTGATTCTGGTAGAAAGTATGCCGGCGATGAACTCTCCGGCGAAAGGGTTGAAGAAATTGAAACCAGGTTGAGCCAATTTCTCGAATCGTCCCCATTTTTCCACCACACCTACGTTTGATTGCCCAATACATCCACAGAACAAACAGAAAGTGTTCCCCATTCTCTTTCTCTCTCTAAAATTTTCAGAAGGCGGTTTCTAAATATATACACAGTTGGGTATATATAATAATATAATATACGTAGTTGTATAGCTATAGATATATACGGAGTATTTGATGAAATGAAAGTCGTAGAAGGGAACACGGAAGCACCTTCGTTGATGGTCGCTGTAGAAAAGCAGCAGTCCTTGTAAATGGAAATTACGTAACCCAAAAAAAAAAAAAGTATTTATTTAAGTCATTTTCAAGTGGAAATATTCTAAAAGAAATATAATAAAATTTTGTTTCAGAACAAAAATATACTTGCTTGTCATTCCGTTTATAGCACATATTCTTTTTTAATTGATTAAAATTATTGAATTTAACACATGTAGTATTTTTAAATTTTATTGTATTAAATACGATATCGGTATTTTATATGGTTGTGCAATATTATTAGTTTTAAATTTAGAAATTATTCGGTGCATTTTATCTTCTTAATATGAATTATATGAGAAGCTATTATTTCATTTAATTCTTTTTTTTTCCTTTTTATTATATTTTCAATTTTTTTATTTACTGTAATTTCTAAAATAATAATCATGGCTTGTTACTAAATATATTTACTTTATATTAATTTAGAATAATTTATTAATTCTAAATTTAATAATTTTATGTTGTTTTTTTGTGATGTTTTACTTTTTATCTTTGTTTTTATAAATTCTTATAAAAATAATTTTTATTTTTGTCTTTGACTATTCGTTATCTTGTCAGTTTTTTATTCTTTTATTATTATTTTTTGTTATAATATTTTAATTTTGAGATATGTACATGATTATTTTAAAGTTATAAATTTATTGTATTGATTACTAGTTAACTTTTTTATTACGATAATTAAATATGTGATAAAATTTCTCTAATTGCAATGTTAAAGAGATATATGATTTGAAAAAGAAGATCATAGTCAAAGGTCAGTCGCCTCATATGAAATAGTATACGTGATAAAAAAAAAAAATACAAGTTAGAGATGAGATATGATTTCGAAAATAAATTACAGTCAAATGTCAAACGCCTCTGCTCTATCCAAGTAGTATATCATAAGTTCATTCACACAGGTTTCCTAACAAATTTTCTATTTTATAAAATTAAACCTAACTTTTTATACATATACAAATTTTTTATTTATTTCATTTATACTAAATTTTCTAATATATGGTACACCATAATAAAAATAATAGTATTTAAAATTTTATCATTTATATTTGTTACTTATTTAATTAACAAATAATTTGTTATTATACATTAATATATTATAATATATATATATATATAATTATAATATAATATTACAAAATTAATACATATAGATAATATATTAATGCATATTATAAATCATATTTTATTATATTATAAAATATAATATTAAAAAATATTATTAATGTAATATTAATATATTGTATATTAGTATTTAATTTAGGAAACTGCTGCAAGTGCTCTAATAAATACTCCTATTAAATTAATGGATATAAATGAGTTACATCTCAAAAATTATTGACTTAATCCTAAAAATGCCCATGAACTTTTTGCTTTTTCACAAAAAAAACTATTAATCAATTTTTTTAACAAAAATACCTATAAACATGAGTGAAAACAATCAAAAAGCCTAAACTTATCTGAATCTCAACTCCGGTTATATTAAATAAAGTCAAGTAAAATATGTCGTGTCTTAAAAAAATTATAATTAAATTAATTGACATATTAGACGCAACGTTGGGTTTAATATAAATAGAATTTAAATTCATGTTAATTTGGATTTTTAAACTATTTTTTATAATGTTTAAAGTTTTTTTTTTTTTTGGTTAAAAAATGATCAAAGGTTGTTTTTGTTAGAAAGTGAAAAGTTTATGGGTTTTATTGGTGATTATTATATGGGTTGTAATGTTTTTGTTTTTAATAAATGTTATATACCCATTCAAATCCGAACAAAAAGGTTACATTTTATGATTTTACAAATTTTGAGAATTATTTTGAATACAGTATATAATTTTACCACTAATGTAAAAGAAAATTTGTAACTATAAATTGAATTTTCCCCCAAAAGAACAAGACTTCTTTTCTGCATAATTCCGGAGTGGAAAAGAACATGATAAAATAATGAAATAAATAAAATAATTCCGTGAAAAATGATAGTTATTGAGTGTATTAAAGTAGAAAAATAAATAACAAAAATTCAGTTATCCTAAGTAGAATAAGCTTAGATTGTGTTTAACTCTTAATTTGTTAAATGTTGAATTGTTCAAACCGTTTGTTTAGCCTACCAATTATTTTTTAATAGACTTAATTTTATCTTAATTCAAACCGTTTGTTTAGCCTACCAATTATTTCTTAATCCAATAAGCTGTATCGTTCAAACCGTTTGTTTAGCCTACCAATTATTTCTTAATAGATTTAGTTTTATTTGAATTCAGTACGCCAAAAAATTGTAACTTGATGGATTAAGAACTGATAAAATAATAAAATAGATTAATTAAGTTATATTAGACAAAATATTAATTAAATAATTATATTTATATTCAAATTCAAATATAAATACTTAAGTGATTTAATAAATTCAGACCTAATGAATTTATTTAGATTCAAACATTTAATGGGAAAAAAAACACAGCCTTAAAATGCAACTGGTAAAAGCGCAATTGCAAAATGATAAAACATAAAAGTGTTTCTGATTCCTCTTTGTTCCAATTGAATAATGGCAATTTGTATCAACCTGAAAAGATTTTAATTAGTATTAAAAAGTGATTATTATTTATTATCTACGAATTAAAGTTCAATGGCGACACTAGGCTAAAATTTGGATTGATTGATTTAGGTTCTTACTTCCGACCACATTGTTGGCTTCTCAATATGGTGGCCAGCCTCTACCTTTCTCATTGTCATTACATTTCATTTAATCCAAAAAAGTCCGTAGAGAAAACAAAGGAGAAGAAGCAAGATCACAATAAAGACACATAAGAAACTAACAAATTGGAGTCTTCACCATTTGGAAGCTTCCAAAATCAGTGGGGACATCTCACGGAGTTGATGACAACGACTCCATTTTTGTACCGATAACAAAGTTTGGAAGTCAAAACCAGATTACCAGAGAAAGCCAATAAAATTGGAAAAAATGTTATTAAAAAAAAAAAAAATATATATATATATATATATATATATATATATATATATATATATATAGCTCTTATTATTTTTTTCTTATTCGTTCAATACTGAATCAAGTTAACATACTTAAGTATTGCTATGCTCCCTGAAAGGGGAGCCCGATTAGACAACGAAAAGGTGTTTTTTTTTGTTAGTTTCCATTTTTATCCTCCTTTCTTTACCATGAATACAGGGAGGGAGGGTTACACTTACAATTTCTTCGCATTCATAAGCGGTGGAAATTAGAGTCAATAATGCTTCTAATATTGTAAATTTGGCCGGAGGTGGTGAAGAGAACATCGGAAAATATAGGAAATTTTTACTCTTCCTATTGAGTAAAATGGAATGCCCAAAGAAGACATGTATATTGTATTATTGCAGTGAAGCCATATGCTACAGCACCCTCTCCTGATAGGCAACTGGAGCATGTTTAATTGATTAACTCCCATGAGTTGATTGATAGAATGAAAACATTTACATCCCCATCAAAGCCTACTGGATAATAGTATCAGGATTTCTGGGAATGTTGGTGCCGCATCCCTAGTTATTCTTCACCGACTTTGAAAAAGGTGTAGGACAGAATCAAGTTGTTGATACCATCCATTCTCGAATCGGTTTCAAATTCTGGGTCTATGTAAAAGAAAACCTGCAAAAGCAAGTTTCAAGTTTCCAGCAGCTGCAGAATTGTATTCCAACAGAAACAGAATATAAAATTGAATAGCATTGAATGGAGAACAACGCTAATTACAGGCATGTCGATTTGCTCCCCTGGTAGAAGTCTCTGCTCCTCGAAGCAAAAACATTGTATCTTGTTAAAATAAACTGCAGCCTGTAAATTGTCACAAATGGTTATAAAGTTGAGCAATTTCATTCCAATCCCCAACCTTGGGGGTGAAAATTACCTAAGAACAATTAATAATGACAATCAATAAGTAATTTAAGTAATATTCTATCTGCTTTGATGTTTTAAAATAAGTTACGTAATTCTTCGGGATGCAGAGGTATCATGTTGAGCATGCAGACTGAACAGTAGCAATTTTACTGAAGGCATCGTTACAGTTGCACTAAAAGGGTTCAAAGAGAAGAAAAGGAAAAATAATTGTTTTCATTGAAAAGGCAACTTCTCTTCTGCTCCGTATCTGCTTTTTAACTCATCTCCAGCACAGCTCTGGGAGTCGGAACAATGTTATTTTTCACTTGAGGCTTTATTACAGCTTGCACCAAGAATAAAAGAAACAAAAGTTTTCGAGAGGGAGGTAACTCAATTCCTCTCGACCAGTCAGCATCTTTCTTTATCTCCCACATTATCTTACTTGTATTACACACACATACACACACTTTTCCAGGAAGAATAGTTGATAATTTATGTTAAATCTAACCAAGATAGACTAGAGATTGAAGATCACACAGGAATAAAGTACAGAAATTGAATTCCGAGTACAGTCACATTCCTTTGTGGTGAACTGAAGATGCCCTCTCGTATCCACTTGCACCAGACCCATTAAAATGTGCACAAACCCAACCGTAAAAGGTAACTTGATAAAGAAAGGGAAATTCTACAAAGGTGCAACTTCATGATGCATTAGAGAGGCACTGACAGATGATAATGTTGCAAAAACACTAGCAAGTAGCAAGCAATTCTGGCAAGAGATCTCAAATCGCATTACCATTCAATGCTAGAAGAGCAATTCAAAGTAAGATACACCAACATTATCTTGCTTTCTTCCCAACTTGTACAAACCAATGCCATCTTAATAACATTTCAACTTTTATAAACCAATGCCATCTTAAAATCATTTTCTAACATAAAATGATTTTGTAAACAATCTTTCACTGTAATCTTGCAAGTTTATATTTTCGAGAGTGCAGATTTGTGTTGCTTAGGCAAATGTTAATCATTACATTATTTCATTTTTTCTGGATAAAAAAAATACTTCGTATTCTCATTTTCAATCACATTGGTCATTCATTCAGATAAGAAATGAGGCCTGTTTATAAAAGAACAAGGAAATAATTACTAATTATCAAGATGACCAAATATAATTATAATAGGAAAATACCATGTCCAAATAAAAAAGCCCAAAAGTAGTTTATATGCTCAAGAGAACATGCAAAAAGATCAGTAGTATCTTTATGGTTACAATTCATAGTCCTACATGATTAGACTATTGGTATGTGGCTTAATGTCTGTTGTTTCTCTAACACTGAGTGTAGTTACACAGTCCCTTTTATCCACGTCTTTCGATTTGCTTCAAAATAGTTGAACTGGAGCATATTAGGCGATAAATACAATCATAACAATTGCTAATGTCACTTAATCTTTAATCCCTAAACAAACCTCCAAATCTGTATTAAAGTTCATTTTAATTCACTACATTGCTAATATCAGCTGTGTTAAAGTCATAATTTGTTCATATATTTTATTGTCATTTTCATGTTCATAAATAGTATTTATGCTTATTTTGTGTATTTTGAGTATTATTCATCTTTAGAAATGCAAAATGGATCAAAGAGCTGAAAAGTATTTAAAACATAAATTTGTGTTGAATATGATATAAGGCATGGGCACATACTGCAAAAAATCATAATATGTTTTTCTAGAACCTTTTATACGGGATTTTGAGTCAAAATAGGAAATTTAAGATCTAATGTAATATTTTAAGTTGTAAATTTTTAGCTATATTTTTACTAGGGTAAAATCTTATTTTATTATATTTCTTAAACAAAAAGAGTTTTAGATTTATTCTCTGAAATAATGAAGGAATCCTATATGATATCAACTTCTTCCTTATTTAAGGGAATGATTCTACAACCCTAGAGACTGAATTTTTCAGCAACTCTATACTCTCTTGTAAGTATTCTTCATTTAGTATGTGCGGCTAAGTTTCTTTATAGACAAAAGATATTCAAGGCTTTGATTCGTCAATCTAACTAATTTTATCTATTTTATTATTCTTGGGTATTTACAATTTCTCTGTTTTCCAAGTTTATTATTGTTTTTGATTAATTGGGTAGGTGGCCAACTATTTAATTGTCAAAATAATATATCGCTTTTTAAAATATCAAATCCGTAATTGTTTGATGGTTCCAATAATTGAAGCAATTAACAATGTTGGTTATGGTCAAGTTTCTGATTTTTGTTATGAGATTTTGTGATCTAGTTTAAATGAACCGAACGTTTTGAGTTTGTTGATTAGAATTGGGTCTCTCTAATTCTTAATGTTATTGGTGACTTAAATCATATGATTGTTCATTGGTAAAAGAAGTAATCATTAGATCGTATCTTAGTTATCGACAAATTAAGGAGAGACTGGTTGTTGATACATGTTCAACAAATATAACCAACCAATTTATTGTAAGATAATTTAATAATTCTTGCATCGATGATAAATTCAAAGAATAAGTTAGAATAATCCTTTGGCTAGTTTCCTTCCTATATTTGTTAAATCCGCATTTTTTATTATTTATGCACTTTACATTGATTTCTTAATCTTATTCACTTTAATTCAAAGCACCCCTTTAATTTTAATTGTTCTTGACAAAATAAATCTTAACCAATCTCTGCGGATACGACCTTACTAGCACTTGTTACAAACTAGTTATTTTTTAGTAGGAATTATTTTTGTTGGATTTAACACCGATCAACCTGCTTGTATTTGTCTCCTTGACATGTTTGGAATTCTCAATTATTAATATCTTAGATATTATCATTATTAATAGGAAGCTCACTTTTTAGTTCCATAAAAACCATACTTCCTTGGGAAATGTTATTTTCCTGCAACTCATCTGACAATTCACTTGTCTAAAAGTTAACATTCATACTAATTAACTATATGCATTATCCTCATCCTGCAGCACAAGGAGCTAAATTAAAATGTATAGATGAGGTCACTCGTTTTCATGAAAACAAAGCACTGGGCTGGAGCATGAACAGTTTCTAGTGAAAATTAGCAAGCCTTTAACATATTAGAGGAAGTCTTTAATGAACTCCTGGCACACCAAGAGGACATAATAAAAGTTACTAGTATTTAATTGCCAAATCCAGAGTTTAAACCAGAGTCTCCTTAGAGGTACCATATAGGATTCTGCTGGCAGTACTTGTCACTCATGTCAAGACATGAAATTGCCTACAGAAGCACTCAATGGTAAAGTATTTATCATCTAATGAATATATACTGTAAATTAAAATATATACCTTCATGGGGGTAACATTGTATGTAGACATTCCTGTAATGGGAGTTGAACTTCGATTTTCAGCGGTGTAAAATGCAAGTGCACTCTCTCCTGGTTTGACCCTTACCTGCAATTTTAATATAAATACTAACACGATTATGGTAAAAAGCAGGCAGCTTATAATTTTTTTTTTTTTTTTTTTTTGATCGGCGAAATCCTAACTACTACTAACCCAATTCTCACCTTATACTCATAACTCTCACCCATGAGGTTTGATCCCTTGACCTTTAGGTCATAAGGAAGTGCTCTTACCACTGAGCTAACTCACAACCTCAGGCAGCTTATAATATAACTTGTATGAGACAGAGAAGTAATCATAACTACAATAATATGTAGCAATGTATGTATTTCATTAAACATGCACACTGCACACATCGCTAAAGCACCTCTCTTTGTGTTGGAACGAACTTCCAAGGCATTCCATCAGCAACGTCAGCATTGAACTGCACCACGATCTCCCTGTTGTTAAGTACCAAGATATCATCGAAAAGGTAAAAAGAAACAAGAACCCAGTTTTTATAAAATATCAATTCAGCACTTGAGCAATATATTCTCAAGACTTTAAAGAGACTTGAATCATTGTATTCAGAAATCCCACAGTATTACAGAGTCCAATATATGGCAGTTTGATGATCTTCTATTGCTTCAGAGTAGGATATATTCAGTTATCTTTTCAACTAGGACGGAATTGAAAAGTAGATCAATGTTAAAAAATCCCATACATAGGTTAGTTTCTGGAAGATCAAGAAGAAATAGTAAGCATTGACATATATTATGTTAATACTAGATATCATTTAACATCAACCAGGGGTCGTCGTTAATATAAGGAATTGTTATTTTATCATTAATGTTATTTTTTTTCTTTTTTACTCATGATTACAGTACCGAGTAAAAAGATTACAATTGTCATAGTATTTAACAGAGAACTACTTTGTTAAATAAGCACACGACGCACCTGCTGGTGACTGTTCCATCTTGAGCATGTCGGGCAATCTTTTCTTCAACAGTCTATATAATAGCAAGGTATTCACTCAACATAATGGGAGACTTGATATTATGAATCAATGGGGAAGACCAAGATTGGCTCTTTACCTCACGGCGCTGAACAGTACCCCCATAGCCAGTAGCTTGGCAAAATCTTCTATAGAGTGGAACTGCAGCATAAGTACATCCCACCATCGCAAAAACCAAACCCGTTAAGTACAAAAGCATCTTTTGTGATTTCTTTTCTGTAGTGGCTTGAGTACCATACTTGCGGCAAAACCCAGGAAAATTACAATCATTTTGAGCTTTTAAATGTGAAAAAAATTTATACTTATTTAATGCCGCCCTACTCGAGTCACATTGTGACATCAAATTGCGTGATGTACAGAAGATCCCTCTTTCATATCCACTACTAACTTCCTCAAATTGATATCTTGGTCCCAAGCACCTGACAAAAGAAGAACAATGAATACTTCTATGAACACTATCACAAGAAACAATGTAACATATTAACTGTCATGCCTAAATACATATTCACCAACAAAACACAGCCTTTTGCAAGGAGATATGAATCATTAATCCCCAGCTTCTAAGTAAAAAAAGTTGCTGAAATAACTTGAAGAAAATAGGCCTTTGATTTTAATGGAAAACAAGAATGATAATGAATTAGGTGTACATAAAACACTGCTCAAATTTCAAATTGGTTACACTGAAGGTACCTGGATTTAAATTGAGCATGATGAAGAGTTCTATTAAGGGAAGGCAACAACTGAGTCTGAGTTCGTCTACAAACCCTGGACCATAACATTTCGGGAGAATTTGGGCTCTACCAAAGTACTTCAATTTTTATCTCTGAAACACAAAATCACATGCCTATAATCAGCCTTGCATATAGTAATTTACCTCTAGCTCTCTATTTAAAAAGTCACAATTATATAAATAAACTAATGATATATAAACCGTTAAAAATTTTGATACTTTGGGACTAACTGAATCCTGAAAGCTACTAATGAATCCTGAATTTGCCTGATAATCAAGCAGAAAATAATCTTAAATTATATATCATCTTGAAGAAATGAAACTTTCACAAGAAATTGGAATGCCTGTTAGTTCAAGAGTTACAATATGGTTAAAGTAGCTATATAGTAGTGAGTGGAGTCAAAGTGATCAAATGTTGAAAGATTTGTTGGTATGTTGCATTCCCAGGTTTGTTTTACATTGGTTCATGTCAGCCCCAGGGACAAATTTGGCCTCACTGACAGAAAATACCAAAGACATTATCTCTCATGACACTTTAACTCACTTTCTTTAGACTTTCAACAACAAACAAGCATCATACAGTAAAAGAAAAAGAAAGTTGTATAAGAATCGGCGAAGCATTTGGTGTACGTGATCTAAATTTGTTGCTGTTAAAACCACAACGATGAGATTTTGAGACCCAATTTGAGGATTCCATGAATTTCGGCTCCAAGAAAGCTACCCGAATAAGAGCACAGACCAATCATTCATCCTAAACTTCAGTTCACATATTCAAATCATAATATACATATAAATTTTACAAATAAATAGTTTCAAAACTACCAAATCAACTAAGCATTAAATACTTAAATTCTTCAATCTTGCCCAGAACTGATAAGAGAATGATGTTTCTTGAAAGAAAAATATATCTCCGAGTGCAGTTGAATGACCTGTATGAATTTAGCCGCTCAATTAAATTGGCAGACGCCTATGCATAGGTGTGTGTTATTCGTTTATAATTATTAGTGACCGTAATAGAGAATCAAGCATATGTCTTGTACTACTAAATTCATCTATTCCTGAAAATACTATCTATTAAATTGTTGAAGTTTGGGGAGGATGAAGAGCAAGTGTGAGTGTGCGTGTGAGTGTGCGTGTGCGTGTGCATGTGGAGAAAGTTAAACATGAGTACAATTCTAGCAACCAGTTTTGCAAAATTTACATATAATGCAGTGTAACGTAAGCAGTGTAACAGAAGATTAGGTTGCTGGAGTGTACCCAAGCTTTCTGTGGATCACATCCCTACCCGCAACACCCCTACCCAGCCGTCTCCACCACCATTGATGATAGTGGTGGTCGACACTTTGCTAGTGAGTAGTGATCAAAGATTTGAAGGATAATTTCATATGAATACCAGTGTAGCGTGGCGCAACCATGAAAAAGAGCCATGGTGCAACCATGAAAAAGAGCCGCGGGGCGTGGCGAGCGGCGCAACCATGAAAAAATCATAAAAATATGTAAAATTTTAGACTATTTCTATTATCAAAACTTAAACAACAATTTTAGACTATTATCAAAACTTAAACAACAATTTTTCCTTAAATAACTAGTGCTTATTTGAAACACCAATATAACAAGTCAAATTGTTTCATGCCATCATAGAAAACAGCAAAGAGATAAGTAGAGTATATATTAAAAATTAGAAGTATAATATTTTATAAGTATTAAAGTATATATTAAAAACAGAGTATATTTTAAATTTAATAATTATTATCATATTAATATTATAAAATGCAGTTTTAGTGTATTACTGTATTACAATAATATTATCACTAAATATTTATCCAATTAACAGTTTAATACTTAATAAACAAAAAACAAAATAATTAATTGGCAGGTATTAACAACATTAACAGAGTATTACTTATAAAAAAATAACTAAGAATTGTAACCAATAAAAAAAGAATAAGATTTAAGTACTAATACATAATAGTTAATAGTTATTTATTTAATATACTTATAATCTTAAATACATGATATATAAATAATCACTATTACTCTTTCTGTTAACCGTTAACAAAAGAGGATAAGGTCAACGGAAGATAACGTCGATAGAAGGATGGAAGTCAAAAAGGGAGAAATCAACATGATGTGCAGAAGTCAATGGTCTTAGTCGTTGCGATGGGAGAAATCGATGAGAGAAGTCGACAGCCTGCCTCCTCTTCTCTTTGCGATTGAGAGAAGCCAACCAGGTATGTGATGGTTTAGGTTCAATTTGACCTAATATTGAACCACGCGACGTCGTTCTCCAACTTCCGTCTTTTTTCTTTTTTACCGTTGACTGGGTTGTCGCCGTTGACTGTCTCCCTTGACCAGCGCCTTTGCGCCAAGGCGTGTGCCATGGCGTCGCCATTGTTCGACACCTTCAAATCCAGAAAGGCAAGGCAACATACCCATTTTTCGCGCGCGCGCCTTGATAACACTGATGGATACAATGAAGGGAACTGTGGAGTCAGTGGGAGTAGGCAGTTATGGTGGTTGATTTGTTGACTGGTATGGCTATCATTGATTTCAGGAAGATGGTGATTTGGGGAGGATGAAGAGCAGGAGTTTATTTATTATGAATTTATCAAAACTACATAGTTTTGATTACTATAGTCCCTTTCTAAAACGAGCTATAGCTCTTCTCACTAAAATCTTATATATCTATACACACACACTCACACACACATGTGTGTGTATGCAAGTGATGTGGGTCACCCATATTATGTATGTATGTATGTACGTACGTATGGAAGTTTTTGTGTTCAAAACTGTCTTTGGAGAAAAAGGGCAAATTTTCTTAGAGCACGGTGACCCTATGTGGGTCTTTTTGAAAGATTAAATAACTGGGATAATGATTAAATTGTTGAGAGTAATACTCGGGTGATGATGCCAGCACAATGAAGATGGATTGACATAGTGAAGAAAAGACACAAGCTGCGGAATGGGGATCGAAGAAGTGAGAAGCAATAGTAGAAAGAGAAACAAGCAGAGAGAGACATGTATTTCTTTAACTTAACTACCGAGGTTTGTGTTCCGGTTTTTATGTGGAAAGTGGACCAGACGAAATCAAACTGATCTCAAGTATTTCAAAAAAATGATTTGAGCTCAAGTGTTGTTAAATTAATTGGAACAGATTGTTAAAACTTCAGCCAAATGAAAGTTCTTTAGCTTAGTTACGCAATCGTAACAAGGATTTGTTCGGTAAACAACGTGTAAATCGATCTCAGTAGAATAATCAAAACCTCAATATAACCCATCTTACAACCGCACTTCAAACACTACCCAATTAATCAAGTAATCACACGATGTGGAAAGAAACAGCTAAGAACAAACACATTTTTACTGAATGTAAAACACAATACTGGATACACTAAAATTCCTTTTCTTGAGTATATGAGATTCAAGTTTCTATAGTGCCATTTCCCACTATTCCCATTTCAAAACCTTTTCGAACTATAAACGACATCCAGCAAGAAAAGTAACATCAACTTTTAGCACAGATTAGTGATGATAAACATGGACACTACAGCATTCTATATCGGGGCTTCAACTAAACTAAAATGCGTCAGTACAATTATACAACTATGAAACTCAGAGTCAAGAATAAAAACGCCAATGCCGCAGTTCAGACATGAAGATAATGAATCAAACAGGCAAATTCTTCCAATAAAATCTAGAGATGCATTCCTCAATACATGAAAAACTACAAATACGCACCTCTAATCGTTCGTTGCCACAACTCTGCGAAGATGAGGCGATCGCCGTTTAGCTCGGTGAGCTTCCGATCTGCCGTCGTCAACTGTTTGTTCTAGCGATTTCTCAGATCTGTTGCTGTGTCGTCTCAATATAATCAATTTCTCGATCGAGTAATGGTTATCACACTCATCTTTGTTTGGTAACTGTAATGCTTCGCATGTGTATTGGTGAAACGAAAGTTCTGCTTGGTTACTGCTAATAGCTGATTGCTCTTAAACTAACAGGACAAAAAGACCTTTTCTAATTTACATAGAAACTTTTTGTCAAACACCTGATATGCAATCTCTTATTTCTAGATCTTAAATCGTGTAAACATCAGGTTTATAATGTTTTTAAGTCTATATGCATTACTATTAAACTTAACAAAATCCTTCCGGGCTTGCTTCGTATATTAGACTCTACCCAAGCATCTACCATAGCAGAGCTAACCATCAGATTAGGCTGAGTGCCATTTATGCTACGGTGAAACCAAATATTCAATTAAAACCATACATTTAATTGTGAAAATTGAAACCATACTCAACCGAAATCAGATACTCAATTTCGATTATGTAACTACAACAAAACCCTAACTATGTAACTCACCTCAAATTTTTCGAAGCTAATTGTTGTAGATGATGATGAAAGTATAAATGCACGACCAGAAGTGTGGAGGTTAATGGCGAAGTGCAGAAACGATGTCAGAAAGAACGGCATGGAGTACTGCAGAGAGGGGAAATTGCGTAGAGACGCGTGGACGGAGGGAGTGAAATTACGTAATAGAGACGATGCCGTTTTGTTTCTCGCGCGTATTGAGGAATTAAAGATGCTTATTGAGCATCATTCTGAAATTACCCCTCTTTGTTTTCTTTAGCTTAGAGCTGAATAACCGGAAAAGTTCCATCGGGCAAGGGCCCATTACACGCTTTTCGGGTCATCTAATAGTATGACTATTTATACGTGTACTTATTAGTCAAACATATAATATTAATACTCTGTATTTGTTAAAAATTAAAATATAATTTTTTAATGGAGTATAATATTAAATTATATTACAATTCTATGTTAAAAGTTAAGTTTGATAATTTATCTAATTATAATAAATGTAAAAAAAATTTATAATATAAAATAAGAATAAATATTTCTTCTGTTCTAAGAGTTGTATTTTGAAAAATTATTTATTATTCTCTCAAATTTAAAATTATAAATTCATTTCATTTCACACATAATAGATTTGTGAAATCCTATAATTCAAAATTGAGTTAAACTTTTTACTTTTAATAAATTAGAAATAAATATCATAAAATATACAAAGATTACTTTTAAAACATAAACTTTTACAAATTCCTGTCACAAATAAAATTACAAAAATTTATTTGAATGAATAAAATTTATCTTTTGCGTCGATGATCGAAATACTTGGTTAGATTGAAAAGTACCTTGGCTAGACTTGTCTCCATTAGATTTCTCATATTTAATTATTCTGCATTCTTTATTATTTACAAATTAACCACAATAATTCATGTGGAATCGACCATTTTCACCATTATACTGCGTAATTGTAAGAGTATAGGAATAATTATTTTTGGTGAGTTGTCACCCTATCAGCAATGTTTAAAAAAAATATATGTATCTTCAATTTAGGAACAAAGTGAGTAATTTTTTGAAATTATAGGTTTTAATTTGATTCAATTTAATTGTAATATTATTAACAGTAAATAATACCAAAAAAAGTAATATAATCTATTAATTGGGAGTGACCAATGGATGTGATTTTTGTGAATGATGATAAAAACTTTTGGGGCAAAAGTTATCATTATTAAAATATTTTAATAAATCAAATGATATTTTTATTTTACCATTTGAATTCTATCAAAGAGATATCAAGAACAATTCAAAAAATAAAAAAAACTGCAATAACTGGTAAATTTGACCGATTGAAAGTTTGTAGAGTGCTTTTTAGTACCAATATGAAATTACGTAGCGTCGATTAACATCGTTTTAAAGGCATTGTGCAAATTAACGACTAAAGTATAGAGAGTAAATTGTAGTTTAGCCTTTATGAACCAGATTTTAACGAGTTCGATAAATATTTGTATTATACTTTTGGCGGATTTAACTTTTTCCTTGTATAAATGTATAACAATTGTTAATCTCAATTAAGATGAGAAATTATTTATGTCCATTGGTATTGTTGTAAACATAAACACATATTGTATTAATACTATTTTGTGGAGTTATTTTATTTTGCTAATTTCCTTTCGGTGTCTATATTTAGTATCAAAAGTCATTGTTTTTCTTTCAGTGTAGTAATTACGTTAAAAAAAATAATGTAATCAAAAAGAAAAAAAGAAACCTTCAAAAAATGATTCTTGAATATTTCGCGCATTAATCTAATATATTTGTTTACCTTTATAATTTCCAATAACATAGAGAGATACCCTTATTTATCAATTTTAAATTTGAATTTTATATTAAAATAGTAATAATAATATTTCCTATATTCTAAAATATTCACAACCATGATTCCTATTATTAAAATTTTAAGCAAAATTTATTAATTTTATATACCGCATTATCACGAATTTCAAGAAGATTGTTATTGTATACAAAAACATTTCCTGCGTGAAAATCCATTTATTTTTCTTTTTGTTGATATGGCAGTTCATCCTCCCACCCACGTGACGTTAATGAAGTTCCATCAATACCTATATAACAAACACGTGATGTTAATGAAGTTGTATTTATACCTATATAATAAAGGAGAAATACATGAAATATGAAAATTGAAAATAGGTACGTATACCATAAAAATTAATAGTAAAAACTCGCATTAAAACCGAGTAGCAAAACAAAAATAAGTCGGGTAAAAAAAACCCGAAAAACTAGCCCTAAAAATTTTAATAATTTAAATTATACAACAATAAAAAAAAATTATAAGCCAAAACAAAATCAACAAAAAAATTAGTAACTCGACCTAAAAAAAATAAAACAAACATACCTAAATACACCAAAATAAAAAATAAAAAATCACAATTCTAAAAATATGTTATCCACAAACTTAAGAAAATGATAATTTAAAATTTACTCTAAATACCACAAAATACGCTGATATACAAAATAAGAAAGTTAAATTTAATGCATAATTACAAATTATTTTATGTTTTTTAAAATTAAAGATAAATTTTTATTCATACAAATTATGTCTGTGAAATTTTATAATTCAATGAAATAAAACTTTTTACTTTTAAAAACGTTGAACATAAAATATCAAAAAGTATATAAAAATATTCTTAAAAACAAACTCAGCAAATTGTATTTGTAGAATTCAGCAATACAGAATATAGAGAGAGGAAAAGAGAAATATCTAGAAGAGAGATTATGCAAATTAATGAGTGATTTCATATATATATATATATATATATATATATATATATATATTCATTCATTCATATAGGCAGCCCGTAACTTTCTCTAACACTTAAGAGCATCTTTAATAGGAGAGCTCATTTTTTATCCCACTTACATATGACTTAAGTAAAACATGACTTTATTAAAAAAGTGGACAACTTTCTTCAATAGCAAAAATCTATTTTCCACATTTAGTAGGTCTTGCTTAATTTACTAGTGTGTGTGTGTGTGTATATATATATATATATATTCATTCATAGAGGCAGCCCGTAACTTCCTCTAACAGTTAAGAGCATCTTCAATAGAAGAGCTCATTTTCTATCCCACTTACATGTGGCCTAAGTAAAAAATAACTTTGTTAAAAAAGTGGATAATTATCTTCAATAGCAAAAATCCATTTTTCACATTTAGTAGGTCCTACTTAATTTACTTGTATATGTTATATTTAATGTAATATGATACTTTAAATATAATTTTATTTTTATTTAATGATGTTTTAATTATTGTAATATAATTAAAATAAATTTTGAATTAAAAAATATTATTAAATTTAAAGAATTAAAAATTAAAATGCAAGATATGCTCCATAATCAAAATACATTACATAATTATAAAAAAATTTACAAGAATACCACCGGTGACTACAAGACAAAGACTAACTTACAACGGCTAGTTTATAATGACTACGATATAAAGACTAGCCTTCGACCGCTGGTTTATAATGACTATAAGACAAAGAAATAAAATGATACATATACAACGACTACGTTCTCCTAGATTTAATTCCGTCAAATATCTTGACATGCATCTCCTGTTGAGTCTCATTAATTGTAGTAGTGTCTTTCATAATGATCTTAAAGTCTAACTCCTTTTGTCGGTTATCATTATTTTGTTCCATTAGAGACAAACTCTTGTATGTAGTGGATTTTAATTCTTTATACTCATCAGATGCCTTTATTTTTGTCTTTCCCTTTCCCTTCTACTTAGTTGCTTTTGTACCACACATTTAGGACGGACTAGAGATTTCATAGCATTCTCATTTGTTGGTGTTTCGTTATTCGTTGATGATGAGTAAGTTACGGAATCACTTAATTTAGTTCTCTTTATGTTTACACTATTTGTTGAAATAGTTCTCCACCTGGACTATCTCTTAAACACATCTCAATGCTTGTCAAAGTTGGACTTCTTCTTGTATTTAGTTTTTATGGAGTTCATGAGTTAACTCAATTATGTTATCCAAGTTTGAATCACTCCTTATTTTTCGCTCGGCTTGTTCATAACATGTTCCATATCATTTAGCTCCCTCATTTATTCCTTGTCATATTTTTTTCATAGCTATAGCTACTCTCTTAATGAGGCCAAGAGTACATTCTTCGCAATACTGATGAATTTGGTCCCAAAATGCTTCTCTTTTTTTTTTATTTGTAGTGGCCATAAGATCAATTGATATTCAACCATGCACTAATTAAGAGTTTATCTTCATTTTATTTTCACCGACCAATAACGTCTCGTGCATCTTCAATTTCATCACAATCATCATTGAAATCAACAATATTTATACCATAAAACGCAGAAAATTGTGAGTGTGGAGAATTTTGGTTATTGTTAGGTATTTCTTGGGTTCCAAACTGTGGAGCAAATGTTTAAAAATTTTGAGCATATGAAAATTGAGGATTTGGAGCTTGAGAATTATAATTTGAATTTTATGGGTTTGAAAATTGGGTATTGTCTATATTTGTATTGTGGACATATGGAAAATAAGGATTTGAAAATGAATATAGAAATTGAGAATTCGAATTTTGTGGGTTTGAAGATGGGGAATTATTGGGATTTATTTTTTTGTCAAAAAAATAAATCTAAAAATTATTTGTGTGAAATAGAAGAAGTGTAAAATATAAATGAGAGAAACTGGTATTTATAAAAAAAGTTGTAACATATATAATTTTTAAAAAGCAAACTAACGGTACATAAATTGAAAATTTATACATACAATTAAATGTCAGTGGGATCAAAATTAGAAAAAATAAAGAAATGGGTAAACCCACTATAGTGGGTGTGACGGCCCCAAAAATTTCATATTGGAATTCGGACACCGTCAATAATTGACAAAAGAAAAGTATTAACACTCAAGCATGTATAATAGTAAATTAGAGAAATAAATAGTAATCTCTATTACAATAACCCAAAAATAATTGTCTAACAGTGGAAGTCTGTGAGGGGCCCACACAGGCCTTACAATCTAAACATTTCTATAACATCCTCATGCTTCATTATTTCTCTGATTGTCATCCATATGAAGACGATCAGGAGGTGTTCGTTAAGCCATTCTTTCCTTACCTTTAGAAGACGGCTCAACCTTCTCGCCCTAACCTGTAAAATATTTGATAATAGCAACATGAACGATTTATGCTCGCAAGTATATAAACAAGTATTGGGTGCGTTCAGAAAGAGGGATAAATCATTGAGTTTAAGTGTTTATGAGGTTGGACGGAAACAATGTCAACACCTCTTAATAACTTGGAGAAAAGATAGATTCTAGGGTCCCCGAGTGATAACGAGGGATCTGACCCTTTTCTTAAAAGAATAAAGAATAATTTCACATGCGCCTTATAACCATGTCCGTTTGGCACACGTGCCCTTAGGAACTTTGTATCAAACAGTATATCAGCTGGCCAGCCTGACCACCGTCTGACTTCAATTCATCATAATGACATACGTAGTCGATGCAGAAACCTTTTGTCTGCGAGGGTCCGATTACCAATGCCTCAGTTTCCGTTCCCTATAAATCTTAGGTCCGGGATGCTAGACAGATGCGTCCCACTAGCCTTTAGTTACCCACACGGATATACTTTACATATATAGGGTGAAGAATAAGTTTTCTACATCCATATAGGATTTATATTAGCGTGTTAGTGAATTTAAATAGCTAACAGCCGCCTAAGAATACTCGTTTCAAGTACAATATTTTTCACGTACATCAGATCAAAGAATCATACGTTACTTATTTTTTTGAAGAATTTAAATCATGAATATCAACATAATAATATTTTGGATACATTACGTATATCGAAAGAATGATCATACGCATTAATTGAAAGAAAGTAGAGTGAGTATTTACTTGCCTCAAGTCCTTAGTGAAATTTAACACTCGTGTAGAAATAATTCTGTAAAACATGTACATGCAATAACATGAGAAATCTCAACTTAATTACGTATGAGGATGCATGTGCGGAGTGTTCGTAAAATTCTCAAGTCTTGTGATCCACTGATCGAGTCGTCAAATGTTGAATTGAGATTCGGTTGGAACCAAATCGGAGTCCGAGAGATTTGTGGACTTGATAAAACATCACTCATAGGCTCTCGATAATTTAAATTTAATTATTGGAGGCCTTAGATTAATTAACAAATATTAATTAATCACTTTAGCTTGAATGACTTAATTAAATCATTTAACATTTATTGAACATTGTTCCTTAATTATTATTTAATTGTTTTAATTAAACAATAATCATTTCTTAATCATAAAAGATATATAGATCTTTTATCAATTATTAAACATTTGTTCTTAAATTATTATTTAATTGCTTTAATTAAATAATAATTATTGGTCATTGAAGTAATTTATTTCTTAATTACTTTTTAAATTAAATGATTTATTGATCAACTAATAATCATGTACAATTTATTCATTAATTATTATTTAACCATTTTAATTAAATAATAAATGGTCTTGCTTCCTTAATTTAATTAATCAAGAATTATTTCTCAATTAATCTTTAGCTTAAAAGATTTATTTAATTACTTAATAAAATTTTAGAGTTTATTCCTTAATTATTATTTAATTGTTTTAATTAAATAATAATTATTTAAGGATTTATGACTTGTCACTTAATTATGGTAATTAAGAGACTCTAACATCATAAATAAATTCTAAACTTTTAAGACATAAAATTTTAGTCATGTAAAAGATTTATTTACATGTCAAAATAATTATTCAAAAGCCATTAATGGAATAATTAAAATGTTAAGGTATCATAATCTATTTTATTTTATTTTTAAATTTGGATTAGGCCAAAAATAAATTAGACTGAGCCGGATCTTGGTCAGATCCGGTCAACCCGGGTCAACGGGTCACGGATCTGGGTCGGAACCCGGTTCGACCCCGACCCATCATCTTCCTTAGCAGTGGACTAGGGTTTCGGCAGGGGGGCGCCGCCGGCGCTGCGTTCTCCAGAGCCGTGGCTGCCACCCCCAATAGCTGCTCGCATGGTGAGTTTTCGGCGGTGGGGACATTGCCATGGCCTTTGCCATAGGCGAATGTACCCCTAGCCATCATGTCGCGACCCGAAACTGGCCAGAACGTGATTTTGCAGGTGGCCGCCGGCGAGCCTGCCATGAATAACGGCGAGCTCGCAGCCGAGCTCCATTTCTCCATTTCTCGACCATTTTTGATGATTCAAGCATGGATTCAAAATATTAAGCAACCAGAAACTCATTAATGCAATCTATTTCAGCTTTCAACAACACAATCGCAAGAAAAATCAAGAACAAACATTCGGGTATATTGAAATTTCGGATGAACAAGGAAACAAGCTACGCTCGACCATTTCTGAAATTATTTGAGGCAAAATGAAGCCCTCAACATTAGGAACAAAGTTACAAAATCGATTTGAAGAAATATCAAAGCATCGAGTCGGAAAATCCGTCGAAAAAACTAGGGTTCTTGCGGTTCATATTTATTTCTTGAATATTTTTTTTAACTTTAAAAATTAATAACTCATAATATATAAATGCTATAAACATGTGCCATAAATGAAAATGATACTGAAAAAAATAATTTACACAATAAAATAAACAGAAATAACAATAAATGCAAAAATAAGAGAGCAGTGGGGTACCTTTTTAAAGGTTTAATGGACAAAATCCAAAAGTTCAATGATTTTTCTTAAATGCAAAATCCGAAATTTGAAAAAATATTTGCTGGAGAAAATATCAGAAGTGGAGGCTAGGGTTTTCTATAATGGTATATTTATATAACCGTAAATTTATTTTTGACCATTGGATTAGTTTTTTAAAAAATTTACTTAGATAGGTAAAAAAAAAATTTCCTTGTTTTTGCTATTTAGGGACAAGCTGAAAATTTGAATTTAATTAATGTTAAATTTGATTTGTTTAGCCACTACTTAAATTTAATGGTTATGCATTGGTTTAACGCATAAGCCGAAAAGTTTTCTCGCACCGGCGAGACGAAAAAAATGCACACATATGAATATTATAACGATTAACGCCTGAAAATTTTTTAAAAAGTCGTACTCGTTATAATTTTCGTTAATAAAAGTGCGCACGTCGATTTGCGTAAGGTGCACGTAAACTTCAATGTAAAATCTATCGATCACCGCAATAAAACGAAAATTTCATTATAAAACGAATTTAATAGAATTATATTTTATTACAATTTTCGATTTGTCATAGTGGGTCTGCCCCGTTTTTCTCGCTTTCCTTCTACGACTTTTTAAGTGGTCAATTCCATTTCACAAATTTCTAAAAACAAAGCAGACTCAGTCAAAGATACTCTAACATCCTTCTAACTCATTTAGAACTAAATTTACACATTTGCGTTATCATTCATTTACTGTATTATATTAAAAGACAAATATATAATGGGATAGAACTAGTAATATTTTTATTTTGAAAATATCAGTATAATTATTCTTTACAGCAGATTTTGTTATATAATGAGTCGCTATACTAACCTCCACAGTATCACAGTTCAAGATACCTCGCTGTCAAATTAGAAAATCATCTCAACTCCTAAGTATATATTTACAATCGAAATTGACCCATAAAGATTTAATGGATGTATTATTGGTTCAAAATAGGATTATATACATCAATTTATAATTAGATACTGTCATTGTTTTATGAAGAAAAATTAAGATATTTAAATCTTATTAAAACCAATACACCACATTACAGCTATCATATTTTATATATGCTTTATTTTTATTTTAAGAAAAATTTCAACCTTTAAAAAACCCATAAAGAAATTTATTTTAAACACATTGAAAGAAAATAACCAATTCAATTCAAATGCATCTCATGAAAATAATTATTTCAATTCAAACACATTTACAAAATAAATAATTCAAACTTAAATCTCATGCAATCTACTAAATAAAATCAAGACCTAAAGAACCTATTTAAATATTAAAATACCATATATCATATCTGTTGGTTCTGGGATGTAGTGTATTCGTAATAAACAGAATCGTTTCTTGAACAAGAGAGATAATTCCGAGGCACGTGATAACCACGCAGTCCTTAAAACAATTTAGCTCCCTCACAAACTATCATAGAGAAATTAGAACTACTGTTTCTCAGGATACAACGGAGAACACCGAAAATAAAAGGTCGAACTGGAACTAATGAACACCGAAAATAAAAGATAAGAAGACGATTTTTCGAGCTTACTACCAAGGACCGTAGTCTCCGACTGCACAAAACTAAAGACAACAAATGAATTGATTAGGCCCCCTGGCATTCGTGTTTGCGGGTTCAAATTGCCCTTCGGAAATCCATATGAGTCAAGCCAAATTACCCTTCGGAAATCCACATGAGTAAAGCCAAATTGCCCTTCGGAAATTCTTGGATTTACACCCCCTGCGCGCACACGAGGAGGATGAAACATAATGTAATCAATCAATTTGACTAGTTAATTTGCTTTTCCATATAAAAGGTAAGCATCACTCCTTCAAAGTTCAATGTGGGACAAAGTTTTCTTCACATGAGAAACTAAATTTTCATACATACTAGCTCATTTCCAACAATATCATTCAATATACACTCTAAAATATTAAAACATAGAAATAACATATTTTAAAATATAATATATCAATAATAGAATCTGCCCGTACTGTACACCGATCACACAACTTATATATCATTAATAAAAGAAAAATATTTTATACATCAATTTTAGATGTATCTCTTTTCAAGTTATACCATATACATGTACTTTTTCTTTAGTTAAGTTCTAGTATGCATTCTCAACATTTGCAATTGTATAGCCTATGTATCAAAAAATTATTTATATACTTATAGAAGTTCCATACGATATATTTTCTCCATTCCCCATAAATAATACTCCGTAAATATATATTTTAGTTCACATAAAATATTTATGTGAAAACTATAATTTAAAATTGAAGTAAGATATTTTATTTTCAATAATTTAAAGTGAAATATAGTGATATATATGAATAATATTTTAAATATAAAATTTTATACTTATATATTTTTACAAATCCAAGTCACAAATAAATTATAACATTTGCAAATAATATTATATTAAAAGAGATTATATCTCTAATTTTAGAATAAAATAAGTATTATTTTGAGAGTTTCAATTAGAATTTTTATGTAAAACTCATTTAATAAAGTAATTTACACTAGTAATTTAATTTGACACATGCATATACGCCTGCAAAATTTTCATTAAATTTAATGTACATTTATAAACTTAACTATGTATTATTGATATGATAAACTATTAAAGAAAAAAAAATGAGAGGCAAACTGCAAAGACAAAAAGAAAATAATAAAATAAATCCTCAAATTTAATAAATATTAGATATAATTTATAGGAGTGTTTTTGGAACATGAAATGATTACTCAAAAGATGCCATATAATTATTAAGAGGGTCAACCTCTTAATCACTGTCGTAAAAATTCTCACATACTAGACGATCCTTTTTCGCTTGACACCTTATGTGCTTATTTCCAATTAATCGTAATTAATACCGATTAAACTTTCTTTTAATTGCTAAATTATTCTTTACTGTTCGATTCTGCTTAATATTTTTTGCAATATTTCTCTTAACATAATAGATGTTCACATTCAAACCAAATAAAGGAAAGCACATACTTTATTTATAAGAAAAACTTTCAGTATATTAATGTAATTAACGAACGAACACTTATTGAAATAATTAACAAAATCATAAAAAATATAAAAAATTCAATTCACTACCTTTTAGCTACAAAATTTTAAAAAACTATAACTTTATTAAAAGCATAATATTATTAAAATTACAATTAGAACAAAAGAAGTCATTCAGGAAAAAAATAAAAATGTCAGCCCCTATTATGCATAGACTACACTACTAGCAATTGAGTTAATGTAGTAATATAAGGATTAAACACTATAGCGTAAGTTTAAGTCTCTGTTTGTTTCATAGAAAATAATTTCCTGAAAAAAGTTTTTCGTATTTTTCGTTGTTTGTTAGGCGAAAAGGTTTTCCGTTGTTTGTGACGTCTACGTAAAATGAAAAAAAAAGGAAAACATTTTCCCATTCTTTTGTATTTCCTTAAGATTTTCCGAAAAATAACTTACGGAGTTTAAAAGGAGAAAACGTTTTCCGGAAAAATTAGGTTGAGTTGTTTATCACTATATATATTTAATAATAATAACATAATTGTAATTATGATATAAAATAATATAATAACACAATAACATAAATTACTATTAAATAAATAAATATTTATATAATAATATGGTAAAAAAATAACATTTAATATAAAATAATTATTCATAATAACCGATAATAACCTTTTATATACATAATAAAGTAAGAAAAATAATAACATTTTCCTATAAAATATTATCAATCAAATACCGAAAAATAATTTCTTTGGAAAACATTTTCTTCAGAAAATGTTTGCATTGAAAAACATTTTTCAGAAAACGTTTTTCGAAGAATGATTTTCTTGAAACAAACGGAGTCTAAGAAAATGTTTTTTTTTTTGAAAAATTATAATTGTAGTATCATGGTTTGTAAATATATACATTATAAATATACTGAAACAAAAATAGTAGATTAGAAAATAGTTGACAATCAAATAAGATATAATTAACTAAAATTCATAAATTCCTTAAAAGTATTAAAAAAATTATTTCAAAGAGTAAATATTAACAAAAAATAGTTAAGAGACTAAATAATAAATTGAATTTGGTTCAAGGATTAAATAAATAATTTTTCTATTTTTTAAATGTAACTATTTTTCTACAATAGAATGATTAATACTTTTTTTTTTGAAAACTCAAAGGATGAATAAAAATAGCATAAGAAAACAAGGAATATATAAGATACTCTTTAAAAGTACATTACTACATACATATTTTTGAATATTTAAAAGTTTAATCCTCCTATTTCGTAATGCAAAAAAATGATTTACAATTTTAGCAAAAAAAAAAAAAACAAAAACGTATGCAATTACAAAGCGGGCAGACTCTTTGCTTTTTTTAGCTTAGAGCTGAATAACCCGAAAAGCTCCATCGGGCAAGGGCCCATTACACCTGTACAGAATAGAAACAAAGATTCAAAGAGGGCGTTCAATAAGCATCTTTAATTCCAAAACACGCATCTGCCAAAGATGAGTGTGATAACCGTTACTCGATCGAGAAATTGATTATATTGAGATGACACAACAATAGATCTGAGAAATCGCAAGAACAAACCGTTGACGACTGCAGATCGGAAGCTCACGATCGCGGCATCTTCGGAGAGTTGTCGCAAGCGATCGATTAGAGGTGCGTATTTGTAGTTTTTGATGACTTGAGGAATGCATCTGTAGAATTTATTGGAAGAATTTGCCTGTTTGATTTGTTATCTCCATATCTGAACTGCGGCATTGCCGTTTTTGTTATTTCACAATGAGTTTCATAGTTGTATAATTGTACCGACGCGTTTTAGTTTAGTTGAAGCCCCGATATAGAATGCTGTGGTGTCCGTGTTTATCATCACTAATCTGTGCTAAAAGTTTATGTTAGTTTTCTTGCTGGATGTCGTTTATAGTTTGAAAAGGTTTTGAAATAGGAATAGTGGGAAATGGCACTAGAGAAACTTGAATCTCATATACTCAAGAAAAGGAATTTTAGTGTATCCGGTATTGTGTTTTACGTTCAGTAAAAATGTGTTTGTTCTTAGCTGTTTTCTTTCCACATCGTGTGATTACTTGACTAATAGGGTAGTGTTCCAAGTGCGGTTGTAAGATGGCTTATGTCGAAGCTTTGATTATTGTACTGGGATCAATTTAAACGTTGTTTACGAACAAATCCTTGTTACGATTGTGTAACTCAGCTAAAGAACTTTCATTTGGCTGAAGTTTTAACAAATCTGTTCCAATTAATTTAACAACACTCGAGTTCAGATAATGTTTGGAAATACTTGAGATTAGTTCAATTTCGTGAGGTCCACTTTCCACATAAAACCGGAACACAAACCTCGGTAGTCAAGTGAAAGAAATTCACGTCTCTCTCTCTCTCTGCTTGTTTCTCTTTCTACTATTGCCTCTCACTTCTTCCATCCCCATTCCACAGCTTCTGTCTTTTCTTCACTGTTTCAACCCATCTTAATTGTGCTGGCATCATCACCTGAGTATTACTCTCAACAACTTCATCATTATCCCAGTTATTTAATCTTTCAAAAAGACCCACACAGGGTCACCGTGCTCTAAGCAATTTCGCTCTTTTTCTCCAAAAGACAGTTTTGAACACAAAATGCTTCCATACCTACATAAATAGATAATATCGGTTACCCACATCACTGGCATACACACACACGCACTCGCATATGTGTGTCTCTACACACACACACGAGTTTAAGGGAGAAGAGCTATAACTCTTTTCAGAAAGGGATTATAGTAATCAGTACCATGTAGTTTTGATAAATTCATAAAAAATAAACTCCTGCTCTTCATCCTCCCCAAATCACCATCTTCCCAAAATCAATGGTAGCCATTCCAGTCAACAAATCAACCACCATAACTGCCGACTCCCACTATGACTCCACAGTTCCCTTCATTGTATCCATTTGAAATTATCCGTCAAATCTTTGATTACTACTCACTAGCAAAGTGTTGACCACCACTATCATCAATGGTGGTGGAGACGAGGAGTGGGTGTGTTGTGCGGGTGCCGGGTGGGGATGTGATCCACAGAAAGTTTGGGTACACTCCAGCAACCTAATCTTTTGTTACACTGTTTACGTTACACTGCATTATATGTAATTTTTTCAAAACTGGTTGCTGGAATAGTAGTCATGGCAAACTTTCTCCACACGTCAACACGCGCGCACACACTCTCTCACACTCACATATGTATAATATATTTTCTAGCACACTCTTGAATACTCCTGGTATTACGACTACCATTAGCAACACCTTCTCCTCTCGCCTAATATCATTGAAAGATATAGATAATATAGATGGACCTTGAATGTTGACACCCTTAGGCTTCCTGCTCTAGGCAATCCTTGTGGCTGTTGATTAACCATAGGTAATTAGGTACACATATTTACATTTATAATTACTTGGAAAAGATAACTTATGCAATTACTTAAGTTTACAATGCCGTATAATGATGCATGATATCTGTTAAAAACAGTGTTTAGTTAATGTTTTCCTAGTCACTGGACTTTGGATCTTAGCACCCACAAATCTGTCTATACAAATGATTTAGGCATGTATTTGGACTTTCCTTGGGTTGTAGGTCACACTAGCCCTTTGCGTGGTCGTCCTTGGCTGATTGACGTCATATGCTTTACTGAAATAGATGTTGTGGAAAACCAGCTATATCTGATCATGGTAGGCCTTTCATTCCTAGACATATTTCATCCACATGTTTTGCCACATACGTGGGTTTGGTTGTGCTAGCCCTGTTTGGGCTCTCTTCAACCTGCTCATGGGTAGATTGATCCATTTTGGGTCAAATAGGAGGAACCAGAAGATTCCGCCTCTGGAAATGATTATTAGTACTTCAGCATAGACATCAAAATTAAAGAAAAATAAATCCAGAAAGACTGTGTATTCTCTTACCAGTCTGAACTCTCCAGAAATTTTAACTCTACCCTGGTATACTTGTGATTGCAGGTCTGTTGTATAGGCACAGTAACCTTGTTGATTCTTCTTCTCATCTATGTTCGGAGGCAATGGGAGTCCTGCAAACAGTCCCCACCTAAGAAAGTCTGGAAGCAGAGCTGTAGTCTCTGATCTGGGTACAGAATGATTTTGACTTAAAACTGCATATTTATTATATTATGGTTGCCATATGTCCATATCTCAAGTCCTCAGTTGTTAGCATTGGCATCTCTAATAGCTGTGGACTGTCTTTAGGTACCAGTGAATTTGGAAGTAGTGCTGAAGAAAATCTCCTGCATACGGTGGAGTCGGATGAGATGAAGGGTGTGCCATCACCATTGACTAATGCGGCAATAATGCCTTCTCCTATATTACTGTGGAGACTTAAGGTATCCATAACATGGCATTCTAAGTTCCTGTGTTACTGTCGTATATGCCAAATGCTGAAGGGTCTTCTAGGACCTCAATTAAATACTAATATACTTATATGCTGTATGAGTTAACAGGTCAATCCTTGCACTTTTAACAATTTCACTTTTTGTATTTAATGAACTTTACATTCAACAAATGAGATGATTGTTAGCATTTCTAATATGAAGATCTTTTGGGTCTTGAGATTTCTTTTGGAATGTAAAATGCACATCCAGTTCAAACATGATTTATATCTAAATTGAGATCCTATAACAGTTTTTTGGTTGAACTTTTTGGCAGTGGAGTGTTGGTTTGCTCAAATTGACATCCCTGTATTATTTATCTCCTCTCTGCACTTTATTATACTGCTTTGTTGTTTATTTTGTCCCCTTTGACTGGAAATTCTACCTAGAGTAGGGGTCATCATTGCCTTGGTGAGAATCCAAGCACATCTTCTTGCTGCAAAAGCTGCAGGTTTGTAATTTGCACCCAATAAACTATACAGCTATGTTAGTGGACAAGGAGCAGACTGGGGAAAGGCATTTGACATTTTATTAATTTATTATTTAATTTTCAGTATATACTATTCAAATGATTAAATGGCATGTATTTCCAAGGGAGATTTAGATGGTAGATCTAAATATACGGAATCAAAAATTTCTTATTAAATGCTGCTTTGTTACTCCTTATGTGGTTATGAATTCTTGTTTGGTCTACTTTATTCTGGCTTTTGGTTTTGGTTATGGTTATGTTATAGGTTCGATAAACTATATTTACTGTTGAGATTGCATTTAGTGCAGAGTTTTTGCTTATCTTTAAAAGAGTTTTATTTAACTTGATTCCAGGTATTATTGTTTTTCATTTGGGGTTTCATTTGCTGCAAGGTCAGTTCTTTATCTAAAAATTATCTCTCTGTAGAAATTTTTATCTTGCAGATATTAACTAGTGTACACGTTCATATATTGACAGGTTGGATGGGGTTCTGTGATGAGGATGAGCGTAGACCTGAGGGATCTCTTTCTGTACGAGGCCTTTTTGTATTATAACCCTCTACTTCTTGTGGTTAGACATGCACCCTTTTCTGTCAATTACTTCACTCGCTTTTCAAATGACTACTTTTCATTTATGCTCTTTTCTTATTTTTGACATATTTAATTTTGTATTTGACATTGCAGACTATGATGGTTTGGTTTTGGGGTATAAATTTGTGGGTCTTTGTTCAAGCCAACATTAGCTATGCTACAATTTTTGACCTCGATCAAAATCACCTCACTCACAGGGAGATATGGAAGGTGATGCACTAATACGTATGCATCAAAGATAATTCATATTTAACATTGTATTTGCTACGGCAGTAATTCAAAGATAGAGTACTGCACACAGCGGATAAGCAACATGTGGCATAATCCACCCCCGCCCATCCCCCGCATTTAAACAGTTTCAATTTTCTCTAGTTGAAAAAGAGTCGCCCTAACTTCATGTATGATATAATTTCAAGGATCTATCTTCTTTGTTCTTTCCGAGCAGTTATGCATCTGGCACATCAATTTCTTTCTTTCCTTCTCACCCTCCACTTATTGGTGGCAACTGAATTTATCTGAGACATTTCATGATAGTTAAGATATCCCAAAGGCAAATTAACCTTTTCCTTGTAGCGGGGTCTGAAGCGAAGCAGAGGGCCAGTAGGAGCGGAAGTTCTCTACTTTTGGGGGTTAATTTCTTCCTTTTGTGACACTTGCTGCATTAAATTGTACAAGATACAGATGCACATGCTATACTTGCGCAAGTAATTTAAAAACTTTTATTGCGAAGTGTAATTTTTTTCTCGTGTAACTGTCAAATTAGTAAGGTACAATTACAGAAAACATTATATGGTTGAAACCTAACTCTTAAAAAGATAATAATAAACGTTTCTTTGTGGATATCAAACAACAAAGGAGCAGCTTAGAAGTAGAGAGGTGGTTTCCTCTTAGTAAGGGAGGGAAAATTATTTATTTATCATTATTTCTTACCATATGGCTTTAGTAATGGAGGTTATAGATCAATGCTCCCACTCTATACTTTTTCCATGTTATGGCTTCAGTGATGGAGGTTATATATCTGTGCTCCACTTTGCATATATTGTTATATAGAGACATCTCGTGCATTTTCTTGAGATATTGATATTGGTTTTACTAATTCAATGGTGATATTGTTTATTACTACGCTAGTACGCTTATATTTTAGTACCCCAGTGAAGATGATGCGATATTTATTAGCTTTATTACAAGGAATTTTTTATATTGCCTTTTTCTGGAGAGATTTATTTTTGTAGTATATGAATCTTGGGTGTGAAGTTATGCCCTTTTTGCTCTGTTGCCTCCTTCTGTCAATTATATTTTATGACATCTACTTCTTCCTTGCGAAAAGGTGGAGCCACATTGGAATTTTATTTCCCCTTTCTTCTGCGTAGAATGGTTTTATTTCTTAACAGTAGTTTGTTACCAGAATTACCCACAGTATTCGTCAATTTTTGCAGTGTGCGACCTGGATGACAATCATTGTTCCATCTAGCATGACAGCTTATCTTTATCTTTATTCTCATGGAGAAGTTTCCTTGGCTGCATTCCAACCAGTGTAATAGATGCTTCCTCTTTTTTCAGTTGATTAAAATTATTTTGTTTACTTGATTACTTGGTTGAACCTCTGCATGATTTCCATTCACCTTCTACAAGTTAGTCATATATATATATATATAGGGGAAAGTGAACATGTGGCAAGCCACACCGAGCACTAAGTGTAAATGGCCACTAAAACCACATAGTTTTGATATTAAAAACATAAAAATAAAATCATAAATTTTCATATTAAAAAATAAAAAATAAACAAATCTCCACTACCACTACCCACCGCCGCCCACTGCTGCTAGCCACCGCCGCTGCTCACCACCACCTCCCATCACTGCCGCCTACCGTCACCACCAATCACCGCTGCACACTGTCACCATCTATCACTGCCATCCACATTCGCCCACTGCCCAACGCCGCCCACCGCGGCCATGATGGTGGTTATGTTTGTCTAATTTTTATTTTTTAGTTATTAAAAAGTATTCATGCTTATTTTTCATTATTTTCATATTTTTTATATCATTAAAACTTCAAAACTATGTAATTTTAGCGGTCATTTACACCTAGTGTTAGGTGTGACTTGCCACATATTCCATTTACCCATATACACATATATACATATATACAACCACCCATTTTTTAAAGGGAAATGAGCTATTGCTTATTTTTGTAATCCTACCCACTCATGCTATGCTTCAACCTCCAAAATACATGAGAATTTTTTTTACTGTACTGATTGAAAGAGCATGCAGAAACAATACAATATACAACAGTACAATATGTGAATTTTATGGGTTTTTTTTGAGTTTATCTACATATTTTTTATAGTCATGTAAAAATCAAAATATCTTAGCCATGAAAATGTACTAATTTGTATGGTTATAAAAACCATGTTATACACCACAAAAAGATGAGAAAATTTATCTACCCCTCTATTTTTTGATACTCTTTCAATCCATATGGTTGGATTTCCCAAATAAATTATGGATTCATAAATATGAAACTAATGGGTGGGATTCGATAAATGAGCTATAGCTCATTTCCCTTAATTAATTTAAATTTACCTGTAAATCCTGTTGAAGATCGGCTTCCAGATATACTAAAACATTTAACACATAAACAACATCAATGTGGCGAGTTGGCAACTCATGAAGGTCTGATGCATTTGTTCTGAGGTAAAGCAACAAACATGTGCAACTTAACTTCGTAAAATTTTGATGTAGGACCAACATTGAGCTTGTGGCTCACATTTCAATGATAAGCTGTTAGTATTTTATGGTATTAGGACCAACTTACTCATGTTGCATCAAAACAGTAAAGAAAAATAACTTAATCAGTGTAAGAAAGGAGCCAGATAAAAGGAAGTGCTCCCTATTAAGCTAAATATTGTTATTTTGTAACATTTTCAACTCTATAATTGGGTTTCCTCTTCTCTTTGCCAGAACCTTCGCGACTTCCTATTTCCGAATACCATACTGTATGCATCTGATCTGCTACCTGCACTTCTGTCTGTTACCAACCCCACTTGTACTCAAAAACTGTTATATTTGAGATCTAAACTCAATGAAGCCTAATAAAGATCATAGATAACATTTTTTGCTTTCAAGAAAATATTTTATGCAAAGAAAGGTGACATTTTTACCATATTGTTCTGAAAACTTATTTCAGAAACTAGTTCATATATCATTTGTAGTAGATTTCTACTTGTAATCTGTCACTTCATGCTACAATCCACTTCACATAAGCTGCATCTTTGAACAAGTTATCGGACTAATATACATTTCCCCCCTATAGTCCTACCTTTAAAATTCTATGATGAAATAGTATTATTTTTTAGCTAAAAACAAGAAAAGATTAGATATATGACTAATATATTGATCTTATTCCTTTTGAAATCAGTTACTTTTGTGTAGTTGTGGCCAAATGTCGTTGATGACTTGATGAAGTTTCTTACTTCAGGCTTATCAGTTACAGGTTGATAATTATTTTTGTTTATGAACCAATCAAAAGGGACAGCATGTGTTCCAAATCTTGCCTATTGCGGATTGCCACTAACGATACATTGGTGATAATTGTAATATGTGCTCAGATATACATTTTGTAATTAGTTTACATCACTATGATGAATTTCTAGTCACGCTCTCCTCTTTGAATTATACTTTTAGCTCAAGGAGCCCATTGTATGTATGCTAACACCTGAATGATTATGTATGATGAACTGCAGGTGCTCTTATATGCTGTGGTTGCAATGATTTTGATATTTCCATTTGATATTTTCTATTTGTCATCTCGATACTTCTTTCTGAGGACTCTTTGGCGGATAGTCTTCCCTTTACAGGTAAGTTTAAGTTTTTAATGTCACCAGGTGCCTACCGGCAGTTTATCTATTTCTTTCAGTTGGCATTTTGGCAATGGTGGAAAAAGATAAATACGAAGTTTGTGTTAATTCTTCTGATTCACAAGTTTGTTTGATTTCCCAAAAACTTGAATGCTTAGCTAAATATGGGGAAATTTTGAATGTTTTGTCCAGTTTCTGTGTTTTTGGGTTCAGCTCTTATTGCCTCTTATTGCTGCTGCTTTCATATTAAACTCTGGGCACATTCAATCATTTTGATGTGGTTGGGTGGGGAATCCAAGAAAGAATTGGGAAAAGCCCTCAAGAATTTTCTTCTCTCTCTCTCTCTCTATATATATATCACACACACACACAAAAAATAGTACTCCATCCGTTCCAAAATCAGAGATACGTTTCTAAAATGACGGTTTTTAAAGACAATTTTTATGTTCCAATATATCCCTATTATCATGTTGTTTAATAGTAGTGGGAGTAATGTGCGATGTAAACTTAATATGGTTCAAATACATTTTACTTAAAAAAATAATATATATATATATATATTTCTCATCTAAAACAGAAGATGAATTCTTATCTTCTTTAACAAAGAAACTAAAAGATTTGAGTATAAAAGATAAACATGTAAATGTTTTAGGAAAAGAAGAAAATTATGGTGATATAAATAGTGAAGAGGTTCAAGAAATTGAAGAACAATTTATTAATGAAGATATAAATATTAATAAAATATGAAATAATTTTGGAACTCAAAAGTCTCAAATTCCTCAAGCTACAAGTCGCTATTGTTATCCTAGACCAATCTCAGTAGATTTAGTCCTGGAAGAAGAAAATCTAGTAAGACAGTCTTATTATAATCCAGAAGCCATTTATGAATGGAATGGTATGTCAGAATACCAATTAATAAATTATATGAATCGAATGATCATGTTTTCCTGTGCTTGTAGGATTAATGGCAGTACAGATTCATATATATATATATATATATATATATCACACAATAGTGCTCCATCCGTTCCAAAATTAGAGATATGTTTCTAAAATGACGGTTTTTAAAGACAATTTTTATGTTTCAAATATATCCCTATTATCATGTTGTTTAATAGTAGTGGGAGTTATGACAGAGACCGTCAAGTATTGGATGTAGTGGAGTTAATTGAAATACTGGAATTGTGGAATGGTATTTAAGGAACTCTATTATTTTTTATAGTCCAAAAATAGAAATGTATATCTAATTTTGGAACAACCAAAAAAGAAATATGTATCTCTAATTTTGGAACGAAGGGAGTATAAATAAAGACTTTGCCAACTTGTTCAGTTCTTGAATCTTTCACATCCTAATAATAAGTTTCTTTCGTCACGATTTTTCGATAACTATGCTGCAAAGATTCTATTGTCAGATGTTGGTGTCCAAACCCATATGACTACTTTGTATATAGTATACGCAAATGTGTTGTTCTTACAGATTGGGGTTAAATAACTTGTTAGAAGTTACATACACAAACTAGGGCATCATAATTTGAATTCTATCTATATGGACCTTAGGACAAGCAATGAGTTAACATATTTACTGATGAGCATGTTATGGGTGTGTGTAGTTATTCTATTCTTACATTTTTCTTTGTTTCATATTCACAGGCAATTACTTTTCCCGACTTTTTTGTTGCTGATATACTGACCTCTATGTCAAAGGTAATATTATGTTCTTTTTTAGCTACTAATTTCATAATTTTTTGCTTTTTCCCCAAATTCATTTTTCAAGGTGTATATCAGAATAGTGATTTGGTAACTTGTAATGCTTTATCACATTCAGGTGGTAATAAAGGTGCATTGTTCATGATAACATCAACATCAACATTAATAGTCCCTTTAGCTCAAACTAGTTGGGGTTGGCGGTCAATGAACCCATGAAAAAATAAAACCAAAATAATAATAAAAAAGGTTTGGGATTCAAACTTTGCAAGCGATATTTGTTGATGAGTGGGTTCGTGAGTTCTAAGCCGTGGCCTTTTATGTAACCCCCCTCACCCCCCAAAAAAAAAACCATAAATAGAAATGCAAGGAAAAATGAGTATAAGTGAGCATATATAACAGATGAAAAAAATAAATAGAAGAGAAACCAAAGGCAAGAAGTTTTAAAAGAAAATAATACATAAAATTGATTTACAAATTATTGCAACGCTGTTACTTTTGAAATTGATTCGAGTTGTTTTGTTATTATTTTAAAAGAAACCCTGAGGCTTCAGGTTTTGTTAGGTATATTCATTATGGGAGGTTAAAATATTAGATGCTACCGCTTTAGCAGAATTAAATTATAGATATCCGATGGTAAAAGCCTTAGAATTATTTGTCTGCGTTTTACAAAGTTAAAAGTAACTTGAAGTTTTCCTACATAAAATTTTCACATTGATAGGAGTTAAGTTACAACTGTTTGCATGGAATATATATCTGATGGTATCTTTGCATAATGAATCAATTTTGGCTGTTGTTCAAAGCTTTAACTCCTGAAGATCATCATGATTTGGGTGCTAAGAGTCTCGTGTGGAATTCAGTCCATATTTATCTGTTTCAAGGCCTAGTTGCAGTTGAACTACAAAACCAAGAAAAGCTCAAAAGCTCTGAAATATCGTGCCATACTATTCTCTCTCCCTTGTGTGGGATACAACACAAGTTTTATTGTTCAAATTTTGTAAGAACTTTTAATTTAAAATATATAAGGTGTGAAGATTATGCTAACGTGTCTCCCCTGGCAAACCTTGATATCTATAAAATAAGGTCATAATATCAATGGAACTTACCGCTGTTGAGATTCCACAGTAGTATAATGGCTCTCTTAGTAATATTATCTTGGGCATAATAGAATGGTTGGAAAGGAGAGCATTTAGGCACCTTTGTGAACTCTATATTTAAGGACAATACAATTTTGGTTGTTGCATTTGATTATTTTTTAGCAGATTTGGACCTTGGACCTGAAAGTTCAGTACTATTAACAGCACATCAACAGATAAATTCGTAAATTTGATTTTCATGAACTTTTTTGGGGTGTATCTAATTTTTGTTGTTCTCTGCAGGTCCTCTCAGACTTGGAGCGTTCAGTTTGTCGGATGGTTCATCGGCAGGTTAATGTTTTTCCTTCATGAGAATTCTTCCCATGTTGAATAAGGTCTATTATAATCAATCAATTTTAAGCGATTTGTCAATCTTCTCTGTTGGTAGTGGTGAAACTGGAATCGAACATTTCATTTGTTTTTATTGAGAAAACTATAAGCCAGACATGATTACTCTGCTTTTACTTTAAAGATCCAATCCTGCTCTAGACTACTGCTTTAGAAGAAATAGACTTCCCCGACATTGGGATCGTTGTGTGTTTTCTTAAGCTTGTGCTGCTTAACACTACAACATACGCAGGAGGAGTTCTTACATACTTTTGTTTCCAGAAGTTGTTACTGTTATCTCTATATATTTATACAAGATGGTGTGCGCAGGCTTATCTGTTTGTTCTCTAATAATTACTTGGGGGTTGTGTTTTTTGTTTAGAAATGTTGTATCTTTCCTCTTCCACTAAGATCTCTTTCTATGTGTATTTATGGTTTTAGTGATTAGTGGGAGAATCACATACTGATGTCAGTATTTCTTCCTCTTCTGGAAATTTGGATCAAGAAGCATGCTAAGTTTTTTTTTTTTTGGCTGGACAATCAATGTAGATTTGCTTTGATTAGGGGTCTTATCTTTTGTTGTCTTTTACCCAATGCATTGGAAGCTTTTTAATAATATTTTGTCAAATCTTCTGAAGGACTTGGACTTTGCTTTGTCATATTTTTGACTTATTTCTTTGAGGTAAATGCGGTAATGGTGGCAGTTTTTGTAGGTAATGATGGGATTCTTTTGTTAATAAGTTATTGTACTTTCTTAAACCCATATTTAAATCCCATTCATGTAATTTAGTGCATGACAAATCATTTCTCTGTATTATATCTTCATTTTTTTGGGTAGTGGGAGAATAAGAGACTGATATAAACTTTGTAACTGCAGCATGAATATGGCCGCCTTAGTCATGACTAAGTTGGACAATAGGCCATAACATTTTTGAAATTTATGTTCTTAGTCTTAGATTATGGATTTTAAGTTGGAAATTAAGCTTTTAGAAAATGAACTTCAAGTTTTTGGACAAACTAATGATATATCCAAAACCAAATTGGACCATTTCGTTATTATTGTCTTGTTATTGTTGTTGAAAAAATGCATTAAAATTTAAATTTGAATCTCCTAGTTGTTGGACTAAGTAGCAAGGGTGCGGGTGCAAAGATTCTAAAATATGGGGATTCAGGAAATTCTAAAATATGGGGATTCAGGAAATTCTAAAATATGGGGATTCAGGAAATTCTAAAATATGGGGATTCGGGTGTGGCGAGTATCATATATATGTGTGTGCCTTGCACATATATAATACAAAATTTTAAATATCAACATCCAATATAGTTTTAGTAGCATAACAAAAATACAAGAGATACTACACGTGTTTATTAATAGTATAATAGCACTAATACAAATATTTAATATACGAACTTTAAACATATATATTACACAATAGAACACACAAAACACCCCAAAGAAGTAGCCCCAAGACATGTTTTTAGACATTTTAATATACAGTTTTCATGTTCAAAGCACCCCCGACGCACCCCTGATGCACCCCCACGAAGAATCCTTGGATACGCCAAATGCCGTACCCCATATGCACCCCACCGCATCCCCGCCGCACGCGCACCCGATTCTCCATATTCCAAAAAACAGAAGCACCCCTGCTTCATAGTTAGATAATTACTGATTGTGTGTAACAGATCCAAGAAACCTAATTGGAAAACAAGCTCACTAGACACAACAGTTACATGTTTCATCCAAAACTGCTACATCCGCAGTTGACAATAAAATCTCTCTCTTAATCTCTCTCACACACGCACACGCACACACACGCTCACACATGCTCACACTTATACATTTTTGAGTCTAGCCATCCAATAGCCTTTGGACTCTTGACTGATTTGGATTGAGCTGTGTCAGACCCTATGATAGAGAATTTGGTCCTTGTTCAATGCAATAAATGATGCCTAATTTAACCCAAAAGTTACCCTTCTCTTGAACAAGAACACAACATATGCAAGTGAATTCAGTGGACATTATGTTAGTTATTAGTGTTATTTACAAATTGCTTGTAAATGATTATGAGCATACTACTGTACAATATACATGATATCATCCTTTACATTCTAATTAGTTGTTTTAATGTTTGATTACATTGAAATAACAAATTAAACTCTTTTTGTTGATAGGGAAGCATGAATTTATGCTTCACATAAAGTGCTCTGCCGAAGGACACTACTTTTAAAAAATGTGTTAATGTCAAAATATTTTTTGTAATTTTTACAGTATTTAGAATGATATTACTTCCTAATTTTAATTATGAGATTATAATTTAATGGTTAAGACTTTACAGAAGTACTGAAACCTTGTATCCAATATCAAGTTCAATTGTTTAAACCTCATGAAAGTTTGAGTTGTATTTTCCTTTACAATAGAACTTTAAATTTTCCTTGCTTTGTTCATGACATTATGTGTACAGTGTACTTGTAACGTGATCAACTCCTGCAGAGCAATCAAAAGACAAATTACTAATAAGTAGAAGATTGCAAAGACCATTGAAATATTAATGGAAAATTCTGTTGGTATAAGTAGATGGAGATTTCATTTTGGGATTTAGTTGAAGTACGTAAAAAGCCTTAAAAAATTATTGAAATGTCATTGATCCCCGAAATACTATAAAGAAAAGATAACCAAATTTCCTTGTGCTGCATGAAAATCTTGAACTCATACGGATTAATACCATGTAAAAGTTAATTTACTTGAGCCCTACGCCGTTTTGAAATATGTGCTTAATTTTACTCCTTTTATTCCAAAATGTTGGTCTAGTCCCTGACTGTTTGATGGTAGGGGCCATCGTGAATCCTTTTTTGTTACACCTGTGAGAGTTTAGATAGGCTCGGAGAATGTCTGGTTTGGCACAGGCAATTTGAACCTTAAGGTTCTGCTACCGATAATCCTTTATTTTGCCAAAATTTTACACTATCATTAGGTGTCAACACCCATACCTTTGTTCGTCAATCAAGTGTTTGTCACGGGTAACTCAAGGGAAAGCGACGATTCTATGTAGCATACATAGTAATATGTATTTAGGAAAAACTGGTAGCATCACATATGAGATCCCAGCCTTCTATGGCCTTAGAGATGCTAAGAGTGAAGGATGGATCTTCGAAGGCTCATAACTAAGTTTGTAGTTTGAGACCATCTCTTCAAATAAGCTATCTGGCATTTCTTATGATAAGGCTGTAATCTGATCAATTTTATTTTGGCTAGAATCTTTTAAGTGTTCTTTGACAATAGAATTATATTCTAATAGCACCAAAACAGGTGTGACATCCCAGTATGGCAGTACATGCGATCAATGAATGACTATTTTTTTATATTATAATATTTTTAATAAGCTAACTTGAATATTGCTTTTTCTTCTTTGAGAAAAAGATGAACTGCAATGGGATTTTCCATGGTAGTAACTTCATCTTGGTCCAAGTTATAAGCCATACGAACTACTAAAATATGCGTGTTAAACTCTGTACAGATTATTTAAGATGGAGTGTTTCTGGTATTAAAATTGACCTGTACAGATTATTTAAGATGGAGTGTTTCTGGTATTAAAATTGACCTCCCTTGGAAGATAATTATTACCATGTGCAGGTTGCCACCATAGCATGGTTTGAAGCGGACTCTGTTTGTGGCAGCCACGCTGTTGCAATCCCTATAGTTCTTGTCTTGCCTTATATCTTTCGTCTTTTTCAATGCCTTCGGCAGTACAAGGATACTGGTGAGAAAACTAGTCTACTAAATGGTAAGATTTTCTTCTTGCTTTCCCTTTTCTACTTAAAGATCAAGATTTACATTTTGGTCCTGTCATTGGGTGTTTATGATGTTAATGTACTCCCAGTGTTACTGCTAGAGTGCTTGTCTATTGCTACACATAGGATTGGAACAAAAGCAGTGGGACTAGGAGAAAATTTGAGTTCGTCAACTAGACTATGAGATAACTCTTTAAGATTTCATACCCTGAGAAAACCCCCAGATACAATTTGATTTGGTCATTCATAGTGGCCAGATTCCAATTTCTTCGTTTTCCTTAAACACTTATTCACGAAATGAGCATCAAATATTTGTATTATCGATGACAATCTTCGTTTGACAAGTACAAAATATTCTCAAAGTGACTGTGGGATGCCTTTTTCTGGTAAAAAGGTTTCATGTGGCACTCATTCCAATCATCTTTGCACTTGTTTTGTTGGCATAATATTTTTATTTGTCAATCACTTTTATAGTATGGTGAATCTTTACTAATGGTCAGCTGATATTTAGAACTCAATAGAATCACTGTTACAAGTTATGAGCTAATATTACAAGTAGATGATGGTTGCATTATTATAGCTTCCAATGTTATGTAGTCGCCCACGTTATTAACATTAAAAAGTATGAGCTTGACAGCTTGAGAATTAGCTCCACCGGTAAACCTTGTTCTTTCCCACTCATAGATGAGGCCTATGGTTTCGAGTCCCTCCTCTCCCATTTTGTTGAATTTATGTATTTACTCAATATGGTCCCCGCTTCCCCTCCCCCCTACCCCACAAATTACAAAAGAAAAAGAATGATTCAAGCTTGGGCTCACACTGTTCATTTTTACCTATGTTTCAGCTTTAAAATACTCGACTGCAGTACCAGTGATTTTTCTTTCAGCCCTCAAGTATCATGTCTTCCCTGATAAGTGGACAAATATGTTCCGTCCATTGTGGCTTCTCTCAAGTGTTTTAAACTCGTCATATTCTTTTTACTGGGATGTGACTAGAGACTGGGACTTGAGGTATATTCAGATTGTTATTGTTTCAGTTTGTTGTAGTCTCATAAATGTGGATGTCCTTTTAAGTTTTGGACTTTTGGTAATTGATTCACTCACATATGCCAGTTGTTAAATTTCTATTATATTACTATTGTAATTTTGATATTTTGAATTATTAGTTTTTGCTTGAACACTTATTTACATGACCCCCATATCGTGTTTTATGTTCTGACCGTGTCTTAAATACATTTTATGATTTTTTTCTACATATAATCAATTGCCTAGCTTTTTAGTGCTATCAATATGTACTATACAGGCTTGACTATACCTAAGATGGCTCTCATTATTATGGTCTATGTTTAAACCATTATCATTTGTGTATATTCAGTCATGCATGTTTTCTATCTGGCTTTTAAATTTCGTCCAAGCAGTAATCACCTGCAAGATTCTTCGATTTTTGTAATAAGTGATAATTTTTCTTTTCCTGTGCCAGTGGCTTCACGCGGATCTTCAAGTATAGCAAACTGCATTTTTTCTCCCACATGATATATGGGAGGAAATGGGTAAGGAGGCATTAATTGTTTTTTGATTTTTGCAGCTTTCCTCTTAAATTAATCTCTCTGTTTTATCCAGACTCTATTTACGTATGATTACTATAATCTACTTAAGAGGCACACAAATTCTGCAAACTAATGAACCATATACTCGCTTAACTTCATAATTGGAGAACTATTTGTTGGCCCGACATTCTCCATTCTCGTTCCTTTAGATTAATTTACAGATATTTAGTCTTGTTTAGGTATTTTAACCAAAATCTGGGGCTCAATTCCAATCAATCAAAGAGTAAATATAATCCCCTAGTTTCCAGAGAGTAACAGATCTTTGTTTCAATATTTGCAGGTTTACTTTTGGGTGTTGGGTAGCAATTTGATATTGCGGTGCACATGGACATACAAGTTGTCCGCCCATCTTCGCCATAACTACCTTACAGTGTTTGCCATAACTGCTCTGGAGATTTTCCGACGTTTCCAGTGGGTATTTTTTCGCGTAGAAAAAGAGTGGATTAAAATGAACTCTAAACAGAACATTCAGCTCTCCAATATTGACAAATCAAGCGAGGAAGATAAATTACTTGCCACTGGTCACAATGTATAAATAGCTCAAATTATCATATGCTTAGCAGCATCATTTGACATTCATGTCTATCGTCCTCCACATGGGCTTGGCGTATTTGTTGTGATTTTTCATTCAATTACCTCATTAAATTTTGTTCTTTAATGGTATAGATATATAGATAGATTCTTTTGTTCAATATTTTTGTATTTATGCATCTAAAAACTACATATTCCTTGGTTTTGATTGGAAACCTAGAGGGGACCACTTAAAACCTGTTTCATCTCAATATCGTACACGTTTTCTAAGTTCTGTTCTTCTACACAGCACACCGGTTTCAAATTGTTCATGTCAATACACTAGACTGGTAATCCAAAATTGATATTCCTGCTGTTACCATCTAAATTACAATATAATCTCTTCGTTGCAAAGTTACAGATATAGTGTGTTCTGTACCTATTTTGATAGTGGGCTTTCAATGTTTCAAATCTGATGTGGTATCATCACAAATTAAATGTAATAAATTTTACGAATTCTTTATAATCAAATTGATATAAACTGGAGATTGTATTACAAAAGTCTAGTTTGATAAATCATAATGGAGATTAATGTGGTAATTATTATTATTTTTTGTAAATCATAAATGTGTTATCTTGGGTGCCTTAAATCAATTTAGAAGAACCACAACTGTATGCACATAAAAAACACAGACCGTCAAATCCAAATTAAAACTAGTTAACAATGACCCTTATTTATTCGAACTACATTGTTCATGAATTTAAAACAAATATTTACGTCCGAGTAAATTACAAGATTCAAATTCTGTAATAAAATCCTTGAAAATTTCAAATTAAAGGCGTTTTACCTCATCAGAATATCTATATGATTAAAACAATTGACCAATCTATCAAATAAAATAAATCAACTTAACCAAATACTACGTATATTTTAAGAATTATACAAATATATTGAAATACTATAACTCCCCTTTAAAGTGTAAAGTGGAAGGAGTTAATAAGCTGCTCCTATATACACCTTTGGTTTTTATTTAGTGGCTTCTTAAACCCTCTTTTTTTTTTTTTTATATTTCAAGACAAAAATAAAATTATTTTTTCTCTATTATTCCTTTCATATTTCAAAGAAATATAAGAATCTCTTTTTTCTATGTATATTAAATAAGGACAATTATAATAAAACACTAATAAATTTAATGTTCTTGTATTTATTAATTATTGATATTGGTATGTGAGAATTAAAGAAAAAAAAGCTACTAATATAAAAGTAAGGGAGTTTTTATCTACAAGGTGGAAGAAAAAAAGTTCTTTTTTTCTTTTAAATTTTATAAATAAATATGGTGATATTTAAAAGTTGAATCTAAACGATTGACTTTCTTATCATACGATTCGACCTATTCATATATATCAGTTTTATTATCCGTATCAAGCACGGGTTTGTTTTTATAGTTGTACATTTGTGTAATTTAATTTTAAAAATTAAATTATTTTTATGTTTGTTTATAATTCATAAGTATTCATAATAATTATTTGAGTTATATTTTAATAAAATTTTATTGCAACAAAAAGTTAAAAATTTTACAACTCTAAATAAATTAATTTTATTACATAAAAATTATTGTTGATTACAAATTAAATTTTAATTGAAAAAATGATAAATCATTTTGAACCAAATTAAAATAAAAATAGAGATTTTTTAGGGATAAAATTTAAATTTGGCGTATAAAAAAAATTAAATTTTGCCGTAACTCATACATGATCGGTTTTATTGAATGTTAAATTGAGTGTGAATGACAATAGAATTAATTTAGACACTTATTTAAAAGATTTTAAATAAGATATTTGCTCAACCTTTTATATACAAAGATATATTTAAAGATATATTTATTAAGATAATATCATGTGTGCCTAATATTTATCTGGAAAAATTATGTGAGTCCGAAGTAATATTTAAGTCTTGGGATGAGATTCTCTATGTCAAATGGTGATATACGCGACAAGTTTTAAAAAAGCACCACGCGTATTTTTTTTTCTTTCTTAATCCTCTTACATTTAGTAATACCGCACACGTAATTTCATTTAGTAATACTATCTCTGTAACAAATTTTTTAGTTGCATAGAAAGTTATTATTTAAAAATTCACGCACACACTTACACATATATTAATTATGTTGTAAGAAATTTCATTTAGTAATACTATCTCAAAATAACAATTTTTTTTTTGTTGCATAGAAAGTTATTATTTAAAAATTCACTCATGCATTCACACATATATTAACTATATTGTAAAGTTTTTTATATATACTAATTAATTACTTTGTATAATTTTTTATTAGGCAACTACAAATTTTGTATATATATATTCATTAACTACCTTGCAAAATTTTATCTTGGAAGGCACTAACTACCTCACATGGTATTTTATTAACCTGCAAAATTCAAAAAATCGAAATCCTGACATCCTCATTTTTTAGATGAAGTAGTCGATAATCAATAAAACCAACGGTCATATTTTACGTATAAACTTTTAGATATTTATATTAGGAGATAAAACTTCTTTTAAAGGAATGAGATGAGTTATTTTTTTCTATTTATTTTATCGTCTATTCTATTCTCTATAAAATTGACACGTATTCTCTTAAGAATTAATTTATTAACTAAAAAATACCATGACAAGGGACCCTCCTAATTTCACAACAAACAATGTATTGTCACATCCTTCAAAATGATAATTTGAAGGAAAATTTCCCAGCGTCCATCACAATTAACAAATAATTCCTAGAAATGTTAGATAACCATCTTTTCTTTAAATGAAAAGTAAAATAAAAATTTTATTCAAAACATCATAAATAGGTGTTTGAATTAATTTTATTATCGTTCCAATACGGTTTAACATTCAATAAAATCGATCTTGAACGAACTAAGAAAAATCAAATTAAAATCACTTATCACTTGTCCAAATAAAATTTAATTTATAATCAATTATATTTCTTATATTATAAATCACGTTATGTAGTGTTCTAAATTCTTATTTTTTTTGTAATAAAATTTTATTAAAATATGTACTAAAATATATAATTATGAGACACAAAGTAAAAAAACTTATTAAATATACATTTAAATAATCTAAACAATGCTTGTAAAAAATTGAAAATGAAAAAGAAAAAACTAACCAAATTGACAAGTAAAACACTATTAATATTTACAATAATTAAAAATATACAAATTAATTTGTTTTTTATAACTAATTTATATAAATATACACTATAAAAAATAAAATCCGTGCTTGACAATTGACACATGTAACAAAACTGATATTAAATACAATATTATCAAATTGCCTAAACATTATGTATGAAAACTAAATCAGGACCACCACTAACATTATTTTCTTCCTTTAATATTTTTCGTATACATTAGGAGTAATAAATCAAAATACATGGAATACTATCAAAAATTGGTATCTTCTTTCATTTATTCACATTTATTTGTATGAGACAATATTAGGAGTAAAAAATGTATTTATTTGTAGCATTTATTTTAAAAGGGGTAATTAGATAAATTTTTAATCACAATATTTATAAAATGACAACATTAATAATTTGACCTTCTTTGTATTAAAATATAAAATAAAGTAGGAGGTCAATCAACAAAAGATAGAGTAATTAATCAAATGTTCAACTGATTACTGTGCTTGTATTGTAAATATGTAGTTATAAATAATCCAACCAAAATAATAAGAATTAGACCTATCACGATTTTAAATAAAAAAAATTTCAATCATTTCAGTTTGTTTGAAAGGAGAAAAAGAAGGTAATATCTATACATAAGTAGTAATCCGAATTACTTTCTTCGTTCTACATTTAGCTCATTTAATATTTAATTGTAGGACAAAATTTTAACATTAGTTAATCCTATAATTCATATCAGAATCAAATACTTTTTTAATATAATTTTTTACTATGAATATAAATTTATGATAATATTAAATGAAATTTTCATTTTAGATATTTTCACTATTTTTTGACAAATATAAAGATCATTTAATCATCGATTAATAAAAACAGAGGAAGTAACATACTTTTAGATATAATATCACAAATTATCCGACTTTCGCAATTATAGAATATTCTAAGTTCAAGTTCGACTAAATTAGGGTTCAAAATAATGTTCGACTAACCTAAATTCACAAAATTCAAGGTTCTATTCTCATTTCAAATTCCCTATATTAGAGATTTTTTTTTTTTGTTTTAGATTAATCCTACCATTCACACTAGTTTCCTTTAACAGTATTCTACACAGTCAAACATAACTTTTTATACATATATAAATTCTCGTTTATCTCATCTACACAAGATTTTTCTAATATATAATATACCATAATAAAAAAAATATTTTAGACTTTATTATTTATATTTGTTAATTCTTTAATTAATACTAGATATTATATTATTGTACATTAATATATATTATATAATAATATATTATATGTATAATATATATCACATTCATATGTAAAATAATTATAATATAATATTAAAAGGAATTAAAGTAATTGAGCTATAACTCACATTTTAAATCATACCCACTAGTTTTATATATATAAATTCATAATCTATTTAAAAAATCCAACTATATGAACTGAAATAATATCAAAAGATAGAGGAGTATACAAAATTTTAAATTATTTTATAGTGTATAGCATGGTTTTTATAATTGTAAAATTTATATATTCTCAATTACTAAAATATATTGATTTATATGATTATAAAAAATATGTAAAAATGCTCAAAAAACCCCCAAAAAGTTACATATATTTTTGCATGTTCTTTTAATCCATAAGGTTAGGAAAACCGAAGCATTGCACGAGTGATTATGATTATAAAAATGAGCTATAGCTCAACTCTTTTTTCCCCATATTAAAATAATGAGTACATATAGATAATATATTAATGTATATTATAAATCATATTTTAATATATTATAACATATAATATTAATGTATATAAATAATTTTAATATAATATATATTAGTTTTATACATTATAATATATTACATATGATATCCTATATAATATATATCACATACACATATTTATAATAATTATAATATAATATAATACATACATTAATATTTTGTACTAACATATGAATTATTCACTATAATATATGATATTAATGAATTTAAATGTAAATAAAATATTACTTTATATATTAAATTAAAATAAAATATTTTAATAAAAATAATATATACTATCTCCGTCCCATAAAAAATTGTAACACTTTTTTAGAGTGTGTGGCACAGATTTTAACAAGCATAAAATACCTATTTAGATATTTATCTTTTAAGAAATTTAAAATACAACTAAATATATAACATTTGAACTTACGAAATGTTTAAAAATTGTACAAAAATGAGATATTTAGATATAACTTTGATGTATCTTAAAATTTGTGTCACACACTCTAAAAAAAATATTGTAATTTTTGTGGGACCGAAAGAGTATATGATATATTTAGCAAAGTATGACTATAAAATAAGATAAAACAATATTATAATTTAAAAAAATATGGATTGTGATATACAACTTCAAAAATATACTATTTACGATTATCAAATTAATTTGAAAATAGTTATACTATATAACTCAATTTTTTTTTTACTTTTTACAAAGGTTCTCTAAATATAAAAAATATAATTAAATTTAAAAAAACCGATACTAATGCTCTAACGTGTTATCCTTTAAAAGATTCCTTAACGCGCTCTCTTTTCAAAGATTCTACAAAATGTAAGGATATATATATATATATATATATATATATATATATATATATATTTTAATAATATCTCTAGATTAATTTAAACCAATATACATTAATCTCATCTTCTGAGGAGAAAACACTGTACCTAGAAGGACAAGACATGATCTTGCCAATTATATTTTATTCTAATGTGACACTCCGTACCACTAATTACCAATTAGTACAAAAGTTTTGTTGGGTAGCTGGTGAAACAAATTAAGACAAAATTAATTCATATTCAATTGAAAACCTAGTGGCCTATACATTCGGGTTATTGTCTAATTGAAGTTAAAATTGTTTCCTTAAAAGTGGATGCATCATATATTCATCAGAATTGGATTAAGTTTGTTTAGAGATCTATCATTTGTAGAAATAAACACGTATTAAATCAGATTTATTTTGACGTTTACTGTGTTTAACTGACTTAATTGTAATATATTTAAAGGGGAAGATTATAAATATAATTTTAAACTTTATGAATCCAACACAACATATATACTAGTAACAAAAACTTTTCGCATTATTTAGAAAAAGAAGAACTCTTTGTGGATAAGGTTTTTGAATCCATAAACAAAGAATGGGACATAATATCCCTTCCGCTCCAATTAGAGTAGGAAAGTAATTAATTTTAATTCCAAAATGAAAAAATCTTCCGCTCCATTAATTAGTAGCAAAAATTATACTTCATTCGTTTTATAATGAGTGACTTTTTATTTATTTGTATATATATATATTAAGAAAATTAAAATTCATGTTAAAAATTTTGATGGCTTTCGTTAAATCATTGTGTCATTAAATCATACAAAAGGAGAAAGAATTGTATAAATGAGAGTGTTGCACACATAAAAAAAATGAGAGAGAGAGAGTAATTGTTTTAATTACTCCCAATAATTCACTCAAGGACAATTTGAAAAGTTTAAATGATAAATTTGTAGAAATATGTAAAACGTCAGTCATTATAAATTTTTTTTTTTAAAATATCGCTTATCTAAAACGAATGAAGTATATAATATCTGAAACAATACATATATCATGAAATTTCTACATTGAACCTTCTCAATTTTCATATTGAAAACAATCGAGTGATAATTAAGCTGACATCTTCATTTACTTTTCATAGATTTATGCTATACTTTTTTCCCTAAACAATGTATAATTAAGATTTTCCGACAAAGAAAAGAAGATACATATCTATGAAGAGTTGAGTGGTTGCATGTAATTATAGACCTATGGAGACACATCATATATATGTCCCCTAGTTGCTAGCTCTTACAACTCATAGCAACTCAACCAAACAATATTTTTGTAGCCCACTGCCGATTACTTGTCCCATTATTTTCAGATAAGATGTATAGTATGCATGATCAATTATGATCTTTGGTTAAGATCCCCTACCTTCTTCCCCTTTTCTTTGAATCTATTGTATCCTACTTTTGAAACATCTCTTTAAACAATATACATTCAAGGGCCACTTTCCCTCAGGAATTTCAGAGAAGTATCGAAGTTACTACAGAATTATTTGTCGGGATATTAAACACTCTTAATATTTTAAAGTATTTTAATCTAATTATAGCACATATTAAAATTTCTAAAATTCAATTTATAATGTGCATATGTCAAGGTATCAAATAAAGTTTGTATTCATAATTCGAGTTAAGATAGTTTTGTGCTACTAAAATTTTGGCCAGTAAAACCTAAAATATACATTAAATTTGAAATATGGAATCTCAAGAGGTAGTACATTTTTCAATGTAAATAATGTGATTAAAATTTATTAAACTCGATTGAAAAAATAATAATTCAATTGATGCGCCCATCTAGTAGGAGGCAAGTGGGGGGCGGGGGCGGGGGCGGGTGAGCCATTGTCACTGTAATGTTGTAAACATATAAGGAAGGGGTACGAGGGATGTGATTAACCTTCTTCTATCAATTAAAATTTTGTCTAAATTGTTGTCGGATAAATTTGAATTATGTGATCCCAGCTCAAAATCAGAAAATTTTGAACTAGTAGACTATCACTTTTGATTGGTTTAATATTAAACTGAACTGCGGGTTTTTTTTTTTTTTTTTAAGATAATAAACTTTACAAGTCTATGACTGTGTTTGTTAAAACAAAAGACCTGTATAATGTAGTGGAAATAAAAATAAAAATAATACAACTTTATGTTTAGTACATATAATGAATATTAGAGAGAAGGATTAATAGTTAAGCTAATAATATGTATAGATAACAACAAATATTATTAGTAATAAATATTTACGTAACATATTGAAAATTTAAAAGTTATCAGTATATGCCTATATATAGTGATGTATATTATTTAATTATTTTAGTAAATGAATAATATTCTTCTGTCGTATAATTTAATACGTGTTCCACTATTAATCTGTGTTTGATCCATAAATTTCGTTTCCAATCAACCGATAACTTTAAAAAATGATCGGTGAGCTTCCAATCAACCTATAGCTTCAAAGAATGATCGGTGACTTAGTTAATTATGCAATCGAATACCTTATTTTTTCTCAATGTAATTTTCTTTTATTATTATTATTATTATCTTTTTTTTTATTGAGCCTATTTTCTTCTGAAATTTCTGGCCTTCTTTATTTAAATGTTTTTCTTGAAAGCTCCAAAAAAATAAATAAAAAATAAAATAACTTATATAAATAATTAAGATAACCATTTATTTTTCAATAAATATTCATCTTGAGGGGAGTATTAGAGGTAAGGATAAGTACTTAAGATAATAATAAATAAGTATAGATAAATATAATATATTGAAAGTTTAAAAGTTACCTATATATAGGTATCCATGTTATGTAATCATTTGAATGAACAAATCATTCAAATCATATACCTGAATAATTGTCTGATCACTAGATTACACCAATTAACTCGTACGTTCACACATTTATATATTAAAGATATAGAGTCTTTATTGGGAGTAAGTTTGAGTCACATAAAAAAAATTTTGAATGCTGCAAAATAAAAAATATGCGCAATAATAATATTGGATAGTTGTTGCCTCTTAATTTTTTTCTACCTTATATGTTTAATGTAATTTTTTTTTTGAATGCACAAATATATTATTTATTTATAATTTAAAAATATTTTAAGATTATATTGTAATTTGAATACGCAATTGCATGTAAGATTGACTAGTGTAAATTAATCACGTTTGTACGTGACACGTACTTGTGTATATACACACCCACACATGCACATTAATTCTCGTTGAATTGTCTGTTCTCTTGTGAGGAAACAAACTAGATAGATCTAGATCTGTGTAAGACATTGGGGAGGCAAAAACAAAAGACAATTTCTGCTTTTGTTTAGCTGGTTTATAAATAGTATAATCATGTTTTTAATATTTGTGTACATTAATTGTATAACACGAGTAAATTCGTAATCAGATTATAATTATTTTGATTAAGATATATTAAGTTAATAGTTTAATTAGGATATATTTAAAATGATTGATATTATACTTAATTTAATTGTCATTGATCAAATATAGTATATGAATTTCCTTATTTATTCTATCGAAATTATTAATTTGATTAATTTTACATAATTAAGAATATTTAAACATCAACCAGTCAATCTATAAACAAATTTATTTCTAGTTGACTTAGACAACTCTTATGAATTTGTTAGAGTGTATGCCCTAGTGGCCAATTATGTAATGATTGTGACACCATGTTTATGTTATGTTTTTTTTGTTAAATGATAATTACTTTTATTATGTTTTATTTACTGCGTAATATAAATGTTAACATAATAAATGTCCTTAGAAGAATGATACTAATTATATGGATTCAAGTATGTGACTTGAATATGAGATCATATAAGTATGTAAAGTATCATTATTCTTAAATGTCCCTAGTCGAGTATCATTGTCAGTGGGACAACAATAATACATTGAGACTAGTATGTGGATTAACTGATGGCTATATCTCATTGGTCATAAATATATATACGAGATATATTAAGTTGATACATAGGTACATGTTAGAGAACATAGTACTGGACAGACCCACCATGAGAATTCTACATGGAGCGTTATGCTATGTGTCATAAGTAATTCTCATAGTGACAATGATGTAATGGTCCTTCGACCTGAAGTCATGACATTTCTACATAATGAGTTATGCGTTTTGATATTATCAAAAGTCACCTTTAACCGGGTGGACGATAAAGGTGATTGTTGGATGCATAATGAGTTATGTGAGAAATGGGAATGATGTAGATGGAATTTAACCCTCCTATAAATTAGGGGTGATATCTATAGGCCTCTTGATTGAGTGAAACTATGAAATGCATGGCCATGCTCAAATAGAGATTTGTTTCATATAGTTTACTCATTGATCAAGAAAACTGAGATTAAATTATAAAGAGGATGACACATCCATGCCTTGAATTTAATCTTAGATATCATGGTTAAAAGGATTAAATTACATTGAAACATTGGTCACAAAAGGTAACGTCGAATCTATGACTTTATTATTACTTGGGTAACAGTGATGTATTACTAGATGCCGCTCACTGTTTATAATTTTATAATATGATTTAAAATTATTGCCAACGTAATAATAACCTACAGGGTCACACACATAGAACATTCGTCAAGGAGATATAATTTAAATGTCAATGATTTTAATATATCAATAAGATTGATTTAATTAAATCATGACTTTAAATTATATATATATATATATATATATATATATATATATATGTAATCTGTATGAAGAAGAGTCCTTTAGAAGGAAATACGAATATATATTTATTTGTACATATATTAATTAAGTGAGACTTGATTAAATATATATCTAATGAATATAGGATTCGGATTCTAATCTCCTAATTAGATTAGGTTTTGGAATCTACTCTATAGAAGGCTATATATACATGATATATCAGCTATTCTAGGAGAGAGAGATAGATATAGAATTTTTTTCTTAAAAACCAACGTTTTGACGTAGCCGCTCATAAGAGAGGTTAAGAGAGATAAAAGAGATACAGATTATTTACAGCTAGTACTGTTATCCTCTTTACTCGAATCGTAAGACGGTTCGCGGGTGTTCGTGTGGATACCGTAGAGACGCTGTCCAATTGGGTTGCGTTAAAGATTTGGAGACGATCAACACCTTCACCAAAGTTTCAGATTCGCACTTTTAATCGGTAAAATCTTGAACTATCTGTATTAAACTGTTTCGCATAGATCCTCGGGTTTGGGTTTTCGTTTTGTTTTATTTTAAATCCGTATTTTTCCGCTGCGTTTGCTGGTACGAAACCCAACAGAATTAATATATAAATATACAAGTATAAATTATAAATTGATCTAAGCTGAAAAAGTGATTGTATATCTTCATTAAGAACCATTTTATAGTAATGACTTTATTAAATTGAATCTATGCAACATTAATTTAATATCCACTTGATTTCTACAATTAGTACATTGTACTAATGTCACTCCATTGTTCATGAATATGGAACAATCTTGGAGCAAAAACATTAATTGCTTGCAGAAGATAATTTCTTATTAACTTGATTAGGCTGGTTTTGTGTTGGCACACAGTAATGCAATTTATAATTCATATAATTACTTGTGCATTTTGTTAGATTGTCCCCATGATTAAACATGGATGCAATCCTATTTGAAGCCAATTAACAATTCAACTGTTCTTCTAATGAAGAACATTACAGCTAATTCGTATTGATGAATATTTGGGGAATGGTGTACTGCCAGCATCAATTTTTTTTATTATAGATTGGAATTAATTAAATTACATACATGTGTGTGTATTTTCAACAGTTGTATTTAATAATTCTAATGATGGTGTCCAGGAAGATCACAATTTTGATTATTAATTGACTAAATCTTATGGTATTGTGATTTAGTTTTGGCAATGCTTTTGTTTAATTGAGATATTATCTTCTTAAATAAACTAATTAAAAGATTTGGAGAATTCCTGAAAGTATTTCTTAGAATTTGTTTATGGGCATATTGTTATGATAGTTCAGAGAATTAAATTATGCAAGAAGCAATATGCCCAATTTACATAATTTAATATTGTGAACAGTGGCGGACCCAGAAATTTCATAATGGGGGTGACAAATTTTTTTTTAAAGAGAATAATACATAATAGTAGTTTGACATTGTAAAGTTAATCAATAGAAAATTATAACAACTGTTTATAGAAAAAAAATTACAAAATATTAAAAAAATTACAATTGTCCTCGACGAGATTTCATTAAATTTCACCAGTCGGCACATAAAAAAAAATTTATAAATTTTTTTTTTAAATAATGGGGGTGCCTGAGCACCAGGCCCCTGTGGGTCCGCCCCTGATTGTGAAGCAATTCACTTTAATGGCTAATGAATTTCTAGTTCATGGTCAATGGTATTATAAATTGAGATAATTATCTTTTCCCATGCATATACTAGTTTAAAGTTTTGGAAAATTCAGACAATTGTTTACAGTCAAAATTGTTCAGACTTCAGAGAAAATTATGTAAGAATTAAGTAAATTTCCTTCTTCTTCTTCTTCTTTTTTTTTTTTTTTAATTTTGCAGTGAAGCAATTCTAGCTAATGATTAATTGAATATTTCTAATTTACAGTCAGTATATTATTATATCTGAACATGGCCAGTTGGACAAACACAATCTTACAATAACACCAACCTAGAGGTTGGCTATATATAAGCCAGTTCGATAGACAAATGGTCAAGGCAAAATACACTTCTTTCTACAACTAAAGTTGGAAGGCCTTCTTCTAATTGTCTCAATCCCAAAACCTCACAAGAAATCTACAAAAATGGGTTGCTGGTCTGCTGAAAATGCCACTAAAGCTTACCTCAAAACCATCAAAATGGTAAGTTCATAAGAAAAATCCTACTTTTTTTTCTCGATATTTCATATTTAGTGATGCTAGGGTGCCAAGAAGTTTGGTGACTAAAATTCTTTAAAATGCATCATGTTGTACATTTCAATTCTTCAAAGTTCATACATTTAACATATCTGTGTCAATTTATGCAGGGAATGAATGCAAAAGAACCAAACATAGCAGAGTTTATTTCTGCACTTGCTGCTGGAAACAACTCCCAACTCATGGTGGTAGCATGTGCCACAACCGCAGGCTCCACCACACTAGGCCTAATTGCTGCAGCTCATCAGACTGGTGGGCGAGTCATCTGCATTGTCCGCGGTGAAACAGAACTTCATTTGTCAAAAAATGAACTTGGTTGCAATGCTGCTCGAGTTGAGTTTGTCATTGGAGATGCTCAACCTTTGCTGCTATATCAATACAAAAATGCAGACCTTGTAGTCATAGACTGCAATCTTGAAAACCATGAAGGGGTTTTCAGAGCTGTACAATCAGTAGCAGCTGGAAGGTGTAACACTGATAATAAGAACAACAATGGTAGTACCATTGTGTTGGGTTATAATGCATTTTGCAAGGATTCGTGGCAGTCGGGTGGCTCGAAAACTCAGCTTCTACCTATCGGAGAAGGGTTGCTGATGACTCGAATAGCAGCCACCAGGACGGAGAGGAATGGTGGGGATCATGGGGGTTCTGGGAAGAGAAGTCATTGGATAGTAAAAGTAGATAAGTGCACAGGTGAGGAGCATGTTTTTAGAGTAAGATCTACTCATGGAAGATTTATCAAGGCTTGATTGTAATGATATTTTTCATGCTCTAAGTTTTAACAGGCAAGGTCATATAGTAGTAGTATCTTGCAGGTTATCATATGATCAGTCATTAAATGTATATATAGCTAATAGTCCTCTGGGAAATGGTTAGTAAAACATTTTGAAGAATGTAATAGGCAAGGTTATCTATTCTATAGGAGTATTATTTTTATCTCTTATGATTTTGTTTACAAGCTGTGGCAGCATTGGGATATCCAAAAAATGTAAAGAATTCCAACAAACTTCTCTTATTACATGTCTCCTCTTTCTTGAAGTCCTTTATACTACAGCAACAATCAAAAGAAACCTTGATTCTCCAGCCAAAAAAACTTGGAAGCATTATGACTTCATCATCACTAGTAGCTAATAACGACGTCTCTACATGTGAGTCATGCCTAGTTCTTTCTCAATATATATCATGTACCAAAGAAGAAAACGCTGGGATGATGGCTAAAATCTTGTGTAATTGCTTCTTTGAATAGCCATTACTCAGGTGACCGATTTATGGGTTTTTCGTGCTCAGAAATCCTGCAACGAGTAGTTGCATCAGTAAAGTTTGCATGATTCTACAGCAACTCGTGTTGATAACACCGAGATTTTGTTTACCAGAATCAGGAAAATCAAAAGTTGGATAACTTCAATTCTCACATTTCTGGCTGATATGTATTGATGGAGTGCTAGCTGCAAGGGGTTTTCACTTTTTATCCAAACAGTATCCAACCCATGCTAATGAAAGGGACAAGCCTTATCCCAATTGAGACAACTCCTACAAAGTAGAAACTCCAAATAGACATCTGCAAAGTTGATCACTTGTTCTTATCCCAATTGAACTCAATGAACTCCATCCAAGTCGAGCTTAAAGATCCTCTTGTGAACCCCACCAGATGCCGTCTTCTGTCAAATCATCCGAAACAAGTGGAGAATGCTGCAGTATAACTGATTAAAACAAAGCTGCAATAAAAGAAAGGAAAAGCAGAACCATGAACCTAGTCTCAAACTAGAAAATGGGGTGTAAATAAAAAATCCAAAATGTTTGAGAATATTGGTAATTTCTTGAGAAATCCCAGAATATGCTAGACAATCATTGGTATCTGTAGACAAGATTGGAACTTTAAAACCAAATCAAGAATGAACTTCAACAATGTTCCTAGAAATCATAGATAAAAGTAGAGCAACACCAAAATAATCTCAAGAAAATTGAAGCCTTGCAATGAAATAAAAAATTTAAATTATAGGAATCCATTGAAGAAATCATCTGCTCATTTTAAATTCCCAACCACTATACCCGAAGTTCAATTACTATACATTGAAAATTTTGATAAAATAAAAATAAATGAACTAAAATCATTGCTAAATTTATGAAATATATTAAGCCACCCATGCTTGCAGGGTCTGTTAATTAGCTACTCTGTATTCAGTTGAAATATATTAGGGAGTATTCCAGTTCTCAGTGCAGTTACCATGCAATGATAGATCGCTGAGACTAAAATTTTCATTATTTTCATAAGAATATGATTTTCATTATTCAGTTAATTTTTTTTTGTTTTTTGTTTTTTTTGCATTTGCTATTAATTGCTGCTGCAACCATTGCCCCTCCTGCAAATATCTGTTTGTGGTTGCACAAATGAAAATATCATGTGATCCAACTGTCAATAAGTATTGAAATTAGCATTACGATTATGATTATAAGGCTTTCAACAAAACACATTTCACATCCATGAAAGCGAGTGGCTCGAGTCACTCACTCCATATCTTATTGCATCATTATCCGTATATTATAAGTATTGCAGGGAAATTTCGACCGTATTTGTCCCGATATAAATTTTGGAGATTTTAGATTATAATAATGTAATCTACATCAGAATCTAAAATCTCCAAATTTGAAGGTGAGGCAAATGGACCCTAATTATAGACCTTGTGAAACTTAACTCTAAGGGGTACATCACTCAACACCAAAAATCTTTTGCCATTCTCCACGAAAATACCAACATCTTTGCACATAACTTTACAGTACTTGCACACACTTGGACAAAACACAAACTTGTAATCCCCAAAATACTTTTGAATCTTAAACCAGCTATTTATAGTGTCCGCACCAGGATGTCCATAAACTCCACCATTTGTCACAAAATACTGTTTTCTCAGTTGGTCGTAATCGTCCACCTTCCAATTATCTGAATAGGGGTAGCACGTCGCGTTCCCCAGGAACGCGACATTCATATCAGTTGATTCACGTATCACGCCTTTCTTGAAATTTACCGGATAAAATTGCACTGGAACGCCTCCGCGACCATCAGATTCAGGTAATATTTCTTCAACAACATCTAGCGGACATGTTTTGTTTCTAGAAACTTCTAGCGCCAGACCACTGTGTCTCTCATAAGGGAGACGCGGGACTGGCACAATATAGTATGGGACATACCGGAGAAGATTCTTCCCGGCGATGTCAAGCACAGGATCTGGTGCTGCAGCTAGAGAATAAGAGGCAAGTAGAAAAAACGAAAAAAAGAGAAATATTGTGATTTTCATTTAACTGTTTTTGGGTATAAATTTCTATATTTGTTTGATGAATAGGAGAACAAATTAAACAAGAAGTTGTACTTATAGTGAGTAAATCAAATTTGGATCAGCAGATGGTTTGTGAAAAATGGTGTGTATGTTACTTGCTGTGTACATAAACCAGGGATTTTGATTACACGTCCCAAGGATTGGTATTATTAAACGAGAGAATATATTTTGATACAACTATGATAATTATATGATACGTTATAAAACGAATTAGTCACAAATTAAATATATCACTGAAAAATTTCATTAGTAATCAAAAATTTAAAATATGAAGTCTTTCTATAACCTACAAAAATCAAACATCGTAATTCTTATTTTAAAATAAAAGATGTAATTATAATATACTCTTTCTGTAATATTCCCTCCGATCCAAAAAATAGTTATATTTGAAAAAAAATTTTGTTTAAAAAAAAATTACATTAATTTTTTTTTATTATTTTGCGATAAATTAAAAAGCTCTTAATAACAAACTTATAGATTTCGTCATAACTTAAAGATTCATAATATATTTTATAAAAAAAACTTATGATTTGTACATTTAATTATTGATTAAAAATAAAAATTAATAATCACTAAAAATATAAATGTTGTTATTTTTATAAAACGGATGGAGTATACTCTTCCTTTTCAAAAGGTCGAACAATTTTGGACTTTATCATGGAATTAGGTAACTCTAATACAAGATCTACATGAATAATTCCGTGGAACTTCACCTTGGAATATACACATAGTTTGGCAATTCTCTGGCGCACGTGTAAAATATATAAATCCAGCTGCTACATCAATAAATATTTTAAGCTATTAGAATGAATAAAATAATCCTAAATTATAAAAATTACTATTTTAAATACCTTTATACTTAATTATTATCATACATACTCCACTATTGATTATTCTATATACTAAAATAACATCAATTAAAACGAATTATGGTGGTCTCTTGGACCGAAATTTCCTACTAGGAAGAAGAAAAGTTGTTGAGAGAAAAATATAAATCCCGTTTGTTTTAACTTAAATTTTAAAATTTTTTAATTTTTATAATATAATTTACATTATCAAAATCTAAAATCTTTAAAATTTAAGGTCAAATAAATATGATCTAAAATCTTTAAAATTTAAGGTCAAATAAATATGACCGTATTAACATTGGGTGTATATCTGTTGACTAAATTTCAAAATAGACTGTGCGACCAAGTAATATGCGGTAGCATTATTTTAAATTGTATTTTTGTGGCATTTTCTAAGTTATTTAAATAAATTGGACCAAGGACAAACATTAGTAGAAATCAAACTAAAGTAAGAGTGTATCATTTAAGTCATAAATATATCAAAGTAATTCCATTGGGACATCTAATAAAATTCAAACAAACTAGAATAGAAAGTGTACCATGTTCACCCAAATGTAATTGATCAAATAAGAAAAGGCAACAATAAATTAAGAAGGAAAAACAAGTTAATGAACCATAAAAATTGACAAAACGGAAATTTTGTGTCGGAAAGGAAAGTAATTGATTATGAAGTTGATATATAAAAAATTAGAAAATCTTCACCCTAGTGAAAAACTTCCTATCACATAAAGTCGTCATACGAAACTCTTTGTTTTTTTTTTGGATACTAATCCTTTAGTCCTTGTTTTAAGAAATAAATAATACTCATTCATTTCACAAAAAAGCATTACATTTGAGTTTTTAACAGATATTAATAATTAAATGATAATTATATGTTCAAATAATAATCTTTTTTATAAAATTTATTATAAATATCCAATTAATAATAAGATAAAAAGATTATAACAAAAACATTTTCTAAAATATAGTATCATAATAAGAAAAATATGCAAATATAATTATTTTGAAATAAATCCTATTTTTAAATATTACTCTTTTTGTAAATAGAAAAAATATATTCAATACGTAAATCGAAAAAAAAATGTACCCAAGTAAAAAAAAAGTGGTAGATGATATCTTTTACCGAGTTCATTTTACGTGTTTCTCTTTATTTTCTTCTAAGATAATATCAAGAATCTTAACATCATAGACAGGAGGATTGAAAAGATAAATTTTACCATTGGAGCACGTGCTTAGTTTCTTCCTTTGTTTCTTTTTTTCTTGGTATCCTTGGAGCTCCTTCAGTCCTTCATTTGAAGAAAGAAAGGGGTGTATGTGTATGTTGGTTTGATTTAGATCATTGCGTGTACTCATTACATTTTTTCAAAACTAAATATATTATCAAATATTTAATTTTGTACGAGTCATAATTAATCATATTTTAATTTTAATATTTTACAAATGCATCCAAAAATATTAAAAATGTAATTTTCCTTAAACACAGCTACTTTATATTTTAGAGAACTTATGGGTACTTTTAAATATTAAAACACTTTCTTTATAAGTCTTCTTTTTCTTTGTAAGGTTAATACAAGTTAAGTTAGCATATGGCAAAGATAGTGGATACTCCCTCCCTCTGTTCAAAAAATAAATAAATTTATATTTGAAATTTTTTTTGTTCAAAAATGTTATATTTAATTATTTTTTTTTGTTATTTTCCTTCTCGTTATAACTTAAAAATTTATAATAAATTTTATGAGAAAAATTTATTATTTATACATTTAATTTTTAATTAAAAATATAAAATTAATATCAATAAAAAGTCTAAAATATTATATTTTTTTGTGCGGAAGAGAGAGAGTATCACTTTTATTTTTGAAAAAGAATCCTTTTATTTTTGCTTAAATTCATAGACACATAAAAGAGGAGACGAAAAGCAAAGCCAGAAGAAGAAAAGCACACAGCTACAATGGGGAAAGATCTGAGCAACGATCAAGTCTCATCCATGAAAGAGGCTTTCACGCTTTTCGATACCGACGGTGACGGCAAGATCGCCCCGTCGGAGCTCGGAATTCTCATGCGATCTCTCGGAGGCAACCCTACCCAAGCTCAGCTCAAATCTATCGTCGCCGAGGAAAAACTAACAGCCCCCTTCGATTTCAATAGATTCCTCGAACTCATGTCCAAGCATCTCAAGCCCGAGCCATTTGATCGCCAGCTTCGCGATGCCTTCAAGGTCCTCGACAAGGATGGGACAGGGTTCGTGGTGGTTTCCGATCTCAGGCATATTCTCACCAGCATTGGCGAGAAGCTGGAGCCTGCTGAGTTCGATGAGTGGATCCGGGAAGTCGACGTTGGATCCGACGGCAAGATCAAGTACGAGGACTTTATTGCCAGAATGGTTGCCAAATGATGAGCCGCAATTGTTTAAGTACGCTTCTCACCTTTTGTATTTCTTTCTCTACGATTGATTTTGAAGGTTTGATATGGCTATTTGATTAGAAGTTGTCCTATTGTTTTGGAATTATTGAATTTAGTTTATTGGTAAGTTTCTGAATCAAGTGATTGTGAGCATGGTTCAATTGAATTATATTACTCTTTAAATGATCCCATTATTTCTATTCTTATGGTAGACAATAAACAAAAATTAAGCTCAAAATTTGTGCTTGAACACGGGGTACTCTGTTTATCCTCTGCCAATTGAGTCTAAGAGCTCAATTTATAACTAAACTGCTCATATGATCATGATCATCTGTTGCTTCAATAGTGCCTGTCGTATGTGGTATGACTGCAGTATGTGTTAGGGATTCCGGAGATATCTGTAATAAGTAATACCATACCCAACGGATAGAAGTCGGACTAGAACCCTGGAATCTAGGTATTTGATCCGAATTTTCATTCCCTCCTGTCCTTATAGTAGACCTCCGATTGGTGCTTGGATTCATACTTCTTAACTACAGACTACATCTCCCATTTTATAGACTGGAACTCGCAAGTCGCAACTACAACTCAAAGGTGAAATTCTGGCTTGGCTCACTTACACCCGGAAACTTTATTTAACAATCCTCACACTTCTTTAGCTGCTGATCCAGTCCCGTGTTAGTCAGTCCAAGAATGGCAGTCCCGCTCTTGCCTGTGTTTAACTTGGAATGGGGGTTTGGATATGGATTTTATGGGAAACTTGTGGAGTATACAATTAAAACTGATAGAAGATTGACTCAAGAGAAAGTGACATGAGAAGAGTCCCCTGGTGGTCCATTCTGGTAAGAGGGAATAATCCAACCTTAGCATGTGTGAGGAATGAATGGAATCGCTAATCCCAAGCTAATTATGTTAGCCCCTTGCTTGAAATGCCCATTAGAGGCTGAAAGGGAAAAGCTATGATTGAAAGGTTTTAACCAATTTAATTCCTGATACTTCTCATCCTGATGGATCAAGATGATTTCATTAAATTCCATTATGCCAATAATTTGGGTCAAATTAATCATTAACTCAATCAGTGCTGTGGTATGGAACAAATTATTTACTAATTGCTGCTTTGGCTGAATTTGTTTATGTTGCTAATCAAATTAAGTTTTAGCTTCCTTCTCTTTACCTCACAGCATGGCTTTCACGGGCAAAGTTCCACATGCTATTAAGTCTTTCCTCTTCTGTTAGTCGAACCCTTCAAGCTCATTTTTAGTATCTCTGTTTTGTCTTGTTTGGACCTAGCTTCTTGCATGAAATCCTTCCAAATTTTGAAGCTCTTAAACATCCTTTAAAGAAAAACGTTTCAAGTCTGTGCTGTGTTTATATTATTCTTCAGGAGATTGCATATGTGTTCTATCGCAGACTTCCTTTTGTCGTTACCATATTAGGAGAACAAAAGCACAGTGGCTATATATCATTTTTATGCATTCTCCATTTTTTTCCTTATTTGATTCATGCAACTTAGAGATGCAACTATAACACTAGAGATGATTCTGTTACGACTTACGAGTTGAACTTATGGTTGTACTGAATGGGGAGGGGGTGGGACTGTTAGTGAGATACTTGGTCATGTTCAAAAATAGTTTTAGCAGTTGAGAATGGATGAAGTTAGTATTGACTCAGAAGGAAATTTCTATACGGCAGTAGGAAAGATAAAATGACATTGTTTGGGAAGGATAAGGGGGTTGAAAAGGAGGACAGCAAAAGTCTATATAAATATGATGCGTTTGTCTCTGTATATTTTCCTGTGATGTATGAAATTAAGTATTAAGTGTGTATGTGTATATATATATATATATATATATATATATATATATATATATATATATGTATATGTCATCATGAATGTTGATTATGCATGAAATTGATGGTCTTCACCGTGCTGATCAGACAACCGTTAAACATCATCATTAATATGTAATGCACCAAAATATGGCTGTCATGTCTTAATTTTCATTTTGAAGGCAGAAGTTTGACCAAGGACAGGGTACCTGAGGTTATACCTGAAGTAAACATGTGCAACAAAAGCATCATAACGAGAATATGACCAATTGTTGCATCTATTGCTTTAGCAATCTGATGTTTTTTCGTTTTTTACATCAATTCCTCAATATAGATCTATGTATGACTGCATAATAGATTCTTTCATTGACATGTAATGTGTATGTTGTTAATAAAGAAATGAAGGAGATACAGTGATGCTCTTGAACTGCATGATGAGTAGTGTAGTTGGCCCTTTTAATTGCTAATATTATTTTCAGCGGACTTGAGCATTAATGCCTTCATGTGCTGTTTTACTTATCTTTTTAGCAATAATATTCTCATACTAGATTAGGCTTCACATGTGTCACATTTGTATGCTGCTTATGGAAAACAATAAAACAAAACAAAAAAATGGGGGGAAAATGAGTAAGGCAAATAATACTTGATTATATCTGTGCTGATTGCCGAAACAAAAACTTAGAACTAATTCACATGCATTACTTGACGGTGTTTGACAAGAATAGAAAGCTATAGGCACAATGCTCACAGATTTGCTGATAAAAAATAACTTGAAATACTTCCCTGATTAATTTGTTTCATGTTTTGTGTTGGGTTCTATGCATACTTTCTGGGACTTAATAAATAATTAAGTAGTATCTTGAGCATTTTGGTGGTTGCCTTCACTTACAGAAGTTGTATTTGAAAATCAGTATTATCTGCATTTGTCTAATAAACCTTGTTTGCTCTATTTTGCCCCCCGTATGCACATTTATGTCGCTTTTTTGGTGGTATGGTGCTAGTGTTTTGGTACAATTTCCAACTTTTCTTGAATGATATGGGTTGTATTTAAATAGTATCTGGCTTTTGAGAAAGTGATCAAGTGTAATTTATGTATCACATGGAATAAATTCGTATCTAGTTTGTTAGATGGATTATGGTAGTTGTAATGTGGAGATGTATAAGATTTGGATATGACTTTATGTTATTAGATCTTCCTCTATCATGTGAAGAAGCAAATTTTGGCGGGAAATAGGTTAATGTCACCATCTCAAATGATGATGTGTATCAGGAAGACTGAAATCATGTAGAATCAGGAAAGAAGCTAAGAGATCAGATATAGATAGAGAAAGAAATATAACTAGAGATAACATATGGGTAGAGAAATTGAGAGAAGGAGAAGAAACGATGATGTAAATGGAGAATATTAAGGGATATGGTGCCTATACACCAAGATTTGCATCTGTTTGTAGTGATTAAAAAGCAAATTATATCCTCTTAAGATAAATTGGATATTTTGAAGTTGATACCGGATATCTTGGACATCTAGTGCAATAATTTTTTATTGTTCTTAGTACTCAGTTTCTAGATCTGTTCAATTTATATATATGCCAACTTAAATATGTTTACGCCCAGATAGAACAAATCATGTGGATAATAACTAGGACATCCAAGCATGCAATAAAATAACATTAAGTAGTACTATTTTTTCCCGTAGGTTGTTACATAGATCTCACTAATTTCTACCGTATAAGAAACACTAAATTAATTATAGCATTATAAATATACTGATACTTGTATTAAAATACTGCAAATTGTAAGGAAAAAATAATATAGAATTTGAATCTTAATTTGTAAAATAAAATTAGCATAATGTTCAGTAAATTTAATATTTATAACTATAAAAGGCGTACATATATCAGTGAATACAGACATGGTGATGTGTTTATATTCATGTCTGTATATGTTTCTGAAAGGACATAAATACTTGGGATTGTAAAAATATGGAGCTATTCGCATACAAAGCATGGCTTGGCTCAAAATAAATTTTGTTCACGGAAGAATTTAGTTAAAATTGAGCTCATTAAGCTCAAGTAAGCTCAGTCTGTTCATAGTTGAAACTATTTGTTATTTTCATTTTTTTATCTTCCTTCTCTTTTTTGGTAATAGTTGAAACTATTTTAAGTTCAACTTCGTTTAATAAACGAGTTGAGCTTAAATATACAAGTCTCTCCGTTAAGACTTAAGAAAGTCGAGCAATCACTTCTAGTTTAAGTTTTTGACAGGCTCCATGCTATTCGTTTTCAGCCCTGTTGATAATATTCACTCTAATCAGACCACATTTTGGTTAGATGTTGAATATTTCCTCTATTTTTAGCCACAGCAGAAGAAATGGAACACTATTTATCACTCAGGTAACTTCTTCCAAAGAAAACATTGATGGCCACAATAGAACCAACTATTACTACTACTAAGCTGGTTATGCATATCAATACATCTAAGTGTAATATAAGATTCATTAATCATGCAATTTTTGCTCAATATGTGTTTTTAGATTAGCCATGTAATCATCATGTTTATTCTGGTTAAGTATGCATGATTCCTTTACATCATTGTTGATGACGCATTGCATAAAGCATAACCTTGATCAGCCGCCTAACAAAGTAACACCTACAAATCTTTTGATTCTGTTTGATTTGTTGGTTTAGCTCATTTAATCTGTTATCATTAAAAAGAAAACTTAAGGCAATGATTTGTATCCGCCTTTATGTTTGTTTTTCTTTTATCTGCAGGTTGATTGAAGTGGTGGTTATAGTTCCTACGGAAGAATGAACTGGTTCTCCTGCTGTTTAGTCCAATAGTATTTGTTTTAACTCCCTAGTAAAATTGTATTTTGTGTGTCATTTTTTCTTTTCTTACTTTCATTTTGGCTTTCCTGCTAGCCGCAAACAATTTGTGCAACGAGTTTCAAAAGCGTTCTATATTTGGAGTTTAGCTTTTCTAAACCAGTTGCTAATTAGGAATCCTGTTGATTTTGGAAATTTTTGTGTGCAGAAAGATTGGATTTTTTCCCTTGTTCCTCATTGTGATAGTTGTCTTTTTCACTATTAAGTCTCTATATCTTTTCATTCCCACCACTGGTGTACATTGGGCCACTTCTTGGTGTACACAAGATCTCTGTGTGTGTGTGTATAAAGTATGAACGATAGAGGTTTTATGGAAGAAGATGAGAAAGATGTGATCCAGATTCACTTATGTTTGATCGTAGAAAGCTATAAAATGGAAATGAGTGGAGTTGGCATGAAAGTTGGTCGGCAAATGGGCTAGCGATGATTTTTTCAAGACAGAATTTCAGAAATTTGGGGGAGGGTAATGGAGCTGAGGGAGGCATTACTTTGAAAGATTTCATTTTCTTCGACTTATATTTTTTATTTTCTTTTAGTGTTGGAACATTTTTTAAGCAAAAAAGAATAATGTATGCCACTTGCATTTTTAAGTACAAATCCAAATGACTACATGTAAACAAAATAACAGTTCGCCTATAATACATTAAAGAGCTAAAAAATCAGTAGCACGAACTCATGAGTGTCACTACACGTAACATACTTCGGATATGAGCGTGTTCAAGTTACATTTAAGTATATCTACGTCTCGAACCACAATATACTTACATTTTGGTGACATCTTGAGTATTATTCTGCTACAAAATTATTCATTAATGAGATTGCATTACTCAAGAACAACAGATTTATAATCACACCTGATTATTTGTTCATATTGTTGTCTTAAACAACCCAATATAGTCATAATGTAGTACTAATACAAGAGTACAAGTTTTAGTTACTCAATTAGACGTGCTATTTCATTTCTTAAAAGTGTATTTTCACATCGGTGTAGTGAGCATTCCTAAAGATTGTTGTATTCTCTGCGTCAATCGGAGCATGATAGTTGTATTTTTTTTACAATATTTTTCATCTACTTAAATTACGTATGAATTTGAAAATGGGGTAACTCGTGAATATATGAATATGTTTGTTACGGTTTAAATTTTAAAAATTTTAGATTCTGATAATATAAATGTAGACGAAATATATGATACCTACATACGTACAATTGTAAACAATAATGCCTAAAAAAAAGTCGCAAAAAAAAGATACCATCTACAACACAAATACTATTATTCCCCATAGATGCAAATCAAATACTCCACTATTAAATACAAACATCACAAACCAACAACAATCACCACACATATTGTTAAACGACACGTATATGCATGAAAAAAAGGCACCGATCAATTGTTATGTTACAAATACACAGGTATGAACAATGTGATTTTTTATTAGTTTAAAAAACAAAGAAAGCATTGTTATTTTTGAATTCATTATTAAAAGATAACGCAATTAATTTTTAATCAAAAATAAAGTACTTAATAATACATATATTAAAATAAAAAGTGCTGTGCCTTACACATATATTAAAAAAATGTAATAGTATTAGCAACTAATAAACTAAAAAAAAAAAAATTACATAAGAATTACTGCAGAGAATTATTTAAAAAAATTATATATACAATCACTATATTTAAGAATTTGACTGAAATTCAAATTGAAAAATAGATAATAAAGTATTTTATCATATAACTAACTAAAAACATTGTAAATAATATTTATTTTCATTTTTTTAAAAAAGAGTATAATTTTAAAATAAAAATAAAAACACTTAATAACACAACTCCTGTTGTGCACAGATTTGTAAGCTAGTTATATTATAAATTTAAAATCTTCAAAATTTAAGCCGAAACAAATGAGAAATATATATTTGTGATTTTAGCTAATCCAACCGTAATTTCTTGGTTGGATCACCTGTAAATTTTTTCTTTTTTCTATTTTGGTTTTAGCTAACCCAACCCTAAGCTCTTGGCTGGATCTGGGCTAGCGATGATTTTAGAGGAAATGACAAGCCGGTTGGAAAAATGGAGAATAATTCCATTGTAGTGACCCACTTTTTAAACCCTTCCATAGCAGTTGTTTTATTATATCAAAATTACATAATTAACCTTCATTTACAAATTTTATAATTCGTTCTCTTCATCCATCTTCGGCCCCTCTTTCTTCTCTATTTTCATTTTTCTCTCCACCTTTGGGCTATGTTCATGAGTTTTTTTTTTGTTTTTGTTTGGGGTATGTTCATGAGTTTTTTTTTTTGTTTTTGTTAGAAAAGAAAAGAAAATGGATAGAAAACTTAAGTTTTCTATTTACTTTTTGTATTTATGATTTTTTTAAAGTATAGAAATGAAAAAAATTGAATAAAAAAGTTAGCCACTTCTTTATCCAAAAATGACAATATTTAAATAAAAAACTTATTACTATTACTTTCTATGTTATAAAGTTAATATTAATCTTAAACTATAATAGCACTAAAAATTAATATTAAAGATAAAATGAACATTTACCTTTTTATCTTCTTTTCCTTTACTAAACTCAAAAACAACACCAAAAAAAATTTATAAATTTTTTATTATATTTTTTTCTATCTATTTAAAAAAAATTATTCTTTTTTTTTATATCCAAAACTCATGAACATAGCGTTAGTCTCTTCTTCCTTCTCCGGTACATCTATCACTCTCTTCCTTCACCTTAATTTTTGTCATCGTCAGTCCGCCACCAACGCGCCGGCGTACTATCACTTCCGATATCTCTCTCTCTCTCTCTCTCTTTCTCTATATATATATATATATATATGACTGCCACTACCATCAACATCATCGTCGTTGTCATCTCAATCATCACTACCATTGTCGACGTTGACACCTCCATTGTTACAACCATCATCATACTTGATCTCTTAGATATATTCAAATCCAAATTATCTAGATTCAATATTCTATATCTTAGATCGATTTGAGTTGCCAGATTTTTATTGGAGAGCGCCGAAATATGGTAGATCTATACATTTAATAAACTTTTAAATTCTACATCTAAACTTTTAAAGTTCAGATAATTTAAATTTGAATGCATGCTGTTTAGATCTTAGAATTTGAAGCTCAGTTAATGGTGGTTTATCTTGATATTTTGGTTGGAATAATACTGCTACTGCAGTACAGCCGTCAGTAATATTATCATGTTTGTTAGTAACACCAATAGCTTTGTCAGCAGATTTAGCAAGTTATTTAGTAATTTAATAGAGTTGTTATAATTTATTTGAAATTAATATTTTTTTGTAGATTTAATATTTTTTCTAATGATAATCTTTGTGATTTGTAACGAGTTAGTGATTGAGATAATGATGGTGGTGGAATTTTTTGCAGATTTGTGTAACATTATTAGTAAATATGTTAATTTTGTTCGATGATTGATATGGTGATGGAAGTAGTGTTATTTGTCGTCTAATGGTCATGGTGATAGAGCATATCTCTTTATCTCATGTTTTTCTGTTCTACTTTTGATATTTCGGATAAATTATTTAGAAATTTGGGTTACTTGTAATATTAATATTTTTTTCTGTAACTCCTCTATATTTATTAGTAATTTTAACAAATTAGCTAAAAATTTTGACAGCGATATTAGTAATTGTCAACAAGATGTTTAATAATTATAGTGTGACAAGGTTGTGGTGGTGATGAAAGTGATACCAAAAGACACCACCGTTAATATTTAAATTTAGAGTATTCTCTTCGTATTTTCTTTCTCATCATCTTTTTTCTTATTTTTTCAGACTTCTAAAATATTATTAATTACATTTCTAATATTACAAAAAAAATTATTTATGTTACAAAAATGTTTGTTTATATTACCAAAAGATTTGTTTATATTACTAAAAGATTTAATTACGTTATTTTTAGATATTATAAATAGAGATTTGCGGCAGCCGGCCACCAACGACGGTGACGATCAACTACTAGCCATGGCCGATAGATGAGGTGGCATGTGTAATATTTGTTTAAATAAAATTAATAATAATATAAACAAGGGTAGATTTGAAAGAAAAGTGATAAAAAATATTTGGATGTAATAATTGAAGAAATATACCACATAAATATCATTTTGACATTGAATTATAACTCACTTTTCATTCTCTCTTGATTTCTTTTCACGACAGAATTTTAGAGATTTGGGGGAGGGAAATGGGCCTGAGGGAGGCATCACTTTGAAAGATTTCATTTTTTCGACTTATATTTTTTATTTTCTTTTAATGTTGGAACATTTTTCAAGCAAAAAGAATAATGTATCCCACTTGCATTTTTAAGTACAAATTCAATTGATTGCTTGTAAACAAAATAACAAGACGCCTATAATACAGTAAAGAGCTAAAAAATCAATAAAGCGAACTCATGAATGTCACCACACATATACAAGAGTCTAACAACTTATGATACGATCGTGTTCAGACTTTAGAACTGAGCGTGTTTACATATTATATTTACTTAAATTATTTATTTAATTTATCACTTACCAGGTTTGTCAATATGTTAAATCAGAGTGAATATTACTCTAATTCAGTAAGATTCATTAACTTGAGTCATGGGTCATTGATATGACCCATTTAATAATGAATCATGATTTGATTATGATTCACTTTGTACAACAAATTAAATCATGATCTAAATTGACCCATTTCACTAAAAATTTGTAAAGTCTTAATATTTACAAAAGTATAATATGGGATTTTATTCCAATTCCATCCAAGTTATTCCTAAATTCTCTAAGGGACTAGCATTTATTGTTAATAATAAAAATATTGAACAAGAAAATAGTTTTATCTGAACTTTAATATTGTATATTTTTGGTCTGAAAGTATTGTAATAACAGTTGACCACTAATAAATTAAATAATTAAAGATATTAAAAGTTCATATTCTCTATTTTCTTATGATCTTAATTTTGTATCTATAATCAAGTTTTGTAACTTTAACATGTAACTTTAACATTTACAAAATATAAAATATACTCTCTGTTTTTATTTACTTGCTTTTTTAGAGTTTATCTCTTGTTTTAGTTGTTTTTCTTATATTTCAATGCAAAGATAATTTTTTTTATTGTCCTTTTCATATATCAAAAAAATATAAGTATCTATTTTTTTCATGCATATTAAATAAGGACAATTTTGATATGTATAATTTGAACTAAAAAAATAACTAATAAAATATTAAGGGAGTAGTAGCAAGAAGAAAACAATAATTGCACTATGTCCTAATGCAGATCGTAATATAGATTTAGTAACATAAATGGATTGTGCAAGCCAAAAAAACATAAATGGATTGTAAAATATATATATTTTGAAGTATAAACAAAAAAGAAATGGCATGTAGACTCATGAGATACAACAGCCAAAACAAAGAGATAAATAACAGTACATCCAAAAACAACCGATCAAACACCTAGGAACACTGATATTACACAAAATTAATAAGCGAATTATTTTAAAAAATGATATACGGTTATTACATTTAAAAGAATATAAATAATCGGTGACATGTCCTAAGACTAGATTGGGAAGTATCTTCTCACCTAAATTTGTTTCTACAAAAAAAATAAAAAAAGAAAATATATATATAATTCTTTTTTTTTTGTCTGTTCGTATCCTTATTTTCCTTCCGCTGCATCTATTATTTCCCTTCCGCCTCTTTTCTTCTTCTCCTTGTCTACTGCTGCTATCTTCCACTTCCGCTTTGTCTACTGCTGCATCTATTATTTCTCCTTGTCTTTTCTTCTTTTCTTCCACTTCCGCTGCCTCCACATGATTCAACTATCATCTATTATTAACTAGTGCCTGTGAATTCAAACCCCCAAGAACTTGGTTCATGTGCTGGAAAAGCTTTGCTTCACTATCCTCGCTCCGGTGACCATTTGAAGAGTTCCCATACACTTGATTAGAACCTACTACTTGTAATTCGTATGGATCAGAACCATAACATGTATCCTCCTCAACCTTGGGGGAAAAGTTTATACAGATTGGACCTGACTTAGCCCACAATCACAGAGTCATACGAAAAAAGGAAAAAAAATTTCCTTCCCTCCCGCCGATGGTAGTGATTGGCGGAAGAGAAATTTTTTTTTTTTTTAGTTTGATTTCAAGCGTACGTTGGATAATTCTATGGACGGTTATAAATGTATTAGCTACGAAAACTATGAATTGAGCCCATATATATATGAAATTCATATTGCAAAAAATATTTAAAAAACTTTGCAATATATCCCTATTGATGACGATTAACTATAAAAAATATAACAACTAATTTCTAATTTCTTTGGTTTCAAAAGAAGGAATAAAATATAAATTTAAAATTTAAAAATTTATAAAAAAAATATTTTATCAGTAAAATTCGTGTTATCCACGAATATGCGAGCCAGTGTGGTACTAATACAAGAGTACAAGTTTGTCACTCAACTAGATGTCCTATTTCATTTCTTAAATGTGTATATTTGTTGCAGTTTAAATTTTGAAAATTTTAGATTATCATAATATAAATTATATAACAAAATTATAATATAAATTATTTTAAAAAGTGAGAAAATCATAGTTTCAAACCTTGCAAAGTAATTGATGGGTGCATGAGTTTTAGGCAGCGGTTTCCTATGGAATAAAAAAAAATCTAAAATATTCAAAATTTAAACCGAAATAAAATAAAACTTATATATTTGTAGTATTAGCTAACCCAATCGTAACATCATAGCTAAATCACCTTTAATTTTTTTTGTGGTTTTAACTAACCCAACCCTAATTTCTTGGCTTGATCACCAGTAAATTTTTTCTCTCTAGGGTAAATGAAGTCCCAAATCTTAATAATTTGTATTACCAACTTCACATATAACTTTTTTTACTTAAAAATTTAAAAAGTTGATTACAAAGTTAGTTTTTGAAATAAGCTTTTTACAAATTACTTTTAGAGATACTAAAATTTGATCAAATATAAGTTTACTAAAAATTCATAAATTATCTATCTATATATAAGTATAGATTATTTCACCAAGCCTGTTTAGGGGGAATAAATTAGGTATATAATTTGATTGACTCATTTAACTCAGTACCAATTAATATATTAACGCTACTTTTTATTGAAAAACTTAATTCAAATCAGATTCAGAAATTAAAATTATATTATATGCTAATTAATCTCTTACCAAATAAATTCAATCCATGTATAAATTAAAATTATTATTACACTTAATTATACAATTAATATTAATTTAAATGTTTGTAGTTAAATAATAATTGCAGACTTTGTATACAATAATCAAACAATGACTTAATTATTAAAATTTAAACAAGATTTAAAACTATATAATTAGACAATCAAAATTAATTCATAATAATCAAATATATCATAATTAAAATATTTTTGATTGAAGTAATTATAAAAAATTATTTGTATTGTGCACGAGTTTTATTACTACTTTAAAACAATTGAGAAGTCAAAAGTAAAAGGACTTGCCGTAAAAAGGAGTTGAGCAGCAGCCTATATATAGAACCCTTCCTCAATACAAAAAGTTTACCATACACGTACCACTTGACACTGCCGCTGGAGGTTGAAGACCGCCGTTCACCAATCTCTCAACCTCAACCTCAGGTAACCATCTCAATGTCTCTCTGTTTTCAATCTAGATATTGAATGTTGATGGGTTTTGCTTTCGATCGATATATGGTTTTATCTTTTTTTTTTCTTTTTTCTGTGGGTTTAAGCAAGAAAAGAAGAAATACAATGGCATATAAGAAGCCCACAAAGCCAGGTTTGGAGGAGCCACTAGAGCAGGTTCATAGGATCAGAATCACTCTCTCTTCCAAAAATGTTGAGAACCTCGAGAAAGGTATCTTTGATGATATTAGATCATACCCATGTCAATTGGATCATGCCCATGGTCATAAATCATAATATCGTTCAATTATTGAAAGTATAATTATGTCAATTTATTTAAAGTATACATATATATACATATATTATTATATAGTATGTCAAAACATTGGAGATGCACAGATCAACGCATACGCCCAATATCACTATGTTATGGTACGTTTATGTAAACAAAATTTGAAACTCAAACTTTTTTTGTGCGAAAAAGTAGTCGTAATCATCTTGACCAACAGTCATCTTTGAGTATGCACATATTGCCTGTTTATATGTAGTTTTTAGTTTTTGTTCAGTTTTTTTGTTAAATAATTGATAATTGTAGTGTGCGGGGATTTGGTTCGTGGTGCTAAGGACAGGGTTTTAAGGGCCAAGGGACCCGTTAGGTTCCCAAACAAGGTTCTTCACATCACTACCAGAAAGGCTCCCTGTGGTGAAGGTATTATTATGTTTGTTTTATCAGTTGAAGTTTAGTTATATATTTACCTTTTCTAACTTACAACTGCAGTTGGTTTTTGTTCTGCTTCTTAATTTTCAGTTATTAATGTTGTTGCACTATTAATTAAAGCATGAGTTCTGATTTTTGTATATGAGATTCAGGAGAGTTTGTCTTGAACTGCTGGAAATTATTTTCAGCTACTGCCCTTGTGAATAACATATCAAAGTTGTTTGTATCTTATTCATTAGTTTTCTGCTGCATGATTCTGTTCTATCTCCTATTAATTTGGTCTTCAGAATTCTTTCATTGCTTGCAAGCCAACTTAATTCTTCAAAAGAAAAAAAAAAGATACCTGTTCCAGATTTTTGTAATCTCCTAAGTCGAGGCGATGCTAACTTAATAATTGAAAGCTAAAACATTATAACAGAAGTCAGACTATTTTGATTATGACCCCGTTTATTTCATCTTATATTTTAGAGATTCCAGTTATGCAATTCAATAAATCTGAAAAGTCGTGTCTTAGCTTGTCAGCCGAATCCCAATTTCAGCAGTGAAAGGGAATCCTTCTAAGTTGTTGCCTCGACACCGATATTACCAGGAACAACGTACGTTTATTTTACTTGGGAATACAATGATGATGTTTATGTTTTTCCTGTTGGTACACGTTTGTTAGTTGTTGAAGCAAATAATGTATGCTGGGGGTGCTAAATTCTTGTTATTATAACTTGTACGTGATATTTCATTTGGAAAACACATATTTTATATTGTTAGTGTGAATTTGTAGGAACCAACACATGGGACAGATTTGAGCTACGCATCCACAAACGTGTGATTGACCTCTTCAGCTCCCCTGAAGTCGTTAAGCAGATCACTTCCATCACCATTGAACCTGGTGTCGAGGTTGAGGTCACTATTGCTGATCCCTAGCTAGTTTTTCTTGAAATCTAGCTAGCTAGTTAGACCATTAATTTGTTCGATGATTCTCGGTTTGATTTTGATTTGTCTAAACAGTTGCTGTTTCGTTTCAAGTAAGATTTACGGTATTTGCTAAGAGTTCTACAATTACAAGTTTGAAGTTAAATTTATTTAAGGAGGATATTGTTTTCTTATAATTCTTGAGATGTTCATATGCAATTTTACTTAGAAAGCTCTTCTAAATAGCTAAATGGCTACTTGTTTCCTCTGTTATCGTTATGGCGAATATGTCGATGCCACTATTGTAAATTTGAAAAAAAAAAATTTAGTTTGTTGTTTTTTTTTCTTTCTTTTTTGAGTGTGTGTGTGCGTGGTTGACAGAATTTTTTTTTGGGGTCAAAATACCTATAATAACGGTAGAGCTGACTAGTTATGGAGCTAAAGTCGTGGAGCTCACTTTAGAGTCATGTAATACTCTCTCATTTTTTAATTGTATTATGACTTTTTTTCACCTAATTTCAAGTAAATTTTATATATGTTAAATATTTTATTTTATTTTTATTTTTATTCATAAATAATTTTTACTTAAAATATTTTTGATTATTAATTTTAAAAAAATTAAATATATTTTTTGATATGTATAAAAATTTACCTAAACTACGTAAACAAAAGTCAAACGATACCTAAAAAAAAAAAAAAAAATGGAGGAAGTGATTGATACGGTTTCTATTACTAAATAACCGAACAGTTGCATATTTTTTTCTAGTTGAATTGGTTTATTATATGTAGACTTGTTTAAATATAAAAAATGATTGTCATTTTAGATCACTAATTGTAATTTTATCATCTGCTCCCTAGTCCCTCCGATTGCATATTTTTAAGGTTTTATTGTACATACCAAGGATAATTAATATTCTTGTTAAAATCATGTTAAGTTTATAATATTATCTTTTAATAATTAAGTGATTCATATATGCATATGATGTCTTCCATTCTTTCAAAGCCATTCATAAAAATATTAGGTCCTTTTTACACCAATTGCAAGGAGTATTTAGTTATTTACCACAATAAATAAAGGTAGTTTAGGAAAATCATTTATGGTGTGTACCTTGAAAAGCTGAAATAACTATGGGCAAATCTCTGGCCGGTCTACTCCAAAAAAGAAAATTTCGTAGGCCCGTTTGATTTCTTATTAGTTTTAATTTTTTTCGTTTTCGTTTTGTTTTTTGAAAACGAACACATCATTTTCTATTATTTGGTAATATTTTCGTTTTCAAAAAAAATGAAGACATTTTCCTTTTGACACTCATTTTCGAAAACACAAAAAAAGTATTTTTACTTTTTTCGTTTTCATTTTTTTCAGCAATTTCATAATGATGAAAATATAATAGACTACTCTATTTATGTGTGTGTATAAATATATATATATATATATATATATATATATATATAATAGTATATTATATTATACACTATATTATATCATATTGTATTATATTATTGTATCATATTGTATTATATTATACTATATTATAATATTAAATTAGTATATTATATATATATATAGACACACACACACACACACATATCTATACACACACACACACACACACACACACACACACACACACACATATACATATATATTACAATAATATGAAATTCTTTATCAATTTAAAATATAAAAAGCATATAAAATATATAATCTACACCATATAATATAATTCATACATATAAATTAAAATATATATACATAAAGATTATAGTATATGTAATATTGTATTAAAATTATAAGTAAATAAAAATTTATAGTTATTTTTTTTAAAAAAAATATTAAAATAATCAAATAAAATTATTATATTATTAAAATATATTTTAATAAATAATTAAATAATTAAAATATATTTACAATATTACAATAAATATACAACAACTTATATATAATATATTAGATATTGATACAATATTTTATATTATTCTTTATACTATAATATTAATATTTTGTGTTAATATTGAACTATAATTTAAACAATATATGTATAAATAATATTATTTACAGTATAAAATATCATTTAATATATTATTTTTATTACAATAAGTTATTTTACATAAAATAATTAATAATAATGTAATATATTACTTATTAGATAATTATAATATATTAAAATAATGTACATTTACATATAATTTGAAATTTAATAAGTATTTTATTTAATACCAAATTTGTTTTAAAATGAAAAAGATTCATCCAAACGCATATCTAATTTCATTTTAAGTGAAAATGAAAATACTTATTCGTTTTTGTGTTAAATGAAAATGAAAAAAACGAAAACGAACAATAAATCAAACGGGCTCTTAGTAATTCAATTCAAAACTTATTATTCCCTAAAAATGATATATTTACATAAAATATCAATATTACCCCTCTGCCTTAACTAATCATCATCTTAATTCTGTAACAACAGAATTCACAAAAACTATCACTATCATAATTGTATTTTTATTGGTCGATTTCAAATGACTTCAACTTTTTCATTTCATTATTAACAATTTTTATTTTCAAATTTCGCATTATTGTGTATGTCTAATGTTATTATTTTTCATGTTTCTATTCTGTTAGAACAAAATAAGCTCAAGTGTTTGTAGAAGGAGGGGTTGAATACAAACATTCAAAACTTTTTCGTTCTTTTCGCAAATAAAACATGATAGTGGAAATAGCTTCGAATAAAGAAAAACCTTAATGTAAAACACACAGATTTTTAAGTTATAATAGTTGTATTAAAACTTGGGGTTTTTCTGAAAATATGTTCAATCACAAATGTGATTAACTAACTACAATTCTGTAATGAAATTACAGCTTCTCTTTCACACTCACTAGCTACAATTCTCTTTGAAATAATTATCTCAAGAAATATTACAAAACTTCACTCTCTAGTGTTAATGTGTACTTCGTTGTTGTTGTTGTTGTTGTGTTATCTGTTGTAACACCTCTATTTGATGTATCACAACTCTTTGTTGTTTGTGGAAAAACAGTGATTGAAAAACACGTGCTTACACATGCTACCTTTTCAACATGGCCGCAGTAGTCACATCATCCATCCTTTTGGAATAATGTGTTAGTCTACTTTTGACTTTTGTTGCTTCTTTTTCAATCCCTGATCATGGAACAGTTAATGTCTGAGAGCTGTGATTGGACCACCAAATATCAAGTAATATCTTTCCAGTTATATCCCTTGCTTCCTTAAACAAGTTTCAGTGAATTGCGTGCAACCCCTGATGACTAGTAGATACGGTCGTGACTATCCACTGATGACAAGTTCTGATGTCGACTTGATCAGTATTTCTGGATCCCCTGATGTCAAGTCCTGATGTTTCTTTGATCAAGGCTTCATGATCCCCTGATGCCGAGATCTGATGTTCAGTTGATCAGGGCTTCGTACTTCACTTGGGCTAATATATGTTTGTAGAATTAGCTAAGTGCTTCTTGATCCCTAAAAGGCTTCTTGATCTTCTAATGCTACGACCTTCTTATATCCACTGAAGACTTCCACTGATACAGTTTTTAGTATTCCCCCTGATAGTTCCCTTGATGGATTTTTCACTTATGCTATTCACTGATGCTATGGTCAAATTCCCCTGATGGGTTGGTTCTTTGATGTCATCTCCTGATGAGTTTTCTTGACAAAATTATTCCCTGACTTAGTATTTTAGACTTACCCTAGCGGGTTCTCCTGATGAGTTTTTCCTTCAGTGTTATTTTTTGATGGGTTCCCCTGACAAGTTTTCCTGATAAATTTTCCACTGATACCTTCTTAAATATTAATTGTTTTATCACTGATGCTTTGTTAACTTGCTTGGTATGTCTGATGATCGAAATACTCGATCGTTTAAGTAACATCAAACACCTCAAGTACACTATCAAGTCCTTTTGGAGTATCCCTTGATGACTCATTCCCTGATGGCTAAATTGACCAACAGTGGATGCAAAATTTATGCAATTATACTAAAATTTATAATATACCTTTAATATTTACAGTTGCATAATTAACAAAAACAACATCATCATCATTTTTATCTAACATATTCTCATGTTACTATTATCGTGTTACCATTTTCATGTTACTATTTTCATTTTATTTTTTATATGTTACTATTTCTCTCTAATATTTATACCAAAAAACAAAAACATCTATTTGATCTTTATCAAATCCAAACATATAACAACATATTAGTATTAAGATAGTAATAACAATCATTATGTTATTTGTGTGTGCGTGTATATATATATATATATATATATATATATATATATATTAGAAAAAAATAATAAAATAGTAACATTTATAATGAAATTAAAAATAGTAACATCAATATTTATTGTTACTATTTCTTCATAAATATTTTTCATTAATAGTTATTTTACTATTTATTGAATATTATTATTTCGTCATTAAATGCTACTATTGAGATGAGACATAGAGATTTGACTTAAAAAGAAAAAAAGAAAAATACGTAAGTGTGTGCAAATGAGCGATATCATTAATGGAGGAGGAAGAGGCAGAAAACGAAATAAGAAGTGGCAACAGAGCAAAGCTAAACGCAACGCACCAAAAGACGGAGACAAAGGGGTCAAACGACGATGGGAGAGTCCGACAACGGAAGAGATTGGCGAATGATGGTGGAAGTACAGATATATAGTTGCAAGTGCAGTTTACAATATACAAGTTTAGATCTTGAAAAATTATGTTTAGATTTGAAATATTTCTTTCAGATCAATGTTGTTGGATGGTGCCGATGGCGACGGCGGTGATGGAGTGTTGTTAATGGTAAGTGAAGGTGAAGATGGTGGTTGGTGGAAGAAGAGAATATAGATGATAAAGGAATACTGTTAAATAGAAAGACAAAGTATAAAGTGGATATTATAAAGTGGATAGAACAATTAGATTTTTATCTGATATTAATTAATTTTCTTAAGGTTTGGTTTTTCAAGTCTTAAATACCAATATTTGCTTCTTTTGGAATTGCTTTTATGTTTTTGCTTATATTCGTGCGACTTCCATGGATCGGCAGTTTGTGATTTGTCAAGGATTCTCTCAGCACATGTATTGACATTTACCTGACACACATTTATTACCTTTAATTTGAGATTATCATTTTGTCTGAAATGGTTTTTTATTTTTTCAAATAATCAATCCAGTTAATTATAATTATATAGAAGCACAACATTTTCTATTACTGTAAAATTAATGAAATAGAAATTACCTGTATTCTAGATTGCCTTAGAAAATAAAACTTAAAAACAAAAACTATTCAAACGTAGTTTTGAAAGTTTAGGAAGAAATATTTTAGAAAACTACCCTCCAACTCTACTTCTACATATTTCTATATTAATGTTAATGGAGAATTTCAAACATTCTGCATTCTATTAAAATTATCTGTGTAGTAATTATCAAGTATAAAAAGGAAAAATATATAGATGAAATCAGGGAAACAGAAAATATCAGGCAATAAATCTCACATAGCCAGAAGCAAAACTGGATGCAACAGCACAAAACAGAAAGAAAAAGACCTACTAAAGATCAGTTTTCAAAATCTTGAGACACTCAAAATTACAACTGGAGGAAGATCTGAACACAAATCATGAATGTTTTTCTATCACAAGGGGCCTCTCCCATTTGAAACCCGAGCGTGCTGTTCGCCAAGAAATATTGAGGAAACAAAACATACAAGCGATGCCGTGACAGATAGTAGAAGTAAGCATGCTTAGCAGACCTCCTTGGCTGCTGCAATCACAGCTTCAACAGTTAATCCAAACTCTTTATATATCTTATCTGCTGGTGCACTTGCTCCGAAATGGTCTATTCCAATGGCCTTCCCCTTGGATCCTACAATCTTCTCCCATCCAAACGTTGTTCCAGCCTCGATACTGACCCTAGCTGATACAGCAGCCGGGAGGATGCTTTCCTTGTATGCATCAGATTGGTCATCAAACAACTCCCAAGAAACAAAGGACACAACACGTACGGTCTTCCCACTCTTCCTGAGCTCATCAGCTGCTTTGGCAGCAATTTCCAGTTCGGAACCAGTTCCGATTAAGATAATATCTGGCTTGTTACCTGAAGAGTTATCAGAAATAACATACCCACCTTTCTCAACACCTTCAATTGATGTTCCTGGGAGTTGAGGAAGTTTTTGACGAGAGAGGGCAAGGACTGAAGGTCTTCTCCTGTTGAGAACGGCAACCCTGTATGCACCGGCAGTCTCGTTTCCATCAGCTGGACGGAGCATCAGAATGTTTGGCATGGCCCGGAAGCTTGCCAAATGCTCGATAGGTTGATGCGTTGGCCCGTCCTCTCCAAGTCCGATGGAATCGTGAGTCATTACGTATATGACTCTAGCTTCAGATAATGCAGAAAGCCTCATGGCTGCTCGCATGTAATCTGTGAAAACAAAGAAGGTGGCACAATAGGGAATAAGGCCAGGACTATGGAGGGCAATTCCATTACAGATGGCACCCATTCCATGCTCCCGAACACCAAATCGGACATTCCGCTCTTCAGGGGTGTCCTTCTGGAAGTCACCAAACATCTTCAACAGTGTCATGTTGGAAGAAGCAAGGTCTGCACTTCCTCCAAGAAGTCCAGGAAGAACTTTTGCAAGGGCATTGAGGTTTGCCTGGGACAGGTTACGAGTGGAATCCCCTGGGCTTTCTGGAGTATAGGTCTAAAACAATCGGAAAATTTCACCATCAGAAAATATCATTTCATGAAGGATAAAAAGATTAGAAGCAAAATAACAAAAAAGGTCCTAGTATCTACGTTAATTATGAAGCACAAATGCGAACGTCAAGTGAAATAAACAAAAGATATCATCACTAACCGGAAGTGCTTTCTCCCAACCGATAGGAAGTTCACCGATGTTAAGGGATTTCAGTTCTTTTGCTTCTTCTTTGTAATTCTTCTCATACTCTGCAAACTTGGCATTCCATTCTGCTTCCAGAGCAGCTCCTGCAGGAGTATGGCGGCTCCAGTGCCTGGCAATTGGAGGCCGCTTGTGAAATCTGAATACCATTCTAGAGGCACCAAAGAATGAAGACCAACAATGTTATTACTTACTTTTTAACATCCTCTGGCACGTGGAATGGCTCATGTGGCCACCCAAGGTTCTTCCTTGTGGCATCAACTTCTTTAGCTCCCAATGCACTGCCATGTACGCTATATGAATTTGCTTTATTAGGTGACCCAAAACCAATAGTAGTTGTGACCTGTACAAGTAGTAAATTTTGAGAAAGCTATACAAAACTCCTAACAGAGCAAAATTTTGACGTAAAAGTACTTATTAATTGGGTGTAGTGAATGACCTTAATTAAAGTAGGTTTGTCTTTAACAGCCTTAGCTTCCTCAATGGCAGCACGGATCTCATCATATCCGGAGTTTCCATTCTTCACCCATATAACATGCCAACCGAGACCTTCAAAGCGCTGATCAACACTCTCAGTGAAGGCAATAGCTGTGTCACCATCTATTGAAATGTGGTTGTCATCGTAGAATGCAATAAGTTTCCCGAGTCCCCAGTGACTAGCAAGGGAGCATGCTTCATTGGAAATTCCTTCCATTTGACAACCATCCCCAAGTATCGCGTACCTAAGACAGTACAATTATAAATGAATATGACTAATTTAGAAAGTCAGAAGACTGTTGCAATGTGGACATCAGCTACTATAATTAAGTTCATGAAAGCAAAGCATGTTAGTTATATACGTGTAGTGATCAACAATCTCGTTCCCAGGTTTATTGTATCGAGCTGCTAAATGCTTCTCAGCAAGGGCCAAACCAACCGCATTAGCAATACCCTGTCCAAGAGGGCCTATACATAAAATAAAAATGCATTTTAGCTTTAAAAATATGGAACTGGGAGAAATACCTTATGTAAAGTACGTTGATAATGTAAAGTCAAAGGTATATGAACAAACCAGTAGTGACTTCAATGCCAGGGGTCTCAAAGTTTTCAGGGTGTCCAGGCGTTTTGCTTCCCCACTGCCGGAAACTTTTCAAGTCTTCTTCCTAATCAGTGAAGACAATAATATAGCATAATTAGAATGTATATAAACATCAAATTACTGTATTTACAGAACGTTACAACTTGGGCAACATCAGCCGTTTAGAAGTTTTATGTAAGAATTATGACAAAGATACAAAAAGAAGCTAATCATAATTTACACTGTTTGATATGAACATTTGTAGTCTTCATATTGCCTTAAGCACAACAAGATCTATGATTTGTTCTTGTCTATATATTTCTAATTGAATTGTAAAATCAAATATCATGAATTTTATCTTTTTCATTTTATAGAGACTAGATATTAATTCCGACCCAATTCATCACCATCCCGCAACAAGATTGGAGATTTTCACTGACGAAGCCATGGCAACAAACTTTGATAATCCATAGAGATAATATGTAGTATCTTTAAAGAGATGACTCCAAAGTCTCCATGCCACTAATAGAGAAACAAGATCCAAACCTTTCATTATCATAGGACATACATTTACACTCAACATCAATGCTCTTGCCTAACAACAAAAATATCCAACATCACTAAAACAAAACTAAAAACGTTATAAAGTGTTCACAAGATCTTATAAGTCGGGAAGAAGAAACATAGAAAGCATGATCAAAAGTCAAAACATGGTAATAAGTGATTGTATAAATCTGAAGAAAAAATATACAAAACATGAACAAAAGTCAAACTTGGTAACTACCAATCCACATTAAAACTTTCTAACACCATTACACCAACAATCGATTCAAATTTCCGAATCATACAACTATGTTACACAGAACAAAGTAACAAACTGCAAAAAATTAAACTAAACATAATACATGCACTAGATTAAAAGTTAAAATCCAAGAAACGTAGCTCCAACCCAATCAAAAATAATAATGATAAAGAAAATAACATCAAAATCAAGTGACTTCATTTTACCTTGACACTATCGTAGCCAGCTAAGTGAAGCAGAGCATACTGCAACATACATCCATGACCAGCCGATAGAACAAACCGATCACGGTTGAACCAATATGGGTTTTTCGGGTTATACCTCATAACCTCATCGTACAGTATATGACCCAGGGGAGCACAACCCATGGGCAGACCCGGATGACCCGAATTTGCCTTCTCCACCGCATCGATTGCCAAAAACCGGATCGCGTTGACCGATTTCTCCACCAAAGTGGTATCTGCCTTGTCTAGCGTCTCCACCGCCGCCGACGCCTTGATTGTGGAGCATGATCGAGGAATCCACTTCTGGGCGACGGCGCGTGAGAAGGTTTTGGCGGCGGAATTGATTCCGGGGAGGGAGAGACGATCGGAATGCAGCCGAGTTGATCCATGATTGTTGGGAATAGAGGGATTGACGAGGGACTGGGAGAGAATGAAAGACGAAGAAGAAGCCATTGATGGAGTAGTATTGCAGGTGAAGTATGACTAAGCTTTCTCTCTCTAGAAGTATATATATTATGTATCAGTATAGTAGGTTACTAGGTGTTTGGTGGAAGAGAGAGAAAGAGAGGGCAACAAATATTTGAAGTTTTTCCGGTAGAAACGAGGTGGAGGGGAAATCGACGGATGAGATGGAATGGAAAAAGAATCGTGGCCGTTGATATTTCTTGGTAGGAGATAAACGTCAATGTTATTTATTGTTATTCATTTTTTCTATTGACTTTAAACTAGATGAGTTTCCATATTTTTATCCGTCCTTAATTACCTTTTTGTTTGTGAATTTCAAAAGTAAAATATTCACCTGTCTTTTTTTTTTTTTTTTTGTGTTACAAGATTTTCACCTGTGATTTACCAAACCATTTGTTGACTCGAACGAGAAGATACAAATGAGGTGGTGGTCGATAAAACAAAGGTTAAAGTCCTTATGCATCCTGAATTATTCTGCATTTTACAAATATTATAGACATTTAACTTTTATTTAATAAAATTATTTGTATTGCCAAAAAAAAAAATAATTTTGGTTACGCATTGTCAAATATTTAAAGCTAGTTAAATTGCACCACAAATTTCGTTTCATTTTTCAAAATCAACTCTAAAACGAAACATTTTGTAAAATCTTTTAACGAAAATATATATATATATATGAAAAAGTGAATATGTGTTAGTCTGACATTGAGTGCAGATGTAGCCAAATCGACATAGTTATAGAATAAGATGTATACAAAGGTTTTCCCATAAAGAGAAAACCTAAACATTCAACAACTCAATCCTCTAATGTGTGCCAAAGCGAGATTAATTATTTAAAATGATAAAAATAAATAAGCTTCAAATTAGATTTCAGAAAAAAAGCAGGAGGCCTGTATTCGGAGGTCGGAGGTTACAGGATTGAAATACAAGATTGAAATACAAACGAAGCAGTTTATCTTGGGAAGAGGATTCGAGGAAAGAACTTTCTAAAATTTACATAACTCTTCAGAAAGGAAGAGATCTCTTTAAATAGATAATTTTATAACTTTTAAGGCAATTGCTTTATCTTTCTTTTTGGTGACATATTTCTTTTGGAGAAACTCTCTAATTAGAAAATTTAGAATGTGATTAGAGTTTCTTTTAATATATTCAATATCGAAATCAGATATTGATAAAATAGCTCGACATCTAGCAAATATTTGTTTGCTGGTAAAGTTTTTCACATCCTTTTGTAAAACAGATTTTACAGCTTGATAATCAATCCTAACTAAAATTTTTTGATTTAATAAATCAGATTGAAATTTTGTAATGTATAAAACAATAGCTAAAATTTTTTTTAATGGTAGGATAGTTTTGCTAGGAACTATTCCAATGTTTTGAAGTAAATGCAATGATATGCTCTTTACCGTCTTTCTTTTGTTTTAAGATGCCTCCATATCCTATATCAGATGCATCAGTTTGGACAATTTTATATATGTAGAGGAATCAGATAAAGATAAGCCGATATCTAATGATAAATCTAATGATGATAAATCAAGGAAAATGAGGAACGACTTTGCTGACGAGAAGTTTAAATCAAAAAACAAAGTCTTGATTACTGAGGGCAAGTGATTCTACAAAGGTATGTGATGCAACTCAGAATTTTAATGTGTTTAATTTAATTGATACATCCAATATTGAAAGCATACAAAAAGATTAGATGAAGGATTAGAGTCTATTGGGAAATATGTACAATTGGAGAAGTAGATGTTGGTATAGAAGAATGTGGAAAAAAAATAACATCAGTGGAAAAAAAATCAACCAATGGTGAAATGACTCAAAGAGCAAAAAGAAATATAGGAAAAGAAAGAAAAATGACACTTATTGGAAGTTGAAAGAAAATTTCATTGACTGAAAATTTGCAAAAACACAAAATTACATGAAAATAAAATTACAAAAGTACATGGAGACGGTGTCTTCGGCTCCTTTATTCAGTGACTCCGACAAGTCCATGTATGTGTCTCAAAAAAAAAATGAGGTTAACATAATAATAATAAATTATTATTATTATTATTATTATTTTCTTTTTTTACTTAACAAAATATTACTCTGCCGTGTAAGATTTCTTTACGGTCTCTCTAACTATTTTGAGTCCTAATGAGTTGGTTTATGCCAGTTCATCCAAACATTGTGATTAACAATTTTGGTTTTATTTTTCTAGGATTTCGTGGTGGAAGTAATATCCAAAGAAAAATGGATGAACTAGTGATGTGGGAAAAAGATCACCGGAGAACACAGTGACGGTTCCCACATTAAGTCATAAACCAGACTCATGTTCTAGAGCTTTAGTCCCCCAGAGAAGTTGGGAATGACACAAGCAAGTTATCTTTTGGAAAATTTCATCAGTCACAAACTCGATGCCGCAATTTTTCTCGAACTGGCTCAACTCTTTTACAAGAGAAGAGATCTTTGCTGCAGTAGAGTTCATAACCTTTCAACTTAACCAAGAATGGGTTAGGAATGATCCAGAAATATTTCCATCAGTGAGGATAGTCTTGCTAAACTCCGAGTTGAGTAAATCTTTCATCATAGAAGTGAAGCAAGTACTCATTCCATCTTTGGTCGAGAAGCCCACAAATTTTGTTTGTGAAGCCACAAGACCCTTGAGCTGGGGTTGAGCAGTTCTGGGCATTATTGATGCTTGTGTGAAGGAAGGATCTAAAGTCTCCGTAACTTGAAGAGAGAGAAAGGAAAACCATATATGGGCAGTGTTAAAGAAAGAGAATAGATATTTGGTGTAATGTTAATGAAGGAGCTCCAGGGTATTTATAGGGAAAAATTTGGACAGGTGAAACGTCTTTCATTATCATTAACTCAGCCGAAAATTTATGAAAGAAATGCTGCCATCATCATAATAGGAGGCAAAATCAGTCCTAATTTAGGAATGAGGAAAAGCTAGTCATGAGAAGAACATAAAAGTGCTACTATACTCTATTAATTCAAGATTTTTATTCCACCTCTTTAATAAAATTAAACTTCAAAGTGCAGTAGCAAAAATGGAAACCATGTAACATTCATCGAGTCAACAACATTATATACTGCTGATTGAAGTTAATTGCAACTCCATGAATAACTCTATAACACCATAGGGTCACTGAAGAGTTGACCAAATGCAATTGTAAAAGAGATGATCCTAAAGCTGATTCTAATTAACAAATTAAAGCTCACCAACAAGTATAGGATTGGAAGTTTGACGTTAGCGGCCATGTCATTAGCCAAACGTAAAGCAAAAGAGAATTTCAATGAAGCAAGTGAAATAAGATTTGACACCCTACCCTTCTTGATCCTTGCATGCCACCCTTTAACATAACACTGTTATTATTGCTTGATCTTCGCTCGCGCATAGAAATAGAAAATTTAATTTCTTCGGTAGTCTATTTCCAAAAGGCCTGAACTTTTCGAAGTAATCGTATGAATAATGTAAGGAGTAAATCCTAAATGATATTTCCTCTTATTTTGTTAAATTCCTATGTTCCACACTTTCTGGAATTGCAGGGTAAGCATGAGACAAAGAAACACCTGTTATACTTATTTCCTATAATAAAAGATGAACAAGAAGATCTAACTGTGGCCAAACGATCTCCTAGTTGCACTTAAACTTTCTTCGTATACAATTGATTCAGTCAATCTCCCTGTGTCCTATAACTACTTAAATAACTCAAGGTTTATACATAAATAACATGGAATGGGTGATCAACTCAAGGGTTTTATGTAACAGTAATTGGGGAAAATCTACAAACACTTGAGTTGCAATCAATCAAAATTAAAAACTTGAAATAACCATAGCATAGACATACAAATTACAATGCTCTAGCATGAAACAATCAAAATTTCTTACAATCAACACAACACAAAAGTATTAGGGGGAATAAAATTAAGCATGCACAAATGAAGGTCCACAAAAGGAAGAGACTAACCAAAAATTAGGAAATAGAAAGGAATTTCCTAATAAGTAAAGGTAATATAGTAATTTTTCATTCAATTGCCTAAATTATTACAGTGTATCGATCAAAATAAAATTTTAACAAATCTCTAAAACTACTAACATTATCAACCAAAGGAAGTAACATTTTTAATGTTGTACAATCCAACTAGTAACAAACAAACATGTCAAGTTTGTTAGGTCCCAAAGGTTAAAAATACTAGGGGGGGAGGGGGGTTAAATAGTGTTTCTCAAAAATTAAGTCTTGCTAATAAAACTTTATTGATTTAAACACTTCTTGCTTTTAAAAGAGTTTCTTAAGTTTAGAAAAGATTTAGCAGCAGAAAAGTTAAGTAAGGAACCCCTTAGTTTTTAGAAAGAAAGGTTAATGGCTAAAAGGAGCAAAGGTAGTAAGTTTTTGCTGATAGAGTTTAGCAGGACTTAAGCAAAACACAGAACAAAACAAGTAAGCAATAAGAAAGATAAGCAGGAATAGAGATGAGAATTTTTATAGTGATTCAGACTAAGGTTACTCCACTCTTTTTCTCTTTTACTTGAGAAGGCTATCACTAAAACTTGTTCACACAGAACGATCAACAGACGTGTTCACACAGAACAATCAGTAGGAGGACACTTAGTCCAATTTACACTAGGTCACCTAGACCAGATTAGTCACATAGACTCTAAGTAGATTGAGTAAATCTTGTTTGCTATCTTCAAGTAGAGTGTTCCTTGGTTGAGCAGATTGATAGCACTTGTTCAACCTTTATGATGTCTTGCTGAAGTTTTTAATGTGTCAGAGTGTGGTTGTTCAGTTCTTGCTCAGTTAGTTGTGTGTATCATAAATGAAATTTATGACTCCTATTTATACTTCACCAGAAAATCTATCCGTTGGGAGTTTGAAATAGATCCGTTGGAGTGTACTGAACTTGATGTGACCTTTTCAGCAGTCCTTGCTTAGTTCATAAAGTTAGCCGTTATTCTGTTTTCTAGTGCCCCTTCAGAAGAGTTTTCTAGAAGTTGACTAAAAAGATAATTTTTCTGACAATTTTGACTTTGATAAGCAAATGATCTTGCTTACTTAAGTCCTTGCTTATTTCCATTCTAAGCAAGACTATACTTGAAAAATTCTCCATGTCTTCAGAATCCTTCTTGACCAATAAGCAGTTTTCAGTGAAGTTATCATATCAGCAGACTTCAATGAATTCTACATATCAGCAGACTTATCAAATCAGCAGACTTCAATGGTGATCAAACTCCTTGCTTAACTACATAATATATCCACCTAACAAGTTGAATATTTTTCTAAGTCCTTTTATAATACTTAAGCAAGGACTATATTACGTCATCAATTCTTATATATTAAACAATAAATAAATGTTTAAGCAATGATTATATAAGCAGGGGTGCAACAACAAAGTTTATAAGTTATAATTATCTTCATGAGAGTAAAAACTTATAACTTTATGACAAAATTCAAAACATATATAATGATAATATATTATCAAGGATATTAATTAGTATAACGCAATAAATAATCAACTGGAAACAAGTTTACCAGATGCCCCGGCTGCCTAAGGAGATCGAGGACAAGATCAAGTCAGAAACCTCTGTCTTGACTCAGTATTAACAATTACAGCCAATTGCCTGTATTACTTTCATCCTGTCTTGAGTGAGAGATGAACAGATCAAGGAACCTATTTTTCGTCACACAACTTTTCAAGACTCTGGGCGAATTTGACAGCTGCTTCAACTGGAGCATCTAATCCGCATCTTCGGTGTACAAGTCTATTGTCATATGCTCCAAAGACATTGCGTTTTCAAGGATGAAATTCATGAAAACAAGTTGAGTATTGTTAACGCCCAAGCAACAAATTCAAACCACCCTAAGACTATTGAATGCACCGATATCAAATGGCAGAGACTTTTCTTCTGATCTCGAGCATGATTCACCATAACAGTATTGTTGCAGTAGAAGTGAAGGCGCAAGAGGAACCAACCAAAAGGCTATAATGAGGGTTTCTAGGATAGGCGAATGTCGCAGTAAATGGAGTATGATGTCTATTGACCTCAGCGATTCATTTGCAGTCAAGCTTATATACTTAAGATTACAGAGAGTAGGCATGTTATCCCATATATACTGTGAACCCAAAAGCTCAAATGTTTCTTCTGATAATTTGAGTTCTCTTACGTTTTGAGCAACAACGTTGAAAAGGTCTGTAGCTTTGCGAACATGGTCATGGGGAATAACTCCACCACCTTGTCTAAGCTTAAGGCGGGCACTGATCAGACCAGGAGACAAATCATGACTTAGACTATAGTGATGGGGAACTAATCCGAAATATTTAAGATTACTGAGACTTGGGGCCGAAATGTTGATGACCTTACACTTCTCATAATCTGTACAACGGAACGGATGTATAAATATTCGAAGGGATTTGAAAGTAGGAACGGTCATAGTGAGTGAATCAAGGAGGTGCCACTCTCAGTGTCTCAATTCCAAATCGTCTAGACTAGGAAAGTTAGCGCGAAGAATTTGGGAATTACCAGGAACGACAAAGCAAAGATAACTAAGGTTTAAAACTTTAAGACTAGGAAGATCAATTGATGCAGGGAAAACAATGTTAGAACCCGCTAGGTCGATTTTCAACACTGTCAAGGATGCAGAGGTAAATAGGCAGCGAGGAAACTCTATAGCTGCATTCTTCTCCCACTTCCCGAGTGAAGAAACATAAATATCAATTACTCCAACATTACGCACTGTAGCTTTGGTAATCCAATTACCAATATTGACAGATATATCTACAAAACTAGTAGCAAAATCGTAATAAATTTAAAATTTCTCCAACTTAATATTTCTGCAACAGTGAGCGAAGACCGTATCAATAAAATCAACATACTTGGCAAGTGTCTCATGTTCTTTTTCATATCGACCATACAAAAAGTGGTGATCAAGGTTTAGATGAGGAACACGAGTCCACAAGGCAAGTGTGTCATGGTATTTTACATATCGGTCAATCCCAAGACCATACAAAAAGTGGCGATCAAAGTTTAGATGAGAAACACGAGTCCACAAGTGTCGCCAACTGCGCGAAACAAGGCAAGTTCGCACCACCTCTTTCGTTGGGAGAAAGGATAAGATGCGATGAATCACATCTTCTGGGAGATTACTAATTCTATCAATCGCTGCTACCATCATGATGATGATGATGATGATGATGATGATGATGATGATGATGATGAT
>CM025783.1:21972144-22023270 GCA_014636745.2 Centella asiatica | reverse complement strand
CCCCCCCCCCCCCCCCTTCTACAAACACTTGAGTTTATTTTGCTCTAACAGGTTATAACTCAGATTCAAAAGAAGTTTTATTGTTTCAAAGTTAATTCAACTTGTTACAAGTTGTGATTATCTTCTACCAATTCTCTGAACTTAATATCATCTTCTTCTGTTGTTCCTTGAGTAAAACAATGAACCCTTCAAGTTCAACTGAGCTTCTTGTTCTAATCTTCTTCTCATAATCAAAGAATTGAAAATCTCCTTGCATGTTCTCGTAGAGTAATCCATAAGGCAAGGCTTAGACTTGTGGTACTTTGATTAACTTCTCCAACTCCTTGATCTTTTCTGTGATCTGATCTCTGAATTTGATGTTAAATGAAGAGTTGCATGGAACTACTGTAAATAACCATTCCAAGTTCACAAATGATCTTCTCTCCAAACTTGGCATGTTGTAACATATTATCTTTCCACCCTTCTAGGTAGTGGCGGACGCAGGATTTTCGTTAAGGGGGCCAAAAAATTTTAATGCGCAATAAAATCAAATTTGTTAATATGATAATGTATTATAATAATAAAATTATTGAATTTAAAAGATTCACAATATTACTCTACTATTTTTCAGTTTTCGGTCCGAAATTTATTAAATTATAATGTTTTCGTTCCAAAATATAGTATTATTCTAAAATCAAAAAATAAATTATACTCTGAAGATCGAAAAATTTATACATAACAGTAATCTTTATACACTTCATAATATTTTTTTCAAAATTATTAAATGTTAAAAATGCTAAATTTAATTTTAAAATATAATATTTTAGAAATCTATTTAGTAAAATGACATATTACTTATGTTGTACAAAAGAGTCAAGGATTTTTTGGTAATATTAAGGTTGCATATTTGATTGAAATTTATTCTAAAAAGATTAGTTTTTCAATAGAAATTTGTTTGTAATATTCAATTGATGATAAAATAAAAGTATTGTAATGATAACTTTTAAAAGTAATATCATTATATAATAAAAATATTACACAAATGTAATGTATTTTGCGTAACATACCTCAATTTTAAATTAAATTCTTTTTAAAATTAAGTAAATGTATTTTTAATTTTGAAACGATAAAAATACTATATATATAAATAAATAAAAAAAGTTCAGGGCGTAGTTCCCCTCGTCCTACGGTGGATCCGCCACTGGCAACAACAACATGAGCCGAAGAAATTCAGCGAATCCTTTGTTAATTTTGTGGCATTGTGTCTGGACACATATCCCCATAAAAGGCCTACAGTAGCACAGCTTGAAGAGCATGGGCTCATTGAGAAAAATTTTGTGAGTCTAACATACTTTGAGTATGTTATGGTGAAGGGTTTTAGTACTCCTGTTAACCAGGATTTTCGTGTGGCTCGTAGTAAGAAGACATACACGCCCAAAAGATCCAAGAATTTTATCATAACACAAAGCCGTATAAAAAGACGGCGCTTGGATGAGACATCGTCTAAAACTGGTGTTGTTTGTTTTCGGCAATTTTAATCATTTGATATTTCTAGCTGTTATATTCATTTGTTTTCAATCGACTTTAGAAGGAAAAAAAATTCCCTCTGCTTTTTACCTCTTCCCAATATCTCTCTGCTTTCCACCTTGTTTGGGAGCCCTTTTAGTTGATGTTCTGCAGCTAAAAAAATCTATTCGGATCATTTGGTAGTTCGACGAAAGTACTAGGAATTACAATGTTGGTACATTAATTGATGTTGCAAGCAAAAATTTTAAGGTGAGTCTAATCTCAGTTTGATGATGCCATCTTTTGGAACAAATGAACAATGTTAAATGTCTTACTATTCTAAAGTTATCAGCTCCCTTGTTCTGCATTTTTTTATTTTTTGTGTATGGTATATGCTTCATTTTGTATGTCAGCTAGGGAAACCGAAGAAAGTGAGGTTAACAGGAGGACTGGTTCCAAATATTTTGATTTGATGGACGTGGATCACTTTGAGCTATTTGGGAGCAATCTGCCAATTGCTAACCGTTTACGACTTTCTTTTACTTCCAAGTGACACCGTCCAAATTTTCTCGCATTCGAGCAAGTTATTCTACCCCACAATTTTGGTGGTTTTTGCTACTTTGACAAGTTTCTAGAAAATAATCTAAGTATTGGATTATAGAAGAATTTAGAATTCTATAGAGAATTCTACATAAATATGAAATTGGGTTTGGAATTATCTAAAAACTTCTAGAAGATTCTAGAAGCGCGTGGAATGATCTAGAAACTTCCAAAAGATGTGGAACCATGTGGGACTATCTTGAATATTCTTGAACCGTGTGGAATTATCTAAAATAGTTTAGAACCATGTAGAAGTGTCTAGAAGATTTCGGAGTCGTGTAGAAGTATCCGAAAGAATCTAGAACTATAGGATGATTTATAGAAGTTGTAATACTTGTATAGAGCATTCTAGAATTATCAAGTGTTAATACTTGTGTAGAATCTTTTAGAAAACTCAAGAACTTGGGAAGTCAACTATAAATAGCCCCAAGCCCCCTCATTTGTAATCAACCAACAAACTAAGAATTCAATCAAGAATTCAAGTGATTCTCAAGCTCTCTTTTGCTCTCTAAGCTTTTTTAAGTTTTTCTCAATTTTCATACTTAACTATTTCATAAGCTTTGCAAGTTGTTTATAAGGATTAAGGCTGAGCTAGCATTCATTGTTCATTGTTTCTTTATAAGGGTTAAGGTTGAGGTAATATTCATTATTCATTGTTTCGAGTGCTAGTTGCCATACGGTTTTGCTACGAAAAAGAGCAGCCTGTGACACACAGGCCTAGCTCTAGAGGAGGGCCGCAAGGGCGACTACCCAGGGCCCAACATAAGAGAGGGCTCAAACTAAAATTTTACCCATTAAAAAAATATTTTGATTTTTTTTGGAGATTGAATATAAAGACAAACCTTGATTAAAATTTTTTTGTTAATAAAAAGTAGCTATTTATATGTTAAGGTCATAGGACCCTCATTTTCATTTCGCCATAGGACCTCAGAAGTGTCATAACCGGGTCTGGTGACACAACGCTATGGGGGAAGCCATGTCCAAATTTGAACTGTGGACCTCAACATCACCCTTAGGTGATCCAGATGGGATTGATAATATTGATTTTTTGAGGAACTTGTCAACTATCCTTAAGAAAGTGAAACAGCTAAACAGGAATCGTTTTAGCCACCTTCAATTACCGCATTGAGTTAGTCCATATGACATGCTTCAAACTCTCTCAAGTGGTGAGCTAAGGATTGATTCCGTAGGACTTCCAAAATTCCATCAGACATTGGGCTTCTTGAAAAGAATGGCTCGTATAGTTAAGGATTGATTCCGTAGGACTTCCAAAATTCGAAAATATCACGCAAGATGTGCCATCAGACATTGGGCTTCTTGAAAAGAATGGCTACATAATTTTAGTGTTGTTACAAATTTGAAATTGTATGATTTAGCACTAGATGAGACATTTGTTGTTACACTATACGAGATCTTCTCAAATAAACAATTAAAGAAACTCTATATCCGAAATTCAGAAACTCAACTAAATTCGACTCATTTATAATTTTATTTAGGCTCATTAAAATTATTACTATATAAAGTCTCAAACGAATATATAAACACACGGTAAGTTATCAACTATTAATTTTTAATAATGAACTCTTTAAATTTCAACAACAGATATCACATTTCATAATCTGTACACATTTATTTTATCTTGTACACATTTATTATCTCGATGTGGCCCTTAAAAGAGCTGTCATGGACATTTTGTGTAATCACTAAAAAAATGAAAAACTACCTTGAACAAGCCCCACTTTCAACCTACAGTTACCACTCACTCACTGTCATCAACAGTAACCACTTTCTTTGTCTTCTTTCTTACTCTTATTTTAATTTCTTTATCTCTTTTACCTTTATTTTAATTTTTCCATTACTTTTCTCTTCTCATACTCTTTAGAAAAATGAAATTTCCTTCCCATTTATACACGTGTATTCTTTTTTGTTTTCAAACTTTATAAAATAAAAGAAATATTGCATAGCGCATCCCCAGAAAACTAGTGTAAATTAATGTCTTATCACCGGTCGGATTACTACATCAAACCTTAGTATCATTAAATTCATCAGGGGAATAATTCAAGCCTTCCGTTCTTTAGGCTTATATCATGTCAGATCATCTATGTCAAAAGTTAAATACTTCCTCCGTCGCACAATATAGTAGATTTGTCTTATAATTTGATTTATTGTTTGATAGATTTGTCTTATAATTTGATTTATTGTTTGATAGATTTGTCTTATAATTTGATTTAAATACTTCCTCCGTCACACAATATAGTAAGGATTCTTTGTTGATTGATAATGGGGATTCGATCATATATCTAGTCAAAGAAAAGTTAGTCTTTCATCACATTGGAATAATGAAATTGATGATGTTGGACAATATTTTGAAGGTGCTATCAAAGATTTCAGAAAATCTCTTTGTCGTTATGCTACAGAATTGAGTTTCAAGTTTAAGTATGAAAAGAAAAACCAAGAAACTCTCTTTGCTCTCTCTTAAAATAATTATGAAGGATGTAAGTGGTCTATTATTGCTTCTGCTTCAAATGTTAAAAAATTTGTAAAGAGCATACTTGTGGTGTCTTGATTGCAAATGGGAACTGGCAGAGGTTAAATTATTGTGATTTGGCTGAGCTTATTGTTGATGAAGAGGAGTGTAGACCTGGACTGACAGGTACTGAAGTTGTAAAATTTTTTAGGAAGCACCATGGTTTAAATGTTCGTTATAGAAAGGCTTGGAAATGTTTAGAAAAGACAAAATTAAAGGTTTTTGGTGATTTGAGTGATTCTTTTCGGCCTCTGCGTTGGTATGTGGATGCTCTTGTACAAAGTAACTAGGGGAGCCATGTTGTTTTGGATGTTGATTTGTCGTCTAGTAGGTTTCATCAGTTGTTTATTTCTTCTAGTGCATCGATCGTTGGTTTTCGTTTATGTAGGCCAATGCTTTATTTTGGACAGTACATTTTTGAAGGGGTTATACAAATGTGTGATATTGTCAACTGCATCGAAAGATGGCATATGCCGTGGTTGATTGTGAGAATTGTGATGGGTTTCTTGTTGAGCTCGGTAAGGTTATTGACAAAGATCGTCAACTTGTTTTTATTTCAGACCATAATAAAGGTTTGATGGAAGCATTGCCAATAGTTTTTCCTAATGTGCCTCATTATCACTGTCTAATGCATCTTTCGAGACAAATTGAAGTCCAGCAAATTTAGAGAGCATTTGGTTCACTTATTTTCAGAATGTGCACGTGCATCTACAGAGTATTTGTTTCAAGAACGGTTAAAACAGTTGAAGAAAAAAGGGGGACCAAGTAACTCACAAGATCTAAGGTTCCCATCAACTATTAACAAAATTTTGAAGGATTTGCCTGTTGAGAATTGAGCATATGCTTATAGAAAATCATGTAGGTATGGTGACATGACATCTAATCCCATCGAGTCGTTCAACAATTGGATTACCGATGCTGGAACTCTACCGATCCCTAACATGGTGGATTTGATACATGTTAAGCTAGTGATATGGTTTATTGAGAAACGAGAACAAGCTGCAAAATGGGGAACTTTTTTATGTCCTGCTGCTTGTGATACACTTACTGAGAAATTATGTTTTGGAAAGCTAAGTTATGGGAACTGAAAAGGAGTTCAAGGACTTTGTTTGAGGTGGTTTTTTCTAACCCTTCGGTGACGGACAGTTGATATCATAAGTCGGACTTGCGAATTGCGATTAGTGGTCCAGAGATGAAGATTGATGATTACATTGATCCTTTGTTTTCGTAAAAGTGAATATCTGAAAGTTTACGAAAGTTTAATATATACAGTAAGTTCCAACATATACAATGACAGAACAAGGAGATCAAGTTGAACAAGCTTCCAATCATGAAGAAGAGGCAAGCTGGTCATCCGAGAAACAGGAGATTTAGATCAAGGCAGGGGAGGGGAGGGACGTTTGAATCCGATTACTTGTAATATATGTGGTAAATCAAGTCGTCATAACAAGAAGACTTGTAAAAAACCAATGAATTTGTAGTTTTGTGTTGATGTTGTGCTTGTAATTGGAATTATTAGAGAAGTCGGTTTTATTGGAAAGAATAATATCAATCTTTTGAAGTATTTGTTATATTCTGTTAAATTTGTCAAATTGATGTGGTTAGTAATTTTTTTATTTTTGTTTTTTGGAAGTTGAAATTGATATTGAATATGGTATATTGAGGAATCATAATACAACATTTCATAAAGATTATATCATTTTATATAGTGAACTTATTAACTGTTGAAACGTAAGATTATTGATCTGATAAATTATTTACATTTTATTTAATTTTGAAAATTGTAGGTCAATTTTTATGGGAGTACTATGGCGTCCCTGGAAAATTCCCCGAGTCGGACCTCGGTCATTGTCAGCAATTTGGGTGACAGTCCCAGAAAAACTACAACACCACAACACATACCAGCAAAGACAATAACACAGCCAAGCATTTGCAACACTCACGCGAGAAATATATTCTCAAAACATCATTACAAAATCTTAAAGTCCACATCATCTTACAAAAACCTCAAATTTTGAAAATAAATAAGCTGCAGCAACAACTAAACTTTAGATGGCTCATACGGCCTTACAACTTAAACATTCCTATGTCAATCTCTCTTTCCCTTTATTAGGCGACTCAACCTTCACGATATAACCTGAAAAACATTTCATAATATTCCACATGAGCGTTTACGCTCAGCAAGTATATATTCATAAGCAAGAGAAACAGATAATTCAAAAGCTTTTAAACTCTTCGAGGTTGGGCGAAGCAATGCCAACACCTCATGATAATCAATAAACATATATTATCTAGGGTGCCCGAGTGATATCAAGGGTTAACCCTTTTTCAATAAAATATGATTCGCCCTCTCTTCATCAGATAATGCATCACCTGAACAGACTGATCATTATCTGACTTCCTTTAACAATCAAATTTCATCTCAGCTGGTCAGCCTGGTCGTTTGATTCATCATTTGACATACGTATTCACTTGCAGAAATCATATGGTCTGCGAAAAGTCTGATTACCGATGTCTTGCCTCGGTCTATCATTCTCTATCATCATTGGCCAAAATACCAAGCGAAAACATTCAACAGCCCTTTAACTTCCCATATGGAATATATCTTCTTGAAAACATTTTCTCATTTTAAATTGGCATCCTCTACAATTAAAAACAGAGACTACCAAACACATTGGCGTGCTCAACAATTAAAAGTAGACAGCCGATGATTTTTCTATACCCATACGGAAGCTGCTTAAGTGTGCATATAAGTTCACGACTACAACACCATTGCATCATCATCATCATCTTTTGGTGTGCTAGTGACTTTAAATAGCTAGCAATCACCCAACAACATATAGCTCAATCATTAATATCTTTTCACGTACATCGGATCAATGATCGTACGTTACTTAATCATTACAGAGATCATCATCATGCATAACCTTCAACATCATTCATTTACATAAATCGAAATAATGATTCTACATAATCAGTAAGAAAGAAAGTGGAATGAATATATACTTGTCTTGGTCCTTAGTTAAATTCACTATACTGGTTGCAAAAGAGTTTTGTAAAACATTATTGTTGGACAACATGAGAAATCCATACTTAAAAGATGACCATTTAGATTAGAAAATGGTTATTAGGGCATGAGGTTGCCCGTCGGGAAAAAATTTCACTCGTCAGAGACTAACAAATATCTCATCAGAGACTAATAATGTCGCCTTAACCCATCGAAAACTAAGGGTCACATCATCAGAGACTATTTACTCATAAGAGACTGGTGACATCATCTTAATTCATCGGAGACTAAGGGTGACGTCATCATCAGAGACTAACATTAACTCATCAGAGTCTAACATTAACTCATCAGAAACTAACATTAACTCATCAGAAACTAACATTAACTCAATAGAGACTAACATTAACTCAATAGAGACTAACATTAACTCATTAGAGACTAACATTAACTCATCAGAAACTAACATTATCTCCTCAGAGACTAATATTATCTCGTTAGAGACTAACATTAACTCCTCAGACACTAATATTATCTCATTATAGACTAATATTAGAGATTGTCTCCGTTTCGAAGGAAGACCTTACAATAACAAACTCAACCTAGGATACCTCATGAACATGAATATGCAACAGTACATAGCCTTTCTTTAAAGCTTTATTCTTCTTTGAAAACTTAGTATGCACGGCTAAAACTCTCAGATGTTGTGCAAAAATAAACAATCAGAGGAGAACTTAAGATTCTTACCTCCTGCGTTAACGAAAGAGATCAAAACCTGATTGAAAATAATCGTCCAAAAGAAAGAACTTGAGATTATACGGAGATAGTAGGTTTAAAGAAGAACTTCGGAAGAGAAAATCTTTAGAAAAGATACTGAAATATTCCTCCGAAAAGAGATTGAAATGTTCCTCCGAATGAGGTATTTATAGTAGGCTAAAATTAAGTCTTAGAATAAAATCATTGGTTAATCTGGACGGTAAAACAGTTGCTCATCATAATTCTTAGCAGCTAAGCATGTGTAATAAGTCTGTTGTCCTTCATGCAAATAAGTCAGCTATTAAAACAACTTACTAATCTGATTATTATACATAGGCAATGGCGTCATCATGCTTAAACTCTTAAGTCCTTCAGGGAACTTAACCAATAAACACAAAACTTTTTTTAAGTACTTACGAAGGTTACCAACATAAAAACACCAATTACTTGTCCTTGCAACCAACATCCAAACTAAAATAACTCCTTTAATGGGTCCAAAAATATTTAGACATTCAAAAATATCATATATTAACTATACACGTTAATATATATATATATATATATATATATATATATATATATATATAAATAATATGAATAAATAAATTATTTATAGATAAACAAATTTTCCGGGTCGTTACAAGTACTATTGGTGTGATTAATTTCTTACATATTTTCTTTAATTTTTTATACTTTGAAAGTGATGTATGGATAAATATTGAAGATAAAAAAATTTGGATTATCTTATAAAACAATACGATTATATTGAGACATGGAACAATAAGATATGGATAAACAATAATGTATCTTACTTGCTACTTGCGTCGAAAAAAATAGTATAACGATGTATCTAGTTGTTTATGTCAATTTAATTTCTTTTTAACAGAGACGAATTTTATTTTTTTTACAATGAGCTATGTTAATGTTTTTTTTTTAATAGTGATAGTGTATAGTGTTGAGAAAACAGTATGATTAAATGTATGAGATAATAAAATTGATAAAAACATCTGCCGAAATATAAAAATATAGAAAATGATTTAGCAACATTGAAAATATAAGTTGAAAATAGTAAAGATAAAAAGTACATATTGTCTAATGATAGAGTTTGAAATACAAGCATCTCATAGATTTTTTGCTATGAACTCTATTGGGAAATTCTTGATCATTTGTGCCTTGAATTTCTTGACATCAACAATCGTGACAATTTTTTCAATAGGAATGTTCTACACAATCTATCAATTATGTGACATGACATGTACACCGCAGTCGTTGCCATAACTGTTCTGCAGAGGACGGATAACAATCTTACTCAGGAATTTCAACTTCAAAGACGTAATAATTTATATTGTTGTTTGATTGATATTTTTTTTAAAAAATAAGGGAATTAAAACTTCCTTAGGAAGTAAATGTTCCCGCACAACATGGAAATTTAATTACCCACCCCTCGGTACGCAACACCTCTCGTATCATTAATTTAAAAAATGACAAAAACTATCCCACAAAAAATTTGTTTTAAAATTCAATAATTAAAAAAAATTAGTAACGGTGAAGGGCACAATACTAAACTGTTACAGTTGAACCAAACACAATGTAAGAAATGAATTCTTAGGAAATATAAATTCATTTATGTCAACCAAACGTGACAATGACACTTTTTAAGAATTTTTTTGAGAGAATTAGATAAAACGGAAGTACAATTTCCAATGAAAAATCAATTGTCATGTAAACCAAACAAGCACTTAACTGGAATGTTCTTCATTTTGTGCATTGGTAACCGAACAAAGAACTCCTTCAGCTTTTTCTCAACATATTGCTTCTGTAAAAACATTAACGAATTAAAAATAAACATTATTAGATGAGTTAATGTATTTTAGTATTGTTTAACGGTTATGGTAGCATAAGAATAAGTAGAACGTACAATTGATTTTGATTCTTGATAGAACTTGTCTTTTTTCTCATTTGCTGGTCTCAAGGAAATGTAATGAGACCATTCATAATTTTCTCTATCGAAGACAAGCAGAGTCCAATGGTTTGGCTGGATGCTTCCATCGCCACCACAACTGTTTATCGGAAATACATACATTTGTGGTGGATCATCTAAAGTTTCTTTAAGAACATCATCAATCTTCTTTTGGCGATAATGTTCAGATTTGAACCTGCAGATGTAGCTCTAGATAACAGTAAAGAAATTTATATCGAAGTTAGAGCAAATAAGAAGTTACTTTTTTGTGATTTAATGACATTTTATGTGAGTATGTCCTTACCCATACGAGACAATAAAAAATAATGAACCTTCTTTTAAATTCATCCATCGGTGATGTTGTGCAATTTGCCATCAAACACTTAGAATGTGCACTGATAACCTATAAAGTTAAAGTTACATTATATTTATGAAATACTAATTTACATGTCTAGTACTTGGTAAAATTTTGAATTTCTTTGTGAATATATATTATAAGTTTGAAATATGAATTGTTTAATGAAACTCACGTTGTTTGTGAATTCATTTCCAGAAAGAATTTGAAATATGTCATCCATTCTGATTGAAGCTTCCTTTATTGAGCCGGTACAAATTGTCTCTCTATCAAATGTGAAAATAAAAGAATTATTAAATTTTTTTAATACTATAAGTTCAATTGTATGCTAAGAACGGTAATTTAATCAAAATAAAAAAGAATTGATTAATTATAAATAAACTAGCTAGTAACATTAGCAATATGAAATTTTTGAAAATAATTTTGAAAGTGTACAGTACCTTTTGTTTATCTTTGATGTTAGTTGTTTGACTTTTTCCCTAGAAGCCAGCATCTAAGAAGTCGATCACTTATTTTTGTTCTTCTAGAATTGGTTTTGATTTTTCACTTGACAACCTTTTTGTCACTGCTTTAGCCATTGTTTTTGCCTTCTTTTGTCCAACCTCTGTCTAGTCCTTGTACATCTTTGCATTTCTTGGTCTTGACTTTATTTTCTTCACCATTGAATTAGGGTCTGTTTTCTGCTGAAGAATATCCTTCACTGTTTGCTCTTCTGAGCTGATGTGTTGTTGCAATTTTTCAAGGAATAAACTTAATGTTTTAATTCTACATTTTCTTTGAGTTATTCTTCTCTTTCACGGATATTCTTTGAGTTCATTTTGCAAATTTTGAATAGTGATTTGTGCCTCGACCAATGCACATTGCAAGCTCATTTTTTCTTGAGTTTGAGTTGTGATATCATATATTTCGTGTGGCTTCTCTACAGCAGGTACATGTTCTGCTGATAAATTGATCTCAAAGGTTTGCATGTCAACATCTGATATTTTTACTGTCGATATTTTTACTGCTGATGGATTGCTATCATCTGCCATGGTTTTGTCCAGTTCAATTATCATAAAATTCTCGTTCATATTGTTTCAAATCTAGCCCTCTCATAGTTTCTTCAACAATTGATGATATCTTGTCTTTGTTGTTTTGTATGTCTTGGTCAGAGTCTGTCTTTGATTCATGTAAACATGATATACTTTGAAATTTGTGAGATCGTTGATGTATGTGATCAGTAACTTTATGAGAGGAATAGATGAAAAATAAATAAAATTAGACGTGTGATAGAAATGTATAACCTTTTCACTTGGAGTAATAATATCAAAGCTTGGCATGTCTCCTTCATTTGTATATGCTACTTCCTGTAAAAAATCATATAGAATAAAGATCAGTTTTTAAGTTTTTTAGCATGTTGAGAAATAAAATTAAAATTGATATGGTATAAAAAAAATTAATTCGCCTTTTTATGTAGATCTTCAGTAAGAAATCATCTTTGATATTGATTTTGCTTTGAGTAAATTGCGCACTTTTAACTGATATTGCATTGCCTACTTGTTCTTTGGCATCTTCATCTTCATCATTTCGATCATAGTCATTGCCAACATCCTTAGTGTATTCTTCTTCATTGTCTTGTGTTTTTGCATCTTCATCTTCATCAGCATCACTGATTTCATCATCTTTATTCTCTTCTTCATCATTAGGATCATAGTCATGGCCAACATCCTCAGCGTATTCATTATGCACTTCACTATCATTTTTCTCTGTTATCTCATCCTCATCATTTTCAAAGTCAGTTTTGTTTGGTTCATTATCCTCATCTTTTACTGTTTCATCTTCACAACTCTCTTCTTCAGCGTTTTCATTAATATCTTGATCATCTTCTTCAGTGTCTTTATCATTTTCCTCACTATCTTCATCACATTGATTTTTCAATAATTCTTTTTCAGTGTCTGGCATGTGCAGATTTTGAACCTTAATCTGTTATAGTATACAGAAACAATTATCAGTGAAGATACTATTATAATTTTTTTGATAAAACAGTAAATTTAATTGAATACCTTCTTGTTCTTCAAATCTTCCAAGGAAATCTTCTTCATCTTAGTTGACATGTTGTCAATAGGGCATCTTGTGAATCTTGGAAAGATGTTTATTTTTTAGCAAGGCTTAGTTAGCTCATATGCTCACACATGAAATACTACAATTAGCAGGAATACAAACTCTTATTTATAGAAAGTTATTTCGGTAATAATATTTCTAGTTCTGTGATGTAGTATGTACTTACAAGGAGTCCGATGGTGTAACCTGTGACATCCCTTGGCTTGTCAGTTTTTCTTATGAGTGAGGTAATAAGCACATTACAAATATGGTCTGACCAATCCAATGTTTGCATCGTCTCTAGATTTTCAACATATGACAGTGTATATTCACCCAAGCATTTGTTGTTGGTACAAAAACAGCAACTAACAGTAGGAGAATAGTGAGTCGAACAACATCTTCATGAACTTTCTTTTTTGTCTTCTTAACTGCTGTTTCCAGGGCAGATTCTATTAATGCTTTTTGAAGCTCAGCAGTTTCCCCAAAAAGGTCTAATAAAACCAGAATCTACCTTGCTAGATCTTTTTCCCACTTCAATCTTTGTAGTACCACTTGCTATTCCAAAAATAATCTTGATGTGTTCACTTGTCAACGGTAGTGATCCTTCATTGAAGTCAAAAGTGCATGTTTCTTTGTTAAACTGCTTGATGATTGTTTCGATGAAGTCATCTTTTCTCTTGCACTGTTTTTCTGTCAAATTTCTTATCGAGCATTGGTTGAAGCATGTTGCCAAAAGGAGTTTCTTTAAACATCTCCAAGTGCTCTGGTTTGTAGTTAATTTTCCTCGGCTCCTTAATAATTCCATATAAATTTGATCTAAATTGTGGCTTTGGATTTCTTTTTGCTTCTGCAAAATAAAATTACTGTTTTGTTAATTTTCACTTTCCAAAATTTGAGTAACAGAAGAGAACAAAGGAACACAAGAATCAGAAAAAAAATTAGCAAACAAAACATTTCCTGAAGGTATCAGAAACTTGCCACCTATTTAGAATTCTATATTCTTCCCAAAATAAAATTCTTACACGGCAAGTGGAGATAAATAATCAGTTCAAACATAAACGGGTATGCCAAAGAATGATCAGAAAACTCCAAAAAATAAGATGGGGCAAAACTTTAGTTTTTTGATGCAGATAAAAATGTGTAAATGCATTCGTGCACCTAATTTGTTTCTAATTGCTGACATTTGATGGATATGTTAATATGTGGTAGCCTGAAAGAACTATGTGTAATTCAAAGTTAACATGATAAAGTGGACATATTGAGAGTAAAGATTGGCACTCTTAAGGGACCGTCAATCATCAACTCAGCTTTTGGAACAAATTGAATATTCGTATTGTTTTATACATTCATACTGTTTTACTAAATTTGAGAACAGTCTTAAAAATTAAGAGACAAAACACAAACTAATATGTACAAAACAATAAGTACGTACAATAGAATCAAAGTAAAGTATTATAGATATTTAGGTTATATGAGAGACATAGTTACTGTTTTACAAAATTTGTGAATTTAAAAACAAATTTATAAATGAAATGATATAGATGCCGTAAATGAAAAGCACAGATGTAACAATCAAGAGTTATTATTTGTTGTTTATAGCTATAAACTAAGAGGTTCACTTACTACAAATTGAGGAATTAGTAAATACTTACATATATTATTTCTTACTGTTTGAGATGTATATAAACATTTTGATACTAATGCCAAAATTTTGTAATTATAACTGATATAAAAATATGCAGTAAGTTTAACACATTTAGTAACTTTGAAACATACTCGATGGAAGATATTTATGATTTAGGAACAGAGATGAGAAATACAATTAGTCAATGAAACTTACTGCACTAAATGTTTCATTAAAGTTAAATGATTATCTAACAAAATTGCATTACGAAAGTTACAACAAACTAAAGTATATGGATGAATGAAATCATATAGATTTAAATTTCCATACAAAATTATGGGGATTGGCCATAAATTCTATTATAGTATCGGTTCTGAATCAGAAAAAAAAAATAATAGTGAAATTATTGCAATATTATTGAACTTACCTTTTGCTTTTGGTTGCTCTTGAGATCGTTTCTTTTGTGCTTTTCTCTTGATTGACATTTTTGCTGTTATTGACCTGGAGTGAAAGCAAACAAAAATAAAATTGATGCAACTGTAAAAATGATTAGCAAATTTAGGTATAAAATTCGGGGGTGGGGGGTTTGCATTACTCAACTTACAGTTCTCGTGGATTTTGCAAATTGCAAAGTGAGATGAAGTTCGACGATGATGGTGAAATATGACGATGGTGAATAGATGAAGATGGTAAGTTGCAGTAATAAAGAGAAGGGTAATTTAGGGTTAAAATTTTCTGGCTCAACTTAAACGAAACGATAAAAAGTTTGCTGGACTTTAGTAACAATAATTTGGGTTTTTTAGTACCGGCCGAACATGAGCCCGTTGTAGTTCTTCATGAAAAGGATTTTTGGTCTGGCCCAATTTCATTTCATGGGCCCTACTCTCACCTCACTTTGTTGTCCTTCATTTTATGTTTTGGATAAAGGCATGCATTTTGACCTAAACTATGGGCATGCCTTTCTCCTTCTTTGTCCTGATATACACGTATGTATGTGTAATAAAGCACCTAAAATTGATTTTTGGAAATTTATGAAAGATCATTTTAATTATAATACATTTTTCTTATTTAATTAATATCCAACTGTATGGATAAAATAAGCATAAAAAAGTTTTTGTGTAATAGAATAAATTATGTATATTTTTTATTGCTCAGATTTTTTAAATTTTTTGAATCTATGAAAAATACCAAAGTTGCCACCAAATTGTGTAAAAATTTGTGTGCTTTAATATTTTTATCCACTTTTTAATACGTATAGTTGAATCGTTGGTTATATTATGAAAACAAGTTATGATTTAGTTGGTCTTAGATAAATTTTCTAAATACAATTTTAGATATTTTTAACACGGGCACACGCGCACACACATACGCACACAACAAGAAGATGCTAGAAGAATTTAAATATAAAAAAAATACTCTATCCGATTCACAATAACTATAGTTTTGACTTTTTATATGTAACTTTAGGTAATGTCTTTTATATGTTAAATTTTTTATTTTAATTACATTTTTCATTCATATTTAAACTATTTTTTATTATTAATTTTTTTAAAATTAAATAAAATATTTAACATATAAAAGATATCACCTAAATTTACATGTAAAAAATTAAAACGACAACTATTATGAAATTGAGTGAGTATTTTATAACAATTTATAATATTTAGGTGAAGATTAACTGAAAAAATTAGGATTAGTCATAACTCGACAAAATTAATAAAACTAAACCCTCATGAATGGTCGAGTTAGGCGGAAAATTTTAGACTGGTAAGATAATTTATACCATTTTACAATTATATATTAATTTTAGAGAGTCGATATTGATTGAATAAAAATTATGCCACAAGTACGGTAAGTATTTCTAAAACTGATTTTTATCATTAAAAAGTACCACTAAATATCAAATTATTTCTACAGTATAATTTTACCTTCAAAAACTCTGGAAAAGGGAACTAAAATATAGTAAAATTGCACCTTTGAAAGATTTTACTTCCTGGCACTACTCAATTTTATTAACAAGAAAGCTCAAATATGATTCATGAGAAAAGAAATGTACTGGGTTTTTTTATCTCATAATCTCTTTTGTGAGTTTTTACTTACAAGAAAAATTCACAATTAATTAAAATTTGACATGTGGATAAATTTATTACTCTCTTTCTTATTTAATAAACTGGGTTAATTATATTTTTTTTATACACTTTTGTGAGTTTTTTTCATGAGATAATTTGTTTGCAAACATTTATTTTTTTGGAAAGGAGCTCTCTTGGCTTAGCTGCATGCGTGTTTCCTATAATTTGGGTTTCAGTTAAAGTCCTTTAGTTGGTTCCAAGAGTTTGGTCTTTAATTTTGATTTCAGGTTATTTTTGTTCAATTTTATTTTCTTCCAATTGTCTTGGTGCATAATCCAATTCTTTTAAGTTATGTTTTTGCAAAAAATTAAATTCTGTTTGCCTTTGATTCTTTTTTGAGTTTTTATGTAGGCTTCTGCGGAAAAAATATCATTCCATAAAACAAAAATTAACTAGTTTTAAAACTCATCCACATCACAAATAATTTATTATCATTAATGATTATAGTTATTTTGTTTGAATAGATTAATTTAATTTATAATTAATTTAGTTAATATTGATTATATATGGTAAATCACATTGTTATTTGTAATTATTAATTTGACCATAATTATTTTAATCATATAACTTTGATTAATAATTACTTTATTATGTGAAGATTAATTTGATTGTAATTTAGTGTATAAATGAGTTCATTTTCAATCAATTCAATTCATAAAAGGCTCTTTGTCAATTAATATATTAGTAAAGATAGATAAATTAATTGATATATATATATATATATATATATATATATATATATATATATATATATATATATATTCAACAAACGCGCCTACTTTCGGTTGGTCCAATTACTGATTTAGGAATAGATAGATATAATAGTATAGACAGATACAATTAAGAATCCTCTTAAACATATCAGTCCAATTAGTGATTAAAGAATAATTCAATAGATTATTATAGACGGATACAATTAAATAGTCATCTTAAACGTAAAATCTGGTTCTAAATTAATATATTAGTATAAATGAAAAGATAGGATAATATTCATTGTGACGCAATATATATTTTTAAAATATTATTAAATGGTGACAACAAAAATGATAACAAGTATAAATTGCTCTTCCTAATTATCAGACGAGCCTAATGATCAATCTACAATTTCAACTCTGAGTTACTACTCCATCTGTTTTCTAATGTTAGTCTTTTTAATTTTAGTTTTAAATTTTTTTTTGTGTTAGTCACTTTATGTATTTTAGGTGATTTAAATGTATTTTTCTTAAATGTAATTTCTTTAATCTTTTCAAAGATCAATTGAGTAAAACTCTTAAAAAAATAAGAAACATGTTGTAATACTAATGATCATCTTGGTCAATATGGTAAAACTTTAATAAAAGATTAGCGTTTAGAAAAGAGAGAGTATATACCAATTAAGAGAAAAAAAGAATTGAGTACTAACTCGAATCTTAAAAAAAATAAAAAACAAAATAACATGAAACAAAAAGAAAACAAAATAAAAATGGATATGGAAGAGAACTCAACCCAAAAAATTAACCCTCCTCATATCCAAGTTATTATTAAAACAAAGTTATTTTGAGAATTAACTTGCGAAGATGATACTTTCTCCGTCCTATTTGTTAGGTTTTATTTATGTTCCTTAAACTTCAAAAAAATTTAATTTTCTTTTTTTATAAGTTATTCGCACTTTGTTAGGAGAACTAATAAGTAACAAACATCATTTCTAAAATACGCTTTAATCAATTATTCCAAAATATTTTGAACTCCTTTTTGCTAATTAAATACTATAAGAAGTAAGGATAATTAGATTGTTTTGAACTATTACTGGTTATACAAACAGTGGGGAGCTATAACAACTATAATGTATCATGTTTATCATTTATAAGTTATGTCACCCCAAAATATATTTTTCAATCTCCATTTTTTACTTTTTATAACAACACGATGCTATAAAGTGAACAAGTATATGATATTTGAAACTTTAAGAATTAATGTAATATTAACTATTCTGGTTAGAATTAAATTATAATATTGATAATATATAACTTTATATATTGTTTTGTTTTTCTTTTAACTATTTAATGATGATGAGATTAATATTCTTACAAAAAATAAGTATCAAAATATATTGTTTAATCCCCATACTTCGGAAGCTAGCTATGGCACTGTATAAAAGATAACTATAATATATATATATATATATATATATATATATATATATATGGGGTCAATCTATGTCTAACGTTAACTGTGTAATTTTTCGTAACTAACACATTTTTAACCCTCAATCCGATAATCCAATACTGGAGATCAAACTTTTTAAAAAAAAAATTGGCCCTTTCCACCAGTGAGAGTGGCGGAAAGAGCCAAATTTTTTTTTATTTTTCCACTTCGTCTACCTTCCGCCAATCTTGTGCTTGAAAATAACAAGTACAATATTTTTTTCTTCTTTCTTTCGTGATATGCTATATATTATGATAAGAAAGACCTAAGTCAAAAAATTATCTTATTCTGCCGCATGTAAGTTTTCTTCTTCGTTCTCTCGTTCCAGTTTCCTTCTTCGTTCTCTAGTTTTATGAATAAATTTTTTTTTGAATCTAACTCATTTGTTAAAAAAAAATTCTTTATTACAGATCAGATAAGCATATCTCAGGTTGACATTTTAATCAGGTTTTCAACTATTCACCTTCTTAATTTTAAAATGAGTCATAACGATAGAATATATGATGTTGATACATTTTTTGATTATTCGGATTCTGATATAAGTATGAATGTTGAGAACGAAGAACATCATATTGACGAAGAAAATAATATCAAACAACAAAATAATTTGAATGACAAAGAAAAAATAAATTTAGACAGTAATAGTGTTTGTCCTCCGTATTTGGGTCAAATATTTACAAGTATATTTGAATCTGAAAAATACTATAATGCATATGCTCATAATAGTGGATTTGAAATCAAAATTTTAACCAGTAGAAAACATTCGGGGTCAAATCAATTAGCTCATAGACTATATGCATGTAGAAAAACAGGTAGACCTATTCAGAAAAAAAAATTTGTTTGAAAATAAAAATGATGATGAAAGCATAATCCGGAGGAAGAGATATATTATTGAATGCACAATATGCAAAGTCAGAATGTTTGTTGTTCATAACGTGCAAAATAATAGTTGGCGTGTAATAAAAGTGGAATTAAATCACAATCATTCAATAGTAACGCCTAGTAAAATAGATTTCATGGCAACACACAAAAATATAACTGTTGCTGATAGAGAGTTAATCAATTTACTCCACCGATCAAAAATCAAACCAAGTTTGATCATGAATGTGTTGAGTACAATGAATGGTGGAAGGACAAATGTTAAATTCACCGTCGAAGATATTCGAAATGTTATATGAAACTTGCGACATGACGCATTTGATGCAAATGATGCACAAGAAATTTTGACGGTTTTAAAGCGACTTAAGTTAGAAAGTGTTGGAAATTTCATTTATAATATAGAAGTTGACGAAGAGAATCACATTGCATATATCATGTGGGTGGTTCTCGATTAATTATTTGTTATAGAAATTTTGGAGACGTAATGACCTTTGACATCACTTACAGAACAAATAAATATGGGATGCCATTTGAGTCAATTACGGGAGTTAATCATCATTATCAGTCTATTTTGTTTGGGTTTACCCTTATCAAGGATGAAACGGAAGCTACATTTGTTTGGGTGTTAGAAAATTGGCTAGAAGTGGTTGAGAATAAAATTCCGTTGACGATCATAACTGATCAGGATAGAGCCATGAACAATGGCATTGCTACCGTATTGCCTTCCACCAATCATTTGATATGTACATGGCATATCAATAACAAATTCTCGGAGAAACTTCATCATTTATATAATAGTTACGAAACGTTTAAAGAAGATTTCGACAGGTACATATCTATTTTTATAAATAGTCGATGTTAAATTGTCAATATTTTTTTGTTGTCATTTATAATATGTTGTTATTATAGGTGTTTGTATTCAGTGACAACTGCCGAATTCAAGGAAAGATGGGCAAAATTGGTGGAACAATATGATTTATAACATCACGAGTGGCTTCAATCTATGAATAATATAAAGGAGAAGTTGATCAAAGCATACGTAAAGTCATATTTTGCTGCAGGGATGACTATAACCGAGAAAAGTGAATCCATGAACAGTTTTTTTGATCAGTACGTAAATAATTGTACCGGTTTGAAGGATTTTGTAATTAACTCACAAATAGCTATTGAGAAACAATACTTGAATGAAAGAAAGCAAGATCTTGAAACAGAGTACAAGACAAGAAATTTGCGTAATAAAACTTTAATGGAAAAACATGCAGCACTTGTGTATAAGAAGAATATTTTTAAAGACTTTTCGAACGAGTTCTATGAAGGTCAAAAGTTAACGTGTCATAAGATTCAGAATTTTGGGGTCAGTGGTACAAAGGGATATACAATGTTTAATAAGGAGACCACAAAACCGACGATATTATTACGTTATCGTTAAACATGGAGACTGTGAGAACCAGAAAATTTTAAATGTATTTTATGGTATGAAATAATTTTATTTTGTGTTATTATATTTTTACATGGAGGTTAGTCTTTTAAATATGAATGATAAATTCATATCTTCAATGAAAAATTTTGATGATGATATAATATCCATGATGATGAGGTTAAGTTCCTTAAAAAGGTATCAAAAAAGGGGATTAACAAATCTCATATAAGATTATATTGAACAACATGGAGGAAGAGGAGAGGGTTACGTAGTATTTGTGATTACGTATTTGATTAGAAATTATTTAGGTGGCTAAGTTTTCATGCATGTAAGACAGCAGCTGTATGCTGTCAAGAAGTCATGATGAACAACCGTTTTACCGTCCAAATTAACCAATCATTTTATTCTAATGCGTAACCTTAGTTCACTGCTCTTGAACTCTATAAATACCTCATTCGAGATGAAATTTCAATTCCTTTACCAAGATTTCTCTCTTCAGAGTTTCACTTAAATATACCATCTCCATAAATTTCCAAGTTCTTCTTTCGAAAAAAAAATTATTCTTAGAGCAGCTTTGATCTCACCCTTAAGAACAAAGAGGTAAGAACCTGGAATCCTACTCAGTTTCTTTCGTGCATAGCATCAAAGATTTATGCTAAGTTCATATTCGTTTGCATCTCCATGAGTCATCCTAGGTTAAGTTTGATCATGATAGGTCTTCCATCGTAGCAAAAACAAGCTCCAATGTTAATCTCTAATGAGATGTTGTTAATCTCTAACGAGATGTTGTTAATCTCTAATGAGATATTGTTAATCTCTGATGAGATACTGTTAGTCTCTGACGAGATAATTCTTAGTTTCTGATAAAATTAAGATGACGTCATCAGTCTCGGATGGATTATTTAGTCTCTGATGACGTCAGTCGTAGTCTCCGACAGGCTAAATTTAGTCCCCGATGACGTCATTAGTCTCCGACGGATTATTTACTCTCGGATGACGTCAGCTTTAGTCTCCGATAGGCTAAAGTTTAGTCCCTGATGACGTCATCAGTCCCTGATGATAAGTTAGTCTCCGATGACGTCACCTTTAGTCTCCGATAGAGTTAAAATGACGTCATCAGTCCCTGATGAGTTGTTAGTCCCTGATTACGTCATTCCTTAGTCTCCGATGGGCTGAGTTCAGTTCTTGATGACGTCATAGTCTCTGATGAAGGAAATTTCATAGTCTCTGATAAAGGAAACTCTGCAGTTTCTGATGAAGGAGATTTCTTAGTCCCCGATAGAGGAATTCCTAGTCTCTGATGGCTAATGATATCAGTCCCTGACGAGTTTGTTAATGAGGAAATTATTCCCCGATGTATAGTCTGTTATCAAGACTATAAAACATTATTTTTTTAAAAATTATTTTATGATCACATACATATTTTCTTTCATAAAATTCTTATGGAGATATTACATGCATAATTTACAGAATCTCTCTCTCACAAGTAAATTGATTTGAATTTTGTGCAATGGACTGAGGCAAATATATTCTCAATCTTATGTTTATTGCAAGTTGATGCAAGTTTATTCTTACTCTTATGCTTATTTCAGTTAAGCGCATAATCAATTGATTCGACATGCGTACAAAATTATGATATTTATATTTAAATTTCCTTGTGAAACAGAATGTTATGCTTTAAATTTTCGCTAGCATGATATGAATAAAAGTGCATGGATATAAAGAAGCTTTGCTCTTTCAGCTATTTTTTAATATTATATCTGTGCAATAAATGAGAATGCTATGTTCCTTAAATGATGATGCCACATGGATGGTTAGAGGAAAGGAAATGTGCTGATTTGTTCTTCACCTGACCTAGAGGAATTTTACGTGACTACGTACGTTCACACAAGGAGGGATCATACGGGCACAGTTAGGCCAGCTGTATACCGTATGGTTAGCAGATCCAACGGTTTTAGCCCCCGATGGATATTTTTACTTCAAGAAAGATATGTTTTGTTTTAAGGAGGATTACATAATTGTTTATCATCAGTAATCCTAAAGATTCCTTAAAGATTCTAAGGCATTAGTATCGATCCACTAAACCTCTTAACATAATTGAATTCTTTGAAACATTCCAGATTTGTTTTTCCCAAATTGTTTATATACTTGCTGAGCGTAAATCGCTCATTCTTGTTGAATTTTAATGCCTTGCAGGACAGAATATAAAGGTTGAGCCCTCAGACAAGGGAAAGGCAAAAATGATTGGTTACTGAGGTTGGCTAGCCTTGTAATGCCAATAAGGAGGGAAGAAAGGAAGATGATCTGGGAAATGATGTTTTGTAATACAATATAGAAACAGAATAGCTTCCGCTGAGAATGTAATACTTTGGGTTGTAATAACTCTATATTATTGTTTCTTCCAGTAATTATTCTATGAATGGGTGTGTGGTTATCTTTTCCTTCTTTTGACGAAGCCCTGATCCAGTGAGGGATTATGGGGTCGTCACAGAGACTCTGATAATGTGACATGCATATGTCAACGCTTTTAGCACAGCGGCATGATTTGCAGACATATTTTGAGGTATATCACCTTCAAGAGCATAAATGAGATTCCAATGTGTTTGATTTGTGAAAGGTGGATGAGAAATGCAAACAAAGTTCATAGTGATCCTGTTTACATAAATGAAGTAAATGCTGAATCAAATTCTGATGTCGGTGATATTAGTACAATACGTTACAATCATTTGAATAGGATTTATCAAGAAATTGCAGCAATTGGATCGACATCGCAATCATCTTACATGCATGGTCTTGAAACTGCTATGAACGAGAAAGTATGGATAAGTAAGTCAAGATTGATTGAAGAAAATGACACGGTTAAAGGTGGGAGCAGATCGAAGGAACTGCACATGGAAGGTGGAATATGAGTATTTTCCATCTCTTCAGTCACAAACTAAGGATCGTAAGAAAGTCACAAGATTTAAAAGTGGAATTGAACAAAATCAATTTGCAAAAAAGCTGCAAAAATGTGCTATATGTCAAGAATACACTGATCATGATAAGAGAAATCATGATAAAGTAATGGAAATGCGCGCGCAAATGTCTCAACATAGCACATTAGATTTAGACGATGATGAAGAAGAGTTGTGATCGAGTTTGACTTTTAAATTATATTAATTGTAATTGTATGACTTTCTGATGTATTTGATCGGTAGATATAATGCACTAATGATTATAATACTATGATTATACACTATGATTAAAACTATGATTATAGTAAAATACTGTAATTATTATGATTATTAGTTATTGTTTGAAATAATTAAGTACAATATTATGATTATAATAAAATACTATAATGCACTAATGATTATAATAATATAATTATACATTATGATTAATACTATGATTATAGTAAAATACTATAATTATTATGATTATTAGTTATTGTTTAAAATAATTAAGTACAATATTATGATTATAATAAAATACTATAATGCACTAATGATTATAAAAAAAAAATACTATAATAGATGAGTTAAATATAATGTTAATCATAATTATAATATAATCATAATACAATCATCATTATAATTAGTAATCTAATATGAGTTAAATATATTATAATCCTAAACCCTAAATCTTAAATTAGACATAGTATATAGTAAACCATATAATGACAATTAGTATTGAAAAATGTCATTAATAATAAATTTATTATAATATTGTGATTTTTTGTATTAATTATTATGATTAATTATTAAGATTAGTATTAAGTATTATGTATTATGATTATTAATTATAATTTTTTTTAAATGTCTCTTCTGCCAGTGTTAGTAGCGGAAGAAAATTTTTTTTTTAAAAAAAAACAACCCTTTCACCAGTGTTAGTAGCGGAAGAGAATTTTTTTTTAAAAAAAAAACACCCCTTCTGCCAGTGTTAGTAGCGGAAGGGGTGTTTTTTTTTTAATTTTCTCTCTTTGTTCCTTCCACCCCTACTAGGTTATTTCTCCTCTATTCTTCTTTTTTTTTCCCCTTCCGCCGCTCCTTCCTTTCTTTCTTCCGAAAAAAACTTCTTCTTCTTTCTTGTAAACAACTTTCGCCCCAAATCAAGTAAGTTTTTATAATAGATTAGAACTGTATTGATTTCATTTTTGAATATTAAATATTAACAATGTAAATATGTATGCAGTGTGTGTGTGTGTGTGTGTGTGTGTGTCCAATGTGAGTGTGTGCAGTGTGTGTGTGTGTGTGTGCAGTGTGTGTGTGTGTGTGTGCGCGCAGTGTGTGTGTGTGCAATGTGTCTATGTCTGTGTATGTGTGTGTGTGTGTGTAGTGTGTGTGCGTGCAATGTGAGTGTGTGTGTGCAATATGTGTGTGTGCAATGTGCAGTGTGTGTATGTGCACCGTGTGTGTGTATGGAGTCTCTGTGTGTCTATGTATATATATATATAGATAGTGTGTTTGATGAAGGCTTTTCAATATTTTGTAGGTTGCAATAGACTATTATGATTTAAATCCGGGTTCCGAAGATAATAGTTTGTTAGATAATCAACCAACTCATATATCTACTCACATATACAACACGAATGAATTCAGAGTACTCGACGTTGCTCAACAAAGTAATCAGATGTATGATCTTTGGATGCTGAGTGATGCACAAAAGGATATACTTAATACAGTTGGAATGCATGCATTTGTATACGGATGAATATTTCCAAGACACGATGCATGCTTCGTTACTGCATTAGTGGAAAGATGGAGATCATCAACAAACACATTTCATTTTAATAGCGGTGAGGCGACAATCACATTGGAGGACATCCACTATATAATCGGTTTGCCCATTAATGGGAAACCCCTTACTTGTGGTGTTTTATCCAAGAAGGAACAAAAAATATTGTTTCAAGATTGTTTTAGTGAACGGTTCTATAACCAGTTCTACAAGGAAGCAAAGCACGGTGGTGTTATCCATTTGATGTGGCTTTTGGAGTGTTTTCGTGAACTGCCAGATGATCCACCGGTTGACTATATAGCTATCTACACAAGAGCCTACATACTGTTGTTGTGTGGTGCTATATTGTTTCCCACTAAAACCAAAGACATATGCTCAGCTAGGTATGAAAAAATTATTGTCTTTGTTATTGTAATTCTTTTTTGTCATTATTTGATATTAATTTGGTTAACGTGTTGTTTTAATTTTCATGTTAGGTACATGGTATTTGTTAGAGACATTGAAGATATAGTGAAGTACGCTTGGGGTTGAGCAGTCCTAGCAATCATTTACCGAGCACTCCACGATGCATCCCACTACAGAGAAGTTAAGAGTAAGATTGTGTTACCTGGAAGGATAATGTGATGCATGACAGTGGTGCAAACTTGGGCATATGACAGATTATGGATTGGACGTCCAATGCCTCGTTCTAGATCTGAGTTGTGGTCGCCGCGTGTGTTGGCATATGCATACGCTAAGCATGCTTTCTATAAGGAAAGGCAAGTAGATCCACACCACAACGTCCTAACATACCGGTCTGATTTTGAAAATCAACCGTAAGACAAATTCATTTGGAAGCCATATAAGCCGATTCAAATGGTTGATGATGATGACGAGGACGCTTGGATGGCACTACTGTTCGCAAACAGTCGAATCCCACTGATACATTTTGACGAGATTGAGTATCAAATGCCAGACAGAGTCCTTAGGCAACTATGTCATTATCAAAGGATACCTGACCCTCTTGTGGATCACACTCATCTACGGTTGAATCTGGCGGAGAAGGAGAATATATTCCAAGTCTCCAATTACAAAGCATTCAGCGCGTCGTACATAGAGATGTGGCATGACTTCCAAAAGAATCTTGTGGGTTTGTTAATATCTGAAAATAGCAAGCGCAACAAACTAGACATGAAAGTGTACTACTTGTGGTACAACAAAGTGATACAAAAATGAATTGTAAAACCGGATGTCACTGATATCCGATACAGTAATCGTGTCATTGTTGATCAACCTCATGCAATAAACATGGTACGTATAATTAACTATAATCCTTGCATTGCATTATATCTATTTTGTAACACTATTAACATATATTTGTATCTTTTTATTGTGCAGTTAAAACAGACACTGAGGATGTTGCAGCAATGACCGAATAAGCCTACCGAAATTGAACAACAATATCAAACACTCTTAATTGACAATAGTGTCCTGTTTCAACAAATGTAATTGTCCAATCTTGGGGTTTATTCGGAGCAACCCCTTTACACTTCATCCTTCATTGATCCTTCTAAAACTCCAACTTTCATGACTTTTACATCGGATCCTCCAGTGTCTTTCACAACTGATTTCAATCCTTTCGTCGAACATGCAACTCCAACCCATTTCTCCCAATAGGCACCACCCGTCCGTAATTCGGCTAGAGTGTTAAGACACGAACTACTAATGGTTTCGGTGAAAGGGTCATGGTGAAGCCGTTAAACCCTTTGAAGGTGGATTCGTTGACTCGACACTAGTTTAATGGTGAACCAGTCGATGATTCACAGTATTGGCCTCGAAAAATTAAAGGTTATAATATTAATCAACAGGAGGCCACAGAATTATCGACTGGGGTATGGTTAGGCAACACAGTTGTGGACGCCTACCAAGAATTGTTGGCAAAAAGAGACGTCATCATAACACGGGCGGGAAAGAAGTTAAAAAGAAATTTCTACTATCTGCCGACTTTCTTCATTGTCGTGGGTCAAACCGTGATAAATGTCGAAGTCGAAATTGATATTGCAGATGCAGTTGACTTTGTACAACACTTTGTAGAACAAAATGGTTTACGTGTTTTGGAATGTGATGTCATTTTCATGTCATTCCATTCCCGCATACACGAACATTTTGTCCTGGTGATGTTGAATGTTAAGTCATGGACAATAAAAATCATTGATCTCATTCATCCTGAGATAACTCCGGCACAGTTGGATGCGTGATACCAAACGAATATTACAGTTGCGGTAAGTACAAAAGATTTTATGTTGATTTACATATGGTTTTAATTTGTTATTGTCACTTACTAATTTTTATTTTTGAAATGAGCAGAAGACTTTTGTACCTATCTTGCTAAGATTTTCTGACCCCGAAACCAATTGGCCCCCAAGGGATGCAAAACTTGGGAAGAAAGTTAAAGTGGCAAAACAACATAATGGTTCAGACTGTGGGGTTTACATTTGTAAATATATGGACGCAATCTCACGTGAACTAAATTCCACTGCAGTTAAATGGACAGTCAAGATGCATCCATTCTTAGCTTGTGTCTTGCTTGGGAACTACACAAAAAAATGGCCAAGGGTCCCCCTAGAGGGTACAAGATGGCAAGATCACTAATGTTGGATTTTGATGAAGAGTAGTGATTAATATGTACAATCAATTGAGTGAAATTGTATTTGTTTTAGTTATATTTGATTCAAATGTAATACAATTTATGTTTCTCAGTGTAATATATATGTTTTTTGTCGATGGTGTGTTATATATTTGTATTTATTGATTGTGTGTTATACAATTTGAGATTTCAGTGTAATATAATGTATTATATTGAAAACATATGACATAAGGCTTTAAAATAAAAATAACAGTTTATCAAGCAATTCTTTTTTTAGATTGGTGGAAAACTTAAAAAAAATGTTCTTTCAAGCATAAATATCAAGCACAACACTAGCGGAAAGGGGAAATTTTTTTTATTTTTTTTCCCTTTCGCCAGTCTCACTAGCGAAAGAGATTTTTTTTTAAAAAAGAAAATTGATCTCCAGCGTTGGATTTTTCAATCGACGATTAAAAATGTGTTAACTACGAAAGACTCCACAGCTAACGTTAGACATGGATCGACCCCCTATATATATATATATATTTTATTATTATTATTTTTTATCAAAAGAGAAAGAGAATATTATTGTTGCTCCTTAAAAATTACATCGCTTAGAAAGGAAGGTATCATTAGCCATTCCTTACGACCAAGATTAGAACAGGCCTCCCGGGCTACTAAATGGGCTGCCATATTCGCTGATCGCCTAACTAAATAAACTGTCGAGAACCCTAAATCCTTTACAAGATTTGTGCAATCCAATATTATGCTACCAAAATATGAGTTATCCACCGCCCTGCCCAAGTCTCGCATCGCCCTTACCACGACCAACGAATCGAGTTCAACACACACGTTTGTTACCCCTCGTGCCTTCAACCAGCTCAGCGCCTTTCTACAAGCTACTGCCTCCGCAATCTTTGGGTCATGATATCCAAGGAAATTTCCTCTCACAGCCGCCATGAACTCCCCCCCTATCATTCCTTAAAATAAAACCAAAGGCACTGATACGTTGTTGTTCCTGCACTGCTGCGTCAACATTGCAAAATAGGGCAAAAAAAAAACCGGATGACATAATCTTAATTTTTTACACGCTCTCAAACTTAATTTTGAACCGACTGCAAGATCATGGTTTAAATTTTATATATACTTCATCTATTCTAAAATTGGAGATACATTTTATTTTTAAATGTAATATTATTTGTAAATTTTATAATTTTATTTGTGATATAAATGACCAAAATATAAGTGTAAAAATTTGTATTTCAAACATATTTTACATACATTTATGATATTTTAGTCCGTAGTTATTAAAATAAAATAAAAATCACTTTGAATCATATAGAATATATGAAGTGCACAATACTTGACTTCCAAGTAGTAGCCACTCACTCATATCCTTCCATGTCTAAATAAATTATTTTTGAGAAAATATTGTTCCACACAAAATAATGGCACTCAGACCTTGTTAACGTGGTAAACTGTGAGCACAATTTAAATGAGGAAATACTTTGAACTTTTTATTCAACAATAAAAATAATCAAACATTTGTAAATTGGATGGTCAGCCGGACAATATGGGTGCATCTATAGCACAAAGTCACAAACAAACAAAAAGAGAAAGAGAAAGAGATTCTAATTTTTAAAGCAAAGGCTTTCTGCATGTACCAATCTTTAGTAATCACAGTTTATGATTAAAGAAAAAGGCAACATTACAAAACTGTTTTTTTTTTTTTGTAAAAGAAAGTTATTTGATTGATTGCCTTCTAAATAACTTCCGAGCAAATTAGAATTTTTTTTAAAAGCGTCAACGGCATGGAATGTAAGTAGTTACCGATGAAAATAATTACAAAATTTAACTTGATATAAGAGAATAGAAAAAGAATTATGAGTCTCATAATAAATATAAACAAGTGACTGTTAGATAAAAATAATCACTTATTTCTAATTTTCTCTTTCTCAAATTAAGCTTTAATTTACTTATGTCAACCGATAAATAAAATTGGGAACTAAGACGGAGGTGAAAGAAGGTATTTAACTTTTTATCAGCAATATTTGCGGCTCGTAAACTAGGGTTCCGTCTTCTATCCCTAATGTTGCATAATTTTTTGCCAAAAGCAAAAATAAATAAATTATTGAAAAAGCATAATTCAAAAGAATTGGATTAAATATAGTACATCTGTCGAAACTTAAAACAAATGAATTCACAGCGGTACCACACCTGACAAAATGAAAAACAACAAACGAAAAAAACATATCCATCTTCTTTAGAGTTACGTAACTTTAGGTTAAAATGACTTAAGGTAACATATATCCATTTTCATCTGATCCCGCCAAAATAAAACTAACATAAGGGCGTAAACGATTGGAATACGAATAAATATTAATATATTTAGATTTTATTCTAATTAATTTTTTGATATTTGAATTTAAATATTTAATTGAACAAAATTTTGATATACAGATTATACTCTAATTAAATTCGAATTACTCACAAATTATTCATGAGAATTTATTTGATCCCTGTAGCAAAAGATAAATAGTGTTAATATTATTTTTTATTTTTTTTTTACAATAATTTTTTTTATATATGATAATAATTTTTCTTACAAACACTACAATTAGAAAAAAAAATTATACTATATATCATACTAAATAAATTATTAAGACAAAATTAATTGTAAAACTTTTCAATATGCTATAATATTTTAATATATAAAATATAATCAATTAATTACGAGTAAAATCGAGAAATTATCATTATATTCAGATTCTACTCATTTAACATATCAAACATTAGACGAAATTTTGTGTTTGTCTTATTTTCAAATTGAGTTGATTAATTTTTAAATTAAAGACAAACGAATTCCGAACCATTTAAATTCTATTATAATCATAATTTAGTGTACAAATTTCATAACATATGCGCGATTGTGATATAATAAGCTAAATAAATTGATATTTTCCGTAAATTAAAATACAAAATATAAGAGATTATTTGAAAGAGCAAAATTCATGACAAGCCAATCACTGTCCGGGCCACCTGTTTCATGACTTTATTTAATTATTTATTGCCCTTTAAATCTTTCGCTCTACAAGTCTGCACACATTTCATAATCATTAGTTGCCTCCGCGCAATCCACTCCGTGACTAAACACGCCGTACGATTAAAATCCTCCTCAAGTGTCTTTCACCAATAAAATCATCCCCATGACTCCCCCCTTCTTTAATTTGTATCGCATACGGTATAAAGTATGACTTTATAAATTAATAATATTGGATCAGATAATTTTATTATTTTAAAAAGATATTAATTAATAAATAAATTAATATTTATTAATTTATAAAAATTGTACTATAATAAAATAAAATTTTAATTATATTAAAAATTCATTATTGATAAATTTATTGTACATAATGTTAATCAAAATAAACGTTCATTATTTATTAATAATTAAATATGATTCATTGAATTTATATTAAAAACATTTGATGTATATTGATGAGAGAATATAAACAATGCAATTCGAGAGGACAAAATTTATATTCATTGTTTATTAATAATTAAATATGATTCATTATACTCTTCATAACTTTTTAATGTAATTCGAGAACACAACACTAGAATTTTTGAGTGCAATAAAAAAAAGTTTGAGATGAGATCCAATTACATAAAAATTTTAAGAAAAAAACAAGTAACACTAAAATCATATTTTCCTAAATTATCTTAGGTATATTTGTAATTTTGAATAATTATTAATTTATACTTTTATTAGGATCATATATTTATATAGGGATCTCTCAAAAAATTATTATCTTATCAAAAATTATAATTTTTATAGCTAGCCCCAAGTAGGGATAGAGTAAAATTATTAATTTAGAGAGTTTATTAATTTATATAAATTTTACTGTACATAGTATCTTTCCATAGTTATTGTAACATTTTTTTTGGAGGTCCCACAATTTTTGTAGTATATCATCCTTTAATAATATTTCAAGTATAAAAATATCATATTAATATTTCTCTCTCTTACTTTTATCTCACCGATTTATATATCATTATTATAACTTTTATCTTTTCTTTTTTATTTTTTTATCAAAACTTTTCATTCCTAAACTATTTTAAATAATACAAGAAAAAAAAATTAGATATTTATTATAAAATCAAACACCTTCCTCGGTAATTGTTACATGTTAAAGACGAAGGGAGTGGAACATTTCCCAGCCTCATCATCACAATTTGTAGCTATCATAATTTTGGCATTACCATCTACACAATTTTGGCATATATCTATACTTATATATAAAGAGCCAAGAAAGAGAAAATTGAGCTCTTAAAAAGACTCAATTGCAAAATCATTTAATGTTTCATCTAGGTCAAGTTAATTTGTGACGTATTTTAGGAGCAATTCATCAAGAAATGAATCTTATTTAATTTTTGACAATAATATTAAATAGTAATATACATATATTTTACAGAATTTTACAGCTACTTGTATATAAATAACTAACAAGAAAAATCTGAGAACCCAAAAAGTATTATTACCAAACTATTTAATTCTTCATTCTGATCATGTAAATTTGTGAAACAATGTTGAAGTGATTCATACGAGAAATGGATCTTGTTAAATTTCTTACACTAATATTTAATAGTAATAAACATATAAGTTACAGAATATCAACAAATAAGGCGTTACGTGATACTTAAGGGCTACTCATATTTTGCAAAAGTCTCTCATCCCAAGTTACAACTTTATTTATATTGGGTAAGAAATTGGTGTCTCAAATTTTTTATTTGGATAAGTTCGGGTCAAAATTTATTCACAAAATTAGGTCGTTGGGGGTACTACACGGCTTGGCCGTATGAAAGCGCATGACCGTCCACTAAGTCTAGGAGGAAATTATTTGGCTAGAGTGATGCACAGCCGTGCATTGGGTATTCCAAAAATTGAAACTTTTTGTTTCTTATTTTGACTTGTTTTCTTGTGCGGTTTAATGGTTACACGGTTCATATTTTGAGTCTGATTAGTATTACAACTTGTATAAATAAACTTTCATATGTTTATTTGGTGAAGGATAGATAATTGTTATAGATTGTAGAATTTTCTCTAGATAGCAATTAGAGATTGTGAGATTGAAAGTTTATGAGTGTAATCCATCTCGTAAATTCTCCAACTTCATATAATGAAACTTATTGAGTTTCGTGATTTTTTTCAATTTTAAGTTTTTCACGTTAAATTTTGTGTTCACATGTGATTTGTTATTTACTTTATTGATTGTGCACTTGTTGATTTTGTTTTCATTGTATTATCATCCGGTATATTTTATAACATATTTGTTATTGAATTCTTATAGCAAATATTTAAGACTACTCATATAATACATTATGTTGATTTTAACATACAAAATTGTGAATGAAAAAATAATTATTATTTCCATATTATTTTTATTTGTTTCACTTATAGATCCATATTTATATAAAAGATTGTGGTTAGAGCATATTTCCTATAATTTTGAGGCCAGAAGATCAAAATTAATGAGGGTAAGAATTGAGTGAATAAAATTCAGGTGGTGTAATATGAATTCGGTCAAACCAGAGGTAGTGCAATGCATTATAACCTTAACTTAATTTTGTTCTCTCCTCTCCCTCAACTTTTCTATTTATTTATTTTTATTTAGAGAAAAAAATTAAATGAAGAGAAGATTCATCATTTTAAACAAAGAGATCTTACAGTAGTAACTCAGATTATCCATTTGGGCTTTTAAAAATCGAACTTTTAATTTAATGAGAATAATTAATGAGTCATAATAGTTGAAGTTGGCATGTCCATAACACGAGAAAGTTTGTGAACATTAATTTAATTAAATTATGTTAATTAAGATAGATTTGAAATAGCTCCTTAGTTATGTTAGTTTTAATCATTTGTTGCTTATGTTATATATAGTTATTTTATAACTAAAATCATAATAATTAGGTGATTGTTGATTATATCATATGTAATTAATATTTGATTATAATTGTTTAATTTGATATTGATTATTAATTAGTTATCATTATGATCTTGATTTAGATTCGGATTAAACTTAATTAAATAGATGATAATGTTAAAATATAATTGCAAATATATTAATCCAATTCCAAATTTAATTTGGATTAAAAAAATTCACAAAAGATGATGTTAGTGTGCTAATTAGTTACATTATACCGAGTTAATCGAGTTAAGACAAGTTAATTAGGTCAAATATTTGATTAATCTCACACATAGATTGCTAGTTCTATTTTAATATATAGATATTGATAGATGCATTGATTGATATGTTAGAATATTGAGAAATTTAAGAGTTCAATAATTAAAGTAATAAATCAATAGCAAAAAAAAATAGTGAAAATAGTGATAGTAAAGTGAGATTAAGCTCAACTTTTACGATGAGCTTATACTTCAAATTGACACACAAAATTGTGTATGACTAAATGACGCTAGAGATTTGATAGTTGAAATGCTCGAAGTTCTGTTTTTTTTTCTGTTGGTGTTGTTGTTTTTAGATTTTTATAGGAAAATGGAAATGCGTTCATCATAATAGTAACTTGATAATTTCTTACTAGTAGGAAATTAGTATGTCTTGATTAATTTAATTAATTGATTATACGGGGAACTATTTTTATTTTTTATTTTCATAAGCACGTCCTTTCCTTTTTATACACCAAATAAGTGTATGACAATCATTAAATCATATCCTTTCCTCTTTCCAGCTTGCTTATACCAATATTAGGAGGCTTCTTTATCTCCGTCACTGTCGACCCTCTTTCATTAATACAGCTAGCTTAACATCTATCAACTATTACTCTCACCCTTCCACAGAAAGAACAACTTATTTTGTTTATATTAAATAAGTTGTGACAAAAGTTTAACATTATTTTTATATAATAAAAATTTTATTTTATTAGAATTTTAATGTATTATGAAAAATTAATTATTTTATAATTAAAATCAATTAGATTCAAATTAAGGTATAAACGAATTAAATACGAGCGAACATTGGTATACTTAGATTTTAATCTAATTAATTTTTTGATACTCAAATTTAAATTTGAGTATTCCATCGAATAAAATTTTGATACTAAGGTATTACTTTAATCTAATTTGAATTAGACACGAACATTTATTTGATCCATTAAACAAAAGATAAATCACATTAATATTAATTTTTCTTTTCTTTTTACAATATTTTTTTGTATATTATAATAATTTTACTTACAAACCCCACTATTAAAATTATTAGAGTAAAGTTTACATTATATATCATACTTAAATGAATTATTAAGACAAAATTAACGATAAAATTTCTCAATATGTCATAATATTTTAATATATAAAATATAATTAAACTACTCACGAAAAAAATCAAGTGAGTACCAATCTGTTTAGATTTTACTCGTTTAACTTATCGAATAGTAGACAAAATCTCGTGTACGTCTCATTTTCGAATCGAATAAGTCAATTTTCAAATCGAATTTGAGTAAACTGCGCACCTTTAGATTCTATTTCAGTTCTAATTATACATTAAGATAAATTGCAAGATTATTTTTAAATATGTTACTTTTCTCAAAAATAAATGGAGAGAGTACTAATTAAAGTGTCTAATGGTTGTCCAAGTAACCAAAACTACTGATGAATATGTTCTATCGTAGAACAAATATGTTTTAATTAATCATCGATAATAATTGATGGAAAAATACATGTACAACTGTTCTTTTAAGCGTCTAATTCGAAAAAATCTCAACAAGTTAACTAAATTCTATATTTTGAACCCTTATCAATCCCCACACATTAACATGATATCGTGATAATGGATAGACCTGAATTGGATAAAAAGTTTTCCAAGAATAAATAAATCTAAATTTTGAAAAAAATATTACAAATAGGAAAAAATAAAAACTCGAACCACAACTTTATTTAAAATAATTGAACAAAACATATGAAAAAAAAATTTAGGTGACAACTTTCTCCTCCATTAATGGAGAGTTTACTAGAGTTTTGAAAGAGAGAAAAGAGCATGTCTGGGTGAGTTTGAATACTTTGTTTTGGAATTTTAAATCAGCAATATTTTACCTACTTCATCATTTGATTTAGACTGCTAACCAAAAAAATGCATACATCTGCACTTTAAAGTTTAAATTTGTGTACAATTGTACAATTTTACGTATTGTACATCTTTATGTATACAATTGTACATTTTTGTGTATATATAAACACACATGTACGCACATATATGTATTTTGTTTATTTTTATGTCTTTTGACAAAACTCCATAAACGAGTGCTTGTGTTTTTATTGTCATATACGGAGTATATATTCGGTCTCTTTATATCTCATTTAAAGTTGTTATTTTAGACTTCTCATTATATCTCATATATGGCGTGCTATACTTCATGAGCATATTAATATATTAATAGTTGAAAATATAAAGGTACTTAGATAGTATAATACTAACATTAATTACAATAAAAACATAAAAATAATAACTTCTTCGATAAGTGTACAAAAATTTTAAACGTCAATTTTAATAAAATGATACAATAACATAAGTGTCCTTTATATTATATATATAAATTTTGTTACTCATAGCAAACACAAGTTTTATTTATTATAGTTATATATTTATATGATTAAATTTAAAAATTTAAATTATTTTTATAATGGTTTATAATTTATAAGTATTCAATATCATTATTTTAGTACATATTTTAATAAATTTTATTGCAATAAAAAGTTAAAAACTTTAAAACTCTAAATAAATAGGTTTTATACATAAAAATTGTAGTTGATTACAAATTAATTTTAGTTAGAAAAGTGTTAAGTCGTGTTGAATTAAATTAAAATAAAATTAGAATATTTTTAGGGATAAGATCCTTATTTTACTTTTCATAACTTGTTTATGATCAATTTTATTAAATGTTGAATCTAGTTAAAATGGCAATATAGTTAATTTAGGCACATACTCGAATTTAGGAGATCTTGTATAAAATCTTTGCGTGACTTTTTATATACAAATAAATAAATAATTATACACACACACACACATAAAGGGAATTGAGTTATAGTTGATTTTTATAATCCTACTCACTTGTTCTATGTATCGGTTTCTAGAATATATGAAAAAAATCTAACCATGCGAATTAAAAGAAGATGCAAAAATAAACTATATGTAATTTTTTGGAGCGTTTTTACATAATTTTATAATCATACAAAAATCAATATATGTTAACCATTGAAAATATAAAAAATTTACATAAATATAAAAACAATGTTATACACTATGAAATGATTTAAAAATTTGTGTAGTACTTTATCTTTTGATACTTTTTCAATCTGTACGGTTGAATTTTTCAGATAGATTATGAATTTATAAATATAAAATTAGTGGGTAAGATTTGAAATCAAGTGATCCATAACTTGCGTTAGTTATGTGTCATATCTTAACTAACTCAATCTCAGCCATTGATCAAATAATTTGATGGCCGAAATCGAGTTAGGAAGGATTTATATTTGTCACTAATAGATGCGTGATTAAAATATTTAAAAAAAAATAAGGCAGCTCCACACCCCAAATAGAGGCAAATATAATTTAAATTTCAAATTATGTACGCCACGGCGTGGTCAATATTTTTTTATTTTTATATAATTTCTTTATTAAACCGGACCAATAAAAAAGAGGCACAAGGATTGGGGTCAAGGAAAAAAAAATCATGCCTCTAGTAAAAGCGTGGATGGTATAATTGCACCTTTTCCAGAGGAGTAGATATTAGTTTTTAAACAATTTTTACTGTGGTCAGTTATACTCTCTTATTATTGTTACCATACCAGTACCCAGAACCCCTATTTCCTCTTCTTCTTCTTTTTCTTTGTTTCTTCTCTTTTTCTGCTTACTGTAATAGCCGATCATTTGTGGTTCGTTGTTCTTCGTTCTTCTTATTGCATGACAGCCTTCTCTTCTTCTCGTTGACCGTTTGTTATTCATTGTAAGTAATATGTTTAATTATTATTTTATTTTTTTTACTTTTATAATGATGAATATTTTGTCTAGGTTTAATTTTAATGTGTAATTATTCTTTTTGAATTCAAACTTTCTTTTCGAATGTATGTAATAATTGTTGATTGATGTATGCATGTTGATAACTTTCTTATTTAAGTGAAATATGTGATGCATGTTTATGTTAATTTGTAATTATTTATGTTTTATTATGTTGATGAATGTATGTATATATTAATAAATATAATAAATTGATGAATGTATGTTTTACTATGTTCTAAATATGATACATGTTATATTTTTTGTGATTTTTTCAGATTAAAATAGATAATATTCATCAACCAAGTCCTTCTGATGCTAGTATTCTAAATAATCAAGCTAATCACATTTCTACATGAATATGGAATTATTAAGAGTTTCCGACAAGTCGTCGTATTCAACAGACCAATGATGCATATCATGAGTGGTGTCAATATCTAAGACCGGAGCAAGATAAATTGTTGGAGCGGATTGAATTTGGTGTATTTTTCAATTCAAGTATACTCCCGAAACACGATGCATCATTCCTATTGGCTTTGATTGAGCGTTGGAAAAGTGAGACCACCATGTTTTAGTTAAATTGTCCTATCGGCTTTGATTGAGTGTTGAAAAAGTGAGACCATCACGTTTCAGTTAAATTGCGGGGAGGTAACAATTACTTAGAAGATGTTTATTTTATTAAAAATTTACCTATTTTAGGAAGACCTCTCACATGTACTACTATAAAGTCTCTGCTAAAAGATTTGTACGATAGTGGCAGAAAATGGGATATGATGGTGAGATATCTTACAAAAAAGGAACCGGTCCAACTTATAACTCGTTATTTGATACATTTAAATATTGTCTAGAAAACCCTGATACTGCCGCTGTTTGGTTGTATACGAGGTTTTATATATTGTAGTTGTGTGGTACAATTATTTTTCCACAAACTAACATAGATTTCGTGCATCCAAAATAAGTAACTTTTACATAGAACATTGCTAAGGTTAGAGATTATTCCTGGGGTTCTGTCGTACTAGTATACTTATGTAGAAGATTGTATTAATGTTTAATTAGAGTGTATAATTTTTACGAATTTGTAACCTTATTACATGTATTTGTTATAAATAATTTATTTTTATTACATTATATTATATTCTTACATAATATTGCAATTATGTCTTACAATTCGTTTTATTACTTTCACTACAGGTATGAGCATACGAGAGGATGAAGTTTGGCTGTCCTATGTCTTGACCATATACAAAACATATTTTGCCAAGGATCCTTGCATACACATTCAGTGAAGAGGATCACACATTCTCAGAATGAAGGCCAACCGAGTCTCCGCACCACAACAGAATATTCTATTAAGGAGAATTTGATATTAACGCACCTAATGCTGTGAAAATGCGCCTGTATGAGTGTGGGATGACCATATTAGTTTTCATGCATGGAGCTCTCGACTAGTTGGGTGTTCAAGTAAATGATGATGATGATGATGATTAGAGTTTGATTGTGCATCTGTAAATACTCAATGTGTTCTATAAACCTCAGTATATTTGCACAAGTTTTGCATCCACTGATGATCAACTTAGTCATCAGGGGATGAACTACTCTACACTACACTACACAAGTCGTCGATGGAAGCTTCTAAAGGACTTGATAGTGTAGAGGGGATGTTTGATGTTACTTAAGAACATTCAAATATTCCGCACATCAGACGATCCAAACAAAGTTAACAAAACATCAATGATTAAATATGTTAGTAACTGAAAAGGAATTCATCAGGGGAACCCGTCAAGGGAATCCATCAGGGGATGACAGTGTAAGATCAACCCGTCAGGGGAACCTATCAAAGGAACTTGAAATACTGCATCAGAGGAACCCATTAGGGAAACACATCAGGGGAAGACATCGAAGGATCAACCAATCAAGGGAAACCATCAGGGGGAATGTTAGACACTGCATCAGTGGAAGTCATCAACAAATACAAGTAAATCTTAACATCAGGGGATCAAGAAACACTTGGCTAACTCTACAAAAATAGATTAACACGAGTGAAGCATGAAACACTGATCAAGTCTTCATCAGGACTTGTCATTAGTGAATCCAGAAGTACTGATCAAGTCAACATCAGGGCTTGCTATCAGGGGATAGTTATGACTGTATTCACTCGTCATCAGGTCTTACACACGAATCATTGAAGATTGTTCAAGAAGTAAGAGATATAACTGGAAAGATATTTTTTGAAGTTTGGTGGTCCAATAACAACTCTCGATCATTAAATGCTCGAAGATCAGGGGATGAAAAAAATGCAACAAAAGCCAACAGCAGTCTAACACATCACTCCTAAAGGACATTGATGTGACATATATGCGGCTAAGTTGAAAAAATAGCATGTCCAGCACGTGGGTTCACTATAAAATCTGCTATACAAAAAGAAATAGTTGTTACACGGAAACATTGAGCAAAAAAATCAAGAAGCACACAATAACACTAGAGAGAAACTTTGTAATATATTTTGAGAGAAATATTCAAAGAAAATTTGAAGCTAATGAGTGTGAGAAAAGAAGCTGTAAGTTATTACATAATTGTAGCTGATTAATCACATTTGTGATTAACTAGATTTCTAGAAAAACCTCAAGTTTTAATACAACTATTTTAACTTGAATGCTTGTGTGTTTGTTTTAAATTCATAATAGTTTTTCTGATCTCATAGTTAATTCCAGTCAAGCTTAAAATTTCTAAAAGAGCAAAAAGTTTGTAGTGTTTGTATTCAACCCCCCCCCCCCCCCCCCCCTACAAACACTTGAGCTTATATTATTCTAACATAGGGTCAACACATTTGCCACTGATCCACTTCGAGATAATTAAGTATCAATTGTTGGAATGAGTACCTCGATAATTTGATACTGATGACATATACATTCCTCCTCTACTTATTGATCAGAGTGGCTTGAAGGCAGAAAAAGATGTGAAGGAGAGATCGAAGAAAGTCAATGCACATGAAGTAAGGGCGTTTAAGATTGAGATATGTTACCGGGTTATAAATCCTTTAGAGACTGAGGTTTTGGACGACATTGAGAGAGTCTTATTGCATGAGTACTTCAAATGATATATACATATCATCAAAAGGCACATATCTAGACTCAATCCTCAACTTAAGGCCAACCACACATATCTGCCACGAGGATACATTGATCAAAGTCATGCCATGTATTTTTTATTGTTGTTATTATTCAATTTAAATGCTAGAAATGATGTCAATTATCTTTATTCAATTATGTGTAGATTAAGGATACGTAATCATTATTCAAAAAATTCGAAGAAGGGAAGCTAAATCGGGATGATAGAAGCAAATGGATGGAACAATATGATCATTTCATGGGTGACATACATGGCATAACTAAACCTATAAAGGGACAATGCGATCGTAATGTCACTCAGAAAAGTGAATGTCATTCATCACATAGAGCCTCGACGTCACACCCGCCCTCGAGGACATCACTTAGTTGTCCCCTAGGGCATCACCCACTAGAGTGTTATATCATATTAGTGGATTTGAAGATTTTTATAGACATGTTGTTTCCCAAGTGCATCCAATGTTTAGAGACTTTGCCAAAACATTGAGAAAAGAGAAGAATACGAGAATTGATACGTTTTTCTTCATTCCACCCAACAAGCCATCTCTTTTTCAGTTTTCGCTCAGAAATGGAGATGTCTTGTCCCTAGGTCGTGACAACATTTATAGCCTACAACCATCTTTGTAAGTTGTGAATAATATCATTGATGCCTATATAGATTTACTTGAGCGGAGGGAACATCAGTTGATTCATATGCAGTATATCTCACGATGGGCAAAATTTTATTTTTTCACTACTTCTTTCATTTATATGGCACTGGGATATTTGATTTAGAGGGATCAAAATCCTGAGTTTATTGTGGATGTCAATGACTTCATTCAGTCATACATATTCCGTCTTTAGGACATCCCATAGGATTTACTGATTATATTTTCATCCCAAACTTTCACAAAGAGCGCCGCCACTATGTCCTTTTGATATATGATGTGAAAGAATGGTGCGTATATTTATATGACTTATTGTATGAGATGACAGATATTAATAATCTCGCACAGGAGATTTAGGGCCTTTAATTGATTGCGATGACATGTCGTTATTTTTAGTATATTATAATTAGTATAATTATTGCACATAATATCTTTATACTTATTATAATATTATTTAATTTTACAAGTTAGTATTATTCTCATAATGTTTCATGTATTGCGTAAAGATTATTTTCAAAATGTTGTGCTGAATGTGAGATTTGTGCAAAATTGTCCAAAACAAGATGGTGGCAATGATTGTGCGATATTTGTAATGAAATATATGGATTATTTCACTCAACATTACAATATTGAGGAGTTTAAGTGGACGAAGGTAGATATTGTTACATTCAGATAAATGATTGCATATGAACTTCATAGAGGAAAAACTAGAGATGCATTTTTTTATTATTATTTTGTATTAATATGGTTTTTTTTTTTGTAGCTGGCATTCTGGATGATTTTTTTCTTGTTGAATGTGTTGGGTTTTCAATTGTATAACTTAATATTTTGTTTTCCTTTACTTTGTTTTAATGGATGTGTTTTGTAGTGCTTTTATGGTGGTGAAAAGCACCTAGTATACAAATATGCTAATAGGAGTTTGTTTTAAAAAAATAATAAAAAAAGGATCCACGCCTGTATTTTAATTTTGAAAAAAAATTTATGTGTAAGTTTCGAACCGACAAACATCGGAAGTAATGTACATATATTTTGATTATGTAACTAGCTGTAATAAATTGTGAGTTAAATGTATATATACATAACAAATAGGATAATATCATTACAATATTATAATATTAATAACTAACACGTTATAATATTTATTATTTATAATATAATAATAATTAATCACTATTAGAAAACTATTAATAACAATCTTTATATTAATAATGCTTAAATAGTAGTTCAATAAGTAATACTAGTAGAAGCAATACAAATATATAATATTATAGTATTAATAATATAAAATAACAATCATACGTTTATAATAATAATAATTACATAAAACTATACATTTGTAATAACAATAATATATTTTATAAGAGAATATCTTTATATTTATCATATAGTAGTCCAATAAGATTTGGATAATGCTTAAATAGTAGTTCAATAAGATTTTGACGTGAATTTTATTTAATTTTTGAAATTATTGAAGTCATAAATATTATATGATATAGTTTATATAATTTTTATGATTATAAATTATATTTAATAACTATTATGTAAATATAAAGTATTAAAACTATAAAATATATTAACCATGTCATTAATAGCGGCGTGTATGAATATACCACGTCAGTATTACTGGCGTGTAATATATTTTAAATTATTTTAGTGTTTGAATTGCACTAGTAATAATTGTGTGTATCGTATTTTATTATTATTATTAATATTTATGTTATGATTATTATTGATATTTATTGTATTATATATTAATAACTAATACTAAAGTATAAGTTATTAATATTTATTATATTATTATATGATTATTATTAATAGTTATTAAATTTTTTTATTATACATAATAAATATTATAATGTATTAGTTATTAATATTTATTGTAATTATCCTATTAGTTATCTATATACATATTTACATGATATTTCACACAAGTTATACTATAATGCTCGACCGGTTACATGAACAAAATATATATACATAATTTAGTTTACACACAAATCACGCTAATCGATGCGCGCACGTTCACTAACGACAAATCATAACGAGCATGATATTTTCATATTTACGAGACGTTAATCATGACAAGAATTTCATAAACACATTTCTATCTCACCTATGTGGATAAACTTTTCGATTTATGCATTAAATTTATGTATAACCGTTTAAAATTATAATTAGTAAATAAAAAATTTAATTTAAACACTAATTAATTTAAATTTCAGCATTTTCTCAAAGAGGCAAAAAAAGGAGGTGTTTTCCAATCCAAGGAAAAAAATTTCTAATCCAAGTAAAATTTTCAAAAATTAATGCAATGGCCAAAAATAATTTACAAGTTATATAAATACATCTTATTGACTAAACCCTAGCCTTCACTTAAGTCAAATATTTTCAGCAAACTCACTAAAAAAAAAATTAAATTTGGATCTTGAGCATTTATTGATGTTTTGGACATTTATTCCATTAAAACTTTAAAAAGGTATGCACACTGCTCTATTATTTTTATATTTATTGCTATTTCTGTTTATGCCATTGGGTAGAATATTTTTTTTCAGTATCATTTTCATATATAAAACATGCTTATAGCACTTATGGTTTGTGAGTTATTAATTTTTAAAGTTTGAACAAAAAATAAATAAAAATTCATGAAATAATTTGAAAACCGTATGAACCCTAACTTGTTCCAATAGATTTTCCGGCATGATTCCTGAATGGTTGTTCAAATTGATTTTATAACTTTATTTTTGCACTTGTAAGGATCATTTTCCCTCAATCAATTTTTGAAAATGACCAAGTTTTGGGTGTTTTTAAGCTCGGCCAAAAGTTCTATAAACCCGAATAGATGTTCTTGATTTTTCTTGTGTTTGAGTTGTTGAAACTTGAAATTGATTACATGTTCGAGTTTCTACAAGTCCCTGGAATCATTTCCATGCGTGAATCGACAGAAATGTCGTCGGAAAGGCTATGAACGGCAAGAGCCGAATCTCTCGCCAGCGTCCATAGCAACTCCACCGACGGCAAGTTTTGAACTGCTACTATGGTGGTTCTCCGGCCTCGGCACAGTGGCTACTGGTACATTCGCCTATGGCAAATGCCATGACGGAGTCCTCACTGTCGATCTATATATGTGTGTGTGCGAATCGCAACGGGAAGGGGAGGCTGTGGCTTGCCAGCAGTAGCCGCGATCGCTGCTAACCCTAATCTGCAGATGGAGAAGACGGGTCAGGTCGAACCGACCCAGTTCTGACCCACTGTTGACCCGGGTCTAACCCAATCCAATTTAAAAATAAAATAAAAATAAAATACCCTCACATTTTAAATTATTCATTAAATAATTTTTGAATAATTATTTTGACATGTAAATAAACTTTTACATGATTAAAATTTTATGATTTAAAAATAAAATTAATTTATGATGTTAAAGTCTCTTAATTACCACAATTAAGTAACGAGTCATTAATTCATAGATAATTATTATTTAATTAAAATAATTAAGGAATAATTAAGGAATAAACTCTAAAATGATATTAACTGATTAAATTAATCATTTAAGTTAAAATTAATCAAGAATTAATTCTTGATTAATTAAATTAAGAAATCAAGACCAATTATTATTTAATTAAAACAATTAAATAATAATTAAGGAATAAACTCTAAAATGATATTAATTGATTAAATTAATCATTTAAGCTAAAATTAATCGAGAATTAATTATTTATTAATTAAATTAAGGAATCAATACCAATTTTTATTTAATTAAAACAATTAAATAATAATTAATGAATAGATTCTACATGATTATTAAATGATCAATAAATCATTTAATTTAAAAGTAATTGAGAAATAAATTACTTAATTGATCAATAATTATTATTTAATTATAGCAATTAAATAATAATTTAAGAAAAAATATTTAATAATTGATAAAGGATCTATAAATATTTTATGATTAAGATTTTGATTAAGAAATGATTATTGTTTAATTAAAACAATTAAATAATAATTAAAGAATAAATTTTTAATAAATGTTATATGATTAAATTAAATCATTCAAGGAAATAAAATTGATTAATTAATTAATCTAAGGCCTCTAATTATTAAATTTAAATTATCGAGAGCCTACGACCGACGTTCTATCAAGTCCACAAATCTCTCGAACTCCGATTAGGTTCCAATTGAATCCCAATTCAACAAACGATGACTCAATTAGTCAATCGCGGACTTGAGAATTTCACGAACACTCTGCATATGCATCCTCATATGTAAATAAGTTGAGATTTCTCATGTTATTGCGTGTACATGTTTTACAGAATTATTTCTACACGAGTGTTAAATTTCACTAAGGACTCAAGGAAAGTATATACTCACGTTGTTTTCTTTCAATTAATATGTATGATCATTCTTTCGGTATACGTAATGCATTTAAGATATTATTATGTCAATATTCATGATTTCTTCAAAACTAAGTAACGTACGATCCCTTGATCCGATGTACGTGAAAAAAAATGTTGTACTTGAATCAAATGTTCTTTGGGCGGTTGTTAGTTATTCAAATTCTGCTAACACGCCAAAGAAAATCCTATACGGATGTAGAAAGCTTATTCTTCACCCTATACTTGTAAAGTATATCCGTGTGGGTAACTTAAGACTAGTGGGATGCATCTGCCTAACATCTCGGGCCTAGGATTTATAAGGAATAAGAATTGAGGCAACGGTAATCGGACCCTCACAGACAAAAGGCTTCTGCATCGACTACGTGTGTCATTATGATGAAATCAGACGGTGGTCAGGCTGGCCAACTAATAAACTGTTTGATATTAGTTCCTAAGGGCATGTGTGCCAAACGGACATGGATATAAGGCGCATGTGAAATTATTCTTTATTCTTTTAAGTAAAAGGTCAAATCCATCGTTATCACTCGGGGACTCTAGAATCTAGTTTTCTCCAAGTTATTAAGAGATGTTGACATTGTTTCCGTCAAATCTCATAAACACTTACGCTAAATGAATTATCCATCTTTCAAACCTTACCCAATACTTGTTTGTATACTGGCGAGTGTTAATCACTCATGTTGATATTACCAAATGTTTTTACAGGTTATGGCGAGAAGGTCGAGCCGTATAATAAAGGCAAAGAGAGAATGACATGACGAACGCATCCTGATCGCCCTCTTATGGATGACATTCAGGGGTAGAGTGAAGCGTGAGACAATTATAGAAATGTTTAGATTGTAAGGCCTGTGTGGCCCCAGACAGACTTCCGCAGTTAGACATTTTTTTTGGGATCATTGTAATAGAGATTTATAATTATTTCACTTAACTTAATGATATGCATGCTTGGATGTTATTACTTTTCTTTTGTCAATTATTAACGGTGCCTGAAGTCTAGAATAAAATTTTTGGCGCCGTCACAGAGGTCTTTTCGAAAGTCAAGTAATCATGCCTCTATTAATGGCGATGATATTTTACATAATAAAGCACCACATGACTAATAATGGCATGGTGGTTTTTTTTTTTTAAACATACTCCCTACTAGCAAATCACTATACCAAGTGAAAATTTCACCACAAAAATACTACGAAACACATCCAAAAAAATAAAATAAACCAAAATATAATACAAATGGTACAATATTTTCTCCTTTAATACAATACAAAAATAACTCATAAATTTTAATTTTTTTGCTAAATCATGAAAATAAATTTTAATACAATCTAATTTTATTTCATGATGTTTGTGATTTTTGTCTCGCTGTCATGACTGCATGATGTTTTCTTTTATCGTTGTCTATGTATTCCTTACAAATAACACATTTTCTTCCTCTTCTTGAATCTCCACAAATTTCTATTCCACTTTTGATTTTTTTTTCTTTTTTTCTCCTTTTGTTTGGGATGTGATACAAGGTATAATTTCTTCATCATCACTTCATCTGTTGCATTAGTTTATGGCTGGATTTGCTAAATTGGATCATATACATCTATAAGCGGTTGATGTGTATTACACATCACAGATACATGTTCATAATCCCTAGTCGAAACTGCTATGCTAACTCTCAATCTCATTAGCTTTTTGCACAAACTAGCAAATCGCAACGCTAATTTACTAACGACATCAGTTTGTTGTACGACTGTATACGGTTCTTGTGTATAAATTATGTTGGTATTAATTGTCCATCGCGATTTTATGAGGTTTGCATGTATCATCCCAATTAAAAATCTTAATAAGTGAAAACAAATCATACATGTATGTTCAAACAATTGACAACTATAATGCAATCTCTTATCAATAGTGTTTTTGACTATGATATAGTGATGCACATTTTCTTATTTGTACATATGGTATAACTTACAAATTTCGTCTAAATTTATATTTTGACTATTGACAACTCTAAATATCATATAATCTAATAATTACTTATATTATGAAATCGTGCAACTATCAATTGAAAGTCACGGGTCCGTGAAAGCGGGCCTTAACTCCAAACATATGGTAATCACATATCATGTGTTCATAAATAAGCCTTATCCTAGTAGTGAAAAGAAAACCAAAAGTCAAATTCAGTTTCAAATTTGATCCTTCGTATCCTTTGTTTATTCTCATCTAGGCGATTTATCATCTGATTTTTTATTTCGCATATATTTAATTAATTTCGTTTAAACTCTTATTTAAACGCTAAATAGTTATTTATTATCTGAGTTCGATTATTGTTTCTTAGAATATTATTCACATCTTAGAAATTTTTTCCAGTTATCAGATCCTATATATAGATTTTATTTATTTGATATAGTTAAATTATAAGGGAAGAAAGACGATTAGTTCTTATGATGTCAAACGAATTCAATTATAATAAATAAGAACATATATCTGATCGAAAATCTCAGGAAATGTATGTTTTACAATTCACCTATATAAAAGATAAAATATTCTGACTCATGACCTTGAACATTCGTCCAAAAATAAGACTACAGACATAACCATATATTTGAATGATGTTCTAAGCAACATATCATTAACAAGTATTTTATATTCTCTACTCCTTTTTCTTTTTTCCCCTCATTCTCATTTGATACTCCCTCTATTTCAAATAACGTAATCTACATTTTTGTTTGGTCAAATTAAAATTTTATTTTTAATTTTAATAATAACATAATATTAAATTCTTAAAACAAAAGCATTAATACGTACGAGCGCCCCAACAAAATTACCACCACCATTACCAGGGCACTACCCAAATACCATCAAAATTAGTTATTTCTATATTTATTCCTACTTTTGAGTCTGAGGAAGTAATTAATTAAACTTTTACTTAATACTAAAGTCTTAATTGAGTTTAATTAACATTAAATTATAGGCTAAATTTCACTTATGTCTTCATCTTTCAATTAACTTTTATGTGGTCATCATTCTCTCAATTTCATCGCTTTAGTCGTTCATCTACTCATAAACTTTCACTCAAGTCATTTGTTCAATATTGTAAAAAAAAAAAAACATATGCTACTTATATTACTTTTTCTTAAGGGCAAACTTGTTTTTCATATTATGTTTAATTTAAGAAAACAAAATATACATTGAATCAACACGTTTACTATAATAGAATGCTCTAAAATGACTTGATTTTTTTCAGCTCTCACTTCAGAGATCGATGTCAATTTTTTTTTCCAATAAACATAATATGTAAAAACAAATTTGTCCTTAAGAAAGAGACACAAGAGGAGCACATGTATATTTTTTGTGCAATATTAAATGAAAAGATTTAAACGAAGACTCATAAATAGATATAGGATTGAAGTGACGAAATTGAGAAAATGAAAATTATATTAAAATTTGATCGAATAATAAAGGAACATGAGTGAAGTTTTGGCTTAAATTATACGTTAATATATAGTAATTGTGTAGTTATTTACAATATTTTCTTAACCCCAACGGTGTTATCTGGCCATTTGGCCAACCATTAAATTATATGTACCAAAGTACTTGTGATATTAATTGTATGAGCAAAAATAATACATCCTATCGCATTGATCATAATATATAAATGTATAATAGTAATCATACAGGACTTCATAACTTAATGTCTTTAAAGTGGAGGACATGCATTTTCTTTTCCAAATTATTAATTTCGTCAAATTAGTATGACATATGACAATGGCCAGAGGGTTAAATGGAGTATAGTTAATACTTGAATACTTTTGGAAGCCCACAAAAGACGAAAATGGATATATAGAGAAAGAATGAGTACTTAAAATTATAGTTGTCATACCTAGCGGTTGGTTTTATTGATTAACGATACCTTTTTCTAAAAAGTGAAGAGATTGAAATTTTGAGTCTTGTAACTTAATAAAAAATCGTGTAAAATAATTGATGAATATATAAGTGTATGCGTAAATTTTTAGATAATAACCTCCTATATAACAAAAAAAAACTATAATTGTTAGAAGCAAAGTGGGCAGCATTAATGAGATACTCATATATTAAGTTTATTTTAAGGAAAAGGTTTCAGCTAATAATCTCAAGTCCATATAAGTATATGTCCTCCATACATTATTTAAACTTTTAATATAAATTGAAAGAAAAAGCAATAGGAGATTGGAAATTAGATTCATTCTCTATCACATTATTGAAACATAAAAAATCTCGAATATAATAACATGTAAATATTTGTATACATGAAACTACAATTTAATTATACATCTAAATAGAGCATTATAAATTTCTATTAATCTTTCCCTCATTTAAAGTGTTCTCTCCATATTCAAAACTCCCCTAGGATTCAAACTCATCTCTTTAATCGTATTGTGGAATCAATATTTAGAATCATCGCTGGCTTATTCTAACTCATATTTGAATTTTTTGAAATATTTACAAAATGTTTAAATTTAATTTTGAGATATATATATATATATATATATATATATATATATATATATATATATATATATATATATATATATATATATATATATATATA
>CM025783.1:21913902-21972044 GCA_014636745.2 Centella asiatica | reverse complement strand
ATATATATATATATATATATATATATATATATATATATACACACATGAATTTTAATGCAACCTATATTGCATTAACATTTTAATAAGTTCAGAATGACATTTAAATTCTAAAATTTCATAAATCTAATACAGTTAAGTACTTTAATTGAGGAAGAAAGTGTATATTACAATTATATGTCTTGATTTTAATACAACCTATATTGCATTAACATTTTAATAAGTTCATAATGAAATTTAAATTCTAAAATTTCATAAATCTAATACAGTTAAGTACTTTAATTGAGGAAGAAAGTGTATATTACAATTATATGTCTTGAATTAGTAAAATTCAAAGTATGAAGCCTAGAAGAAATTGATGGTGCATTATGCATGTTACATCTAGAAAGGATTGAGTGAAAGAGCAGAACTACATTGATGCAGTATGACAGTCGTCCATTCCATTTTTCAAAATTTGTAGCATCACCTTTAGAATTTTATAAATTTTTTATATGTATTATATATTATATTTTATATTTCGCTGATTCGAACATTTTTTTTTTCCTTTTGCCCCTCGATATATCATCCCGTTCCGCCCTGATCGAGTGATAGAGCAGCTCCAATCTGTCCATGTGGTGAGTACAATCAACTCAACCCAAAAATTATGGTATGACCAGCATTAAAATTTTCGGTCAATAGTTTGTTGAGTTACTTTTTCAGTAATAATATCATTTAATATAATCCAAAGTAGTTGCTCGTAGTACCATGCCATGGAAATATAACAGGCATTGAAAGAAAATTTTTCCTCTAATATTGTTTATCAAGTTTGAATAAGCAAAAAAACAAATTATTATCTATATACGTACATAATATTACCTGTGTGTGGATGAAAATATGTATGACCACAAGTTTAGGAAAAAAAAATTACCACCTGGGTATGTATCTTTTGTTGCAAATAAGTCTCTAGACGTGCCACAAGTGAAATAGTTCTGCCACAAGTGTAATTTATTTTATAAAAACACAAATTTTTTTGCCTGTGCAAATACAGGTACATTTTTTATGTCCTTTTATATAATTTTGTTATAATTTATTTAAAATGTGTATTATATTTATTAACTTTATAATTATTTAGACGTAATAATGAACTTAAAATTTATGTTAAAAATAAATATTTTATTAATAAATAGTTATGTAAATATTTATATTGATTACTATATGAATTTTAGTTATACTTTTGTAATTATTATATTTATGATGATCATGTGTTTGTTTGTGAATTTTTACTCTTTGATTTTGAATTTTAATGCTATCATATTTTTGTTCATATTTTAGTTGTGTATATATGATACAAAGTATGTTTTTTTCTTTATGTAGCTATTGTTTATCTGTAATTCTTTTTTGTTATGTATTAGGTGTATAATTGTATTGATTTTTATTTGTTAATATTTTTTTTTTTGGTAATAGTTGGTGAAGTATTGGGTGATTTTTATTATATGTTGTTCCAAAAGTTTGAACCGATGATCTCTTTATCTAATTATCTTCTACTTGTTCTCAAAATTCGGTGTACAAAAATTACTCGCATAACTCGAGTTAAAAAAATATAAGGAAAAAATCTTATGCTATAAAAGATAGAACAAAAATAATAATTAAATTAATTGATTCGTCTAATTCGACTAATTGAATTTAAGATAAAATCATCATTTAAGATTTTATATATAGGTACTGAGGTATTGATATGATAATATGAATTATGGAGGATCGATTTTTATGTATCAAAACATGTTACATCCCTACTCTTATCACACTAAAAATTGCTATCTCCCAAATAAGATTAGAATTTCACTTATCAAACGTTTTGCTACATGTAACAGAATTTCACTTATCAAACGTTTTGCTACATGTAACACATGATGAAATATATAATGGAGGACGCAAGTTGAACCCATATTATAGTACTGGCCAAATTACATATGATAGTATGTATTATCTCCGTTCTAAATTGCATAACGTTTGATTATTTTTTTTCACGTAATTATAAGTAAAATTTAGTATATGTTAAATTTTAATTTTTATATCATATTAATATTCATTTAAAATATTTTTAGATTTTAATTTTGAAAAAATAAAATATATAACGTATATTAAGTTTAATCTAAAACTACGTGCAAAAAGTCAAACGCCATGCATTTTGAAATGTAGGGAGTAGCTTGTTCTTAAGAATATTATCACATGTGTTAAAATTAAATATACGTTCTGATTTTTTAAATCAAATGACGACATATTAAGCTTTTAACTAATATCAGTTTATTTGATTTGATTTTAATTAATACACTTTTTATAATTCTATAATTATGACAAAATATTTTAATTACAATATAATTTACATTGAAAATTTTTATATATTATATTAATTTTAAAATTTATTATATCGTCATTTGAGTCAAAACATATACTCAATTTTAAAATGCAGAAAACATCGCATTTACGCTTGAAAAATATACACAGTTCAAATTTAAACTGATAGAAGAAGAACTATGTAGAATGAAAAATTCATGAATTAAAGAAAATAAACTTGTTCAAACAATTTCTCAAGTGAAATAAATTGTTTAGGAAATAGATAAACAAATAGTTTAAAAACAAAAAACAGAAGAAGAAGTGCAAATTGCTCATTGTCCAAGTCAGTACATACATATATATACACACACACACACACAGCACCCTCCAACTCCAACTCCAAGTCCCCAACCACAATGTACATCATCCTCCAAAAAGATCACCAGCGGTCCCCAAAATAGAGGAGGACCATCACAAAAAAAATCATCAAAAGATGTGCTGATACTATCTCCAATTTACTAAAAGTCTAAAATACCCCTTAATCCCCAATTTTCCCGCCCAACAGGCCACCAACACCAAGAATACTACGGCATAATAGTACAAATTATATCATGTCAGTATGTTTCTTTGTCTACTGCTAATTTATTTACATGCTCTGAGATATTCAAGAGCTAATTTTGTTGAATTTTAAACATCTACCAGACTTAAAATCTTAAAAAGAAAAAAATCATTTCAATATATATCCAATTCCTTATTTTTTAACATGCTGAGAAATAATTTATCGATATACACAATTAAATTCATACAATTAATAGATTATATTATTTTATTTAAATATATTTAAAATTTTAATAAATAAAAATAATACTTAATAGATGTTTGTGAGAAAAAGTATAAATTTGAGTACGCAATTAGTTTTTTATTGGCCGAGAAATTGAGAATGAATGTATATGCAAAATATATGTCCAAAGTCCAAATATTTATATAACAAAGTCGTGGGTATGCAATAGCGCCGCGCTCTCTCTCTCTTCATCTTTTTCTTCTTCTATCTCTGACCGGCCGGCCCCACTGGGGTCCATTTTCTCAGCTACCCTTTTAAGAATCTATCTGTCCTCCATTACCCGCAAATCAATGGCCCTAGTATACTAATACACCCCTCCACTCACTACCTCCTTATTTCACCCTCTTAAATTTATAAAAATAAAAATAAAAAAAAATTTCAAATCCTTCATCTCTTTTCTCTCTGTATCTATATATCCCCAAATGTAATTACACACTCACTCACTCCCACTTCATTTCTTACTCATAATATCCATCCACCCCCAATGACTTTCCGCAGCCGTTCACCGCCCTTCTTCCGCCACATTCTCATATCCTTCTTCCTTTACCTCATCTCCTCCGCCGTCGCCGGCTGGCGTCCATGGCCCCATCAGGCCACAAACGCCTCCTCGAAAACTGAGCTCGAGTTCGGAAGCTCCAAAAAATACGAGGGGTCCTCGGAATTCGTAAAGCTCCGGTACCACATGGGCCCAGTTCTCACCGCCAACATCACCGTCCATATAATCTGGTACGGCCGGTGGCAAAATCCCCAGAAACGGATCATCCGAGAGTTCATCAACTCGATCTCGGACTCTCCTCAGAGCCGACCCTCCGTTTCCGGGTGGTGGAAAACGATTCAGCTCTACACTGACCAGACCGGCTCCAACATTTCCCGCTCGGTTCGACTCGGAGAAGAAAAAAGCGACCGGTTCTACTCCCACGGTAAGTCTCTAACTCGCTTATCGATACAGTCCGTAATCAAAAGTGCCGTCACAGCCAGGACCCGACCCTTACCCATCAACCCGAAAGGTGGTATATACTTGTTGCTCACTTCTGATGACGTGTACGTCCAAGATTACTGCCAAAATGTTTGTGGGTTCCATTATTTCACCTTTCCGTCGATCGTAGGGTACACATTGCCGTACGCTTGGGTGGGTAATTCCGGTAAGTTGTGTCCAGGTGTGTGCGCATATCCGTTCGCGGTACCGGATTATATCCCGGGGCTGAAGGCCCTAAAGTCACCGAACGGTGACATTGGGGTCGACGGAATGATAAGTGTGATTGGTCACGAGATTGCTGAGATGGCAACGAACCCGTTGGTGAATGCTTGGTATGCGGGTTCGGATCCGGTGTTCCCGGTTGAGATAGCGGATCTTTGTGAGGGTATATATGGAACAGGGGGAGGCGGATCGTATACGGGTCAGATGATGAACGATGCGGATGGTGCCACGTATAACATGCATGGGATTAGGAGGAAGTACTTGGTTCAATGGGTTTGGAACCATGTGTTAAATTACTGCACTGGCCCTAATGCTCTTGATCAATAGATTAAATTTTCTAGAATATAGATTTTATATGGGGCTGTTTTTGCTTTACTTTTCCTTTTGGGGTAGTGTCTTGGTTGTTAATCTTGTTTCTGGAGTATTACGCATGCATATTAGTGAAGTTATTAGTTATGGATAATGTTTAAAAAAATGTAACAACAATTTGGATTTTGTTTTTGTATACAATACGGAGTAGTAGTTTATTATTATTTTTTTAGGTTATAAAATGCGTAGTGGAGGCTCCGGTATATGGTTAGAGAATGAAACCGGCGTGGTTCAAAGTTTATCGTGGTACTTGCATATTAGTAAAGCGCCTGCTACCTTCATTGACATTAGTTTATTTTCTCAGTTAAAAAAAATTATATTTGAGAATAAAAAAATTGTTCAAAAAAGAGAATTACATTTGAATTTTTTTATTATTTTCCTATATATTAAAAAACTTATACATCTCGTCATAATTTATAGATTCATAACAAATTTTATGAAAAAAATTCATTATTTGTATATTTAATTTTTAATTAAATATATAAAATTGATAATCGATAAAAATTTAAATATTTTTGGGTATTACTTTTTGTATTCCAACTTTTGATGCAAGTTGAAAGTATACCGCAAGTGGCCAAGTAGTTTGGTAGTGAAGTGGTTGTGGTTTGTTTTTTTAAGTCAATCTTAAAGTTTACCGCTGAGTGAGAATATGAAATTTGACTTTTACTATATTACAATGTGAATAAGTTAAACCATAATCTGAACTTTATATTCTCATATTATCTAAGACCAACACAATTTTTCTTTTTGAAGTTTAATAATAATATACTCTCGGTTTCCTTCCATCCTATGGACGCATTGTTATTAGAATAAATATTTGCACACTTACCAATTCTCAAATATTAACTTTACCTTAGTGAATTTGGTCCAAGATTTTTACAACAGACAGAGGCCAAAAAAAAAACTAGTGGACCAATTGATTAATGTTGGTAAAATGGTGGGAGATATTTTATGGCGATGACGTGAGACAGAAAAGAAAACTGTAGGAGAGTAATGTGGCGAGGGTACAACATAAAGGGAAACATGGATGTCATTGTAGTCATTGTCATGGCTGATAATATTGTGTCTTTTCCAGTAAGCTTGTTGGTTCCCAGCTCTTATCCCAAGGACGACGACGACGACGACGACGAACCCACCAGCTCACTGCAGGCCCCATTTTATTTTTGTCTTCGCCGAATCCAAACGCAATCGTTCCTTTATGGGGATTCGAGCCCCTTATCAAGGACATCATAGTACTAGTAATTTGAATTCGGTTCATTGATTTGATTTAAACTCGCGTTTAATCGGATTAGTCTTCCGTTGTTTAAGTGTTATGTGATTTTTTCTTATTTAACGTCGTCTAAATTTATCTAATCATGGTTTAATTTTAACTAGTTTTACATATTTTCTTGCGTAAATGTTAAGTTTTTCCTTAAATTTTTTTAATGTCTTTTATAATCCTTTTACTAACTTTTTTTGCTTGCCCGTATTTTGCTGTTTACCATGATATTCGAGCATGATATAGTTTGACGTGGTTTGACTATGAAATGATAGCAGTAATAAATGGTTTTATAAATTTAAATCGTCGTTGTCAGTTTAATCAACTAATTGTGGATTAAAATCATCGTCGTCAGTACAATTATTGATGCCAGTTAATTAGTACAATTTTATTAATTTTTTATACAGTCTCACTTCCAAATCAATTATGTTCTTAACAATGCTCAAGTGTCATTTAACAGTTTTCTATACTTTATATATATTAGAGATATCGTAAAGTTCTTATAAGTCTTTTTTTAAGTAACTTAATCAACCTCAGTTTTAGTTATTTTTCAACAATTTATTTACATGAGAAAAACATGTAAGAATATTAAAAACGTACAAATTTTCATAGGATTTATAATTTAAAATCAATAACATAACTATTTGTAGTTCCCATACTTACGTAGTGGGAGTAACTTTTATGACTTTAAATCAAATGAAATATACACTTTAATATGTTTACATACTTTTCATATTGGCAGATTAAATTATTCAGTAAACGAGTGGAATATTTTATTCTAAAATGACTAACTATATTATAGAACTTCTCTTCATGTTTAATTGATCTTATAATATATTGTTTCGCGTTTGAATACATTTTGTAAGAAATGTATACGAAATATGTTTGATGTATTTATTATTATTATTTTTAACCCCAAGACATGGGGGGAAATCATGTAAAGAAGAGCCGAATTACAAGGTAATGGATAGGACAAAAAGAGTGAATCCTACGTGTTGGTTGACATGAGAATTGACTTCTTATTTAAAGTTATATATTTTTTTTTATATAATTCTCACAAAAAATTTTTAGGAAGTGTCATTATCACGTTTGATTGTCATGCATGAATTTACATTTTTTGAAAATTCATTTTTTACATTGTGTTTAATTCAACTATATATTTTCTATGTAATATATTTCAGTATTTTCTTTTTTTTTAAATGTCAATCAAACAACTCTATAAATTATCATTTCTTAAAAAGTTGAAAGTTAAGAACCAAACAAGCAATGCAAAAGAGCAGAAAAAATAAAATTATTTTGTTCATAGAACAAAAAAATTACGTAACATTATTTATTCATCAAAAACTCAAATGTTATCTTAATCGTGAGAGGGAGAGAGTATGTAACCGTACTAGTCTTCTAGATATATCACGGTGTGAATTCAATTGGAATAACTCTTCAAGTACGGTTGAATTTCAGAGTTCTGTGGGTGCATATCATACTTTAGTTGTGTTGTTTGAAAGCGTCGCTCAAAATAAATACATAAATAAATAAATGACACGGCGTTTGAAACATTTTAATTGCCATTTTATACACCTCGATGTTCAAGCGAAATGATCATATATCAAACTTTAAATTACTTCCGACTTCTCGATTTAAGTAGTTCGTTCTTGATTTTGTTTGAGCTTTTTGTTCCCTATGTAATAATGAATATAATAAGCGTCTTATTATTTATTTATTAAAAACTCTAAGAACTTCTCCTCAATTTAATTTTTCTAGCAAAAATAAATAAATGAATTTGACTTCAACTAAACTTAACTGATATTATTATAATTGTATATTGTATGACAAGAATTACTTTCGTGGATAGTCGTATTTCTGTTCTTTTTCATAATATTAAGGTTAAAATGTTTGATAAAAAATTATATCTACAAATAACAATATTTATTATTATTAAAAAGGTGACGATAAAAATAAAAATATTATAATATCAATTTTTAAAGTTTATAACATGATTATTAATGAAATTATACACTTGTAACTCTTTTTGTTAAATAAAATTTATTTCTATATTTTCTTTGCGAAGGGAGAATTAATTTATTCATGAAAAAGTTTTTCATTTTGTAACCGATTTTAAGTGTTTTTATACGCCACCAATTAAAATTTAAAATCCAAGTAATCCCCTTAATTTGAGAGAAAGTACTTCCCTACATCTCCTTCCATACACGTTTTTCTACAAATACGAATATATGTTTAATTTATTTGATATAAAGATAAACAAATCAAGATATTTTTATGCTTTAGCTCAAAAAATAATGTGGAGAAAATTAGTTACTAGTAGTGGTTCTCTTATCTTTTTTTTTTTTTGCTTGATTAAACTATTCAGTATCGGTAGTTCTATCTATTGTCCTCTATATATTCTTTTTTTTTTTTTTTTTGTTAAACATCTTCTTTTTTCTTTTTGGTTAAACATCTATTTTTTTTATGTTTTATTTTTGTTAAGCTATCAAGTATCCGGTAGTTCCATCTACTGTCCTCTATCTATTCTTTTTTTTTTTTTTGGTTAAACTATTCAGTATCCGATAATTTCATCTACTCATTTTCTCCATTCATAATATTCAAACTTAAGATTTTACTTAAAAGAATAAGTTTCTTACCACTTGAAATAATGAGTATCGGTGGTCCTTTGTCTATTCTATTATTGGGTACACAATTTTTTTTCCTAATTCGAAGATATAACTCTAAGCTTGGACCCATACATTATTATCAAGTATTTAGAATTTTGGCTATTTCTTTTAATTGTCAAAAACTAATTGTATTAATTGCCTCTATTTTTCTATATAGTGGTGCATTACATATTCAAAGCATTAAGTATATTAAAAAAAAAACGCAATCATAAGGAATAATAACTTGCAAGGAAAGCACGGTGCGCGCCTAAAGGAAAAGGAATGATCACATTTTGGCATAAAAGATGGAGAGAAAGAACAAAATTGCATTCATAACTCCTGCTCTTTTGTCTTGTTTTGCCTAACCTAACCCCATCAATCATCATTATATATATATATCATTGTTTTCAACTTTTATTGTAACAAATTATGACTAAAAGTTACATATATTAGGAGGGAAAGAGGTCAAGAGGGTGTATTATGATTTGGTCCCAGAAAGAGACTGCATTTTTCATTGACAGCTAGTAAGATGGACTAAAGTTTTTCAAACATTACTGATAAGAATAATAGAGTAGATTTACCAACATTGCATATGCAAAGTTGGAGACTAATTCATAACAAACAAAAGCTTTATCAAATACTAAGGAACTTCTGCGGTACAACTTCCGCTGTTCTGTACAACAGAAATGCAGCTGACAAAAAGGCGTACTCATTCTCCAATATATACACACACATTTGTGTGCGCGCTTGCGCTTGTGTACGAGTAAAGGAGTGTGTATGTAGTGAGACATGTTTGATGCTTTCCGCGGAGAAATACCTATCCAACCGCAGTTTAATTCCTGCGTCATTTTTCTTAGGGATTTCTCCCAAGTTCAAAACATTTCCCAAAGAAATCTGCCAATAAAAAGAATTACAGATTTACGTATTGTGAATGATTGATTCATAAATAATGCCAGATCATTTTCAGTACTGCAGAAATGGTGGGTATTATGGAAAATAACTGCTCAGAACATTAATGAAAGGCACCTTATAATTGCACTTTTATTGTAGCCATCCTATGACTTCAATGAATCCCTGTGAATCAAACCCCTAGAAAGTATGTATAGAGTTCGTGGTCCATGTATGTGGAAAACTGAGAAAGGAAACATAACGCTTTTATAGGTATACATTGTCAAATAAATTGACAATGTTTTGATAGAGCGCAGAAATTGAATAACTGCCTCTCATCAAGTCTGAATTGAAATGTTAGTGAAATATGGATTGAATTCGAATAAGGTACTTACACGACTAATTTTATTGGAGGGAGGTCAGAATTACAGCTTCATGATCCACCAGACAGGAAGCACTTTTCTAGAGCAAATTCGTAAACTCATAAAGATTACTTTGCTAATTATACATTGAGAGATGTATCGAGTGAGTTCAAGTGGTAATAGTACTTTTATTTTCATCTATAGGCCTAGGGATCTAACATCATGGTGAGAATTGGGATAGTATAAGGAGTAATTTCGCCAATCAAAAATAAAAAATAAAAAATTATACATTGAGAAAAGGAGTTTTCATGATAAAGGTGTGCAATTGTGTGTATATGGGTATATTGGTGAACGACAAATATTTACTTTTGTGTAAATGCAAATATATAAATTTTGCTTAATTTATAGTTGCTAAACTGATACAGTTCAAAACTTATATCCTCATAAAAGGGTGAAAATGGTATCTCATTTGGAAATCACCTCATGCAACTCCAGGAGTCTTTTCTGGATAAATGACAAACTTATACACATACATGCTGACAAGGATAAATGAAGCCTACTGTTGGAATTCGAATTAACTTTTGAACGGAGGAAACGTTTTGTTATTTAAAAACTGTAATTTGAAATCCATGAATTAGGATCTGCACGCACATATACTATAATCAAGAATATACATTGGACTTTGTCGTAGCAATTTCGAATGAACTACAGCAGGAAAAACTACGATTGTTGTGTCTCAGTTATGCGTCAATTATCGCGCCTCTACTGGTATCCACATACAAACTGAAACATCTCATCTACACATGCTAGCAAAAAACTCCTTGAGATTCCCTCTCACAAATCTTAGCTATCTTGGTATATATACTGATATACATATCAAAATCTCAATTAGAATTAGACTTGATTTTATAATATTCCAGTCCTTTTGTGTGCGACCCTGTAGGTTCATTTAAAATAATTGTAGACCAAAACTATTTAAAACTCACCAGTTATAATTGGTCTCTGGCAAAACATTATAACTAACCAATTTAAATGAATGTATCTTTACACAACTAATGTTGAAGACTGATTCAAAGTCTGACTTAGTAAAATGTTAGTGGTTTAGTTGTTGAACTTGATCTTGATTTTTTGCTAATTTGTTGATCATGTGCTATTGTTTTTTGTTGCTAATTAAAAGTGGCTTAGTGCTTGGTTTTTCTCCTTTGAATTTGTGAAGTTGTTATATGTAAGGCCTATATAAAGGCATGCTATGTGTTTGAATAAATACATCATAAAAACTATCAATTCCTTCATTTACAAAGTTTCTTTAATTTTTAAGCATAAATTCAATTTTGTTTATTTTCTTCTTATTCCCTAAACCCAACATTGTGGTATCAGAGCCAAGTTCTTTTGTAACTGAGCTTTAAGCCATGGCAACTAATGGTAATGAAGCCAGTCTTTAGGTGTGACGACCCCATAATCCCTCACTGGATCAGGGCTTCGTCAAAAGAAGGAAAAGGTAACCACACATCCATTCATAAAATAATGACTGAAAGAAACGATAACGAAGAGTTATTACAACCCAAAATATTACATTTACAGCGAAAGCTATTCCGTTTCTATGTTGTAATACAAAACATTATTTCCCAGATCATCTTCCTTTCTTCCCTCCTTATTGGTATAATAAGACTAGCCACCCTTAGTAATCGACCATTCTTGCCTTTCCCTTGTCTGAGGGTTCAACCTTTATATCCTTTCCTGCAAACATTAAAATTCTACGAAAATGAGCGATTTATGCCCATCAAGTATATAAACAATTTGGGAAAGCCAATCTGGAATGTTTCAAAGAATTCAATTCTGCTAAGGGGCTTAGTGAATCAATACTAATGCCTCAGAAATCCTTAAGGAATCTTTAGGACTACTGATGATAAACAATTGTGTAATCCTTCTTAAAACAAAACATAACTTCCTTGAAGTAAAGATATCCATCGGGGGCTAAAACCGTTGGATCTGCTAATCATACGGTATACAGCTGGCCTAACTGTGCCCGTATGATCCCTCCTTGTGTGAACGTACGTAGTCACTTAAAATTCTTCTAGGTCAGGTGAAGAACAAATCAGCACCTTTCCTTTCCTCTAGCCATCCATGTGGCATAATCATTCAAGGAATATGGCATTCTTATCTGTTGCACAGATATAACATTGAAAAAAAATAGCTGAAAGAGCAAAACTTCTTTATATCCATGCACTTTTATTTATATCATGCTAGCAGAAATTAAAGCATAGCATTATGATTCACAAGGAAATTAAAAATCATAACTTTGTGTGCATGTCGAATCAATTGATCATGCGCTTAACTGAAATAAGCATAGGAGTGATAATATATTTGCATCAACTTGCAATAAACGTAAGGTTGTGAATATACTTGCATCACAAGAATCAAGCATAAGAATGAAAATGTACTTACTTCAACTTGAAATAAATATAAGAGTGTAAATATACTTGCCTCGGTCCTTTGCAACAAAGTTTCAAATCAATTTACTTGTGAGAGAGAGAGATTATGTAAATCATGCAAGTAATTTTTAATACTTTAATAAGAATTTATGGAAGAAAACATGTATGTGATGCCCTTAGACTTTATTATTTTAAAGAATAATATCATAAAATAGTTTTAAGAAAATAATATTTTATAGTCTTGATAGCAGACTATGCATCGGAAATAAATTTTCTCATTAACAAACTCGTCAGGGACTGATAATTATAGCCATCAGGGACTACGAAAAGGTATCGGGGACTAATACGTGTATTGGACGTGCCAGGGACTAAACACGTCGGGGACTAAACTTCCGCGTCGGGAACTAAAAACTCATCAAGGACTGATGACGTCACTTTAACTCTATCGGGGATTAATCCTGACGTCATCGGGGTCTAATTAACCCATCGGGGATTAAATAACCCATCGGGGATTTTTTTTTAGAATATCTCGTCAGAGACTATGAATATTTTCGTCAAGATTAATAGTATCTCATTAGAGATTAACAACAAAGTTTTCTTCTTCTACAATGGAAGGCTTATCATGAACAATACAGGCTATGATGCAGAAAATATGAATCTTAGCATAAATCTTTGATGCTATGCATGAAAGAAAACTGAGTAAAACACCAAGTTCTTACCTCTTCGTTTTCAAAGTGGAATCAAAGCTTTTCTGAGAAGAATTCTTCCCAAAAGAAGAACTTGGAAATTCTTAGAGATCACAGGTTTAATGAAACTCTTGGGGGAGAGATTTTGGCGAAAAAATTAGAATTTCATTTCGGATGGGGTATTTATAGAGTTAAAAAGCAGTAGGCTACGATTAAACTTGAAATAAGATAATTGGTTAATTTGGACGGTAAATACGGCTGCTCATCATGATTCCTTAGCAGCTAAGTACGTATAAGCAGCTGTTGTCCTTCATGCACAAAAGCTTTGCCACCTAAACATCTCTTAATCAGACACGTAGTTGTAATACCACGTAATCCCTTCATCCTCTTCCATGTTGATCAAAATGATCTTATATGGGATTTGTTAATTCCCCTTTTTGATACCTTTTTAAGGAACTTGCCCTCATAATCATGGGTATCACACCATCATAAAAATTTTATTGTAGATATGAATTTATCATTCATATATAAAAAGGAAATCTTCCATGCAAAAATATAATAGCACAAAATAAAATTATTATTATTATTATTATTATTATTATTATTATTATTATTATTATTATTATTATTATTATTATTATTTATCATAAAATACATTTTAAAAAAATTCTCGGGATCTCACATTAGGGGTGAGAACTATGAGTTATGGGGAATCAAAATGAAAACCTTGTTCAAGTCTCAGAGGTTGTGGGACTTGATTGAGAGTGGGTATGCTAAATTGGATGAAGAGGGCAAGTTAAAGAAGAACAAGAAGAAAGACTTAAAGGCATTATTTTTCATCCAGCAAGCAATTCATGAGTCGATCTTCTCCAAATTTGCAGCTGCAAATACTGCTAAAGAAGTATGGACGACCTTACAAACGGCGTTCTAGGGCTCTTCGAAGGTAATTACTGTGAAACTACAATCTCTTCGTCGTGATTTTGAAACCTTGCATATGAAGAATGGTAGCTGCAACTGTTAATCAGATGAGGTCCTACGATGTATACGGTGTAGACATTTCTGATCAAACTGTTGTCGCAAAAATACTGCGGAGTTTGACTCCTAAGTTTGATCATGTTGTAGCAACAATTGAAAAGTCGAAAGACTTGGTTGTGTACTCATTTGATGAACTAATGGGATTGTTGCAATCTCATAAGGCGAGATTGAACCGACAGTATGAGAAGAGTGAAGAAAAGGCCTTCCAAGAGAAGGGGGAGACATCAGTTAGGCAAAGTCATGGTAGAGGCGACTTTCGTAGCAGAGGGAAGTAAAGGAGCTAACAGAGGCACAGTCGAGGGGACGACGTAATGAGCAAGTAGGTGAAACGCCAAAAGGCAACCAGAGTAATATCCAATGTTACTACTGCAATAAATATAGGCATATAAATGCAGAATGTTGGAAATTGCAGCAATCCAACTATGTCGAGGAAGAAGAAGAAGAAGCCAAGCTTATTATGACTTTTTAGAAAGATGGAGCAGGTGACAACGACATTTGGTATTTGGACAGTGGGTGCTCTAATCACATGACTGAAGTAAGGTCTTTATTCAGAGATCTTGATGAGACTTTCAAACAAAAAGTGACACTTGGAGTTAGTAAACAAATGCTAGTAAAGGGAAAAGGCATGGTAACATTAAAAGGTCGCCACGGTAACGTAAAGCTTCTCTATAATATTTACTTTATTCCAAGTTTGTCGTATAATTTATTGAGTGTTAGGAAACTTATGTCTAATGGATATTTTATTTGCTTTGATGATGCTCATGTGTGATTAGAGATAAAAAAAAAATCAAATTAAGTTGTTATTGATGTTAAAATGGTTGCGAATAGACTTTTTCCACTTAAAATTTCTAATGTGGAAAATCATGCTCTTGTTGTGAAAGAGTTAAATGAGTTTGAAATATGACATACGAGGTATAGCCATTTAAATGGTAATGGTTTGAAACTGTTGCATGAAAAAGAAATGGCACGTGGGCTGCCTAGAATTGAGTCACTTAAGTTATGTAAAGGTTGCATATTTGGAAAGAAAAGTAAGCTTCCATTTCCAATAGGGAAGGTTTGGAGAGCATCTAAAACTCTTGAATTGGTTCATGCTAATTTGTGTGTCCTATGAAGACTGAATCTTTTGGTGGTAGTTGGTATTTCTTGCCTTTTACTGACAATTACAGCCGCATGAGTTGGGTTTATTTTCAGCAACTTAAGTCTGAAACTTGTGATAACTTCAAGAAATTTAAGGCTTATGTGGAGAAGCAAAGTGGCACACCAATAAAGGCTCTTCGATCGGACTGAGTGGCAAGTTTTTTTCTGACCAGTTTTCGTTGTTTGTTGAAAAAAATGGTATTCGCAGGGAATTGACAACACCTTATACACCACAACAAAACAGTATAACTGAACGTAAGAATTGCATGGTTGTGGAGATGACAAGGAACATGTTGAAAGCTAAAAGGGCTGCGTGATATTTTTTGGGCAGAAACTGTTTCTACCGCAGTCTATCTTATAAATATTTCACCAACAAAGACATTTCCAAATCAGACTCCCTATAAAGCTTAGAGTGGTGACAAACCTTTTATAAGTCATTTACATGTTTTTTGTTGTATTTTTTATGCTTTGGTTAATTTTGAAAATCGTAGTAAACTTGATGATAAGTCAGTGAAATTTATCTTTGTTGGCTATTGTTCACACTCCAAAGCATATAAGTTATATAACTATATAAATGACAAAGTAATTATTAGTAGGGGTGTTAAGTTCGACAAAAAATCAAGCTAGAATTGGCATGATGGTGAAGATATAGAAGAAACTCAAGTTTCAGTTGGCTTTAAAAGGTGTTAATGAAACTACATCCACTAATTTTTCTGAGCAGTCAATGCTCGCAAACAGTCCACAAAGGATTTCAAGTAGCTCGCTTTCTTCAAATAGCTCAGAAACTCCTCCAAGAAGGTTCAAATCTTTGCGGGAGATATATGCAAACTCACAAGTCTTGTTTGTTGCAGAACCAAATAATTTTGGAGAAGCTGCTAAGGCAATGGAAGAAGAGCTGGCTGCAATCAACAGGAATGAGATGTGGGAATTGGTGGATTTGCTCGAAGGAAAAAATATAATTGGATTAAAGTGGGTGTCTAAGACTAAGCATCGTGTTGATGGGAGCATTGAAAGGCATAAGGCGAGGCTGGTAGTGAAGGGATATTAGCAGACATATGGCATGGACTATGAAAAAACATTCTCTCCAGTTGCAAGGTTTGAAACTATAAGAATTTTCTTGACCTTTGTTGCTTTTATGAAGTTGCTAGTTTATCAATTGATGTAAAATCTGCTTTCTTGAATGGAGAATTGTTAGAGGAAGTTTATGTCACTCAACCTGAAGGTTTTGTAATAAAAGAGCAGGAAGAAAAAATGTATAAGCTGAAAAAAGTACTTTATGGGTTGAAGTAGGCTCCGTGGGCATGGTACAGTAAAATTGATGCTTACTTTCAGTAAAATGGGTTCGGAAAGAGTGAAAATAAGCCTACACTTTACTTGAAGAGGGAAGGTAACTCTGAGTTTCTTATTGTCTACGTTTATGTTGATGATATAATTTATATGGGTTCTTCAAGTGCTTTAATTGATGTCTTTAAGGATGGTATGAAGAAAAACTTTGAGATGACTGATTTAGACTTGTTGCATTATTTTCTTAGACTTGAAGTATTGCAAAAGAAAGATGGTATTTTTGTGTCTCAAGTGAAATATGCTACTGACATGCTCAAGAAGTGTAATATGCTAAATTGCAATGGAGTTTGTACACCTATCAATTTGAATGAAAAGTTGCAACTTGATGATGAAATTAAGTTAATAGATGCTAAGTATTTCAGAAGTTTGGTGGGTGATTTGATTTATCTAACTCATACAAGGCATGACATTGCATTTTCAGTTGATGTTGTATCCCGGTTTATGCAAACTCTTGTCAAGCATCATCTTGGAACATTAAAACGTATTTTGTGTTATATTGCAGATATGATGGATTATGGATGGCGGTATGCTGCATATGCTAACTTTTGTTTGCAGGAATATTCTGACAGTGATTGGACAAGTTCCAGTGATATGAAGAGCACATCATGGAACTGTTACTTGGAGTTCCAAAAAGGTCTTTTTGACTTTTCAAACCAATTTGCAGCAAAAGACTCTGTGATACTCGGTCAGAAGGTAAAATTGAGCCAACAGAACATTTCAATAGTATTTGTTAGATTACCGGACAAAGTATCATAGCACAAATTCCTTCGACAAGAAATCATCTTTATGACATGCATATATCACATATGTCACAACCTCTTGCATAATGCAACTGTTTGCAAAGAAAGCTCCCAACAACTTTTTGAGACCCCCGCATGAAACAAGATATTAAAAATTCGATACGTCAATTCGAACCACAAAACCAAATAAAAAACGCTTTAACAAGTACCAGCAAGTATAAAAATGCATCACAATTTGCCCAAAAATCATGGCACATAGAACCTTTGATGCAAATATGCAATCACTTCAATTAATACTGCTCTGCAGATTCCTAATCTGATTACTCAATTGATATTATAAAATTTTCTATTACCATTACGATAACGACCCAAACGTGCAGCAAAAACAAATTAAATGACATTGAGAGAATCGTCAGTTTTTGCTCTTGGCGTCCTCATTCTGCAGGTACTTTGACACTCCATATACAACTGTTCCTGCAAAGAAGAACCCCACTGTTGGGGTAAAAGATGGGTACACATACTTCACACAAAAATTGTCCCATTCTTCCGGTAAAAATCCTGTAAATGTGTAATAGTTTTTATATTAGGATTGCAAAGTAAACAATTAAAAACTGCCAAATATTACTGCCCTTATTCCACAATGAGAGAGATGCAAAGTGTTCTTTTCCTAACATAGCACATTGAACTTCTAAAATTCAAATAATGAAATGAATTTATTCAAATTTTAAGTAACAAAGTATGTACAAAGTAATATTTTAATTTGTTTGTAGATATCAATGTTTACATGAACTAAATCTAAAAAATTTACATCAATTTTGAATTATATGATATCACAGTTGATACAGGAAAAAGGCAAATACCATACTACATCAGTTCCACAAAGGCAGTTACATCCAGGGACGGAGCTCCTCAATGGCCCAGGTGTGCCAAGACCACCTGGGTTTTGAGAAAAACTCCATAGAAGATATTTACTGCAAATTAAATTAACTCTTTGGTCATCTAAAAATCTATCTAATTAGCCTATTCTTTTACTTAATATGAAATATACTCAGTTTATTCTTTATTCTCTGAATTTTTGAGTAGTACTAACACCAAACATATTCGTTTTTATTGTCACTTCTCTTACAATTTGGTTAGCATTCGCTTTAATACTAATTTTAATCATATTATTCTGTTATATTTTAAGTGATATAATATATAGAGTATTTGTTAGGAGAATGAAATATTTTATAAAATTAGGTATCATATGTACATACTCAAATTCGAGGTTGAATTTAAAGCTGATTACTATTCAAGTCGAACCAATCTAAATATGAGTAATTATTCAAGTAATGTCGAATTTGAGCAATATTTTTAAAATATAATTCAAATTTGAAAAGAATCAAAATAAGAATTTTATCTTTCAAATAAACTTTGAGGAAGTAACTCGTCCTTTAACTTGTTCTCAAATTTAATCTCGGCCCACCTGAAAAAACTATCCTAGCTTCGTCTCTGCTTACATCTTGATTTTCTAATAATACATTAACAAATAATATAGTTAAAATTGTTTATAAGTTTTATTGGTTTTGCTTTTGTAATGATCAATACCGCAAGATGCTTAAAATTTTCAACTAAGTAAAGCTTTTGTTACTTTTGAATTTCAATAAAGTCACACCAAAATTTGAATTTTGGTTTCCACAGCATAGTACGAAAAAAGTCAAATGCAACCCTTTTTGTGAAACTAAGGTTGCGTTTGGTTGGATGAAATGAAAGGTGGTTGAAGACAATGATCACAAAAATTATGAGTGGACTATGAGAATGGAGAAATGGTAAATTGTATGTAAAATTTTGGTTATAATGGAACGGACAAACTCTATCTTGAAGGGTGGATTTAGAAATACATATGATTTTGTGGAAATGAATGAATCTTACATATAAATTAACTAACAAATAGTGTAAAATTCATTCCATTCCATCAAACAAAACGCAACCTAAGGTTGTGTTTGGTTGGATGAAATGGAATGACATGAGAATAGAATGGATGGATAAGAAGAAAAATAGAGATGGAAGACAAGAATCACAAAATTATGAGAGAAGTATGAGAATTAAGAAATGATAGATTATATGTAAAATTTTAGTTGCGATAGAATGGACAAACCCTAAATAGGAGGGTGTGTTGAAAAATACATATAATCTTGTAGGAAAGAATGAACCTTACACATGAATAATCTAGCAAATAGTATTAAATTCATTTCATTCTCATCTCATTTCATTCCATCAAACCAAACAAAAGGGATTATACACCTCTAGTTTTGGGCTTAAAAAGAACTACATTAAGGAGTAACCTCTACAAAATGAATCTAATTCTACAAATCCCTGGTAGTCATTCTCTAACTAACACACATAAGTTTCAAATTTCTAAGAAAATTAATATTAATAAACTGTAATTTTCAATACTGGGATCATGAAATTGCAATAAACTATAAAAAGGGTTGCTAATTATATACCTGATATTGCAAGAAGAATTCCCTGCACAAAAATGGTAATACCGAGGCCTAACCAAGTAAGAAGAAAAGCACTCTCATTTCTCCCCTGCTCCTTCAACTTGTTCTCATCTTGTTTTGCTATAAACTTGGGTGTTTCAACTGGTGCTCTGCGAATAATGGAAGCCCTTTCTCTTTTACCCTTCTGCTTTTTCTTTGTGGCTACTGAATTTGAATTTGATGATGATGAAGATGATGAAGAGCCAAACCCTAGGCCAGTGGAATTGGGGATTTTGGGTGGTGGGGTCAGAGTGGATGAGGTGTCATCAGTTGATTGGCTTGAAAGTGGTGGCTCCGATGAAGAATCTTGGCATTTTATGGAAAATTTTGTGGATTGGGAGGAGTGAAGGCGAGGTTTGTGGAGAAGAAGATTGGGGTTTTTGAGAGAGAAGGTGGAAGATGAGTCAAGTGTTACGGATAGTGCCATTTTCAGTTTAGTTGGTTAAACTTTCTGCTTTCCATCTTATATTCCGGGATTTTGGCATAATTGGTACCCGCTGGCTACTTTCACACAATGAGAAATATTTAAAAATAAAATTTATTTTAAAAAAAAATATTCACACAATTTTTTTATTATAATATAATATTTTATAAATTTATCATTACAATCATTTTATCTTATTTTTAATTAAATATTCATAACAAATTTTATGAGAAAAACTAATAATTTGTATATATAATTTTTAATCAAACATACAATATTAATATTTGTCAAAAGTTTAAATATTACATTTTTTATGAAATAGATGGAGTAATAAATTAATAATAATTGATAAATATGTTTGCTTTTTTTTAAAAATAAAATATAAAGAATAAATGTATGCGTTCATACACTCATTCTCATACATACATATAAATTGTATTTTTTTTTTCAATTACATTACAAATAGATTATAATTATAATATGAATCATATATGAAGAACTAACTTCACATTAAATGAAGATAAATAATACACAAGGGAGAGAAAAACTCATTTTAATAAGAGATAATATCTCAACTGATGTCAGTGATAATTGAATTTATAACCTCTTAATTAGAGCAGCTCAGTCACAACTAAGAGCTCACACACAATATTGTTTTATTAATCTAATTCATTAATATAATTGAATGATTACTTAATTACCATGATTTGAATTATAAAATAATCATGTTTAACATAATCTATTAATGATTAGAACTAACACTTTTAAACAATCACAATCTAATTAATAGTAATCAAATTTATTTTAATTATAATAATTATAAACAAATTAATTATTACATATGTATTCATTGTACGGATCAGTCTCACTGATAATAAATAATTTGCGAGTGAAAATTTGTATAAAGTTTAGTTATATTTATATATTTTGGTGTTGTTCTAATCACACATTCTAATTTTATATTTACAAGTTCACAATTTTTTTTAAAAATTTAGTCACACGAATTTTAAAAAAAATTAAAAAATAGAATAGTATATAAATTTTCTCACTTTTTGGAACGAATAGCATCAAATTATTGTAATATTGTTAAAATAATATTTTTGAACGAAACATCTAGGCAGTCGATATTAGGGCAACTGAGACAGAAGCAACTCTTTGGTGCCAATCAGTCTAACTTAACGGGAGAAATTATTGTCGTCGGCCAATCGTTAATATTAGAGTATAAATCATGGCATTTGGATGTTAAACAAACGTATTTTTTAAATATTTTTTCAAAAATGTATAATTTTTTGCTCAATATTAATGACGATGTCGTCGAAATAAATATCTCACCCATTTTTGGAAATTCATTCACGATTTTTATTTTGTTATTTTAAATAAAGTTTAATTGATTTAATAAATAAATAATTACTGGTCAACTAAAATCGATTGACTAGTGGTACATTGATATGGGTAGCCGTTGAGATTTATATTGGTGGGAAGTAAATATTTAATTATAATTAAAAAAATTTAATTTCCCTCCAAATATTATTTATTACGAAAATTAATATTTATTATTTCAGTGTTATGTTTTAATAATTATTAAATTAATTAATAATTATTTATTATTTACGAAGACTTTTTTCTATAATGTCGGCGGTTTAACCGTCGAGTTTAATTATTGTGTATATGGACGCGTATTGCAATGAGTGTCAATTTCGACAATTTTAAAATTGATGGTACTACGTCGATATTAAAGTTAATTGTGACTATATGTTTCTAATATTAAGGTTAATTTTTGATAGCGTATGGTGTTTGTGAAAGAAAAGAAAGAAAGAAATAGGAAAGAAAGTTGTGTTTGTGAGTTCGTTTAAGAAGAAAAGAAAAAAGTACTCCATAGCATTTTTCTCCAAATTCATCCTTAAAAAATTGGGATAAAATGAAGAAAAAAAGAAATTAGATACTATTTATAACATAGTAATACTAGTTTATCATTATGTTTGGTTGGATATAACAAAATGAGTGAATAAAAAGAAAAATATAAGTGAAAGATAAGAATTGATATCACAAAATTATGAGAAGAGTATGAGAGCGAAAAAATAATAAATTATATATAATATTTTGGTTGTGTAGAAATGACAATCTCAATCTAAGAGAGTGAATTAAAAAATACACATAATGTCGTGAAATACATGAAATAAAGAATGACACTTATTGTGATGATATAAATATCATTTTATACTATTAAACTAGACGCAACATTATATTTTAAAAAATTTAGATTTTATGTAAGAATACAATTGTAAATTGTAACAATATGAATTTTATTTTCTTGTGAACTATGAAAAACTCCAAAAATTCTTAAACAAACACAAAGAAATCACAAAAATTTATTTTATCTGTCATTCAAATTAAAAGTGACACGTGTAACTTTCATTACTTAATATAAATAACTAAAAAAAATTAACCACGTGACAATTATTTAAATTTTGTATGGAATACCAAATCCAGCACACTTGGGAACAACAACTACTTTTTTTCACTAAAGTTAAATTTTAAGTCAAAAAATTATGAGCGTCTTTGGGATCAATTTTTTTTTTTTTGTCAAAACCTTCTTTTAAAGTTAAAAATACACTATTTGTGTGTTTGGGAATAATTTTTTATTTTATTTATAACTTAAAAATAAAAAGTAAGTTATTGTTATTTTTAAAAAGTGACTTTTTATGTTATTTCTTAAAAAATAAATTTGACCAAACATTAATATCCCTTTCCTTTCATTAATATTCAATTTGATAACTTTTCACTTATTTTAACTTAATAGCCATTATCAATCAAATATTTTTTCTTTCTTTTTAGCTTAAAATATGATTTTAAAATTAAAATAATACCCAAACACTTTTTATTTTAAAATCACATCTTAAAATGACTTTAAGTAACAAGTTAAAAATAAATTAAAAGAGAAAATCAAAAAGTAGTTCCAAACAAGGCGTTCATCTCATTACTTTTGAAAAATAACTTTATTCAAATTTTAAGTTTAAAAAAAAAAATGTTCCCAAACCCTTCAATAGTAACTTTTAACTTAAAATTAACAAGTTCAAAATAAAAAAGTCAATCCCAAAAAAAGGCCCTTAACAAGTCACAAAGAGCGTGAGTATTTAAAACGGTTGGAAAATTTTTCAAATTGGATTCTGTTCATTTCAGCTGTCGTGTTTCAATGCTCTCCTCAATTCTTGTTTTTCACTCAAAAGAATCTCAGCTTCATCTTCTTCTGCTATTATTCTCCACCACAATTTCAATTTCAATCAATCCACCGTGTAAAACCCTAACGACAGATTGATTGAATTTATCCACTCCATGTAAATGGAAATTCAACATCTCTTCTTCAACTCAAACCCTAGCAATGTCTATCTCTTCAATGGCGATTTTCTCTTGTTCCCAATTCCTCTCTTTCTCGCCCCAGAACTACTCTCTTTCTCTCCCCAAAACTCCCTTCTTCATCTCTTCTTCACCATTATCATCTCCCATAAGAATGTCGATGTCAGTATCGTCTCCGGCCGATAGTTCCAATTCCGGCGGTGTAGCGGTTCTTTGGTTCAAACACGATCTCCGCATCGACGATCATCCCGGCCTCCTAGCTGCTTCCCGTCACCGGATTCTGATTCCTCTCTACGTTTTCGATCACCGGATTCTATCCCGTCAGTTCTCTCAATCTTGTTTTTTCCTTTCAAACTTATATGCGTGTAATGTAGATGTATTTATGTAGTCTAGCACATTTCCGGTATGTAATTGTTTTTAACATTTCTTTGATGGAGTGCAACTGTTTCTAGTCAATTCTGCGATGTTGACATGCTCCAGAATCTGTGTAACGTATGGCGTTTGCCTTCTGTATTTTACTTGGGACCAGCTCATTTGGGGCTCAATATGAGTTCATTCATCAGGGGTTCAGTTTAATGAGCTGGTTTCAATACCCAATCAGTAGTTGGGTAGACAATACTTTTTTGATTTACTTAACTTGTTGGAGTCATTGCTCTTTTGAATAGTTCTACATAGTTTTAAGTGTTGAAAAAGTATAGGAATTCTCAAATTACACCAATTTTTTATTTATATGAAGTACTCTACTTTGACATAATCACCGAAACTGAAACCATATAGTTTTGACTTGATTATAACTTTTTTATTTTTGATTTCTACCGTTTCAACTATGTAAGCAGATATACCTTCTGGAGAATTAAGTTTTAGAATCTGTTTCACATAGAGCTTTTGAATTCTCAAACTTAGCTCAGCTTGGAGTAGAGTTGGCTCGATGATGTACATTTGCAGAATAAGCCAAGCTGGAAAAAGAAATTGTGTTAGGTCAATGCTAAACTAAACTTATGAGCAATCTTCAAGATGGGAGAGTTTGGGCTAGGTAATGCTTCATTTACATTTAATATCATCAGAAAAGAAGGAATGGAAAAAAAGTTTTTGAAACGAAGAAAAGGATTGAAGTAGCAAAAGAAATGCAATTATTCTTTGAAGGATGGTAAACCAACTGATCAAACAAGCTATACTTTTTAGAACCCTGGACTTATGGATCTCTCATGTCGTAGTATAGACTACAAAGACACTGAAAATTGAAGTGGTGGTCCTTCTCAGGTTTTATGTTGCACTACTTTAGAGTTGGGTTTTTCTGGAATTGTTTTTGTATTCTCATGTCCATTTTTTTAAGGGTTAAGTCAACTATTTAGTTTTACTGCAAAAGCTTAGCGTCAGGATGTTTTAGCACATGAAACTGAGGATGTTGCTCTGTTTAGTGTAATGTAATTCATAAAACATGTAACTTTGTCTGTGTTGATTCTTCTCATCACTACTCTAGGATATTCAGATGAAATGGTCGAACTACTACTATTTGCTGTGAAGGATTTAAGAAAGTCACTGAGAGATCAGGGGTCTGATCTGATGATCAGGTTTGGGAGTGCAGAAAAGGTTTTACAAGAACTTGTAAAAGAGGTTGTTAGACATAAGATTTGCTTACTGTGATATTTAAATACAAGAAATGTGATGAGCTTCAAGCACCATCAACTCACTTTGTTATATCCGTTACTGAGGATTGGAACAGGTCAAGGCTACCCATATATTCTCAGAGGACGAGGTCGAATATGACTTGTGCAAATTGGTGGACATTGTTAAAGAGACCCTAGCAGCATTGTCTTCTGAAGACTGTAGCCCTAATTTTTTGCCTTGGACTACTGCTTTCTATAAATTTAAGGTGTTCTGCTTTTCCATCTTTTCTGTTAACCTATATATTTCCACATTGATTCCATGAGTCCATTAGGTGTGTGTATTTATCGAACTATTCCATTTTACTAGAACTTGCAAGACCTGCCAGCATCATACCAGGACTTCAAGAAATTGAACTTATCTGTTCTCTCACCTCTTTTGCCTTCCAAGCTACCTGATGAAAAGATGGATTTGGACTGGGGTAAGTTTCCGGGTATCCGTAACCTCAACGCCATCTTTATATTATGTATTACTCAATATCAGGTTCTACTTTCTCAAGGTTCCGATATGTGATTGTGTTTGGACATAAGAAAGTGATAGTTGCTTTATGCATCAGGTTCTTTGCCTACATTAGATGTTTTGGAGAAATTCAAGAATGACAGTGTAGACAGTTTGAAAGGTAAATGGGCTTCAATCAAGAAAACGTCAGCAGAAAATATTTTGTGGCAGGGTCAGGATGTTCTTCCAAATAATCAGATTGAAGGTTCAGTATCCAAATCGGGGGACGTTGATCTAAACAACTCTTACAAGCATGCTCCACAACGCAAGAAAAGAGGGAAATCAGTATTTGTAACACAACTAGGGAGTTCAGTGGGAGGTGGGACAGGCAACGTATTAAATGCCTTGGCTGCATATTTGAGATATTTGGAGGGTACCATACGAGATGACTGGCAGGAGTATGTATTGACTCATCAGTTTGAGCTATATATTGGATAATTATAAGAATAGTAATATATCAGATTCCATATCTAGTTAGTTCATTCACCTACTATTCTAATACAGGCAATGGGTTTCAAAGATTATTTGGTTAAACCTTTAACTTCAATAAATCCATGTCTTCAACACAACATCCACCGGGGGGAGATCAAATTATCGTGGTTCCATTATCCCTGCACTTTGGCTTTGTGTAGGTTATAATATCGGCATATATTATGAACCATACTCTGTATTTTATATTTAACTTTCATAATCAAAGCATCACGATTCATGTATAATAATCAAAAAGCCTTTTAGATAGGGGGGGAAAAATTGATACAGATCCAGTATCTTACTTTAATAATATGCTGGAAATACTCATGATTAAACACAGTCTGGTTTATTAGTGTATCATATAGAGCTGACTTGCAGTATCTTTCTTGTGATTTGGACTTTTGATGATTTTGTTGCTAGGCCAATCAGTTTTATAGTATTAATTGGTGCTGTTGTTGTGCATGCCGCTTCTTATATTTATGTTAACTGTATGTATAATGCCTTATTGGACTATTGGGAGCTTGTTGTATTACCTGCAGGGTACATGAAAAGTTACGTGATGCTGAGATTCGGGAAGGAGCTTCATTTGGTGCTCTTTTTGGACCAGCCCTTTGTCTTGGAATCATTTCTAGAAGGAGAGTGTATTATGAGAGTATCAAATATGAGAAAGAGCGAAATGCTGGATTTCTGTCACCCTTTGGATATTCAGCAGCCACTGTTGCAGCAGCAGTTGATACTGTTTGCTCAATGGAGGTAATGGTCCTATAGATTTGTGCTGGACACTTTCCATCTGAAAATGTGGTTCAGTGGCTTGCACAATAATTTAACTATTTCCCTTGTCCCGGAAATATATCAACTTTGGTACCATTTTTGGCTCAGTGGTACTGGCTTATTGCCTCAAGAAGTCGATTTATTAGTGATGGGAATCGTGATATCAGAATATGGAGATGGAGAGGCCATCTTATTAAGGCAAGTCATCAAAAAGTTGTGGTTTTCTTTCTGTAAGCATTTGCTGATCTGGGTAAGTGCTTCATCAAGCTTAAGTACCTTCTGAATAAGAATTAAATTTGTTATTTCAAACTTTCAGTACACTGTAGTCGGTCATGAAGGTCCAGCAATTCTTCTTGTGCATGGTTTTGGTGCTTTTGGGGAGCATTACCGGGACAATATGAGCAGTATAGCTGAAGCAGGAAACCAGGTTTGGGCAATTACACTTCTAGGGTTTGGCAGATCAGAGAAACCGAATGTTGTATACACTGAACTTATGTGGGCCGAATTGATAAGGGACTTCATAATTGAAGTTGTTGGCGAACAAGTGCATCTTGTTGGGAATTCAATTGGTGGTATGCCCAGCCGTCTTGATCTACATCATCTGCAATGCTTGTCCTTGTAAATTATTATAGGCATTTTGAGGCTTTCTGTTACATGATCGGTCAATATTTTTGTACAGGCTATTTCATTGCTATTGTTGCTGGTTTATGGCCTGCTTTAATCAAGTCTGTGGTCCTTCTGAACAGTGCTGGCAGTGTCATTCCTGGTTATTCTTCTGTGTCTTCCTTTGGAGTAAGAGAAATTTTTATGAAAATCATTTCTCTTCTGTTGATTAGTTATGCAAATGGCTTTTGTAGGCATTTCATAATTTGATTGCTGTTAGAAACTGCCTACATTGTCTACTGTATTGTGCCAATTCGACGGGCATTCCATTTATCTTATGGTTGTTTCACATGATTTTGAATGAATACCTCTGCACTGTATGCTAGGAAGTGTTTATGAAAATATATTCTGTATCAATGAATTTGAAATAATAAGATTGCCTTCCTCAACTCTCAGAAGATTAAATAGAAGAAAGCCTTTCCCCTTAATTATACATTTCTTCTCATCTCTGGTGAACAAATGTTGCAGGTCAAAATGGTACTACTCACATATTGGGTTGTAATAGCTACTTGTCAATATTGGTTTAAAGAAAGTTACATATATATAGTATCTAAACTAGTTTTTAAATGCTCTCTATGTATAATTTGAAGTGTAAGGCACATGTTAAAAATATTGCAGTGTCAAATTTTTAAAAGAACATGTTGGCTTTTGTATAGTTGACGTATTCCCTCAGAATTGTTAATTCTGACTGTAACTGCTCCATGTGTATATAGGATGACGGGAGAATTCTTCGACCTTTCTGGTTTTATTCTATTATGATGCATTCTAAGTGCTTCAAAGATCCACATCTAGTCTCCTAGCTTTCTGGAAAGTTTTCATGGTGACAGTTCTTTAAGTAAAAGTTTGTTCCATCATTTATACAGCTAGTTTGTATGTTTCAGGCGAGGAAAATCTCGGGGCCTGCATGGTTTGGAGCTAGACTCCTGTTGCTCTACTTGAGGTCAAGTATCCGGAATATAGTAAAAAATTGCTACCCAAATGTGAGTATCAGTTCCACATTTTTACGTTGCTTCTACTATATCACTTAACTTTGTTGTGCCATGCAGAATCCAGATCGTGCTGATGATTGGCTTATTAACAAAATGACCATTGCTGTATCCTTTTTGTGGTAGTAAATCTTCCTTCTTCAAACTCCTTTGGAACCCTTAGCTAGCAAAATTCATACATGGTCTTCCACTCTTCCTCGTGGTTCTTTTTGTCCTGATGTTTTAACTTATTTTATTTGTCTTGTTCAATATTTTATACTCTGTATCCCCCTCTTCCCCTCCCCCCAACCCCAAAAAAAGGAGGAAATAATGGAATCAAATGGCGTTTGTGTTTTAATAGCTTTCTGTTGAATCATATAAAAACTAAACATTAGACATGAATGGTGTTGAAGCCTTGGCCCCTCCAAATGGGCTTTTTGAAACACCTTTTGTTATTGAATCAGTTGAAATTAGTGCATATTATATATCGCCGTACATGTGAAGAGAATTCAGCCTTAATGAACTTTGAAGTCGTACGACCCTGGTGTGGTCATGGTGCTAGAGAGCATCTTCACATTTAATCTTTCAATACCTCTGAATTATCTTTTGAAAGGATTCGAGAAAAGGGTCCTTGTTATACAGGTGAGCGCTTTGTTTGCAGAGCTTAAGTTAAGAGTTAGTAGTAGTCAATACTGATTTTGTTCTATTAGGGGATGAATGATCCACTCAGGAACGCCAAATCAATGCTAGTGATGCTTAGAGAGCACTGTAAAGGAATTGTAACAAAAGAGCTCGATGCTGGTAATTGTAAAGCAAACTATTTATATGCGTTGATGTTCTTTTCCTGTGCTGTATATTGTTGCTCATATAGTTTTTTGTAATGTTGTTTCCTTGTGTATCTATTCATCTTTCAGGTCACTGTCCCCATGATGAGCAGCCAGAAAAAGTGAATTCTATCATCCAGGAATGGGTAGTTACTGTTGAATCTGATAATCTTGCTGTAAATACAAACCTGAAAGTGAGTTGATCCTTAAATTTTAGCATACAAAATGTCTCGACTTTAGCCTTGAACACTTGGATCTCGCCTCTTCGGAGCCTTCATTATAGAGTTCTGAATGCATGGTCGCAGATCAAGGATGAACCAGTCGCTGTAAATAGGTACGGCGGTATTTTTAAAGCTGGAAGCACCGGATGCTATTTGCTATTCGAGATTATACCGTTTCAGCCAAAAAATTAAGTTGCATTGTTTTAGTAGTTATTACTTTACTAGTAGCCATTACGTGGCCCTTTAACAGCTGTTTCAAACATCAGCCAGGGGCGAATGGAGTTCCTAATGTCTAAATGAAGATATATCTGATCTAGCTGCTGCTTCCTTTTTTAAAATCTTTTTAGATATATCTGGTCTAGCATAAAATTATTATCCAGGCAAATAATGAAAATCGACTAGATAAACTGAACCTAAGACTTTGATTTTAACAGACTTGTTATGGATAGAGCAAAAGATGGTTAAAATATCCAACTTTCAACATGATATGAATTAAGTTGGTAAATAGAAATGTGAATGCAAGAATTTTGAGAGATTGATTATTGAAAGATACAACTGATGAATTCATTCACATCCTCCCGAGAGATTTTTATTTTTTTATATTTCTGTAATATCAAAACATATCACGCATATGTATCTTTGATATTCTGTTAAAGATAATGTCAGTTTTGCCTTTGTTAAAAAAAAGATATGCATACAAATATAAAGACTGCATTTGACTTCATCCCTTTCTTTTTCTACGTAAGCTGTTTCATCTCATGTGAATGTTTTCAATGAAAAGCAGCATGTAAACTGACCCTTTTTTTCTTTTCTTTCTGGTTTAAGCTAGTTCAGTGACCTTAATTTTGGTAACTTATAAAGCACCTTTTCTTTTGTCTGAGGACCAATATCTCACTTCTTTCAACTTTTGATCCATGCTTATTGTGATTATGGTTTCCACTAGATCGATAGGTGGAGAAGGGTAAGTGAAGTTCCTCTTTTTTGCAAAAGGCGCATACCACCAACGCCCTTTTGCATATTGCAATGTAGCTGATATATATCGTACCACCAACGCCTTTTTGCATATTACTATTTCTTCTTTATTCCGATTTTTCAGCATAAAATCTTAAGAGTAAAGAAAATTTACAAATCAAACAGGATTCCAACACTTGTTGAGTGATAATTTTACTATCTTGAAAAAAGACACTAAATGTACCAAGCTAATTATATCATGCTATTGCTTCTCAGGGAGCTTTAAATTGGTATTCATATCTTCTCCAAGAATGTTGTTGAAACATTCAAACTCCATGTCCTCAGTTTCTACAAGATCCAACCACCATGTCGAGTTATTGTCCGATGAATTTGACAACCCTAATCCACCATCATTATCTCCGGCAGCCAGAACGGCCCACGACGTGTCGTCAAGAAACGCACCGGACCATATGTAATTCATTAATGACTCATCGTCGTCGTCATCAACAACATGCTGAGGTTTTTCAGTTGGATTGTGCTGATTATCGTTGTCATGGTCACTACATATTATTTGGTCATTATCAGGTTTTGGTACTTCATGATCATGATTATTGGCCACTAATGGTTCATGTGTGATTGGATCAATTCCCATTTTAACAAGCTTTTTCTTGATGTGGGTGTTCCAATGATTCTTGATCTCATTATCTGTTCTTCCGGGCAATCTTGCTGCGATCTTTGACCACCTAATTACATATACGTTCATATTTGTAAGTGTGTGTTATGATATAGAGAGATGTGATGTCAATTCATTAAGGGTTAATATATTTCATACTGACCCTCAGAAGTATACGCTCATTTATAAAATCGATGTGAAACTAAAGTAAATAAGGAAATTTACTCTCAAGTTCATAATTTACCAATATACACCATTACACCCTATAAAAAGTATATTGTCAAAATTTGTTGCAAAAGTTGAATTTTTTTTGGTGAAAATATCTTCTACCTCTATTGTGCTTACTTTCCAATCTTGGAGGACTAATACCTCACTTTTCTATTTTAGGATCCGGTTTGTAAGACAATGTACACTTTGAGGGTCAGTTAACTCGATCATTAATCTAATCAACGTATCAAGTTTGTTTAGGACATAGTATTCTCAGGGAAGAGACTCTAATTCCACAAAAATATTCATAACTTGGAAAACGTATTAGGTCTATGAGAATTTAAAGATTCGTTACATAATCTATAAGATTATTAATTTTTCGTTATATAATCTCATTGTTCATGATGAAACATTATCAACCTATGAAAAAAACACGTAGGTAAATACAGTATGAGTTATGGATTATGAAAATAACAAAATTTGATACTGTTCTCTTCTTTTTTTTTTTATTATTATTTTTTTGGAAGGTAGCCTAGTGGCTACTATTTGAAAGATTTCAAAATAAGTTCGAATTTTATTTAGGACACATATTTGTGGTATCAGTATTTGATCTTATTATGTATTGTTGTGCGATATGATGGAAATTTGTCAAAGACGTGGTTGAAACTTCTATGCTTTATTTTGATATCAATTTCAACTATTTCACTTTAAAGAAACTCAAGTCCCTTTTTTCTGTTTTCTTTACTTTTTCTGATTCAAGTTCTGCTAATAAAAAAGTAATAAATTTTCTTGATCACATATCAACTTCTTGAGACTAAAGCTCACAGACCATATAGTGGTTTACTTTATATGATTATATCTACGTCAAGTGGGTAGAATGGTTATTACATATCCCATAGGCCAACGAACTGCCCATAATATTCTTACATATAAAAATGTCGCTATAAAAATTTCCACACGAACACAGAGATTTCACCTAATTAAATTGCCTGTTTATAAATTTATATTCTAGATGTTTAAACCTTATTACATATGTAATAAACTACACATTTTTTATGTTTTATTTTTGTAAAGAAGCTATACAAAATTACAAATTTTAATGATAGAAAGAACACCTAATTAAAACGCCACACCAAATAATTTCAACCGTACAATCCATATTAGACAAACATGCAACTTGGTCAGTTTTTGCAGCTTCTTGTATCTTCGTTTATATCCATTTTTGTGTGTGGATATTTTCTATATATCCAGTAATATATCTTTTGCCTTAGACAAAACAGACAAACATGCAACTAAAATATCTTATATAACAATTTCCCTTAAAATATAGGAATCAAAGATATGAAAATAAATTACCTATTGCCAAGACGAGCATGTAAATCAATGACCAATTTTTCTTCTTCCTCACTAAGTAGACCACGCTTCAAGTCCGGACGTAGATAATTAGTCCACCGGAGGCGACAGCTCTTGCCACAACGGCGGAGTCCGGCGAGTTTCGGGATGGCCCGCCAACAGCAGTGGCCATTGGTTATGATGAAATCGACAAGTTTCCGATCCTCCTCAGCCGTCCACGGCCCTTTTTTCACCCCCAACTTGTCGCAACAAGGCTGGCGAACCATATCAACAGGACAATGTCACCAAAAAAAAAAAACCTTAATATTTAATAATTATATATAAGTTTATGTTTATAATGAGCAATGTCTTTAAGTTAATATCCCACTCGCCTTCCTATTTATACAAGTGATGGATGGATCATGATTTGCCTTTTCTTGGTACTAATTATTTGGTACTTGGACCCGATTTCATCACTTTGTCTCACGCAATACCTTGTGATGTGTATGACACTTCAACAAGGATGAATAATTAATTATAATTAACCATCACATATGTACGTACATAAATAAATACATATGGAAGAAGATAATATCTTGCACTACAAACAGTTACTATTACCGATTTTCTAGCACTACTTAATTTGTAATAGGTGACAAATATTTTATACTACACGGATCTATTATTTCATCAAAAACAATTCATTCAAAAAGTGTCTTTAAGTATATTACATAAAGTATCTCACAATAATATTTAAAAATATACAGTATATTTACACTTATTTTCTTCTTCGACTCTCTTTCCTCTCATTAATAGGAGTATTTCTGATTTAGTGTACTTCAGATATTATTTAAACACGAATTAAGGGTACTAAAAATTTTAGAATATTACTAGTGATATAGACAGAACTCTTCAAATTGCTTAGAATTTAACCACACTGTTATGTTAAGTAGCTATCCCTCAGAATAACTGTTCAATAAATTTGCATCACATCAAGTTGAAAAAAAAAAAAAAAAAACAGAAAAGAAAAGAAACTTCCGCACGTCCTATACTTTTCTTTCTATCCATTCCTATTTTCCCTTAAACATGGAGAAAAATAATGATACAAACTGCCGGTGGGATAAGAAAAGATAGGATTTAAATACATGCATCAACCGTTTTACACATGTATTACGGGTGGCATATAATTGGAAATGAAAGTTGAATTACAATTACTAGAAATTACTTCATATGTCTGATTTTTATATGAAGATTATCAAAAATTATGATGATCGATATATGACTGTGAATACACATGTGTGCCTAATATTCGCATGATTTAAATGTCATGAACTCAAATGAGAGAATATTGTGTGGATGTCACGCTCTCAATGTCTAAAAAAATGGGGAAAAAACTACAAAAGAAAGCCACACATCAGTTACTGAAAGGAGCTTGAAAGCTAGAATGACTATTGGTGTGTTCCCCCTCGTTGTGGATCACATCACCACTGGGTGGGCCAACTCCATTCCAAGTGCAGAGGATCTGCCGCCCAATCCCTTTTCGACATTTAATATATCCAAATTTATTTTTCAATGTAATTAAAATGAAAGCACTTTCACTTTCCACACACTCTACTCTTATTTAAGCATCTCATCACTTCTATGTCAGCATTTATTATTTTTTCAGGAATTTTAATGTCCTAAAGTTTGGACACAACAAATTATACTCAGTTTTATAATAAATTGATATTATAACTATTTGTACACATGTTAATGTAATAAAAAACTTATGATAAAATTTTAATAGATTAACATTTTTATCTTTCATTAAAATCATACAAAAAATAAGAATTGTGTAAATGGAGAGAGTGTGAGACAAATAAAGAGAATGCGGGAGAATAATTATTTTAAATACATTTAAGGATAAATTAGAAAATATAAATGATAAGTTTTTTGGATATGTAAAATACCACTTATTATGAAGAAAGAAATTTAAACTCAAAAATTTTAAAACAGAAAAAGTATATTTCTTTGTATACAAAAAACCAAATAAATATCTTATCCAAAATCTCATAAATAGTTGTCTAAGTTAACTATATGGTTGATCTAACTCAGTTCAACATTCAATAAAATCGATTTTAAACGAGCTACAAAAAATCAAATTAAGATTTTATCTCCAAAAAATTTTCAATTTTATTTTAATTTGCTTCAACATTACTATCACTTGTCGAATATTATATAGATTTATAATTAACTACAATTCTTATGTAATAAAACCAATTTATTTAGAATTTTAAAATTTTTAACTTTTTATTGCAATAAAATGTTATTAAAATATGTATTAACTCAGTAAACATACATATAAAAAAGACTTACAAAAAATTGGAAAAAAAAAACTAAATCAACAACTCAAACATTATTATTATTTACAATAATTAAAAAAATAATAATTCTATTGTTAGTATTGTAGAAGAAAATTGTTGGAGTTTGCTGAAATTTTAAAATTATCTTTTTTCAATTAAGAATAAGTTTTTCTATATTCTATTGGAATGTTTTTTTATTTTCGATTTATATTTAGAATATGTTTCCATTTAGGTTTTGGATTTTATTTTATTTATAATTCCTTTTGAATTTTTAACATTATGTTATGTTTTATAAATAGTTAAATATAATGGTTTATTGTGTTTATGGGATAATCAAATATTTAGTTTTATGTGATGGTCTCTTACAATGGGGTGAAAATATTATGTAACTATTGAGAATTTGCAAGGTAAATTAGTGGAGTGTGAGATATTCCACTATAATTGTATCTTGTAGAAAACTTGGAATAACAGTAATAATATTCAGATAGGCTGGTCGTAACCCAGATTTGGGTGAATCATGGTAAATCTTTGTGTTAGTTTCTATGATTGAATTATCTCTTTGCTTGCAGTTTAGTATTTGTTAAGATCTTACTCCCAACATATGGTATCAGAGCTTAGTTTGCGTGCAAAATTTTGGGATTGATTTAGGTTTAAGATGTCAGAAAATACATCTTGAGTTGAAATTGAGAAATTCAATGGAAAGAGTTTTGAGTTGTGAAAACTCACGATGAAGTATCTACTCGTAGATCGTGATCTATGATCGATAATTGAAGTTCCGAAGCCGGTACTTACTACGGAGAAGGGGGATAAAGGGGATAATAGTTCTTCCTATATTGTTGATACAATAACAAATGATAAAATTGATGAATGAGAGAAAGTGGATCAAAAGGCTCGAGGATTGATTCAGATGTGTTTAGCTGATACTGTTTTGGTTAATATTGCCGGTGAAAAATCTATAAAGGACCTATGGACTAAATTGAGAAACTATAACAAACTAAATCTCTTATCAACAAATTATTTCTAAGAAAAAATTATACAAGTTGTAGATGGAGGATGGTGGATTATTCTTGGCTCATCTTCAGGAATTCAATACCTTGGTAAGTTAATTATTGACTTCAATTATTTATCATATGAAGGATGATGACAAAGTCATTACCTTACTTTGTTCACTATCAGATTTGTTGGACAATCTCATTGTTGCGATTGGTAATGAGAATATAGAGATCTTCTTTGAGAGTGTTGTTGCGGCCTTGTTATCTGAGGAGATGAGATGTCAAAATATGAAGAGTTACACCAAGGAGACTGTTAGAGATAAATAATGATGATGATGTTTAGAGAATAAGTTGTACATCTGTAAATACTTAAGGTATTCAATAAACTTAAGTATCTGCACATGTTTTGCATCCGCTGATGATCAATTTGGTCATTAGGGGATGAATTGCTCTGCACTATTCAAGTCATCAGTGAAAACTTATAAAGGACTTAATAGTGAAGAGAAATGTTTGTTGTTACTCAAAGTCACTTAAGTCACTTAAGTTATTCCGCACATCAACAAAGCTTTAGGGATTAAAGACCATCAGGGGGAATCCGTCAGGGGATGACGTAGGCAGGAAAACCCGTCAGGAGAATACGTCAGGGTATGGCAGTGGCAAGCCAAACTCATCAGAAGGAACGCGTCAGGGCATGATAGTGACATGCTAACCTGTCAGGGGAAATCATCAGGGTATGACAATGTCAAGCTAACCCGTCAGGGGGATTGCTTAGCACTACATCAGTGGAAGCTATCAGAGTATGCCTTAAGTCTTAACGTCAGGGGATCAAGAAGCATTTGGATAGATCAAGTGAAGTTTGAAGCACTGATCGAGTTCTTAGATAGGACTTGTCATCAAGGGATCCAGAAGCACTGATCAAGTTCATATCAGGGTTTGTCGTCAGTGGATAGTTATGACTATATACACTAGTCATCAAGTCTTACACGCAATTCGATAAAGCTTGTTATAGAAGCAAGAGATATAATCTGGAAAGATATCTCTTGAAGTTTGGTGGTCCAATGACAACTCTCAATCATTAAATGCACGCAGATCAGGGGAAGAAAAAGAAGCAACAGAAACAATAGCAGTCTGACACATCATTCTAAAAAGGACATCGATGTGACATATATGGCTAGGTTGAAAAGAGAAGCACGTCCAAGCACGTGGGTTTAACTACTGATCTTCTATATATGCAAAAGAGTTCTCATTACACATAGAATCAATCCAATGTATTAACCAATAGTTGAAGCACACAAAACACTAGAAAGAAGATTTGTAATATATCTTGAGAGAAATATTCAAAAAAAGAGTGAAGCTAGTGTGTGTGAATTTGTAGCTGTTAGGTTTTATGAACATTTGATGATGATTGTCTTTAGAATACTTAGGAATACAAATGTATAGAAAAGTGTTGGTTTGTAACACTTTAGTATTGTAGCTAGCAGTAGTATCTCTTCTTTGTAAATTAGTCATTATAATAAAGAGATATGTTTATTTTATTTGTATGTACTGCTGGAATACTTGTTGAGTTTGTTCAACAAGTTGTTTAAATTTATTAGTCCTTCGGAGTTTGAATTTGGCTTGTCGGAGACTAAGGGAGAAGTTTACCAGAGACTAAGTTTTTGTTCATCAGAGATTGGACTTTGCCCATCGGAGATTAAAGTTTTGTTCATCAGAGATTGAAGAATTGGTCATCGGAGATTAAAGCTTACGTCATCGGGGATAGTAACTAAAGAGTCAGAGATTAATGTTGACATCATCAGATATTAAAACAATACCTCGGAGATTACTCGAAGCAAAGCATCGGAGATTACTCGAAGCAAAGCATCGGAGATTACACGAAGTAAAGCATCGGAGATTACACGATGTAAAGCATCGGAGATTACTCGAAGTGATCAGGGACTAATTAAAGAAGCTATCGGAGATTAGTCGAAGACTTAATCACTGATGGAGTTAGAGTTCAAATCAAAGAAGGAAAGTCTTTCATGCACACGTAGACTTTATTGAAGACGTAGCTAACAAGGAAACTTGTTAGAAATCTTTCAATTGGAAAGATTGTATTTGATTTGAATTAGGAAACTAGGTTTTTGATAACTTAGTTTTAGAAGCTGTAATTAAAAAAAAATTACAGAAGAACAATACGAAGCTGTATAGAATTGAAAGAGTTGTATTCTCTCAATATACAGAATAGAAGCTGACGATCAAAGCTTGTTTTGATTGTTAGAAAACTTGTAATCAATTGTTAAACCAAATAAAGGCAATTGTTTATAGAGTTTTGATTGTGTTCTTTATATATTCCGCAGAAAAGTTTAATTTCTTAAAGAACAAGTCAATAGAAAAGAATTCAAGAACTTGTATTCCCCCCCCCCCCCCTCTCTACAAGTTCTAGGTCATCTCACTGGGAAAACAGTAGCTGTAATTCATTACAAAGCTTGTAGCTGTCTAATCACATTTGTGATTAACTAGATTTCCAGAAAACCCCAAGTTTTAATATAACTATTTTAACTTGAATGTGTGTGTACTTATCTTTATTTCTTTAAGTTTTTATGATATTCCAGCTTGTGCAAAAAGATTTAGAAAGAACGAAAAGTTTGTAGTGTTTGTATTTCAAAACACTTAAGCCCATTTTGTTCTAATAGAGACCTTGATTGTGAGAGGCTGATAGGGTGTCAACCCACCAAAAATAATTATTCCTATCCTCTTACACTTACGCAGTATAATGGTGAATAGGGTCGATTTCACAAGGATTAATGAGGTTAATTATTTGCTCAGAAAAGAGGGTTTTGAAATTTATTATGAAAGATATTAAAATTAACAAACAAAATGAAATTTATAAATAATAAAGATTGCAGAATAATAAAATATGAGAAATCTAATAGAGACAAGTCTAGCCAAGGTACTTTTCAATCTAGCCAAATATTTCGATTATCGACACAAAAGATAAATTTTATTCATTTAAATAGATAGAGTTATAGCTAAGGGCAAACGCTCTACTTAACCAATCTTTTCTTATTTTATCGGTAACTCCTGGACACCTTGTTAGGATTACTTTTCTAGACCAAATAGACAACCCCCGAACACCCTGATAGGATTTAATCTAAGGCAGATTTATGAATGAAAAAGACCCCTATCCTAGTTAATAAAATCGGACACCCGTAGATTATTTAAACTAGATTATTTGATTCCACCAATCTTACCCAAAGCCTTTATCAGTTAAGATCAATTTGCTACTTTGTTAAAATAGTGCCAAACGGTCTTCCTATTTTAATCAGTAGGATATTATTCAATAAATCACACAACTGAACATATTGCATAATAAATTAAATGATAACATAAATGGTTTATAGCACAGAAATCAAATAAATACTTGAACTTGAATAAAACTAATTAAAACAAAAGTCTCATGATTTAATCTTGGTTAGAAATCAAAGTACCTCAACTAGAAGGATTTAGTCGTTCATCATAGTTGAAAACATCATGCTAGAATAATAATAATAACTGAATATACAAATCTGTAGAATTCTAAGAAAGAGAGAAAAGGGCGGCTATTGTATAAAAGTAGAGATAATCAAAACTACTGCAGCCCTAATCTATTTATGTAAACAATATTTGTTGCCCTACAAAGAATTCTAATTCTAATTGGTTTCCAGAAAGTCCTTTTCCAATATGGTAACTGCTTTAATCTCTATCTCCATGTTTATCTTTTCTTGTCCACGTGTTTCTGATTCTGCAGTGTGGGTCCAACTCTTCTGTTTTGAATAAACTGCTACTTTAGTTTCTGTAGTCCTCGTCTAGAATACGACATGCCCATGTCTTATTGTTATTTCCATTTTCTGTCAATTTCCTTCTTTGATTCTTCCTGCTCTTTTCAGTCCATTTTCCCTTGTTTTCATCATTTCCACCTGTATCACCTATTCTCACAAAAGTATCTTAAAAACACCTTGTCAATAAATAAAACAGAAACAAAATGAATGCAAATGTAATGTAAATCTATACATAAATTGCACACTATCAGAGGCAGAAATCAAGACAGAAGTACGTGGTCCAACAGTAGATCTAGATCACGTGAGAAATCTAAAAGTATTGATCAATTAAAGATACGGTGTTGAAACTGTCAAGAACTTGCACATGATAAGAAAGACTATCCAAACAAAGCAACCAAAGGAGACAAGGGTGATTCTAAGAAAAATGAGGATGTCAATAACTTGTATTTGGTAGTAGCTTGTGTAGCTCAGTCAGATTCTGATGTTTGATATATTGATACCAGAGTTTCCTATTATTTGACTTCCCACAGGCAGTAGTTTTGCTAGTATGAGAAATATGGAGAGGGTAGTGTTTACTTGGGGAACAATGAGACACTAACGATGGTTGGACGTGGTAAGGTAAGACTCAAAATGAGTGATAGGATGGTGAAGATCCTCCCTATTATAGGACTCAGCAGGACTTTGATATCAGTCGGCATGATGACTGTTTTCCCAGTGAGATAGCCGAGAACTTGTAGAAGGGGAGTTGAATACAAGTTCTTTGAATTCTTTTGAATTACTTGTTCTTTAAGAAATTAACTTTTCTTGCGGAATATAAAGAACAAGAACTCAAATCAATTTATAAACAATTACTTTTATTGATTTTAACAATTGAATACAAATTCTAATAATCACAACAATATGATCATTAGCTTCTTTTCTTTTCTGTATAGGAAAAGATACAAACTATGAAAACCTATACAATTTTGAATTACAATTATGTAAACCCTAGTTACAGCTTCTCTCTCTGTAAAAACTTGTTACAGCTTCTAAAAAAAAAACTTAATTCTCTTTTAACTCAGTTTTTCTATATTCTAAATCAATCCTGATTTAGCTTCCTTATTCGAATCAAATGCAATCTTTCCTTTTTGATTAAGAACAGATTTCTGGCTTGTTTCCTTACCAGCTACGTCTTCGATAATATCTTGCTTTATACGGAAGACATTCCTTATTCAATTCGAACTCTGTATCTATCAGGAAATAAATCATGATTAGTCCCTGACGCTTCATCTTTAGTCTCTGGTGACGTCATCACTAGTCTCTGGTTTTTTAGTCCCTGATGACGTTAGATTGTGTAGTCTCCGATAGAGTTATTTAGTCTCCGATGCTTTAAGACTTAGTCTCTGATGACGTCAGCTTAGTCTCTGATGCTTTTAAACTTAGTCTTTGATGACATAAGCCTTAGTCTTCGATAGGCAAAACTAGTCTCTGATAGATAAAATCTTTAGTCTCTGACAAGTTTTCCCAGTCTTCGACAAGCCTTTTTGTAAACTCTAACGGACCAAATACACACTTTGAGTTGCTGAAGCTTTGATACTCCATTCCAGCAGTTACTTACAAATAAAGAACAATTGTATCTCTTTACAAAGAATGAATGAATTATAAACAAAGAGATAACTACTGGCTACAAAACTTCAGTGTTACTAATTAACACTTTCTATACATTTGTACTCTAAGTAATCTAAAGACAATCATCATCAAATGTTCTAAAACCTAACAATGACAGATGTAGACATTACTTTCAGTTGCACTAAAGATTTATGTAAGATGGCTCGCAGTTTGATGGTTATTGCGAAAGCATTAGATATGGTACTTTGTACAAGCTATTGGGAGACAATGTTGAGCCCTAGTTTGGGAGTGCATTGATTTTTGAGATAGAGCCTAGTGATCATCCTAGTGTAGCAATGTTGTGGCATCAACGGCTTGGACACATGGGAGAGAATAGGCTTTCGACCATAGCATCAGAGCAGCTAGTGGAAGGGTTCCCAGATTATTCTGTGGGATTTGGTTTTTGTGAATATTGTTTGTATGGAAAATAAAGCAGAGTAAAGTTCAAGGGTGAAGGTATAAGGGCTACAAAGGTGCTGAATTTGATACACATTGACCTTTGTGAGTCTCTGAATGAATCACTTAGAGGATCAATGTATTTCATTTCCTTTTTTAGATGATTATTCAAAGTATGCTTGGATTTATTTCTTGAAGATGAAATTATATGTGTTTGAAAAGTTCAAAGAGTTCAAGACATTAGTTGAAAATCAGCTTGATAAAAGGATCAAAGTTTTTCAAATTGACAATGGCTTAGAGTGTAAGTTTGTGGACAAGTATAGTGCAGAAATACGCATTGCAAGACAAAACACCATAAGGTATTCACCTCAGTAAAATGGAGTGGCCTAATGGCTGAATCGTACCCTCATGGATAAAGTTAGATGTATGCGGAGTTAGGTAGGCTTGGAGCCTGAGTTCTGGGCAAAAGTAGTTGTTACATCATGTCACTTAAAGAATTGAACTCTTACTTTAGCGGTAAAGGATCAAACACCATATGAGGTAATATTTGGGAAGAAGCCAAATATAGGTCATGTTTGCATATTTGGTTTTGTTGCTTATATGCATGTGCCTCGGGAGAAAATGACAAAGTCTTACTACAAATCTGAGAAGTGCAAGTTTGTTGGCTACAAAGATGAAGTCAAGGGGTACAAATTATGAAATCTAGAGACTCAGACTATTGTGTATAACAGAGATGTGGTGTTTAGAGAAATACCAATGGTTGATGTTATTACTGATGTTTCACTTAAGGAGACTAGTGCTGTTGAGTTTGATTTGAACTCAATAAGGGATATGGAAGATGAAGATTCACATGGTACATCAGAAGTTGTTGATGATGATTCAGATGAAAAACAACTAGTTCAGTAGGATGATGGTGATAGTATTAATTCAGATTGTATAATGGAGGGAATAAGAGTCCCAAGTAGAGTCTACATTGAGGTGATCCACACAGGTTAGGAGAGCACTTTTGACAGTAACTAGTGATGAACCTGGTTCAAATAAAAAGATAAGAGCCTTGGATGATACTAATCTGTGGCAGGAAGCAATGAAGGAAGATATGTGGTCACTTAATCAGAATCGAACATGGAAGTTTGTGAAATTGTGTAAGGGTAGGAAAATAATTGAGTGCAAGCGGGTATTCAAAACGAAGTAGAATTTAGATGGTAAAATGGAGAAGTATAAAACTAGATTGGTTGCGAAGGGGTGCCCTCAAATAGAATGAGTGGACAATGCAGAGATTTTCTCACTAGTGAAAAAGCTAACTTATATTAGAACTATTTTATCTTCGACAACTGCTTATGATCTTGAGGTTGAGAAAATGTTAGGTTTTATAATATTTGATGATAATTGTAATTAGAATACTTAGATATACAAATGTACACTTAGTGCTAGTTTATAGCATTAGAGTTTTGTAGCTGATAGTTTACTCTCTGTTTTATGTAATTTATCTTTGTAAGAGAGTAAGTTAAACTTTGTATTATAAGAGACTATCAAAATTGTATCAGAGATTTCAACGAGTCAGAGACTATGTTTAGTTTATCGGAGACTAAAGAAATTGTTCATCAGAGACTACAACTTAAAGCATCAGAGACTAATATCAAAGCATCGGAGACTAATCTTGAGTCATCAGAGACCTAAGATTAAGTCATTGGAGACTAAAACCTTAAGTTGTCAGAGACTAAACATTTGATCAGAGACTAAAGTTGAAGCCGTCAGAGACTAGAGTAAAATTACTCTCTGATACAAGACAAACTTCTAATTGGATTAGAAGTCATCTTTGATATGGAGATTTGAAGAGTTATTAAAAGTCGAAGCTGGTTAGAAAAAAAAAAGAGAATGAGAACAACTAGAAAAATAACCTATTCCTTTTGTACATAGAAAATATACATTGAATAGGATTAGAAGCTGAATTACGATTCAGATTTGGAATCTATAATTAATTTTACAAAGTTGTAATCGAAGCTGTATGTTTATAAAGATTTATATATAGAGTACAGGATTTTGAAGCTGACAATCAGTTTGTGTTTGTTAGAATTTGTAATCAGTTGTTCATCAATAAAAGAAATTGTTTATAAATTTATTTTTGTTTTTGTTCTTTAATTTCCGCAAGTAAATATACTTTGAAGAACATAAATTCAAAAAGATTTCAAAAACTTGTATTCAACCCCCCCTTTTACAAGTTCTAGGCTATTTCATTGGGACAACAATTGGTATCAGAGTAAATTAATTGATATATTTCAATTAATAAGATCCAGAGATGGCCAATGATGAAGGAAACATCTCAAGCATAATGGCATATGCAGGAAGTCGTGATGGTGGAACCAGAATTCCAGTTTGTTAGGTTTTATAACATTTGATGATGATTGTCTTTAGATTACTTAGATATACAAATGTATAGAAAGTGTTAATTAGTAACACTGAAGTTTTGTAGCCAGTAGTTATCTCTTTGATTGTAATTATTTATTCTTTATAAAGAGATAGATTCATTTTTATTTGTAAGTAACTGCTGGAAAGTCGTATCAAAACTTCAACAAAGTCAAAGTGTGTATTTGATCCGTCGAAGATTACGAAAAGGCTTATCGGAGACTAAGGCAACACTTGTCAAGAGACTAATGATTTTGCCTATCGGAGACTAAGGCTTACGTCATTAGAGACTAAGTCTAAAGAGTCAGAGACTAATGTTTACGTCATCAGTGGATTGAGTTTAAAGCATCAGAGACTAAGCTGACGTCATCAGAGAATAAGTTTAAAAGTATCGGAGACTAATAACTCTATCGGAGACTACACAACCTGACGTCATCAGAGACTAAAAGACCAGAGACTAAATGATGACTTGATCAGGGACTAAAGTTGAAGCCGTCAGGGACTAGTCGTGACTTATTTCCTGATGAGATACAGAGTTCAAATTGAATAAGGAATGTTTTCTACGTAGATCAATATATTATTGAAGACGTAGCTGGTAAGGAAACAAGCCAGAAATCTATTCCTAATCAAAAAGGAAAGATCGTGTTTGATTTGAATAAGGAAGCTGAATCATTATTGATTTAGAATAGAAAACTGAGTTAAACGGTAATTCAATTTTAGAAGCTGTAATTAGGTTTACAGAGAATTGTAATTCGAAACTGTATAGATTTTCATAGTTTTGTATCTTTACTATACAGAAAAGAAAAGAAGCTGATGATCATATTGTTGTGATTGTTAGAATTTGTATTCAATTGTTAAAATCAATAAAAGTAATTGTTTATAACTTAATTTGAGCTCTTGTTCTTTATATTCCACAAGAAAAGTTAATTTCTTAAAGAGTAAGTAATTGAAAAGAATTCAAAGAACTTGTATTAAAGCCCCGTTTTACAAGTTCTCGGCTATCTCACTGGGAAAACAATTGGTATCAGAGCCTTTAATTGAATTTATTCAATTAACACGTTCCAAGAGATGGCCAACGATGAAGCAAATAGCTCTAGCATAATGGCTTATACAGGAAGTCGTGATGGTGGAACCAGGATTCCAAGGGTTCAGATTTAGATGATCTAATTGAAGCTACTAACTCCTCTACAAGTAAGCTAAGTGTTTAGAAAAGGATTAATTTTGTCTCTCCTGTCAATGTACCCAAATTTATTAACACTCAAAATCAACAAATCACTGCAAAATCACATGTTAGTGGAGTTAAGTAGAAATAAAAAATTGGAAAATCTTCCTGACAAAAAGGTTAAAAAGTCAGTGGAGTTAAGTAGAAATAAGAAAAATAGGAATGGAAAGATAGGCATTAATAAATACACAAATTATGCTAGGATGCCTGATGCTCTTAGAAAGACATGTCATGTATGTGGTAACCCCAACCACATAGCTGTTCACTATAGGAGCAAAAATAAAATTCCTATAATAGAGACTGCACCTTCAAAGATAATAAAAGATAAATCACATGTAAAAAGGTTAAATCATCTTTGCATTAACTATGAAAATTCTAAGCTTGACAGTCTCTCACAAAAAGGTAGCAAGACTAGTGATTGTCCAATTAAAGTCAAAAATGCTAAAAGACAATCAACTCAATCTGAGTCAAGTCTTGAGTCTACAACTAGTGAGAAATGACCCAAGAAAGTCTGGGTCCCAAAAATTTCTAACTAGTTACTCTTTACTGTAAAGGGCAAAAAGAAGAAAACATGGTACTTGGACAGTGGATGTTTAAGGCACATGACTGGAGATAAGTCCCTGGTAAAACAGTATGAAGAGAAAAGTGGCCCAAAATCACTTTTGGAGATGACAACAAAGGCTATACCAAGGGTTATGGCATGAACATGAAGATGTCATCTTCACTGAAGTAGCACTAGTTGATGACTTAAAGCACAATTTACTGAGTGTAAGTCAACTATGTGATAAGGGATTCAATGTCACCTTCAAAAAAGATCAATGCTTGGTGTGTGACAAAAAATCTGATAATGTGATATTGACAGGGAAAAGAAAAGGAAATTTGTATGTTGAAAACCTTATCTCTTCCTCTAATCAAATCACATGTCTCTACAGCAAAGCTTCAACTGATGAGAGTTGGCCTTGGCACAAGAAACTTTCCCACTTGAATTTCAAGAATATCAACAAGCTAGTGAGGAAAGGATTGGTAGCTGGCATTCCACAATTGGAGTTTACACAAGATGGAATGTATGATTCATCCCAGAAAGGGAAACAAAGAAGTGTATCATTCAAGAGCAAACCAGCAACATCAATCACTGACCCTTTACAGTTGTTACACATGAATTTATTTGGTCAAGTGAATATGATGTCTATCTTAAGGAATAGATATGCTTTGGTTATAGTGGATGATCACACGAGGTATACTTGGGTGAAATACCTTTACACAAAAGATGAAGCTACTCAGTTGATAATTGATCATATCAAGAAGATAGAAACTGAGTCAGGAAAAACGGTAAGGGTGATAAGGAGTGATAAAGGAACAAAATTCAAGAATTCCCAAGTTATTGAATTCTGCACTGAAAAAGGAATAACTCATCAATTCTCAGCTCCAAGAACCCTTTAACAAAATGGAGTTGTTGAGAGGAAAAATAGAACCCTTATTGAAGCAGCAAGGACCATGTTACAAGAGTCAAAGCTTCCAACTTATTTTTGGGAGGAAGCTATAAACACTGCTTGCTTTACATAGAACAGATCCTTGATAAACAAAGCATACAACAAAACACCTTATGAATTAATGACTGGGAGAAAACCAACTCTCAAGTTTTTACATGTGTTTGGTTGTAAGTGCTTTGTATTGAGAGATTCATCAGAGACAAGAGGAAAATTTGATAACAAGTCTGATGAAGCAATCGTCTTAGGTTATTCTCTGTCAAGTAAGGCATACAGAGTATATAATCTAAGAACAAAGGTCATTGTGGAATCAATTCAAGTTGTATTTGATGACAAGAAGATTCCAGGAATGATTGGATAAGGATTGCATGAACCTCTCAGTTTTGAGAATGAATTGGATGCATTGGAATATCCATCAGAGACTAGTGAAAAACCCCAAGATAGTAATGATCCCTACATAATTGAGGGGGAGTTAACAGTTGTGCATGAAGTACCAAGGACTAATGCTCTATCAGAGACTAGAGTATTAGATGAAACACAAGAAAATGATAACATTAGTATTCCATCAGAGACTAACGGTTCACCAGGGACTAGCGTCACTGATGCACAATCAGAGACTATCTTGACACTAGGGACTATAGAGATAAACAACTCAGGGGGAGCTAATAATGAAGAAGTCAATGGTTTAGGGGGAGCAGTCTCTGATTATGAAGCTAGATTGGACAACATCAATCTAGAAAATGAAGCCTCCACTTCAAGGTCAAATCTACCACGTGCAATTCCATGGTTGAGAGACCACACACCAAATTTGATCATTGGAAGTATAGAGGATGCAGTTAAGACTAGAAGTGCAACTCAAAATGAATGTTTATATCTCAGTTTTCTCTCAAAGATTGAGCCCAAGAAAATGGAGGAAGCACTTCAAGATCCTGACTGGATACTAGCCATGCAAGAAGCCTTAAACCAATTCATAAGAAACAAAGTCTGGAGACTGGTACCCAAACCAAGAAACAGATCAATTATAAGTGCCAAATGGGTCTTTAGAAATAAATTGGATGAAGCTGGTATAATTACAAGAAATAAAGCAAGACTGGTTGCAAAAGAATATTCTCAAGAAGAAGGGATAGACTATGATGAAACTTTTGCATCAGTAGCAAAGCTTGAAGCAATTAGGATTTTGGTGGCATATGCAGCCGACAAAAACTTCAAGGTATATCATATGGATGTCAATAGTGCTTTCTTAAATGGAAAATTGGAAGAGGAAGTCTATGTTCAACAACCACCAGGTTTTGTGGATTCCAAGTTTCCAAATCATGTGTACAGGTTAGATAAAGCACTCTATGGCTTAAAACAAGCACCAAGAGCCTAGTATGATACTCTATCTCATTTTTTACTTGAAAACAAATTTGTTAGAGGTATCATAGATAAAACTTTATTTTATAGAACTCAAGTCTCTGACATTATACTTGTGCAAATATATGTAGGTGATATTATCTTTGGGTCTACAAATGAGAAACTTTGTGAAAAATTTTCAAATCTCATGCAGTTTAGATTTGCAAATAAAATAAAACTTTGTGAAATGAGTATGATGGGAGAATTAACATTTTTCTTAGGTTTGCAAATAAAACAATCAACTGATGGAATATTTATCAGTCAATCCAAATACATCAAGGACTTATTGAGAAAATATGGTTTGGTTGATTGTGTATCTGCAAAAACACCCATGCCTACTGCCACTAAACTAGATAAGGATTTAAAAGGAAAGAAAGTTGATATTACTAACTTTAGAGGTATGATAGGCTCTCTTTTATATCTAACTGATATAATGTTTGCTACATGATATAATGTTTGCTACATGCTTATGTGCTAGATTTCAAGCTGATCCTAGAGAATTACATTTGATTGCTGTTAAAAGAATACTCAGATATCTAAAGGGTACCCCAAACCTTGGGTTATGGTATCCCAAAGAATCTGATTTTAAACTAATTGGTTATTCAGATACTGATTATGCAGGTTGCAAGTTTGATAGAAAAAGCACAAGTAGAAGCTGCCAACTTCTTGGAGGCAGACTTGTTTCTTGGTTTAGCAAGAAACAAAATTCAGTTTCTACTTCAATAGCAGAAGCTAAATACATTGCAGTTGGGAGTTGCTGTGCTCAAATCTTGTGGATCAAGAATCAACTCCTAGACTATGGTATGTCATTATCCAAAATTCCTGTCTATTGTGATAATACAAGTGTCATAGCTATAACAGAAAATCCAGTGCATCATTCAAGAACAAAACACATAGATATTAGATATCACTTCATAAGAGAACATGTAAGTGAATGTAATCTCGAATTACACTGGGTTACAACTGATAAACAATTTGCAGACATATTCACAAAACCTTTAGATGAATCTACATTTACTAGATTAGTCTATGAGTTAAGAATGTTGAATTATGTCTATAAAAATTGATTAAAATCTGAGAAAACAAGTTGTTTAGTTGTGAGAAGTTAGAATTTAATTTCTAGTTTGAAGTTGTTATTAATGGACAGAAGCTAGAATTTAATTTATGGTTGAAGCTATTTTAATTCAAAAGAATTTTTGAAGCTAATAATCATTAACTTGATTGTTGGAAATGTTTTGAAAAACAAAATTGTAGCAGGAACTACATTTTCTTAGTCCCTGAAAACTTTAGAGTAAGAGACTATCTTAGTCCTCGACAGTATTTTTGATTAGTCCCCGACTCAATCAAAAATGAACTATCGGAGACTAATCGGGCCTAGTTTCTTATGAGTGAACATGTCAGAGATTAGGGCAATCTCCGATCGAGGGTAAACTGGTAGTTACCTATAATTCACTCAGAATTGCAAACGTTTCTAACACTTTGATAAAAGTAATCTCAAACGTCTTTGCAATCACAAACTCTCAAACTTTGAAATTATTTTCTCTCTACAAACACTCTGTAATTTAACCTTTTTCAAAGAAATTCTTCAAAGTTTTCATAGATCTCTTCAATGGCGACCAAAACAGTATGCTTTAAGTTTGGAGAGTTTGATATCATCAAGACTAACCATGCAGGGGTGGCTAACAAGCATGAATTTGAAGCACAATACCATCTTTTCGTGGATTTTCTTCAAAAATCCACACTTTCCTATGCCATATACGAAGCTCCCACACAAGTCGCTGAAGTTGTCACGACTATGTGGTCCATTGCAACCATACAGGATGAAGATGCTGACTCTCCTGTGGTAAGTTTCAGGTATGATAATACTATCTATACTATAGATCATATTGTTGTTAATAATGCTTTACGTCTACCTGTGTTTGAAAACTTTGACTCTCCTGCCTCTGATGAAGAAATTTTTGCTATGTTTAAAAACTTGCATTATTCTTCAGAAATTATTTCTGTTAGGTCAATCACTCGACCCCATCTAAGGCAGGAGTGGTCACTGTTCTTTGACATTATAACAAAAGCTTTTTCTTTAAAATGCAGTGACTATGATGTTATCACTACACTCATACAACAAATTGCTTTTAGTGTGTTGTATGATAAACATCTAAACATTGGACTTTTAATTATGCAAAATCTTTTGGTAAAACTTAAATCCGGTAATAAAAATAAAATTTATTATGCTAGGTTTTTGTTGATGATGGCATATTATCTAATCTCTAACCTTAATATTACTGGCATGCAAGTTGTACCAACTGTTTTGCAGAGTAAAAGAATTTTTACTGATGTGAAGCATAATTCTGCAAAGGTAAAGGTTCATTTATTTTTTCCTCCTGTCATGAGATTTACTCTCATTGATAGGCTTCCAAACCTTTATTCTTTGTTATTTTTTGAGGATACTGAAAACCAAAACCCTATTAATCCTCCAACCACTTCACAACAACAATCTATAGCCCCCTCCACAGTTTCCCAAAAGACTGTGGTTGCAAAAACTCAAACAACCATTACAAAGCTCCCAATAAAAAGAAAAAAAAATAATTAAGGGAGTAAGTGAGGATGAAGGAGATAAAGAAACTGAGATGGCACTTCAGAGAAAGAAGAGAGTTCTAACCCTAAGCCAAAAGGAATCCATTGCTTCCCAAAAGGCAATGGAAGATATAAGGAAAAACAGTGAACGCTAATATCCTCCCATAAGGATGTTGACATTGAAGAAAGTTCTCAACTAGGAACAATATGTACAGAGTCTGCACAACCTCTTGTTCACCAACAAGAGGAACCACAGAGAGAGAAAATACAAAAACAAAGTGACATTAGGAGTGTACACACAGAGTTATCTATTGATGTTCCTCAATTTTCAATTTCTGAGGAACAACCAACACTCAAAACTGTACATTCTTCTCCTTTTTCTCCCATTCTTGATTCTTTTGATACTACAAATTCAAATCCTCTTAATTTTTCCCAAGAGGTGCCAATACTCGAGACAAGCTCTCAAACTCATTCCATGGAGAGATCCCTAGCCCCAGAAACACAAAGGGAACCCACTCTCCATGCAGTCACAAGTAATTCTCCTTTACCCCTTACTTCTTTAGGACAGAGTGTACATATCCATATGAGTGAGGATGTGAGAATAATTAGTGAGAGTCAGGCTCCTGACCTGGAAAAAGGAAAGGACATACACATACACGAGAGTCAAGCTTTAGAAAGCTTGGAAAAAGGAGAGATAGAGAAGTTGGGTGTCCAACCCTAGGCAAAAGGAGAGGGTGTGAGCAAGGATGAGATCCTTGAAGAAAATAAAAAAGAGAAATTTTCAGCAGGTGCATTTTTAAAACCTGTTGAAATCATCACACCAGCAGCTCAAGTTTCTTCTGCTTCCTCCATTACAATCCAAACAGAAGAAGCTGGGACAAGCTCTGGAACAGGGGATGCAACATTACATGTATTATCAAAAATTTCCAATGCAGACTTTGAAATATTATATGGTCTACAACAAACTCAAGACAATATTTTTGCATTGAAGACAAGGCTAGCAGATGAACCTGTTCTTGAAGAAATTGAAGAAGAGAATATGGATGTTTGGCTTGATGCAAACTTCACAAATTCTCTAGAGGATGCAGCTGGCCAACTCAGGCAGGACTATGTGACCAACATTGGGTCAAATGCAGCTGCACCATCCCTCAAGGATATACTAGAAGAAGTAACCAAGGTGGCTAAGAAACATACAAAGTTTTACCACTTCTTGGTTACTGGAATAAATGGTGTAGTAAAAAGAATGGAGGAAAGGATGGAGTTGGAAACAGAAAAGATAAGGAGGTGCAATGAAGGACACTTGCCAAGGAGGACTATCACTTTAATTGATACAATCATCAAAGACAAGTCTATGACTGACAGTAGAATTCAAACCCTTGAATCCAATGTCCAACTCCTCCTTCAAAAACAAGATCGAATGGAACAACTCTTGCTACAGGCAATTCCACACTTGGCCACCTCCTCCCAACCTAACGATGCTGATGTAAAAAAGGGGGAGAGTGGTCATTCCAAACCTATTCCTGTACCAAAACCGCAATCAAAATCTGTTCCAGTCCTTGATGCAGAATTGCAGGCAATGATGGACAGAATTTTGAAGAAACATTATGATTTTGAAGCAGCTACAAAATCAACAACAACAACACAACCACCACCACCACCACCACCAACAATATCAGCAGCAACAACAACATCTCCTCCTTCCACTGTAATAGCCCCAAGCACTCACAAAGATAAAGGCAAGGGAGTCATGGTTGAAGAACCAAAACAACAAATTTCTTCTCAACCAGGACAACCCATGCTATTGGGGGATGCCATGAAGACTGCTCACTTTCCCACTCCAGTTGAATTGATAGTGGATGGGAAAGTAGAGTTAGTTTATCCTCAATAGCAGAAACTAATTGAAGCTGATGCTTTACTAGCTCAGAAACTACAGGAGGAGGAGGACATGGCAGCAGCAAGGGAGGAGGAGGAGGCAAAGAAAAATAAAATCTCTGCAAGAAGATCAAGTGCACAGAAAGCAGCCATCACCAAAAAGAAGAATAAGGAGATAGAAGAGGCAAAGAAGAAATCAAGGAGAAGATCTTTGGTCTAGGAATCTGCAAAGAAACCTGTGACTAAAGAATCTATCAAGAAGCCTGCATCTCAAGAATCTCCAAGGCCAACCGAGACTACCTTAGTGGCTGTGAGTGGACCAACAAAGCCACGAACAGTTCCATCAAGGAAATCTTATAAGGTTGAGATGGCTAGCACAGAAGAAATTATCAAAGCCTTGAAAAGGAGTACAAAGTATATAAACTTGATCAAGGGTAAAAATAACAAAGAACTGCTCCATGTCTTTTTAAAAGATGGAGAGTCTTTAAAATTTGAGAGGCCAGTTTTGGAGGGACAAACTAAAGAAAATTTGGAGTGGTTGCTGACTGTAGTGCTTGAGACTTTTGATCTCAACAAGGATTTTTGAAGCCAAATCCAGAAGGTGATAAAGGTGAAACATAACTTGGACACAATGCCAGAAGTTGATCCCAAGCCTCTAGGATTATGGTATGAGACTTTCCATGGAGAGAAAATTTTCTTCAACTATAACAGACATATCAACAATGTAACTAAGAGACATATTGAAGGATTTATCAGTCTTCTCAAGGATGCAGATGAAGAAACAGAGATTATTCTAAGGAAGTTGTTGATAGAAAGATTGGAAGTGCTGAGGAAAAACAGGAAATAAAGTTGTTGTGTTGGAAGGTATGTTGATTGTTGAATAAGCTGTAATTTTTTATTGTTTTTTGAAGCCAGACTTATAGGATTTAAACCTGAGTCTTGATGGAGCTGAACAAATTGTTTAGGTACATTTGTAGTTAGTAATTCTTTATTCTTTTTCTAAGTAATACTTGTAATTTTGAGTTTTGACATCATCATCAACCTTTAAATTATGCTTATTATTCTGATATTCATAATTAGGGGGAGATTGTTAGTTTTTATAACATTTGATGATGATTGTCTTTAGATTACTTAGATATACAAATGTATAGAAAGTGTTAATTAGTAACACGAAAGTGTTAATTAGTAACACGAAAGTGTTAATTAGTAACACTGAAGTTTTGTAGCCAGTAGTTATCTCTTTGATTGTAATTATTTATTCTTTATAAAAAGATAGATTCATTTTTATTTGTAAGTAACTGCTGGAAAGTCGTATCAAAACTTCAATAAAGTCAAAGTGTGTATTTGATCCGTCGGAGATTACGAAAAGGCTTATCGGAGACTAAGGCAACACTTGTCAAGAGACTAATGATGTTGCCTATCGGAGACTAAGACTTACGTCATTAGAGACTAAGTCTAAAGAGTCAGAGACTAATGTTTACGTCATCAGTGGATTGAGTTTAAAGCATCAGAGACTAAGGTGACGTCATCAGAGATTAAGTCTAAAAGTATCGGAGACTAATAACTCTATCGGAGATTACACAACCTGACGTCATCAGAGACTAAAAGACCAGAGACTAAATGATGACTTGATCAGGGACTAAAGTTGAAGCCGTCAGGGACTAGTCGTGACTTATTCCCTGATGAGATACAGAGTTCAAATTGAATAAGGAATGTTTTCTACGTAGATCAAGATATTATTGAAGACGTAGCTGGTAAGGAAACAAGTCAGAAATCTGTTCCTAATCAAAAAGAAAAGATCGTGTTTGATTCGAATAAGGAAGCTGAATCATTATTGCTTTAGAATAAAAAACTGAGTTAAAAGGTAATTCAGTTTTAGAAGCTGTAATTAGGTTTACAGAGAATTGTAATTCGAAGCTGTATAGATCTTCATAGTTTTGTATCTTTACTATACAAAAAAGAAAAGAAGTTGATAATCATATTGTTGTGATTGTTAGAATTTGTATTCAATTGTTAAAATCAATAAAAGCAATTGTTTATAAATTGATTTGAGCTCTTGGTTTTTATATTCCACAAGAAAAGTTAATTTCTTAAAGAACAAGTAATCGAAAAGAATTCAAAGAACTTGTATTCACCCCCCCTTCTACAAGTTCTCGGCTATCTCACTAGGAAAACACAGTTTTAAAAAGAGAAGAATATCTAATTTGGAAACAAAAGATGTATATGCACTTGAGGGCAACAGATCTCGAATACATTGATAGGATTGAGAAGGGTCCCTATCAACCAAGGAAATTTGTTTCTTCACAAATTGTGGAAGGAACAATTATTCTTGAACACTTTGAACTTGCTACAGAAAGTGACTATACTAATGAAGAGAAGTTACAAGTGTTGAAGGATGCTAAAGTGATGAACATACTTTACAATGGATTGGATAAAAATATGTTCACAAGTATCATCAACTGCACAATATCAAAACAGATCTGGGACACCATCAAAGTCCTATGTGAAGGGACAGACCAAGTAAGAAAGAATAAAAGGTCATTGTTAACACAACAATATCAATTCTTTCAAGCAAAGCCTGGTGAATCAATAACATCAGTTTATGATAGATTCAATGCTTTGCTCAATGACCTGAAAATACTTGGAAAGTCCTATGACAATGAAGATGTTAATACCAAATTCATGAGGGCACTCCCATGAAGTTGGGATCCAAAAACAACTGCAATAAGAGAAGCTCATGATTTGGACATTCTCACGTTGGACAGGCTTTATGGAAATCTTAAGACTTATGAATTAGAAATAGAGCAAAGGCAGAAGCTACATGACAGGGACAAAGGAGCTGTACTGATGGTTGAGACAAAGAAGTCTCATGAGAAGCTTGATGATAACACTGATACTGCAAGCTCGACTGATGAAGAAACTGAATCAATCACTGATGATAACATGGAGGAATTCATGGCTTTCATGGTGAAGCAATTCAAAAAATTTAAAGCTAGCAGGAAAGGAAGAAAATCATCAAAGAAGCCTATCCCAAAACTGTTAGAGTGTATGCCCTAGTGGCCAATTATGTAATGATTGTGACACTATGTTTATGTTATGTTTTATTTTGGTTAAATGATAATTACTTTTATTATGTTTTATTTACTGAGTAATATAAATGTTAACATAATAAATGTCCTTAGAAGAATGATACTAATTATATGGATTCAAGTATGTGACTTGAATATGAGATCATATAAATATGTAAAGTATCATTATTCTTAAATGTCCCTAGTCGAGTATCATTGTCAGTGGGACAACAATAATACATTGAGACTAGTATGTGGATTAACTGATGGCTATGTCTCATTGGTCATAAATATATACGAGATATATTAAGTTGATTCATAGGTACATGTTAGAGAACATAGTACTGGACAGACCCACCATGAGAATTCTACATGGAGCGTTATGCTATGTGTCATAAGTAATTCTCATAGTGACAATGATGTAATGGTCCTTCGACCTGAAGTCATGACATTTCTACATAAGGAGTTATGCGTTTTGACATTATCAAAAGTCACCTTTAACCGGGTGGACGATAAAGGTGATTGTTGGATGCATAATGAGTTATGTGAGAAATGGGAATGATGTAGATGGAATTTAACCCTCCTATAAATTAGGGGTGATATCTATAGGCCTCTTGATTGAGTGAAACTATGAAATGCATGGCCATGCTCAAATAGAGATTTGTTTCATATAGTTTACTCATTGATCAAGAAAACTGAGATTAAATTATAAAGAGGATGACACATCCATGCCTTGAATTTAATCTTAGATATCATGGTTAAAAGGATTAAATTACATTGAAACATTGGTCACAAAAGGTAACGTCGAATCTATGACTTTATTATTACTTGGGCAACAGTGATGTATTACTAGATGCCGCTCACTGTTTATAATTTTATAATATGATTTAAAATTATTGCCAACGTAATAATAACCTACAGGGTCACACACATAGAACATTCGTCAAGGAGATATAATTTAAATGTCAATGATTTTAATATATCAATAAGATTGATTTAATTAAATCATGACTTTAAATTATATATATATATATACATATATATATATATATATGTAATCTGTATGAAGAAGAGTCATTTGGAAGGAAATACGAATATATATTTATTTGTACATATATTAATTAAGTGAGACTTGATTAAATATATAATGAATATAGGATTCGGATTCTAATCTCCTAATTAGATTAGGTTTTGGAATCTACTCTATAGAAGGCTATATATATATGATATATCAGCTATTCTCTTAGATATATAAAGATATATAGAATTTTTCTCTGGAATAACCAACGTTTTGACGTAGCCGCTCATAAGAGAGAGACTAAGGTTAAGAGAGATAAAAGAGATACAGATTATTTACAGCTAGTACTGTTATCCTTTTTGCTCGAATCGTAAGACGGTTCGCGGGTGTTCGTGTGGATACCGTAGAGACGCTGTCCAGTTGGGTTGTGTTAAAGATTTGGAGACGATCAACACCTTCACCAAAGTTTCAGATTCGCACTTTTAATCGGTAAAATCTTGAACTGTCTGTATTAAACTGATTCGCATAGATCCTCGGGTTTGGGTTTCGTTTTGTTTTATTTTAAATCCATATTTTTCCGCTGCGTTTGCTGGTACGAAACCCAACAGTGGTATCAGAGCTATATGCGAAACGTTAATATGGATTTATGTGTTTAATTGTATTCGATATACCTGATATATGCAGTTAATACAAGTTTACCGATTTTAAGTTGAATATATATGATATTCTGCATGTATGGATATTCTGGAATTACGTATTCTGATTATCGATGATACATGCTTATGGGGTATTCTGCATATTTGATATGTAAGTCTGGAGATGGGATGCAGGGATAATGAAGGGTTATACGATTCTGGACATATAAGATATGTTTCGAATTCTGGAATTGTTTCAGAATTTCGTATGTTAAAATTCGTAGTCTCTGATGAAGGAATTCTTAATCTCTGATGAAGGAATCCTTAGTCTCTGATGAAGGAATCCTTAGTCTCTGATGAAGGAATCCTTAGTCTCTGATGAAAGAATCCTTAATCTCTGATGAAGGAATCATTAATCCCTGATGAGAGATTAATCCCCGATGACATCACGTTTAATCTCCGATAGGCTAAATGTTAGTCTCTGATGACGTCACGTTTAATCCCCGACAGG
>CM025783.1:21894201-21907688 GCA_014636745.2 Centella asiatica | reverse complement strand
ATAAAAGAGATACAGATTATTTACAGCTAGTACTGTTATCCTTTTTGCTCGAATCGTAAGACGGTTCGCGGGTGTTCGTGTGGATACCGTAGAGACGCTGTCCAGTTGGGTTGCGTTAAAGATTTGGAGACGATCAACACCTTCACCAAAGTTTCAGATTCGCACTTTTAATCGGTAAAATCTTGAACTGTCTGTATTAAACTGTTTCGCATAGATCCTCGGGTTTGGGTTTCGTTTTGTTTTATTTTAAACCGTATTTTTCCGCTGCGTATGATGATACGAAACCCCAACAAAAACGAGGAGGACAAACAACGACCTTTGACAAAAAGAAAATCAGATGTTTCAATTGTGATGGGATAGGGCACTTTGCCAATGAGTGCAAGAAGCCTAGATCTACAGAAAGATCTAAGGATGACAAGAACAGAAAATCAGGGAATGATCTTGCTGACAAAAGATTCAAATCAAAGAGCAAGGCTTTGATTACAGAAGGTAAAGATTGGATTGACAGTGACTCTGAGGAAGAAATTGACAACTTTGCCTTGATGGTTCAAACTGATGAACCAAGTGATTCTACTAAGGTATGTGATGCAATTCAAAATTTTAATGTGCTTAATTTAATTGATACATCTAGTGTAGAAAGCATACAAAAAGATATATCTGATTTACATGTTAGTTTTAGATCATTAACCATTAAACATACTAAAGTAAAAGAATCACATGACCAACTCTTTAAATGAAATAGATTTCTTGAAGAGAAACAAATACAATTTGATACTATCAAGTCAGAACTGAATAAAGCTCATCACATGATAGATGCTTTGAAAAAGAGGGAATTTTACTTAGTTGAACAACTTGAAAATGAACAGGCTAAGTTTAAACAATGGAATCAATCCTCTAAAAAGTTTTTTGACTTGGTAGAAAATCAAATGGTTGGTCAAAAATCTGGTTTAGGATATGATGAATTCCTAGAAACAAAACCAGATATAGAAAAATTTGAAGCTGCTAATTCCATGACTAACAAACCAATTCTCATGAAAAGAATTAATTTTGTCTCATCATTCAATGAACCTAAATTTATCAACACTCAAAGTCAACATGTCACTGCAATTATAAAAAATGATCAAAATTCAGTGAATACTGTTGAAAAGAGTGAAAACAAAAGATTGAATATATGATTCATGACAAAGACACAATTAAACAAAAAAATGAAAAATCTTACTGAGTCTAAGATTGAAAAGTCAGTGGAGTTTAGTAGTGGGAAAAGAAATAGGAATGGAAAAATAGGCATCAATAAATATACTAATTATGCAAGTATGCCTAATGCTCCTAGAAAGACATGTCACATATGTGGAAATCCCAATCACATAGCTATACATTATAGGAGTAAAAATAGAATTCCTATTGCAGAGACTGCATTAACAAAGATAATCAAAGAAAAATCACCTGTAAAAAGGTCTAACCATCTTTGCAATAATAGTGAAAATGCTAAACTTGACAGTCTCTCACCTTTAAGAAGCAAGACTAATGATTGTCCAATAAAAGTTAAAAATTCTAAAAGACAATCAACTCCATCTGAGTCAAGTCTTGATTCTAAAACTAGTGAGAAAGGATCCAAGAAAATCTGGGTCCCAAAAACTTCTAACTAGTTATTCTTACTGTGTAGGGCAAAAAGAAAAAAATCATAGTTCTTGGACAGTGGATGTTCAAGACATATGACAAGAGACAAGTCCCTGCTTAGACAGTATGAAGAAAAGAATGGCCCTAAGGTAACATTTGAAGATGACAACAAAGGTCATACAAAAGGCTATGACAATGTTGAGCATGGTGATGTCATCTTCACTGAAGTATCACTAGTTGATGGCTTAAAGCACAATCTGTTAAGTGTGAGTCAACTATGTGATAAGGGATTTTTTGTCACTTTTAAAGAAGATCTATGCCAAGTGTGTGACAAGGAATCTGACAATGTGATATTGACAGGAAAAGAAAAGGAAATTTGTACACTACAAATTTAGTTTCTTTTACTGATCAAATCACATGCCTGTATAACAAAGCCTCTACTGATGAAAGTTGGCTTTGGCACAAGAAGCTCTCCCACTTAAATTTCAAAAACATTAACAAATTGGTGAGAAAAGGTTTGGTAGCTGGCATTCCTCAATTGAAATTTACACAAGAAGGGTTGTGTGACTCATGCCAGAAAGGAAAACAAAGAAGTGTGTCATTCAAGAGCAAACCAGCAACATCAATCACTGACCCGTTACGGTTATTACATATGGACTTATTTGGTCACGTGATTGTGATGTCAATCTTAAGAAACATATATGCTCTGGTGATAGTGGATGATCACACAAGGTATACTTGGGTCAAATACTTTCACTTAAAAGATGAAGCTGCTCAGTTAATTATTGATCATATCAAGAAAACAGAAACTGAGTCAGGAAAAAAGTAAGGGTTATAAGGAGTGATAGAGGAACATAATTCAAAAATTCCCAAATGAATGAATTCTGCACTGAAAAAGGGATATCACATCAATTCTCAACTCCGAGAACACCTCAATAAAATGGAGTTGTTGAGAGAAAAAATAGAACCCTTATTGAAGCAACAAGGACGATGTTACAAGAGTTAAAGCTTCCAACCTATTTCTGGGAAGAAGTAATTAGTATTGCTTGCTTTACACAGAATAGATCCTTGATTAACAAGACTTACAACAAAACACCCTACGAGTTAATGACTGGGAGAAAACCAACTCTCAAGTTTTTGCATGTGTTTGGTTGTAAGTGCTTTGTGCTGAGAGATTCATCAAAAACTAGAGGAAAATTTGATAGCAAATCTGATGAAGCAATCTTCTTAGGTTATTCTCAATCAAGCAAGACATATAGAGTGTATAACCTAAGAACAAAGGTCATTGTGGAATCCATACAAGTTGTTTTTGATGATAACAAGATTCCAGGAATGATTGGACAAGGATTGCATGAACCTCTCAGTTTTGAAAATGAATTGGATGCGTGGATGGATCCATCAAAGACTGAAGAATTACTCCTATATGACAATTTTCCTCCAATCAGTAAGGGGGAGTTAATGATTGTACACGAGTTACCAAGGATTAATAATACATCAGAGTCTAGAGAATTAATATTTGATGAAACACAAGAGACTGATAACACAAATGTACAATCAGAAACAACTGAGACACTAGAGACTAGTCAAGATGAGACAAATAGCTCAGGGGGAGCTAATAATGAAGAAGTCACTGGTTTAGGGGGAGCAGCCTCTGATCCAACAACTAGATTGGATAATGTCAATCTAGAATATGAAGCCTCATCTTCAAGATTAAATTTTCCACTTGTAAGAGCTTACATGAGAGATCATTCACCAGATTTAATCATTGGAGATTTAGAGGAAGGAGTTAAGACAAGAAGTGTAACACAAAATGAATGTCTTTATCTTAGTTTTCTGTCAAAAATTGAGCCAAAGAAAATTGCAGAAGCACTTCAAGATCCTGACTAGATTATAGTCATGCAGGAAGAATTGAACCAATTCACAAGAAATAAGGTCTGGAGATTGGTGCCCAAACCAAAGAATAGATCAATAATTGGTGCCAAATGGGTCTTCAGAAATAAATTGGATGAAGTTGGTACAATTACAAGGAATAAAGTAAGGCTGGTAGCAAAAGGTTATTCTCAAGAAAAAGGAATTGACTATGAAGAAAACTTTGTACCAGTTGCAAGACTTGAAGCAATAAGGATTTTCTTGGCATATACAGCCTATAAAAACTTCAAGGTGTACCAGATGGATGTCAAGAGTGCTTTCTTGAATGGAAAATTGGAACAAGAGGTCTATGTTGAACAACCGCCAAGTTTTGTAGATCCCAAGTTTCCAAACCATGTCTACAGGTTAGATAAAGCACTTTATGGCTTAAAACAAGCACCCAGAGCTTGGTATGATACTCTCTCTCAGTTTTTACTTCAAAATAAATTTGTTAGAGGTATCATAGATAAAACACTCTTTTATAGAAAACAAGGTTCTGATTTAATACTTGCGCAAATATATGTGGATGACATCATATTTGGTTCTACAAATGAAAAATTATGTGAAAGATTTTCAAAATTAATGCAGTCTAGATATGAAATGAGTATGATGGGTGAATTGACATTTTTCTTAGGATTACAAATAAAGTAGTTAACTGATGGAATTTTCATTAGTCAGTCCAAATACATTAAGGACTTACTAAGAAAATATGATTTGGTTGATTGTACATTTGCAAAAACACCCATGGCTACTGCCACTAAACTAGATAAGGATACAAAGGGAAAGAAAGTTGATATCACTAGCTATAGGGGCATGATAGGCTCCCTTTTATATCTAACTGCAAGTAAACCTGATATAATGTTTGCCACATGTTTGTGTGCAAGATTTCAAGTTGATCCAAAAGAGTCACATTTAATTGTTGTTAAAAGAATACCTAGATATCTAAAGGGTACTCCAAACCTTGGGTTATGGTATCCTAAAGAATCTGATTTTAAACTAATTGACTATTCAGATGCTGACTATGCAGGATGTAAACTTGACAGAAAAAGCACAAGTGGAAGCTGCCAATTTCTTGGAGGCAGACTTGTTTCTTGGTTTAGCAAGAAACAAAATTCAGTGTCAACCTCAACGACTGAAGCTGAATACATTGCAGCTAGGAGTTGCTGTGCTCAAATCCCGTGGATCAAAAATCAACTCCTAGACTATGGTATGACATTATCAAAAATTCCTATTTATTATGATAACACAAGTGCCATATCCATAACTGAAAATCCAGTACAACATTCAAGAACAAAACATATAGATATAAAATATCATTTCATTAGAACATGTTAGTGAATGAAACATTGAATTGCACTGGGTTACAACAGATAAACAACTTGCTGACATATTCACAAATCCTTTAGATGAACCTACATTTACTAGGTTAGTCTATGAATTAGGTATGTTGAATTATGCTTCTAAAAATTGAGTAAAATTTCAAAAAGTAAGTTTGTAAAACTGTTAGAAGCTAGAATTTAATTTCTGGATGTAGCTGTTATGAACAAACAGAATCTTTGAAGCTAATAATCATTGAATTAATTATTGGATAACTGATGAAATAAAAATGAAGTAGAGACTAGTTTAATTTAGTCTCTGAAAAAATTTGAGTGAGAGACTAAAATTAGTCTCTGATAGTTGTTTTTAATTAATCTCTGACTAGTTAAAAATAACCTATTGGAGACTAGTTAAAATTAGTCTCTGATAGTTGTTTTTAATTAGTCTCTGACTAGTTAAAAATAACCTATCGGAGACTAGTTAAAATTAGTCCCCGATAGTTGTTTTTAATTAGTCTCTGACTTGTTAAAAATAACCTATCGGAGACTAGTTAAAATTAGTCCTCGATAGTTGTTTTTAATTAGTCTCTGACTAGTTAAAAATAACCTATCGGAGATTAGTTAAAATTAGTCCCCGATTGTTTTTTTTAAATTAGTCTCTGACTAGTTAAAAATAATCCATCGGAGACTAGTTAAAATTAGTCTCTGACAAGTGAACACGACAGAGACTAGGGCAATCTCTGATTAAGGGGTAAATCGGTAGTTACTCATACCCACGATCGAAAACCCTTCACTATCTTTGTAATTGCAAACGTTTCTAATACTGTATTCAAACACATTTCAAACACAACTACAATTTCATTCACTCAAAGAACTCTCACTCTCATATCTGTGCAATTTAACCCTTTTGCAAAGAATTTTCATTTCAAAGCTTTTCACAGATACCATCAATGGCATCTAAGACAGTGTGCTTCAAGTTTGGCGACTTTGACTTCATCAAGACTAACCATGTTGGGGTCGTGAACAAGAACGAGTTTGAAGCACAGTTTCACCTTGTTGTAGATTTTCTACAAACATCATCGCTAACTTATGCCATATATGAAGCTCCCGCTCAGGCTGCTGAAGTCATCACAGCCATGTGGTCCACTGCACAAATCCAGGACAAGAGTGATGACTCTCCTGTGGTAAACTTTACTTATGATAATATTACATATGCTATTGACCATGTTGTAGTCAATAATGCTTTGCTCTTACCTGTGCATGATGCATATGACCATACTGCCTTTGATGAGGAAATTCTAGATATGTTTCGTTCCCTGCACTATGATACAAAAATTACATCTATAGGAACCATATCTAGACCTCACCTTAGGCAGGAGTGGTCTTTATTCTTTGATATTATCACTAAAGCATTCACATTGAAATGCAGTGGTTATGATGTCATCACTACAATAACACAACAAATTGCATATAGTGTATTGTATAACAGGCACATAAATATAGGGCTGCTTATTCTGCATAACATGATCACTAAATTTAAAACTAGTGATAAAAATAAAATATACTATGCTAGGTTTTTGATGATGATTGCAAATTATCTAATCCCTAACCTAGATATTAATTGTATGCAAATTGTGTCATCTGTTATGCAGAGTAAAAGAATAATTATAGATGTGAAGAAAAGGGCAGCAAAGGTAAAGGTTCCTCTTTCTTTTCCTCCTATCATGAGACAAACTCTCGTTGATAGATTTCCAAACCTTTACAATTCTTCATATTTTAAGGATCTTGAGCAACAAATCCGAAACCCTATTGATCCTCAAACCCATTCTTCACAACAATCTGCAGCCCTCTCCACAGTTTCTCAAAAAACTGTGGTTGTTAAAACAAAAACAGCCAAAAAGTTACCCATAAAAAGAAAAATAATAGAGGGTGACAGTGAGATTGAGGGAGTAAAGGAAATTGAATTGGCTATTCAGAAAAGAAAGAGAGTGATTACCTTAAGCCAAAAACAATCCATTGTCTCCCAAAAGGTTTTGGAGGTTAAAAGGAAACACAGTACTTTGTTAACATCCTCCCAAAAGGATGCTAATATTGAAGAAAGTTTCCAAACAGGAACACCAAGTATAGAGTCTCACTACAAAAAAAATGGCTTTTAGTGACGAACAACATTCTGGTCACCAAAAGTAACCTTTTGTGACAATTTTTTCTTAGTCACTAAATTTTGGTGAACAAATAAATTTGGTGACCAATATAAGAAAGTGCTCAATGAGTTCGTCACTATTGTTGTGGCGGGAGCCATCAGGTCTAACTAGTGACCGAATTCGGTGACCACGTCTTTGTATCGTCAATGAATTTTCCTTTAGTGACTACATATCCTGGTCACTAAACTTAAGATGAGTAGTGACAACCATTCTAGTCACTAAAGGTTGGCCGGAAATAAGCCCACCATAGTATTTATTGACCAGAAGTTATGTTTGGCCACTAAATGGCTTGGTTGTGTTCCCGAAAGATAAGGCGGGTAGATTTTCCGCTAAGAGTTCTTAACCATGGAGATGTTGGTCACTAAAGTTTTTGGTGAAAAAATGCATCTTCACTGTATATAATTTTATGCTATAATACCGTATAGTAATTTTTTTTAACTTTATAATAAGATACAGTTTTATGATATATTATTTTTTTGTTGTGTCATATTAGTGATAATATTTACATAAAAAAAGAAAAGGTACTATTCTTCTTTTTTACTATAACTCTCCATATTAAGTAAGAACCAAAAAAATTATAAATAAATTTTCATAATATTATGAAAAATGTGATAAATGGAGTATTAAAAAGAATTTAATCTTATGCATGAAAAATGAACACAACAATCAATTTTTGCTTAGTTATTATTTTAATAAAAAATTCTCTTTAAATGTTTCTGACCAAATTTACATATGACATAAATCGACCATTTTATTTATTTGAAAATTATATTTGTGATTCGCATAAGTGTATTTTATATTAGATTTAACGAGTGATTGATGAAAATTTTTGATTGTGCATATTTTATAAAGTTTGGTACTAAATAAATTGCAAAAAAAGTTCAAAACTGATGTAATTTAGGGGCCGTTGAAGAGATTTTCTCAATCGGTAATAGTAGTACTTCGAAACTTTTATTATTGCACTGACTAAAATAAAGTAATCAATATAGAGTATTCATTAATATATACTCTCTCCCTTTCAAAAAATAAAAAGTTAAGTACAAAGATTTTTTTGTTTAAAAAATGATGACTTAAATATATTAATAAAATATAAGTTGACTAATTTAAACTTATAAGTGTATATATTTTCAACTATGATATATAAGAATTATTATATGTAACTTTATTTTTTTAAAATGTCTTTCTTAAAAGTGTGTAAATTATATAAACCATCATTTTTAGGACAAATGTAATATTTTATAAAATAAATAAATCAGCAATCAATGGTGAAATTGAAATTTATAATTTGAAAATAGAAATATTTTATGCACCTTGGTTTTCTTCGTAAGTGAAAAGATGCTTTTGTTAATTAGGAAAACATAAAAATAAAAAATAATGATATGAGAGGGGAATAAAGGGAGGGAGAACTTTTGTTTCTAATCTCTCGTTGTAGTATTGAGATAGCGAAGAGAAGTATATAGAGATAAAAATGGCATCGGCGATGGTGAGATCTAGCTTACGGACGACCCTTTGAGGCGATCAGAGGGCAACTCTAGCTTCCAGGAGGAGTTTTGCTTCATCTGGCGGCCGCGATGATGCGTGTATACTCTGCATATATCTGTACTTATTACTCTTGTTTTCCTTTTATCTTCGTACATATAGATTATCATTATATGTTTTCTAGATCAGATCTCAATTTAATTACTTTTTATGTTAAATCTTATTAGAGATTTGATATTGAAATTGGAATTTTCAGTTTTGAAATCAATTTAGGGTTTCACGTATTACTGTTAATTTTGAGGGTTTTGATTTTCTTAGTCCCCTCTTAACCAAACATGTCCAATGTCCGAAGGCTGGTCCCAACAATAGCTTGTTGTCCTGTTTTTTAAAGGCCTTTGGTTCTTCATTTTCCCCTCTTACTTGATTGAGAATGAATTTTATGTAGTAGTACTCTGAATCAACACGTTTTAGTACAGATCTAGAAGCATGTGTCTGGTTGGAGGAAACTCTGAAGAAATTGGAGCGTATCGTGGTGGCTGTTTCTCCCTCCCAGGACTTTCTCGGCCCTCTACAGATCAAGAGATCAAATCTGCTTACCGTAAAATGGCTTTGAAGTATGTTCCTTACCGTAAAACTCACTTCTTTTTCTCTTCTCCTTTTTCCTCTAGTTAATCATACTTCCGAAGGAAATTGCTGATAAAAAATATTACACTGTAACAGGGCTGCTTTTGAGAAGGAGATCGAAGGGATGCCTTCTTCCATTCTGTTGGTGATCTTCCACCAGAACTTCGTTACCTTTTGTGTGGAGAAGTAATCAAAGATGCGGTCCTTACTAGCAAGTGTTGTTTTAAGAGTTTTTGTGACAAGTGTACGATATTCTGCTGCTACATATTTAGCCTATCCACTATTATCCCTTTATGTTGTCTATATTCATTCTCGTAATAGTTATTTACACTTTGTATATTTCGTATGTTTGCTATTTCATATTTCATATGGTAGATGTTAGCTACTGCTCATTTTCTCATGTTTGAAGTTTTCCTTTGTATGCATTTTAGATTTTCCAATAAAGTTTTGGTGATGTAGATATCGGTTTTTGTAGTTTGTTGTTTCTAATATTTATATTTCCTGCATTTGTTGTTTTTGTCTGAGAATTATTGGTAATGTTGCAGGAAAGTTACTTAGTTTTCGTGTACAAACTTTGAGTAGTAGGTATCCTGTCTTTATTTACTTGCAGTGCTATCTGATGTTGTGTTACTTCTTAACAAGAGCTACAAGTTACAATATTATGAATTGCTTTGAAGATATTACTATGTACCAAGTTTGTTCTGAAAATTTAAGAATTTACATCACAATTTGGATTTAGGCTTTTGCAAATAATTAGTAAGGTAGTGAAATGAGACTCTGTTTCTGATTCCTTTTATGAACTAGTGGAGTATAAGATGTTTTTATGCGATGGGATGCTAATAAGGTTAGATGCTTTTGATTTACTAATGAAATATATTTTCCATTTCTATTTGATATGGTGCTGGTATGCAGTTTGCTCATAGAAAGTGTATTCAGAAGTGATGCAATAAAAAAGGTGCTATAACTTGTGAAATTTGCAATCAGGTTTGAAATATTCACTTAGCTACTTTTATTTGAAATTATACCATATGTTTCTGGTTGGAACTCTAATCTGTGGTCCTTGGATATAGAAGGACTTGGTGTCAAATTCTGATTTGTGTCAAATGATATGGAACATAGATCTCAAAAGGTCGAAAGACAGAAAGAGTAAGTGGAAGAAGATACCATTTTCAACTTTACTCGCAACACTTAGCAATGTTCTATATGTCTTAGAGACACTTAGAGGTGGAAAGTGGGATGCTAACTATAGAACTTGTTTTGCAGGAATAACTACCGCCTCGGGAATTGCAGCAGAGCTGAGCATTCCACTAACTCATCAGGGTGTCGCAAATAGTGTCAGATTTCTAACAGGCCACTCACAGAAAGGAGGAATTTATCCTTTATTTGTGGCAGAGAATGCAGCTGATCCAGATTCAACCTTGGTTGTTTATATGGGTTTATCTACTCTCCCCTCTCTCGTCTTGAAGTTGATGCATAATGGTCTGCCACCAAATACAATAGCTGCTGCAGTTGAGCGTGGGACAACACCTCAACAGCGTGTGGTAAGTGAATTCAACTCACTAATTATCAACCAATGTTATAAAAAACAACAGCTCCTGAGATACTATCTTATATTTTGCATTTGTGGCAAGTGAAGTGTACTTTTTTCTTAATACGTTCTTTTGGTGCGAATGTTGTCTGCAATTTGCTTCATTATTGGACCGACAATCATTTTGGATGTAATAGTCGAGCATCATTTTTTCAGTCATGTGACAGTTAGTAAGCTTTCACTTCTCAACTGTTTGTGTTTATCATTTTTGTACCAAAGACTAATTCCACATTAACTGTGATTCAATTACTTTTTTTTTTTGATTATGCAGCTGAATTTGCAGCCATCAATGCGAGTCGAACCCAAGATGACTGTTCTCGTTGTAGGTGATTCTAAAGATGAAGAGCAGACATGTTGCTAGGACCATAACCAAAAAGAAAAGGAGCGGTAGCGTTCCCCGTCTTGCTCACCAGCAAAGCCATATGCATCCATTTGTCATCTCAACCTAAAGCAAGCATTTGAGAGTGCTTGCTACTGCATCTCAAGCCCTTATGGCATGAACTTTGTTTATTGTGGACTTGGATAGTGTTTGTAATCGATATATAGTACTTGTGGATTGGAGTATAGTGAATTTTAAGATTTTTACTTTATTATTGAAAGGAATATCTTTTGCTTAGTAAATTGCATTGGAAGTTTATTATTAAATGTAAAATGATGACAAAGAATGTGGTCACTATCATGAATATTTGTGACCAATTTTTTTTGTCACAATAAATAATTTTGTGACGACAACTCTAGTCACCAATGAAGTCTTACTTGAATGGTTTACTAACATAAGTGGTGACTAATTATTGGTCACAAATCTATTAAATCATTTGACCAAAGTTTTCGTCACCATGTTGGTCACCAATTCAAGTGTCCGGCCTGTCCGAACGAAATTTAGTGACCAATCGGAAGTGTTTCGTGACCAACTTTGTGACCAACTCATTGGTCACTAAACGTTACGTTTTAGTGACCAACTTACCCTCGAGTTTAACTTAGTGTCCGCCTTCAAAATCGTGGTCACCAAAACTTTTAGTGATTGAACTTTCCTGACAACGAGTGACGATCCTTTAATTGGTCACTAAAGGTCTTCAGTAAAATTTGATCGTCACTGAAAGTCATTTTTTTTTGTAGTGTCTGCACAATCTCCTGTACATACAAAGGGGCAAGCCCAAAGAGAGAAAAGAAGTAAAAGCAAGAGTGACACAAAGAGTGCACACACTGAGTCTACTCAAATTGATGCTCCTCAAATTTTTGTTCTTGAGGAGCAGCAAAATTTGAGGAGCAGCCAACACTCCAAACTGTACATTCTCCTATCTCTTCTCCCATTCTTGATTCGTTAGAACTTGATAGTTCCAATCCTCTTGATTTTTTCCAAGAGGAGCCAGAGGAGCCAATACTCAAAGAGACTAACACACAAGAACCACTTGTCCAAAGTACAAGTGCAATCAGTTCTCCTATACATTCCATGGAAAGATCCCTAACCACAGAAATACAAAGAGAACCCCCTCTTCATGCATTCTCAAATAATTCTCCTTTAAACCCCTCTTCTGTAGGATAGAGTGCACATACCCAAATGAGTGAGGATGTGAGAATAAATAGTGAGAGTCAGGCTCCTGACCTGAAAAAAAGAGAGAATATACACATACAAGAGAGTCAAGCTTTAGAAAGATTGAAAAAAGGAGAGATAGAGAAGCTGGATAACCAACTTCAGGAAAAAGGTGAGGGAGTGAGCAAAGATGAAATCCTTGAAGAAAAGAACAGAGAGAAAAATATATTCTCAGCAGGTGACTTTCTCACACCTGTTGAGACCTCCACCACCATTGAAGCCCAAATTTCCTCTGCTCTAACTACAACTTCACAACCAGAGGAACTTGGGGGAAACTCACAGCCAGGGGATGCAACATTACAAACTTTAGCAGAAATGTCCAATGCTGAATTTGAATTGCTATATGGTCTACAACAACATCAAGATCAAATTTCAGCATTGAAGACAAGGTTAACAGATGAACCTGAGCTTGTTAAGATTGAAGATGAAAATGTAGATGTTAAGCTGGATGCAAGCTTTACAAATTCATTGGATGATGCAGCTGCCCAGCTAAGGCAGGACTATTTGACCAATCTGGGGTCAAGTGAGTCTCTGAGGACATGATCAAAATTTACAAGAAATATACGAAGTTTCAGCACTTCATGATCACGGGTCTTAAGGTTACAGTGCAACATATTGAAGAGAAAATGGACCTGGAGAAAGAAAAGATCTGAAGATGTTATGAAGGACACCTGCCCCGGAGGATGCTGAATTCCATTGATTCAAGATTAAAAGATCAGTTATCCACCGACAGGCGCCTTCAAGCATTAGAAGCAAATGTCCAGTCCATTATGCAAAAACAAGATAAATTTGATCAAACTCTTCAACATTTTAGCCAACTGCTGGAAAAGGAAATTCCCACACTGGCTACTACTTCCTCCACACCCTTAGATTCTGATTCAAAAAGGGAGAGAGTAGTCAGTCACAACAATCAAAAGAAGCAATGCAATCAAAAGCAGTAGTGGTTGAAAGGCCAAGTTATGCTACCATGATGGTTGAGTTCCAACGAATTCAAGGTACCAAGAAAAATCTGGATTTAGCCATCAAGTCAAGCATAGCTACTATAATACCAACAACAACAACAACAGCAACAACAACAACAATATCAACAACAACAACAACAACAGCAACAACAGTAACAATACCAACAACAACAACAACAACAACAACAACAACAACAACAA
>CM025783.1:21848218-21894191 GCA_014636745.2 Centella asiatica | reverse complement strand
AACAACAACAACAACAACAACAACAACAACAACAACAACAACAACAAAAACAACAATAACAGTAGCAACTCCTCCTTCTACTGTAATAGTCCCAAGCACCCGACAAGACAAAGGCAAAGGTGTTCTGGTTGAGGAATCAAAGAAAACAAAATCTGCTCAACCAGGACAACCTAAGCTATTAGGGGATGCCATGAAAACTGCTCACTTTCCCACTCCAGTTGAATTGATAGTGGATGGGAAAGTAGAGTTAGTTTATCCTCAAGAGAAGAAACTGATTGAAGTTGATGCATTACTTGCACAGAAATTACAAGAGGAAGAGGATATGGTTGCAGCAAGGGAGGAGGAGGAGGAAGCTAAAAAAAAGAAGGTCTTGTCAACAAAGAAGACAAAAGCTCAGAAGTCTGCAATGACAAAAAGGAGAAATAAGGAGATTGAGTAGGCTGAGCAAAGGGCAAGGAGAAAGCCATTGATGAGTGAATCTCAAACTGCTATGGTCACTTTATTCAAACCTCGAAAATCTATATCAGTGCCAAGCAGTAATATCTCTAGGATTGGAATGACTAACACTTCTGAATTAAAGGAAGCATTAAGGAAGAGTGTTAAGTCCATTAATCTTGAAAAGGATGGAAATAGCAAGGAGTATCTCAAAGTCATTCAAAAAGATGGAGAGACTCTGCGTCTACAAAAACCAAGCCTGGAGATGAGATCACTCAAAGATATGGAGTGGTTGCTATATGTTGTTCCTGAAGATTCTGCGCTTAACCTAAAATTTCGAAGCCAAATTCAGAAGGAACTTGAAGAAATGAGAAGGTTGACTACTTTACCTCGACTGGATCTTCCTCCAAGAGCTTATGGATTATGGTATGAAAATTTCCATGGTGATATAATTTTCTTTGATTATGAGAAGTAGATTAGTATGGTAAGCCAGGGAGAACTTGAAGGTTTCATTGCTCTACTCAAAGAGTAGACTGATGAAAATGAGATCAAGTTCAGAAAATTGTTGGAAGATAAAGTTGCTGAGCTTAAAAAGAAAGGTTGAAGTTGCTGATTGTTGATTGTTTATTATTTTTGAAGCCAGACTTATAGGATTTAAACCTGAGTCTTGGTGAAGCTGAGTTTAAGATCAAATATCTTAATTCAGGTACATTTGTAGTTAGCATATTCTTTAAATTTTTGATTCTAAGTTATTCTTGTAATTATTGAGTTTTGACATCATCATCAACCTTGATTTATGTTTATCACTTTGATAATCATAAATAGGGGGATATTATTAGGTTTTATAATATTTGATGATGATTGTAATTAGAATACTTAGATATACAAATATACAGTTAGTTCTAGTTTATAGCATTAGAGTTTTGTAGCTGATAGTTTACTCTCTGTTTTATGTAATTTATCTTTGTAAGAGAGTAAGTTAAACTTTGTATTATAAGAGACTATCAGAATTGTATCAGAGATTTCAATGAGTCAGAGACTATGTTTAGTCTATCGGAGACTAAAGAAATTGTTCATCAGAGACTACAGCTTAAAGCATTAGAGACTAATATCAAAGCATCGGAGACTAATCTTGAGTCATCAGAGACTAAGCGTAAGGCATCAGAGACTAAGATTAAGTCATCGGAGACTAAAACCTTAAGTTGTCGGAGACTAAACATTTGATCAGAGACTAAAGTTGAAGCCGTCAGAGACTAGAGTAAAATTACTCTCTAATACAAGACAAACTTCTAATTGGATTAGAAGTCATCTTTGATATGGAGATTTGAAGAGTTATTAAAAGTTGAAGATGGTTAGAAAAAAAAAAAAGAGAATGAGAACAACTAGAAAAATAACATATTCCTTTTGTACATAGAAAATATACATTGAATAGGATTAGAAGCTGAATTACGATTCAGATTTGGAAGCTGTAATTAATTTTACAGAGTTGTAATCGAAGTTGTATGTTTATAAAGATTTATATATAGAGTACAGGATTTTGAAGCTGACAATCAGTTTGTGTTTGTTAGAATTTGTAATCAATTGTTCATCAATAAAAGTAATTGTTTATAAATTTATTCTTGTTTTTGTTCTTTAATTTCCACAAGTAAATATACTTTGAAGAACAAAAATTCAAAAAGATTTCAAGAACTTGTATTTAACCCCCCCTTCTACAAGTTCTAGGCTATTTCACTGAGACAACAGAAAATGGATGTGAAAACAACATTCCTTCATGGGGATTTGGAGGAAGAAATCTAGATGATGCAGCCAGAGCGTTTTGTGGTCAAAGAAAAAAAGGACTTGGTTTGCAAGTTGGATAAGTCCCTGTATGGCCTGAAACAGACACCTCGATTGTGCTATCAATAGTTTGATAGTTATACTCAACAAATCGGATTCACTTGAAACTAAGTCGATCATTGTGTGTATGTGAATAGGTTAAGTGAGGATTTTTTCATTTCAACATTGTATGTTGATGATATGCTCTTTGTGGATAATAACAAGAAATAATCAAAATTGTTAAGAGATTAATAGCACAACAATTTGAGATGAAAAATTTTGAGATTGCTACTTACATCTTGACCTTTTTTTTATTATAGTTTAATCATTTTTGAGAGGCTTTTTTTTTTTTGTTACGTTCTTACTCACTTCTATTTATTACTATCTTGTAGGTGTTTTTATGTAGTCCAAAAATATAAAACTCAAACAACTAACTTAACCAAGGATTAAGTTAAAAACTATTTTATTTAGTTCCTCTCTCTTTTCCTAGGTAAACACTTAAATAAAATGGTGAGATCATGTTATTGATATCACCCGCTCACATATAATAAGAGAAAAAAAGATATGAGGCCATGGGTTTTAAAATTTTCACCTTCTATACTGCGATCTCTATCCCTTTTTTAAATTTAATTGATTAATTACACCACAATAACCACATCAACAAATACAACCGGCGTAACTAATATTTACTCCCGTTACTATTAAAATATTTACAATATTTTGTTTTATTTCTCATGTTCATCGCTACTTTGCTAGGTATATGGGTCTAAATTGGTGCATCCGGTTTAATATTGTACTAATTGGGCTGCAATTAAACCTAATCGTTCAACCCTTGAACTATGTCTAGTCTGTGGATCGGTGGCTTTAATGCGAGTCTAATTTCTCCCACCAACGGCCACGCCCGAAATGGATTTTGTTTATGGTTTTATTAATTGAAAAATTGCCGGTGGGTTACAAGTTTAAGAAATAATTCTTAAGAGGTCATTTTTTGTTTTTCTATGGGTATTCTTTTTATTTGTATATGTATGTTTAGACTCTTTTTATTATTATTTTTTCAAATTTTAGTACTATTAGAGTCATGAGTTTTTGAATTTTAAATCCTCCTTTTTTTTTTCTCAGTCTTGTCACATTTTTTGATTTTGAGACTATAATCTTCTACAAATGAATACTGTGAGACTATAATTGATAACTGTTAGGTTATTATTTTTTATTTTTTAATCCTATATTCAATAAATTTCAAATCCTCTTTTATTTTTCTTAGTCTTACCACATTTTTGATTTTTGAATTTTTTTCAAATGTTGTTGTGGGATTATAATCTTTTATAAATGAATGTTTATAATTGATAACGGTTAGATTATAATTTTCTTTATGGTAGTTGTTGTCAATTTATTGTAATTGATAACTGTTAGATTATTATATATACGTGATTGGGAGAGGAATTATTTTTACTTTTTAAGACCGGACAGGAATTGCCCCTTTATTATTTTATACCTAGTGAATTTATTTTTTTTGGATGTCAGATATATTGAACATTTTATTTTCCATTTATGTGGTATTTATAATGTTTTCACTTTAAGTTTCCGTTTTATTAATTCGGATGCTCGAGTTGGTTATGATTATAATGTCTCGTTGATATTTCTCTTTCTTTTGCCTAATTTCAATTTGACTTATACCCTCTCGAAATGGTAATAGTTTTATTCTTTGTTCTATAAAAACATCTCGTAATTTAATTTTTGACTTCATAATTGTCAAAGTGGGTTATATTATTGATCTTACTCAAATGGTTACTTATGTCTTTCAGTTGCTCTAGATTGTAAGCTAAACATACCATAAACGAACTGGAAAAAAAAAAAAACAAAACGTTCTACGATAATTACTGCACTCATTCTAAAACTAAAAATATATTTTGGTGTAATACTCTTTTGAAATTATGAAATTTTTATTTGTAATATAAATTCATAAAAATATAAAAGTATAATAATTGGAATTTATAGTAAATTCTTGTTATATTTCAGTTATAAATGATTAAAAGTTAAAAAAAATTACATTAATTCTAAAATATAATATTTCATAAACTTATTTTTCATAGTTTTTAATTTTAAAACAGAAAGAATATAATATTATGGACCTAATATTCTAGAATAAAAGATAATGTCAGCACATTTCTGTAGTTGATGACATCATTGAATTTAGAAATTTTTATTATCCTAAGGTTATATTTAATTGGATGGAATCAAATTATATTAAAGTAGAATCGACGAATAAGAAAAAAAATAGAAATAAAAGATAACAATGACAAAATTATGAGAAGTGATGAAAATGAAAAAAAAATAGATTGTGTATAATTTTTATTGTGATGAAATGTGTAAACATCGCTAGGTTTTCAAATTATGCATAATTTTGTGAGAAAAATAAAGTAAGGATTTAGTTTTACACACAAATAATATGATAATTTGTATAATAATCATTTCATTTATATATCATATCACTTTATTTCATCAAGTCAAAGACAATATAAACAATATATTTATGGATCATATAGTGTAAGTTTATGGAGAAACTTATTTTGAAATACTGGGATAATTTTTCTTCCATTGATTTCACAAATATATACACACTATTACCCGCTTACATAGATATGACAACTATATGATCCCACTAATTATGGGATATTCTAAATAATTATGGGAATTTACATCAAATCAAATTATAACAGTTGGAATCAAATATTCTACGAGATATTCTAACACCCCCCCTCAAGTTAAAGCATAAATATTTGGCATGCCTAACTTGAAACAAGACGTATGAAATGATCTGCCACTAACTCCCTTTGTCAAGATATCTGCTAGTTGATCTTCAGACTTGCCATAAGGCAGGCAAATGAGAACGCCAATCAACTTCTCCTTGATAAATGCCTATCTATTTTGATATGTTTGGTTCGATCATGTTGCACCGGATCATTGGTAATACCAATAGCGGCTTTATTATCACAACATAATACCATTGATTCTTTGATAATGTAACCGATATCTTCTAGTAACATTCGTAGCCATAATAATTCACATATGCCTATAGTACCTTTTGCATGATGGGTCAGCGAGAAAATGGGAACAGCGACTTAAGCCATTAGGTGTAGGCGCTTTCCAGAGGTGGAATCTTCTAGTTCTTCCTATTTGACCCGAAACCGATCGATCTAGCCATGAACAGGTTGAAGAGAGCTCTAACAAGTCTTGGAGGACTGAACCCACGTATGTGGCAAAATACGGGGATGACTTGTGATAGCCCTATATTTAGCCTCGACACTAGATTGAGCCATAATGGACTATTTCTTACTCCTCCATGTAACACGATTGCTTCCAATAAAGGTGCAATATCCAGATGTTGAATGCTGATCATCCACTAATCTTGCCTAATTTGTATCAGAAAACCTTCAACCTTCATATGATTATGTCGAGAAAATAGTAGCCATTTACCTAAAGCGAATTTAAAATATCACAATATTCTCTGGACTGCCTCCATATGACACTTTCTCGAATTATGAATAAATTGGCTAACTACTCCCACAACATATGAGATATTTGGTCTAGTGTGAAAAAGATAAATCAACTTTCCAACTAAGCGTTGATAATTTTCTCTATCTACCGTAGGTTCATTACCTCATGATAAATGATAATTCACCTCCATAGGAGAAACTACATGTCGGCATCCTAGCATACCTATATCATTAAATATATCAAGAATGTACTTTCATTGAGATAGAAAGATTGCACTCGAAGATTTCGTCACCTCAATGCCAAGGAAATATCTTATGGGCCTGAGATCTTTGATCTCAAATTCTTTAGCCAACTTTCCCTTGAGATTAGCTATCTCCAATTGATCATCTCTTGTAACCACAATATCATCTACATACATAATTAAGATAATAATCTTACCGTTATGTTTCTTAACAAGCATTGTGTGATCTGCCCAGCTTTGTTTGTACCCAAATCTGATCAAAGCCTTGTAGAACCTTCCAAACTAGGCCCTGAGAGATTGTTTTAGGCCATACAAAGCTTTTTGAAGTTTGTACACCTTTCCTTTGGTCTTTGTCTAAGAGAAACCTAGAGGTATCGTCATATAAACTTCTTCCTTTAAATTTTCATGTAGGAATGCATTTTTCACATCTAATTGTAGTAGATCCAAATTGAAGTTGGCAGCACATGAAATAAGAGTTCTAACCGAATTTATCTTGGCTACAGGGAAAAAGGTTTCCTGATAGTCAATCCCATATGTTTGGGTATATCCCTTGTCAACAGGTCTTGCCTTGAGACTCTTAACTGTCCCATCAGCTTTTTGTTTGATTGTATATACGCAACTGACCTTTTACCTTTGGGAAGAGGTACCAATTTTCAAGTCTCGTTCTTTTTCAATGCATTCATTTCTTCAATCATAGCCTTTTCCAAAGACTCATTCCTCATTTCCTCTCTCCAATCTTGTGGTACAACAGGGAGGAAATAAATGAACCAAATGACATAGACAATTTATCATAAGAGATGAAATTAGAGATTGAATGCTGAGTACAAGACATTACACCTTTTTTTTAGAGCAATGAGAAGATCAATGTTATTATTAGAGACATTAGAATTGTTGCCCCCAGGAAAAGAATCTAGAGAATGACTCAGCTCTGAGCAAGATTGATCTTGTGGTAGTACTATTGTTGCTTTATTGCGGTGAGTATAATTTTTCAATTCAGGCTTCGCTAGTTTGTTAAAAAGCTCCCCCTGAGATCCATTTTTTGTGACAATGGGAAGAAAAGATGGAAAAATTCTAGGTTCATTTTCAAACCCACTGGAATGAAACTCCCCATGAGGAGGAGACGGTGCTGGATAATATGACTCATTTTCCCAAAAAGAAACATCTCGAGTAACAAAAATCTTGATAACATTTATATCTGGGAGAGTAGCCAATAAACATACAATGAAGATATTTACGATCTAATTTGCTCCAACTAGGAGAGTGATCAAGAACAAAACATACACAACCATAAACACGAGGTGGTAATGAATGAGTAGAAACATGATCAATAAGAGAACTAGGACTCAACATTGTTAAGAACATTATATGGGAGTCTGTTAATGAGAAAGGCTACAAGCAGAATAGCATCTCCCCAAAAATGGTTTGATGTGTGAGTAGTAAAGTTAAGTATGCGAGCGATCTTAAGTAAATGATGATTTTTACTATCCGCGACTCTGTTTTGTTCAGGAGTTTTAACGTAGGAAGTGTGATGAATGATGCCATTTTGTGTGAGATATAACTCAAACGCACTTTTGTTACTATATTCATTACCATATTCACAACCCTTATCACTATGAAGAATTTTAATTTTAGCATTAAACTGATTTTTTACCATTTTATGAAAATCTTGAAAACGAGGAATAACCTTATCTTTTGAATGTTTGAATGTAAAAAATAAACTCAATACAAAATTTAAAAATGGAACAGATTCACCAAGATAAACTTGGAAACAGGTTACCTAGAGAAAGCCAAGCCAACTGGTAAAAGTCCGATTCGAAAACGTCACCGGAACAGACCTCACTCACCGGCGCGTGAGTCGAAAGGTACTGGGTTGTGGTGGCGCGTGGTTGAGAGAGGAAGTTGGCAACTTGGGTTGAGGCGGCCGGCCGGTGAAAGAGAGACCAGTGGTAGGTCACTTGTGGATGTTCTGGCTTGTTTTGAAAGGTTTCTAACGAACCCTACGAGACTGGTAACATATTAGTGAGAAAAGAAATATAGCAGCATGTTTGGTTGATATTATTTATCTAAAAATTTTAATTTTTAAGAAATAATAATTTATAAAGTTGTTTAATTGACATTTTAAAAAAAAGAAAGAAAATTGAAACTTTCTTAGAAATTCATATTAATTGTAAAGGGTACAATAGTAAATTGAAGTATGTTATCTGATAAGTATATAATTGTGTCAAACACAATATAGAAAATGAATTATCAAAAAATGTAAATTTATTCGTGTCAACCAAACGTGATAATGATATTTCTTAATAATTTTTTGAAAGAATTAGATAGAAAAAAAATATAACTTCCAACGAAAAATCAATTTCCATGCGTTTGAAGAGCACATAAACAGGCCTTCCAAGGTGGATATGCTCTAATACCATGTAAATTTATGGAGAAACTTATTTTGAAATACTCGATAATTTTCATTCCATTGATTTCACATATGTAAACACAGTATACATATGATCTCATTGATTATGGGATATTTTAAATAATTATAGTGATTTATATCAAATTAAATCCTAAACAGCTGGAATCAAATATTCTATCGATTAATGAAATATTCTAACATTAATGTAACCTCATATTTGAGCATTTGTTTTATTGGCTCCATCCCGTAGTTTGTTTCTCTTTTCGTTTTTTTTTTCTTTTCAAGATTTCCAACTCTTTTTAAAAATGGGTGAAAATCGAGTCAAAAACCTCTTTAACTAAGTAATCTCAAATAAGTAAGTGTCACTCTACCGCAACATGATTATTGATATGTTAGCAATTTTCCTTATTGTAAATAGTATCCAAAGAAAGAAAAAATATAATATCTTGTTGGTTTAAAAATTAAAGATATATTTTAGTTTGCAAAATAAATTTATAAAATTTTATAATTTAAAATTGAAGTAAATTTTTTAACATTTAATAACTTTTAAGTGAAATATCATTAAATACATTAAGAATAGTTTATTGCGATGTGTGATTCGATTGAAATTTTGATTTAGTTTCTTGTTCTTCTTGATGCAAAATACTGGATTTTTACCCATATCATTTCCATTTTATTTTGTTTGCAAAATTTGAAACTTAGGTAAGTACTTTTTTATAACCATATGTATGAAAACAATATTCTTAAATATAAAATTTTATATTTTGATATTTTTACAAATATATATCATAAACGAAATTATAACATTTATGAATAGTATTACACTAAAAGAAAAATATTATTATATAACAATACTACTCTTATAAATTCTATAAATAAAAAATTAGATATTTTTAATGCGAAGTGAGTCATAAATTCATGACCATTTTATCTAACGAATATGTCACATATACTGTGTTTAAAAGATGGAATGAGAATCGTTTTCACTTGGATAAACATGCGAAAGCAAGTTGAAAAGTTCTATATACGGATAAGAAAAGTATTAAATTACAATTTTTGGCACATATGGACCAAATCTAACTCTCTTTCACGCTATCAAATTTTAGTAAAGAAGATAAAAAAATGTAAAGCTTAGAAAGGGACCATTGTTCATCAAAAAACAAAGGGGCCTAAACTCAGAAAGGGACCATTCTTTGTAAAATAAAAATAATAAATAAATAAAATGAAATAAGGACCATAAAAAGGGGGAAAAAGAAGATGAAGGTGCTGAATAATAAGGTGATAAAGAGGCTCTTAGTGTTTTTATATAACGATGATAAATAAGATCCTAAGGGTGCGTATGTTTACCGGACTAGACTATGTGAGATTGATTATTACTTAAGATTGCCCCAAATGAACAAAATTAAAAGTGATTATTTTTGTGATTATTTTACTTTGTACTATTGTTCTGGATTAAATAAAATGGTTCATAAAAATTCAATCTCATACACATGATTAATTAAACTCACTTATTCCTTTACCTTTTCTTAATCCTTCATTTGGTGGACTATTTGTTAAATGGAATTAATAATCTAGTCCAATTTTTATAAGACAAACAACGTACTAATTTTTAAAAAGAATTAATTAGTCTAGTCCCATATATAAACATGAAAACAAATTCACCCTTAATACTCCGTTCTATTTACTTACAATTCTTACCTCAAATTCTCTCCAAAAAAAAGGTTCTACTTCAGATTTTTTTTGAAAATATGACTTTTAGAGGCTGTTTGTTTAGTTCTCTTAATATATCTGTTCAGTCTTGGTTATATTTCAGTAAGATGAAAAGTTTGTTGGCAATTTTCTTCGCCTATGGGAGACTTCATTTTTCCAATTAGATCTGTTAAGAGACAATATATATGCTGCATATATGTATGTACATTGTATACAGATATATGCTGTATGCAATAAAATGGTACAACTGTACATACTGTATATCTATTATAAAGATATTAGCACCTTCATGCTCCACTGTTTTAAGAAAATTAGCCATTAATCTCCGTGTTACGCATGGAAATTTACAATTTTTCTCGTACAAATGTCAAGTATGTTTGTTGAACTAAAATTATAATAATTTTGATTTTTTATATAAATTGGTCTTGTTATAAGACATAACGAGATAAATTAATAAACATTATGAAAATTATGGAATAAAAGTTGAAAACTTAAATTATTTGACTACATTTCTTCATGGTTAAATAAAATTAAAATTGTATATATAACTAATAAGATTTTCTTCCATCATACTAGAATTTCAATTCATTTGGATTTAAGTAAGACTATTTATCGAACCGAGTTACTCAATACTAGATACAATATGTCTCAATGATTGCTTGACTCAAAATGTTAGTCGAGTCGAGTTCTAACACTTTTTATTACTCGTTAAGTTTATTGAATTTAGCCGAATATTAAAATTATTGGAATTGACTCGATTTGACTTGATACTTGACTCAAATTTGTATTCAATATTATTTTTAATATTTGAAAATATTATTAGTTAAAACTCATTACATATTCAATTTGAATAGTATAAAAAATTCGTTAATTGTTAGATACTCCTTAAAACTCGATTATATTCGAATTTTTTTTAATTACTAGCAAATAACTTGACAACTAAACGAATCGAATTCAATTATAAGCTTACATTATTAATAAATACTCTATTCAATAGTTCAAATATGAACTACTGGATTCGACTGACTTATTTACTACTCTAAATCTAACAAATTAAACACACACAGTGACACAGCGTATCATTGGTGGCGTTTGGCTCAAACAAATTTGGCAGCTTGCCAAACCCTACAGACACACGTCTCCACACACGGTGCACAGTGCACACTACTAGAATCGATTCAAACCACTTGGCCCCAACACACATGTGATATGCTTCTCCATTTCTACTCTAGTAATCCCTCAATTTTAAAAATAAATTTTACACCCCTAATAATTTAGCAGTTGTTAGTGTTCTCGATACATAGACTATCATTTATTTTATTCGTTTTTTCATTAACAAGTATTCTATTTTTTAATTATTTATATTTATAAAAATTAAAATCATAAGGAACAGATTAGAGCGTATAAAATGAAACAGATTAAAACACGTGATAAAATAAACATAAGATGAAGTATATATTAAAATAGATTAACTCATTCGTAATAACTCTAACTTCATCTTAAAATAATCATAAATACTACGATGTAATTAAAAAAATAGAGAAAAATAAAAAAATCTGAAACCCTCTCTATAAACGTACTACACCCTTCACTCAATCTCCCATCTTCTCGTATCCACCATTACAATGGCGAAGAAAATCCTCCTCAAAATCTTCTCTCTCTTCTTCCTCCTTTCACTCATCGCCTCCGGTATTCCTCCGGCCAAATCCTCTGCCCTGCCGGAGAACAGTTTTATCAAAACATCCTGCCGCATCACCACCTATCCCGATTTGTGCGTAAGTTCACTCTCCGCTTACGCCGAAACGGTTCAGCAAAGTCCGCAACGACTCGCCGGCGCCGCCTTGGAGGTGAGCCTGAACCGGTTAATCTCCGCCCAGACGTTCATGAAAAAGCTGATGAAGTTCAAGGGATTAACGGCGAGGCACTACGCGGCGATAAGGGACTGTTTGGAGGAAGTTGAGGATAGTTTGGATCGGGTCAGTAAATCTTGTAAAGAGATGAAGGGTATGGGTCGGGTCACGGGAGAAGAGTTCACATGGCACATGAGTAATGTTGAGACATGGGTCAGTGCTGCACTCACGGATGAAACTACGTGTATGGACGGGTTCTCGGGTCGGGTTATGGAGGGTAAGGTAAAGGAGTCGGTTCGGGCACAGATCACTAGTGTAGCACATGTTACCAGTAATGCTCTTGCATTGGTTAATGATTTTGCTGCAAAGCATAAGCAGTAAAATCTCAGCACCTACATGTGATGGTTGTACTTGAAAATTGAAATGATGTTTGTAAATCCGGGTCGGGCCATACCCCTGTCTTTGTAACGTTTCGGCACAATGTGTGATATATTGTAAAAGAGTGTAATTTTATTCATAATAATTATTTTAAGTTTGTAATGTCTTAGAAGTCCTCGTTTATTCACAAAAGGAAAAACAAAGATGTTGTTTTAATATGGTAAAACGCCAATAATTTGTTTGTTTCAGTTTAAATTTTAAATATTAAAAATTTTGGTAATTCAATTTACATTACAAAAATTTTAAAATTTAAACTTTGTGTTTAAGAAACTTATGTCAAAAATTCCTTATGTAAGCCTTTTCTGTATGAGTTACTACTTTATGTGTATTTTTGGATGTAATATATGATATATAATATATATTGAGTTTCCTTAATTATATATAAAAAGTGATATTTTATTTTCTTAACCAATTTAAAGGTAAATATTTCTATAAAATAAATCGTGTTTTTTTCCCTCTTATTGTTGAAAGTCATTAGACTTATGGTTAAAAAAATAATTTTTTTTCCAAAAAAATGTCGCGGAGGATTAATCGCCTGAATTTATATAACATTTTTGGCACAATAGTTGAAATTAGAAGAATTGAGGAAGGCAGCTAAAGTCGTTGAAGTGTCGTGTGTGCATGCGATTCTTACACGACAAGACAGATTAAAGCTCAAGTTAATGTTATCTAGTTTGTGTGCTGCTATGTTTGCACATGAATTTATTTTTCATATTAAAATTATCACTTTCAAGGATTATGCCTGTAATATTCTACTATAGCACTACTATTCCATAATTTTGATGCTTGATGTAGGCTCAAGTCACATTCTAGGGCGTATCTAGCTACTAAATTGCGCAAACAAGACCGGAATTAAGGTGACATATCAAGACGAGCGAGACAAGAAAAATACGATTGAAAAAAAAATGTAAAAAATAATATAAAATATGTTTGAAATTTCATAAAATTCTATGAGTACTAATAAAAATTTAAAAAAAACGGGAGGGACACCACCATCTCTCTCTCTTCCTTACTAGTTCCGTATCTGTATGTATGACATATTAGCATAAACGAAGAAAATATGCTTGTATATTAAAGATAACATATAGTAAAATAACTGATAGTTATGATAGATAATAAAATTAGAAAAAAAAAAGAAGAAGAAAATATGAGAAGAAATACAAACAATTCTGTTTTTTTTTTTAGTACAATTTTGTCGTATACATTTTAATTATAAAAGAAATACTGCGTAATCTTAATTTGTTAAAAAAATTACTTTTAATTGGACTATCTAATTCTGAATAAGATAACATTACATCAAATATTTTGAATAAGTATAAAAATAAGTTTATGCGTGTCACAAGCATGTTGCACTGTTTATGTTCAAAATTTAAATTAGTGAATCATATGTAAATAAATCTAAACATTGTATAGAGTGCTAACCTATTATGCAAGTGATTTATAATCTCCAAGAAATTTCTAGAATCCATTGTTTTTTTTTTTCAATCGTGTCATTGATTCAAACAATTCTTTGAATCAACAAGCAAGACATCTTCGGATTCCCGACAGAGGTCCATACGCATACATGGCTACAAATACTATAGATTTGTTGAATATATATATATATATATATATATATATATGAGCCCATAACTAAAATTAGTTAAAATTGATTTTGAACTAACACTTTTAAAACCATTGAATTTAAATATGAATGGTTGTGATCGGAATAATCTCTCTCTATCCTTTTGTTGTACATGTAGATGCCGAGAAAAAGAAGTAATTGACTTAGTCCATTCGCTTGTTACAGAAGCGGATGATTTTTCTTCAATTACCAAAAAGCTTTCAAATTAAAAAAATAAAAATAAATATTAAATATTAATAAAAAAAATATTGTTATTCAAATAATATTACTAAAAATTGGATTACTAATTAGATAATATTAAATGTCAAACAAAAATTATAAGTAATATTTAAAAAAATATTAATACTTTTGTTTCAATTTTTTTTTTAAAAATTCACTAAAAAACTTTAAAAATTATTTTTAATATTTTAAAAATATTAATAACATTAATAATTTTAAAAATAATTCTCAAAAATTCTTTTTTTCCCTCAAACGGAAAGTGAAGTTCATAACTATCATTCATGTTATTCGAATAGAGGATATGTTTCTTAGGATGCCAGTGAGTTCTATAGTCTATATTTTGACGAGATTAGATATTTCTATTCTTTTGAGAAATTAATTAATTAATTAGATTATTCATCATTAATGATTTATTTTGTTATTTGAAATTATTTTATTCCCATTCTTTTGAGAAATTAAATTACAAGCTCAAAATATGACCGTTTGCTATTTTAATCTTCTCGATATTTTGAGGAGCAGCCGCACTTGTAGTATTTTATTCCAGCCGATCGTTTCATAGTAAATTAAGGCATATTTTTCTTACGTATAATTTCATAATTGAGCATATATTTCATTATTTTTTAGTTGAATATACTTTATGTCTTTTTTTGTTATTATTTTTATGTATTTATAATCTAATCCAATTTATAACAAGAGAATTGATCATCTTTCGATAACGTTTGGTTGGTCAAAATATTTTATTATACAAACCATGTGTTGTCTTAATTTTAATTTCCTACATAAATTTAGCTCATATATATTATAGGATTAAAATTTTATGCTCATTTCACAACCTTTTTTTATTGATGATCTCTCTCTCTTCTTTTCCCATATATCTTTTCTAACCATTCATTCATCCCATTCAATTGAGATACTACATAAAACTTTGCTGAAAAAATACTGAGAATTCTCAAGTGTAATTTTACAAATCCGCAAAGTCTTTCCATTCTTGCAATAACAAGCATAAATTAAAGTAATATTTTCAAGTTTAAACAAGCCGTTCAGACAAAGTTAAGATTTAGACATTACATTTTCTTATGGAAATAACCGAAAACATTTCAATGAGGCTAAAAAAATATTACCTATAATTGAAAATCTTTCATACTCCTATTTTATTTCTCAAAATTCACAAATAAGAGATATTAGAGAGAAGTCTGTTGAACACTTGAATTCTTCCATTTCTTTGCTTTGCAACAAAATTCTCAAAAGCAGTATGGTTGGTGCATGTATTTCAAATACACTATGTACTTTGCTGCACACGAAATCTTCTTCACCTTGTTGGTAAGAGTATTTAGTTTTGGTATCCAAGCAAACAGGGAAAAAAAAACATGAAGAAGAAGCCAATAGTGCAATTCATCCATTTATACAAGTCATTTTTTGAAAGTAAACAAATAATTTATTTGCATACTTCATGAAGATTTTGAATTGCAAAATTAATTTTTCACAACTTATATGTAATATAAGGATTAGGTGAATTTTTTTCCAATAATAAATTTTTTGTCCATTTAATCATTATTTTTAAATAATTGAACTCAATTTCATCATATAATTAAAAATCGAGTTAATCGATAAAAGAATCAACAGTGGTCTTACAAAATTAACTGTTTATTGTCATATTCTTATAAAATATTTACACTGTGATATACTATCTTATTTATTTGGAAAAGAAAATCTTTAAAGTTTATGCTAGATGGTTTGATGTCTATTGTAAGAATGTTTTGTTTTTTAGGTTTTATTTTTTTGTTTTGGGAACAAGAGGGGCGGAAGCCCCGGCCCAAAAAAAAAAAAAAAAACCCTCCTACACTATGTTCAAAAGAAACACCAGGCCTATCTTTTTAAAGAATCGTGCTTAACCCAGCTGGAGGATTCACAAGACGAGAACGAAAGATTTCACAATCTACGGCATGTTTGGTAAATCAATCGGCACCCATATATTCCTCGCGAAAAGTATGAGCACTGATTGGAAGTTCTCACTGTTTATGCAACCAAGAAATATCACCTCTGTCTTGACCGTCACTACCATCAATGCCGCCGCCGCCGCCGGCGATGTACTCTCACTGTAAATGAAATCGCCAATGTCGGCACCACCGCCATTCCATTATCAACACTGCCGGCGTTGCCAGCCTTGCCACTATCGTCGACGTCGAAACTCAATAGCTTCCATTATCACAATGGTCATTTCTCACATCATCTGTTACGAAAAGATCTGAACTTTATCTCTTAGATTTATTCAGATCTAAAACTCTGGACTCAATTTTCAATTATGTTCTGAAGATTATTTTAGATTTTTTTTATAAAAATTATTACAAACTAAGGAATTTGATGCCTACTTTTCAAGCCAAGTTGCTCGCCTCTCGCTTTGTTTTTAAGAAATAAGAAAATTTAATTACAATTTCATTAGTATAAGTGAGTGCGAATAGTTAATATCTGTGTTTAAATATCAATTGCTCGTATTTTGTTATGTCAGGTTCTCAAATTTAATTCATAGCACGCCTGAACTTACATGTGTCTGTAATTAATTTTTAAAAAAATGTTAACGTGTCTTAGTAACTGGCTTTGGAATTCGTACACACGAAGATATATTTATAATAACTTATTTGATTATAATTATTTTATTAGTATTAATTTAATTAATGATTGATATTAATCATCCATTTTAAAGACAATGAAATGAGAGCTTAGTCCACCCATTTTCATTAGTTATTTTATTTTGTTAGTAATTTGTTGTTTTCAAGAATACAAATCAATGTTTCTTCTCCACTGCACTTCTAAATTAATTTTTCTCTATCTTTTCTAAATATTTCATCTGGTTCACAATAATAGTGATTTTAGGAGAATTTAAGAATATTAAGGAGTACACTACTTAGTTAAATTGGTGAGTAAATATAACTTTAAAATACAATATTACTCTTACAATAATTAATTAACTTGTCACCATTTTCAATTAGTATGCATGTTCTCCGTAAACATTGAAGAAGACTAATATAGTAAACTTTACATTTGTACGTGTCAATTAAAATATAATTTTAATTAATTTTTAAAGTGATTATTAGTATGAACGGGAAAGAATACTATTCTATAATATAATTTTATGGAGTGCTATCTATAACTAATAAGTTTGAAGATAATTACAGATATACTGAGAGGGAATGGGGATAGTACTATACCGTTCCTTTGAAATTATTAGTACGAATTTGAGGGATAGAAATTGTCCAAATCAAAGACACATCGGGATAGTACTATACCGTTCCTTTGAAATTATTAGTACGAATTTGAGGGATAGAAATTGTCCAAATCAAAGACACATCATTCTATTTTTGTGAGAGGCAACCCTAGCTGTTCGGTGGATCTTTAAATTGAACTAACACCATTTCGCAAGTACTACTTACAACCACAAATTATGAGGATGTTGACTCTGCTTCCACCAATAATTACAAAAATAATAATTAGTTGGACAAAAACGCAGAAAAAATTAGTTGTCATGTTTTTACCTCTTCTTTTCTGTCCATCAATATAGGCTCTTTTCACCGATCGTTTCGGGACATCCAATAAAACTGAAACGATACTTTTGTCACAAAATCGATAATACTGTATATTCTACAACTAGTTTAATTTAAAACAATTCAATCCCACCTTCATTCTTCTATTCAGTTAACAATGACAAAATTTATACGTACATTAACAACGCTATTCGTTGTAACTGTGTTATTCACTGCCACAACCATTAGTGCTTCGAAGGAATTTATCGAAGCCGAATGCAAGAATGTTAATAATCCCGAGGCATGCCAACAGCTTCTCTTACCCAATGCCAACAAAATTCAAGACAATCGCTACGATTTGGCCAAAGCCGCCTTGTACAACGGCGTAAGCATCCTTAAAGAAACCGAACAAATGTTCAATGCAATGGCGGTTGAAAAGATGCAACCCGACCAACGAGAAGCTGTGGAAACATGCGTAGATGCAATGGAAGCTGTTGGATCAAATCTAGAAACTGCATTATTATGTTTTGAGAAGATTGATCCAAAGAATATTCAAGCCCACCCAAATGTAAATGAGACCAGCCCAAAAATTAACATGACGAGCTCGCAACAAAATGAAACCAGCCCAAAACTTAACATGATGAGCTCGACACACAATGAAATCAACCCAAAACTTAACATGATGAGCTCGAAACAAGAACACACGGGCCGAAACCTCGGACAAGTCGAGTCGAAACAAACGAGCCCGCAGAGTATCAATAGCGACCCGACTAATAACCAGGCCAATTTAAAGGGGCCCATGAACGAAGTGGCTACAAAGATTGGGCAAGCTGAGCAGATAGTTCTTGCTTGTCCAAAATCATTGGAGAAGCTTGGTGGCAATATATTGCAAACTCAAAAGCAGAAGGCTACTTATGCTGTGCAAGTTATTTGCGTTTTGAAAAGTATGATGAGTACCTTCTCATCAGGCTAGACGACAAAGACCAAATTTTATGTATGTCAATATATCTAGCCAATAATTTTATTATATGGGTTTTATACTTGTATAGATATTTATTTATCTATTTATACACAATTTATTAATTTGTTCTTTCCAATTCGTATAATTATTATACGTGTGAGCCAAAAAAGAATACTTCTATATGCATATTGACTTTTTGTTAGCAATTTGCAATTGTGATTGACGTGTTTGTACATGTTGGATACAATCAAATATGGACCCACGAAATACTGGGATGCACTAAACTACTTTAATATATCTCATTACCTATTTCCTCTGACGTCGAGTTTTAGTTTTTTCAATAACAAGAAATAAAAACAAAGCTACTTTACTTGTCAACTACGAAATCAATGAGGTAGAGGATATGGTATGTATTGAAACAGGCAAGCCACTCTCACATATATGATCTTTAATTCAATAGCATTCCATCTATCAACTAAAAAGAACTGATGATTGAATCAAATTATTTGAAAGTTTCTCCACAATAATACATCCTCGCACATATTTTGGATGTAATCCACTTATATGTATAAAATTTTGCACAATTTTAGTGGTAAATGTGATTTATTAGGTACAAAGCATTACTATTAAGTCTTGTAACAAGCAATATACTCTTCCCAACCTTCTTCTTCACACTAGAAGTCACTTTCCTCTCCGAAAGCCCATCCATGCACGTACTTTCATCGGTTATGGCAGCACTTCCCCATGTCTTAGCATTCGAAAGCTGAAATTCCCGATCAGGGCCTTCAATTTGAGCCATCACCTCAAGAGTTTGCTGGAGTTCATCCACCGAGTCCTTGATGTTACCTATGCAATCTTTGATTGCCGCCGCCTCGGCGCTCGTGAGGCCCTTTTGCTTGGCTACTTTTGACACCAATGCGGATGTGTTTTTGGCAGCTTTTATGGTGACGGTGATGGCGGCGTCGCAGAGGTTCAGGTAGTTTGATTTGACCGAGGCGGCGTAAGGGGACAGGTATTTGTAGCAAAGGGAAGGGTAGGTTGTGGTGTTGCATGTAGTTTTGATGAATTGTAGGTAGGATTTTGGGACTTTGGAGGCTGAAGTTGGAGTTGGTTGTATGAAGGACACGAGAATGAGTGTTGTGACAATGATTTTGAGACAGATGTGGAATGAACATCGTTTTGAGGGTTTTTGAATTGCTTCCATGTCTCAAAATTTGAGTCTCTTTCTTGATGTGTTTAAGAGAGTAGTATTAGTTTGAGTATTTATGGGATTTTGGGAAGATAGAATTTGCTTATGTTTATGTTCTGTTGGTTGATTGAAACGTTGTACCCACATATATATATATATAGAAAAACGAGAAATTAGCTGCACTTTATTTTTAAAAAATAAGTTGTAGTAATTTATTTATGTATGCCGTAATATTTTTAATAAATCTAATATTATAGATGGATATATTATTAAAAAACACAAAGTTGTGTAAATTTTTATGATTTTGGTGATGTGTAAAACAATTTTTTTAATTACATAAAATTATAAAAAAATTTACTCCGAAAATTTGTTGAACTTGCATCGTTAAAAAAATTATGATACACATCATAAAGATTTATGAAACTTTGCGTAATCTATTATTTTTTAAGTTTGCTTTCATCTGTAAGGTTAAATTTTTTAAAAAATATTGTATATTATAAAAAAAATTACATCCAAAATTAAAAAATAGGCTGCAACTTATTTTTCACACTTCAATATATATATATATATGATACATTACTAGAATATATGTGATACAGGTATTTTTTTAGTGTCTATATGGATCATGGGGATTGGATGTATGTGGGAATTGAGTAGCTAGTAATTATGAGCATTGTGTGGAAAGAACATGCACGTTTCGATTTTGCTATATATATATATATATATATGATGCATTACTAGAATATATGTGATACAGGTATTTTTTTAGTGTATATATGGATCATGGGGATTGAATGTTATGTGGGAATTGCATAGCTAATAATTATGAGCATTAAGTGGCAAGAACATGCACGTTTCGATTTTGCGGGAGTCACATGCATGCATCAACAAAGTCGTACAAGTTGAGATCAAGCAATGATATTATAATAATCAATGTACCTTTTCATAACTAATTAAACGAGAGAATACTTATTTTCTGCTCTCAATCACGTAGGATGCACATTTATCTATCTAAATATTGAGAACTTGGAAACTTTGTATAAATCGCGTTACTTTTTGTATTTTACAATTTCACGTCTTATTATAATTAAATGAAATGTAATTATTTTTAATTTATAGAACAGAACGAGTACAAAAATGACATATAATTTGAAATAAACTGACCAACTTGTATATTTAAAGGCGACTAAGTTATTATTACATGAATTAAGTATATTAAGGAAGTTTGTGTCTCTGTCCCATTAATTAGCTTAAAGTTTATACTCTTCCTCAAGTCGTTTAATTCCCTTGCCATATTGTAATATAATTTCTTAATAATATCTTAAAAAAATAAAAATTAATAAAGGACGTGCTATACCTTGCATTAAGTTCTCTGCGTCCCTTTGTTTAATAAAACTAACTTAATAGTATAACTTATAATCAGAATAATGTTGCGTTTGAGTTGAGAAAATCGAATAAAAATGAATGAATTTAACCTATGTGTATTTATTAGAGTAAATTACAAAAATTTATAGTGCCTATACAAGATAGTGATGTAATAAACCATTTCTCCCATATGTAATTTTATTTCATGAGAAATGAGGAGAAATGCTCGGTTTTTTTTTAATTGAGATTCCTCTCTCATCTCTCTTCATCAGTCTAATTACTCCTTCCACTACTATTTTTTATTAAATTCTTTGTAATTTTAAACTATGTACGCAACATAAATGATTATGCGGTCAAGGTGATGATCATCCCTCGGTTAAAGTTTCAAATTATAAGAATAATATATCTGCAAGAGAGTAACAATGCATGTAGATTTAAAATACTCCCTCCTCCATTCCAAAGAAAAAAGTTATATTTAAAAAAATATATTTTAAAAAAAAGTTACATTTAAATTTTTTTTTTGTTATTTTGCTATAAATTATAATATTTTTAGTTACAAACTTATAGATCTCATCATAACTTAAAATTTCATAACAAATAATGAAAAAACTTATGATTTGTAAATAAAAATTTCGATAAAAAATTTAATCTTTTAATATATACAAAAAATACAAATGTAATTTTTGTGAAGCCAAGGGAGTAGCAGTTTTCTATATAACTAAAACATTAAATTGGCTAAATCACATGTGATAAAAAGATCAAATTACACCGTACTAATACACACTAGTCAAATTAACTAACTGGTATGTGACCATCAACAACTAATATTAGCTAATGTCGTTGTAACAAAAGTTATTTGTACGTTGATTCAGTAGTTTATAAGACTCAGCCTTCTTCCTACTTAAATTGTTTATAACAGAAAAGAAAAAAAAGAGAAGTCATTTGTATTACTTTTCGTTAGTAACAGAAGATAGTTCACATACAACTTCAGCTACAATCGAATAGTAAAATTATAACCCAACATAGATTCTGTTTGTTTTAACTTAAAATTATAAAATTTTAGATTCTGACAGTATAAATTATATTATTAAAATCTGTAATATCATAATTTTAAGTTAAAACAAACAAGTACATAGAGTTCTGGAAATCTTGTGGATGAGATTTCATATTGTGTACGTATATGCATGTAATAACTGAAAAGGTTCACTCATATTTTTAATTTTCAGTTTTTTTTTCTTCCCTTTGAAATGCACTCCTCCATGACTGTATTTGCATTTAATTTGAAAATTTTAGAGATCGATGATCATGCACGTAAAAATATCTAAAATTAAGTTAAATGACAGATTGAACCTCTTCTGCAATAGCAAAATCGATTCCTATAATTTGACATTACGATGAATTCAGGATAAAGTAAATATTTTAGCAAAACGTAATATATAACAAGAAAAAAAGACACTTTAATGCATCCTGTAATAAAACATTCCATTTTAGTTAAACAAAAAATTTTATGTTTCTATTTTAATATTTTTGATAATAATTTTAATACTTTTCTATAGTAATTTTAATTATTTCAATAGTAATTTTAGTATTAAAATTAAACAAATAAAAATTTTACTTATTAAAATAATATTTTATATATAAATATATACTTAAAGTGTCGTATTTTATAAAACACCAAACAGCGAAAAAAAACTGACAATAATAGCAAGTGATAACGGATAAGAGGACCTCCCATGAATTTTATATAGTAGGGAGTACAAAACTGAAAGTCAACTAAAGGAGTTCTCTATTACCGTACCGTCTCTCCGGTCACATGGCTGCGCATTACATTCGGAATATGCGTCAAACGCTGCTGAACTGAAGGCGTGCCTTTTGGAACACAACTTAACATGCAATGCATCGCATGACACAAGATAAGTGATATGTACATCGACTTGGACACAAATAAATGTGTATAAATTGATGTGGTTAAATTTTATAGAAAATTAATGAATTTTAATGAATCCACAATTAAAATTTTAGTGGTTAATAATTTGTCACATATACATGTATACATTTATTTGTATAAGTTGTTGGTGTATATAGCATTTTTTCACATGACACAAATATATCTCATAATTCTCTATTTAATTAGAATTTAATCTTGTATTTCATTATTTTCTATAATTGATATGTATTTTTTTCTTTTTGGTTAAAAATTATAAAATCCCTAAGATATAATGAACTTAAAGAGGAATGTGACACAAATATAATGAAAAATTTTATACTAAAACTGTAATTGGTAATGCTTTTAGGTGATTAGGGATCACTTGAGTCGTAATCCCTGGCTCTTTGCCTATAAATGGACTAAGATTAATCTTGTTTGACGGCTTAAGCCGTCGAGATAAACCTATATGTCGTCGATAAGGACATTACGATATGCCATAAAAAACAAGCTCACCAAGATTAAGTGCAGTTGAGATTGTCATTGAGAATAGATAAATTCAATCTCAACGGTAAAGTTGTCGACAATAAGTTAAAGTTATCGAAATTTTTCTTATGAATTTATTTTTTATTGATTCAATTGATTCTCGACTTACGAAAATAATAGATCCAAACTTGAACACGATTTTTCGTTCGTTAAGATTTTTAAGTTGGCTCCATCATATCAAATTTGAAAAGATTGAGTAAGGTCGACTAATTTACATATATTGTTAGGCTCGTGTTCGGTTCGAATTGACTTGTTTTAATAATTAAACGAGCCGATCTTGAACAAGATCTTTTATTCATTAAGGATTTTAAGCTTACCTCGACTCTGCTCCTTTATAAACATGATCGATTAAGTTCGGATCGAGTTCAACTTAGTTTGACTCGTTTACAATCCAACCACCATTCAAAATAGACCACGAATTTTGTAATAATTTTCATAACATAAATGTGACAGTCACAAAATCTCACACAAGACTTGGATACCATCAGTAGAAAGAAAACAGACAACATCACATCCACACATAATTGCACTAAAGTCTTAATAGTATATCATTTACAAATTTCAGAATGCTAACTTTCAGCGGAAGCTAAACTATTACAAAAGTTTTAACTGTCTTCTTTCCTTAGGTATTTTTTTTATTATTAATTAAACAAGAAAAAATAATAATACCTGTATGACCATGTATGTAGGTATTTTTTTTATTATTAATTAAACAAGAAAAAATAATAATACCTGTATGACCATGTATGTAAGGAGTGCATAACATCTTTTCATTGTACAACCAATTTCTCAAATTTAAAATTTTGATTCGCAGACAACACATAATCATCAAAATCAAAACGATTTGCTATCAATATTTTTCTAAAAGTACGAATAAAGTGATACACCTTTTTCAACACTCTACAGACTAATCTCTTTAAAATTTGAACCCTTTCAACAGGCCACACTAAATATCCTCGGAATTAATGCACTCTAAATATTTTCAACACTTAAACTTAAAAGGATGTTTTTCAAATCAAAAACCGTAAAAAAGAAAAAAGAGTGCATTTATTTTCTTTTTTTGGGGCGTGACTGTAATATTTATCTGTCTTTGAAAAATTAATTCATGTTTGGTATTTTTTTAAAAATAACTTTAATTATAAAAATAAATCTTAGAATAGATACACACGATCAAACAATCAATATGAGTTTTGATGCTTAAGTGTTAAGACTATAATATACAAATGTAACAAAAAAAAAAAACTATAATATACAACTCGATCAGAAAAATTTTCAAGCCTCTAAATATTCATGTTATTCTTTGATTAACTTTGTTTTAGATATTTTAATATAGAATTCGTACTTACAAAGTTATAACCTTTTTATCTAAAAGAAATAAATAATGAATTGAAGAAAAAAAGGAAGAAAAATGAGCAGCTGGTGTTTTTTCTGGGGAAACGAAAATTTCAGGTGAGTAGCTGTTTGGGGAAACGGAACGTTTCTCCTTCAGCTGTTTTACTTTTGATTGATACTATAAAATCTTCCCTTCGATCTATATATCTCTGTACTGTTCTGCTTTACTATTGTGTAATTTTGCAAAATCCAATTTCTCACTCGTCCCTTTCCCTTTCTTTACCAGACCTGAGGAAAAATATATGGCACCCAAACGTCCATGGGAGCTTCAACCCCCAGAGGAAGAATCAGAGGATGAAGAAGAAGGATCCGAGTCCGACAACACCAAAACCACCACCACCACCACCACCCAATCTATTCCTCTTGTCAGCAGAAGGGCGCCGTCAGACGATGTCGACGAAGAAGATGGTGAATCTGAATCTGAGTCCCATTCGGACTCTGACCATGTCAAATGCACCCGACCCGTCAAACCCATTGCCTCCAAAACATTGCATGACCCACCCAAATCGTCCTCAAAGAAGCCTAGATCCGAACCCGGCGTACCCGCTTCGTCTAGGAACTCGAGGAGGAAGAATAAGGGTGCCCATGATCAAAAGAAGCAGCCATTTGAGAGACTGTGGAGTGAAGATGATGAGATTGTGGTGTTGAAGGGTGTATTGGATTATGTGGTGGAAAAGGGTAAAGATCCTGCTCTTGACATGACTGCTTTTTATGATTTTATTAAGAATTCTTTGCATATTGATGCGAGTAAGGTACAGTTGCAAGATAAAGTTTATAGGTTGAAGAAAAAGTTCACTAATCTTGGAAATTATAGGATTACTAGTAAACCCCATGAACGGAAGGCATTTCAATTAGCTAAAACGATATGGGGCGCTGATGGTAAAATTCTGGGAATTGATGGTTTGAAGGTTAATTCTTCCACAAGGAAGAGTTCGAGTTCAAGAGTTGGAAAATCCGAGGTTTCACCACATGCTGATGATGTTGTAGAAACAAATGGCCCAAGGGTTAAGGGTTGTGTGACAAAGAACTCGAATGCGATCGCCGGAAAATCCGAGGTTTCACTACATGTAGTTGATGGTGTTTCTTCGGCGGAGGAGGTGGCGGTGGTGGAAGTTGAAGGGGAGGCGAATATGACACAAACCTTGAGGCCAGCTAGGAGGAAATTTAGATTTTGGAGGGGTGTATTTATGGAGGAAGAGATTGTAGAGAATGGATTGGAGTTGATTGATGGGGCTAAGAGGGTGGAGTTGGAGGAGAGGTGGAAGAACCTTAGGGTGGAAGAAGTTGAACTTTCTTTAAAGAGGACAGAATTGCTAAGGGCGCAAACTGCATTACTTTTGGAAGCTTTGAAGTCTGAGGTGGATTAATAGAAGTAAGTTTCAGTTGGGTTATGGTATTTTGATTAATAGAAGTAATGTTTCTACTAGTTCATTTTTTTGGGTTGTCTGGTTTGCAATTTGCTACAATGGTCTAGTTGAAAATTTATCTCGATTAATCTGCTGCATTTATATTTGTCACTTTTCTATTTCAGTGCTGACATGTAAAGTACGACCCACTTTAGTAAGTTTCTTTACTACTATTCTGATGTTGCTTGAAATATGGAGTGGATGATTGCATCCTGTTCTGTGGGTCACTTGGTCATGACTCATGAATAGGCACAAATATGTTTTTTTCCAATTGAGACCGTTAGTTTTTAGGCCATTAAATTTTAAAAAAATAATAACAACCTATTAAAAAAATAATTATAACTTATTCAACTTAAATAAAAATTTCAAATGAGTCATTTCGTTCAAATTTAACTGTAATAATTGCTGATGTAATATTATGAATATGAAGAGATAAGTTATGTGAAAATTATTTTTTTCATTTTTTTTAACTAGTGATATGACATCATTGTTCATTGTAAACTCACGATATCTCAATATTTTCCAAAACTTTCATTCAATATTTCAAAAATTCGATTATGTGTATAACAAAATAGAGCTGCATTTTACCTACAAAACACAACGAAAAGATTTATAGTAATTTTAAAAACAGCAAATCAGAACACAAAAAGTTTCATATATAAGAGTGAAGAGAGAACTTTGTGATGCCCAGCCATTAACTCTTCCAAGTTCTGGGTTTTAAGAATAGTTTCACCCATAAAAAATTACGCTACATATGTAATAGATTTTAAGTGGTACAAACAATTACTAGTACTAAAAATCTGTTCTTGCAAAATTTCAAAGAATACTCAGAAACTCTTGAGAGGATTGAATGAGACGGTGACAATACAGTAACGAAAAAGATGATCCCAAAGAAAATATAGGAGCAAGGAAAACAAACAAATTGATGGTATCTGAACAATTCCTCGTTTGCATTCTTACTTTGAAATTACAGTGTTAAAAAACAAAGTCATACCTCTTTCTCTTCTTCATCACATTCGAATTGGTGAGAATCCAAAAATGTGAAATTAAATTTCAGGAAAAACCTAGAATCAAAAGGTCTAGTGATATGACATCATTGTAAACTCAAATTTAAGTTGGGTGAGTTATTATAATTTTTTAAAAATTTAGTGGCATAAAGCAAAAAAAGTTACGGTGTAAGTGACTCAAAACAGATTTTTGCACTCATGAATATAAGTCTGATAAATTCTTTACTTTTTCAGTGGTTTTACCTGTCGGCTTACATTTGTAGTAATTAAGTATATACAGCATATGTGCAATGTGCTTTGAGATGGTTGAACAATATTAACAAATATAACTGCATTGAATGAAGCTTGTATAATGTCAATTATCATACTACAATTTGTATCAATAGCGCCTTCATCAGTCTTCTGTTTGCATATGTACTCCCTCCCTTGTGGACAATTGTAAACTCAATTTTATCCTCGCACTCCCACACCAACAAAGGAAAAAAACATACAGAAACAGGGCAGAAAATCTTGTGATATAATCCTGTTTTCAATCAAGAAATTGATAATTTTCATAAGACTCCTCCATCTCACATGAGTGTGAGGCGGAATGAAATGAGCGGTTTATTTATCAATTTTATCGTCTACAACATTCTTTCTACGTTACCATGTGCCCTTTAGTTTTTTAATTAAAAAAAATTGAATAATAAGTCATTTATGGATTCAAGAAATAATGAAATAGATGATAAAATAAGAAATAGAACAACTCTATCAACTTTGTACGAGTTCATCGATTATTTATGTGAGAGCAATGATTTATATGATAGGGACTTTATGAAAATATCATTTTTTTCAAGTGGAAATAAAATCGTACTAATCCTAAAGTATACAAATTTGAAGTGTTTCGCATGAAGTATCAAAATTTGAAGTGTTACGCACTACATTGCATTAATCGTATCATTTTCTCAATGTATGTAGACATAATACAACTATAAATACGGTTGTCAATTTGCTCATAACTCTGTTTCTCCTCCCATGTGCCAAATATTAGCTCAAATGAAAATATCTTGCCAAGTTGAGATGGCTCATAATGTTGGGGTATACTTGCAATGAACTTTGAAGATCAATGTTCAATATCATTCTCTGTTTGGATTCAAGGTTTTATCAATCCTACTAGGACTAGATGTAGACTTTTTATGATTTGGATTATTACAAACTTCCTTCAACAACAAAATATCTTTTAAAAAACCAAAATTAGGGGCTACTACTGTATAATTGCAACGAAATCTCAACCTTTATTATAATATTCATAAAATTATTTACTGTCATAATTTAGGCTAACTTTTAATATATGAAGCAATAGGATTCTTTATATAAATTTTCTAAAAGCAAACAAGACAACAATTACAGGATTTATAATAAATCATGTCATCTCTTATGAGAGTAATTCAAAAAGTACAACATAGTTAGCAATTAAAAAATAAAAATAAGAATAAAAATATCATGCTTTCCGATTAGTTAAGTTCTTGTCACTAACCAAAAGCTGGACCCAAAAACACAAGTTGTGTAGCAATAGTACAGATGCTAAAATGGGGCTCATAGAGACTGGTCTACTTGATTTGGATGACTATCAAACTCCTACAAAATATCTTCTTAAAAGTGTTGGATCCCACAAAATTTAAACCTTAGAAATAATATCTAAACTGAGGAACATCTCCCTATAAATTTGGAAACTCTCTCACCACTTGAATCACCAAACTACCTCAGTAAAACTACAAGAAAGGAAAATTTCCTAAAGTTTGAAACCATTTCCTCCTCTTTATTATTCTCCAAATAACATGAAGAAAATGGTAGGATCATCGTCATCATCATCTAACCATCTTCAAGTAGCAATCCTTGTTATAATTGCATTTACTTTCTTCATGAACTCGAGCTCGGCCGCCAGCTTTGCAGCTGAAAAAGCAAGCATCGACTTCATCAAAACCTCTTGCAGTTCAACAGCTTATCCAAGTCTCTGCTATACCTCGCTGTCAACTCATGCAAGTACCATTCAGACAAGTCCAGTGGTTCTAGCTCAGACAGCAATGTCCGTCACCCTCGACACCGCCATTACGACATCCACCATGATGCAAAGGCTGTCAAAAGCACAGGGCATGAAGCCAAGAGAGGTGGCAGCAATGAAGGATTGCCTCGAAATGCTGACCGACTCCGTATACCAACTTAAAAAATCTATGGGAGAAATGAATCAGCTCAAGGGATCCAAAAATTCTGCACTTTTGATAAATGACGTACAAACTTGGGTCAGTGCTGCTTTGACGGATGAAGATACGTGCACTGAGGGCTTCTCTGAGGAGTCCGTGAGTGGAAACACGAAGAATGTAGTCAGAGGAAAAGTTCTTAATGTTGCACATTTGACAAGCAATGCCTTGGGTTTGATCAACAACTATGCTTCACTTTATCAATAGTTCTCACTTCAAGTGATGAACTTGAATATACTATAGTAGTATTTTTGTAATAATGAAATAGCACTATGCTTCTTGTTACATTAATTAGACTTTGTAAGCAAAATATCCATGCAACTGTACTGGTTTTTGGACTGTGCTATATATGTAAATTCTTGTATAATGTTTTTATGTTCGAGGAAATTCTTCCTAAAGTTAACCAAATTCTCGTATACCTTTCTCGGTCATTTCTCATACTTTCCCTTCATAAGATTTGATTCCCGTCCTCAAGATCATAAATGAGTGTTATAATCATTTGATTTAACCACAATCTCTCTTTTTTGTAATTAAGGTTATAATATTTGATGAAAAATGTCACTGGATGAAAGTTCGTATGAGTTTTCACAGCATCCCAAGAAAAGTGGGGAAATAAAAAGATACGTATTTTGCTCATTTTCTTATCCAAAAATAAAAAGATATTTATCTGAAAAATATAATCTGTATTTAGATTGGAAATATGTATCTTTTTATTTTTTTATTTATAAATATGGTCAACATGTATAAAACTAATTAACAAGTATAAAAAATACATATGGTCGAACAATTTGAATTTTCTAACAATTATATTTTTCAGAAACATTGACAAGGGTGTGTATGAGTTAGTAATTAGTATGTGGGTGAGAATTGTAAATTTTCATATATTGAGATCGATTTTATAACACGGGTTATACTTTGGATGACAATTTACTGTTCACTAAATAAAAAATTTGGTGTAGAAGTCATAAATTAAGATTTTGTAAAGAATCCTCAGCCATTCATAATGGTAGTTCCAAAACTGCGGCCTCCACAACCTTAGCACGATCGCACCCAACGTTACACGGCTGCTGTCACCATATCAGCCACAAGTGCAGGTATGCATGTGAATGATTTAATAATTTCTACATTTATCTGGTACAATATAATTTGATATTATTTGTATGTTTTTCATTTTTTTAATTACAGAATCCAGGCCATAAAGTCCAGTGTTATGGAAAATGAATGAAGCGTTTCAGGTCAGACAAGCTGCTAATTTTATCCAGGTAAAAGGGATGAGTTTTATTACAAATTGTTTTAGAATGGTTTTACCAATTGAATATGGTCTTGTTCATACTAATTAGATACCAATCCTATACAGACTCCTTCAAATCTTGATCAATTCACCCTTTCAAATGATGAATTTTTGGACTTCATGGGTGTAACTGAGATATTATAGTTTTTATTTTCTTTCAATAGTTTTTAATTTGTGGTAAGGAGATACATATATGGTCTTAACAATTATTTGTAATTTTTTTTTTTGTTATTTCATTGCAGGTTTAAAGGTAGACTTATTCCGATTTATTATTGGCTCACTAATGCCTCTAATTTACTTATGTCGGTGGATATGATATGCAACAAGATGTTTGTTTGCTCATTTAATCATTTTATTTTCTTTTATTTTGTTAAGTCGTGTAATGTTTGGTGTGGAAGATTCTGTTTGGTAATTAGAAGGAATATCTGATTTTGTTAAGTCATTTAAACATTTTGTTTTCTTTTATTTTACTAAGGAAGAATATTGAAACTTACTTCATCTAGCAAACTAATTAAATTGAAAAGAAAACTGTATTATAAATAATACTTCATTCATTCTAAAATTAGAAATATACTCCATCCGCTTCACAAAAACAACAATATTTTAACTTTTAACAACTTTTAATTTTGCATATTTAACTAAAATTTACATGTAAAAATAATAATAATTTTTATTATTATTAAATTTGTTATGAATGTCCAAGTAAATATCATATAAATAGATTGTAGTGACAAATTTTAAAAAATATGACATTATAATGAAAAATTTATGCAAATATTACTGTTTTATTGGAACAAATATTATTTTCAAGTATTGTTATTATTATTTTTTTGGAATAGATGGAGTATTTGTTTTTAACGTAATATATTGTTTAAATATTATAATTTCAACTATTTATTATATGAATTGTAAAATATTAAAATGTCTGAATCTGTATTTAAAACTGCTGTTAGCGTAAAAGGCTTGTGTATTTAAAATTGGCGGGTTTCAATAGCATTTGGAGTAAAAATGTCTGGTTGAGTTGGCGCCAAATTCTTACTAGGGTTAGATAGAGGAGTATGCTTTAATCAGAGTCGACCAACATTAACTAATAGATGGCAGGATAAGTTATTCAGCTTTGGATCACTTGAATTGGCTCCACTTCATTATTCTTTTCCTCTAATGCATTTATACATTCAATTGTGCTTTGTTGGAAATTTGTTCTTTGTAATCTTTGAGAAAAGTGTGCATCAGTTGGGCCTTGTATTGCTTGACCACTGTTGGAGTGAATTTTTCTTCAATGGGATTGCCACGACAGATTCTTTCCATAATCATCCACACGTGAACTCCACAGTCATTTGAGAATTTATCTTGTTGTGGGCAGTTGTCAGCACGCTTTATAGGATATATGAATTCAATATCATGATGAACTTCATTTCTTGCCAGTTTTCTGCATTTTTACAATTTTTACAATTTTATGAATTTTAGAATAAGAGTATTATTATGAAAAGTTGCAGTTTTGTTTGATACAAGAATGAAGTTTGAAACAGATATTTTACCAGTTTCATTGCATCTTTCAGATGACTATCATGTTGTTCATTTGATGGTCCAAGTGAATTGAAATGTACCTATTCTGGCTTTGAAAAATCAAGAACCAGTAATTGCCAATGGTTGGGAGGAACTTCAGGGTCTCCGCTAGAGTTCATTGGAAAAAGAATGTATTGTGGCATCTTTGGGTGGCAACGTTGAAGAACTTGATCTATTTGATACTCTTTGTACTCCTTATGTTGATAGATGCAAATGTATGCCTACATATTTGAGATTGCATAGAATTAGTAGTTGTAAGTAATGTAAAATGTAAAATTTTATGGAGTTTTTTGAAAAAAAATTTCCCAGTACAAAGAGTTCATAATGGTTGCTCTTTTATAAAAACCTTCTGTTGATCCTGCCATAGAATTGGCTTTGAGATACTCTCCATGAGCATTGATTACCTATAATAGAAACAGAAAGGAAGTGTTATAGTGATGAATGTTATGGGTAAAGTGTTGTAGAACTGAAAGTAAATGATTAATTGTATGAATGTGTGATACTTACATTGTTGTGCAAAGGGTTACCATTCATGAAGGGCTGTTTCTTTCTTCTTCTTCTTCTTCTTCTTCAAACCGACATCCGTGTAATCAGGGTATGCTTTTCGAAGCCTGCATCTTGATTTCACATGTGACACTAATGAGTTTGGACCTTTAACTTTGGCTTATTGTAAATCTTGTTCATTTTTCCGAATGAGTTCAGCTTGATGTCCACTGTGAGGTTTCTCTTGATCTTGATTGTCAACTTTTGTTTGATCTTCAGTGTTGACTTTGTGTTGATCTTCAATGTCAAGTGTTGGTTGTTGCATGTCAGTTTGAAGTGCTTGAATGGTTTGAGAAAGCTCATTCTTTTGAAGGGTTGTTTGGTTCTCTTTCTCTAAGTTGAGCTGTTCATTCTTTTCTTGGAGTTCTTTTTTCAACAAGTTGTTCTTTTCAACAGCATCTTTCAGTTGTTTTTGCAATCTTCTATTTTCTTTAGTGAGTCCAATGTTTTGAACAAAAATGTCTATCCTTGTATGTGTGTCTGTTCTTATGTTGTCACTAACTCGAGTACTGTCAAGAAATGTTTTTGGTTGTTCTTGGGTTGGGGATAGTATGTTGAAATGAGGCACGTCTTCTTGGTGTTGTGCTGGTGGAGATGTTGTAAGCCTAATGTTATTTAAGCTGAATGGGTGATCACTGGGAGTGAAGTCAGGATTTTGGATAGGTGTTTGGGGATGAATTTCTTCTCTATCAACTTTTTCATCAAAGTGGATGTTCTATAATAATAGGAAACATGTAAAAAAAAATGTGAGTGTTGCTACTTATAAGTATATGATTTGAAAACTGAAAATATGATTTGCAATGTTTGTTTCCTCTCCAGAAATTTCTCAAACAACTTATGTTATAACTGTGTTTGGATCTTCTTCTTCAAATACAGTTTCAGCTGAAGTGCTTTGATCAGAGTTGTTTTGCTCATCTTGGTTACTTCATCTTGCACTTCACCTGCTTCTTCTTCAAAGACACTTTCATCATCATTTTCTTCCTCAGGAGGTTGTCCTCCTTGTTGTTCATCTTGCTCAGGTTGTTGTTCCTTGTGAATCATAATTCTATGCTTTAATTTCTGCTAGCATGATATGAATAAAAGTGCATGGATATAAAGAACCTTTACTCTTCAGCTATTTTTCAATGTTATATCTGTGCAACAAATGAGAATGCTATGTTCCTTAAGTGATTATGCCACATGGATGGCTAGAGGAAAGGAAGGGTGCTGATTTGATCTTCACCTGACCTAGAGAAATTTTATGTGACTACGTACGTTCACATAAGGAGGGATCATACGGGCACAGTTAGGCCAGCTGTATATCGTATGGTTATCAGATCCAGCGGTTTAAGCCCCCGATGGATATTTTTTTTTACTTCAAGGAAGTTATGCTTTGTTTTAAGAAGGATTACACAATTGTTTATCATCAGTAGTCCTAAAAATTCCTTAAAGATCTCTGAGACATTAGTATTGATTCACTAAGCCTCTTAACAAAAAATTGAATTCTTTGAAACATTCCAAATTTGCTTTCCCAAAATTATTTATATACTTGCTGGGCGTAAATCGCTCATTCTTGTAGAATTTTAATGTTTTGCAGGTCAGGATATAAAGGTTGAGCCCTCAGACAAGGGAAAGGCAAAAATGATCGGTTATTAAGGTTGGCTGGCCTTGTAATGCCAATAAGGAGGGAAGGAAGGAAGATAATCTGAGAAGTGATGTTTTGAATTATAGTATAGAAATAGAATAGCTTCCGCTATTTTTTTTTTTGGTAATATTTTGGGTTGTAAAAAACTCTTTATTATCGTTTCTTTCAGTAGTTATTCTATGAATAAGAGTGTGGTTATCTTTTCCTTCTTTTGACAAAGCCGTGATCCAGTGAGGGATTATGGGGCCGTCACAGTTGGTATTAGAGCCCAGTTACGGCCAGAAGTGATTCGTAAGGAAACATTGCCCGTAAGCCACATCCAGGAGTAGGGAGTACTGCGGTATGTCCCAGAATTACTCTAGTAGAGGAATTTAAGAGTTTGATGCTAGAATGGGAGTACTAGGATAGGTTAATGGGCCAAGGATTAAGACTTATGTTGAACACAAAGGTTGTTGAACACCTTAAGGGTAGAAACTGTTAAGGGAAGATAAGACTGAAATGCAGGCACCACCTCAAAGATATATTGTTGCATGCATAGTTTATCAAGAAGTTCAGATTTATTGACTTGGATTGTTTCATGTAGATGGCCAGAGATCGTTCTAGATCCCCTGCATGTCCTCCTAGAGTAAATCTCCCAGTTTATAACCTTTCATCTGAAGAGGAAGAAGAGCCTAGTGTGGAGTCTCCACTGTTCACCCCTACACCATTGAACGAACATCCACCATCACCAGTATATGAAGGCCCTAGCCTCGCCAAGAAGCCAATGCAGGAGGCCGGACCTTCCATTGTTCGCCGCGGGTCGTGTATTCGCCACACATCACGGAAAAGCACAATACGCCAACGTTCTGGTCGCGACCATAATGTGACACAAGATATCCCTAGGACGAAATGTGATACTCCGAGGCCTGTTTTGTCCTCAACACAGGCAGCAGCGCCATCCCATGATGAAATGGTACGTAGCTACGATGCAGAAGTTCACTATCGTTTGGCAGCTTGCACCATGACAGTTCGACGACAGGCTGCCACTATTACTAGGTTTCGCACAGCAGCATTAGCATGACAATCTTCGTTTTGGTTGACTCAGAGCTTGTACCATCGGCTGGCGTTAGAGATTCATGCACAGATGGTAGCAGCAGCAGCAGCTAATCCCACGGTGACGCGATTGGAGCAAATGAGCAACCACTATGCGCGTCGCATTGAGGAGACACGTATGCAGTCACGACATTGGGAAAGGGAGGCAGAACGTGAAGGATCTTTGGACAAGGAAGATGAGGAGGGTTAGTTATAAAAGTGAATGTAAAATTTAGATGGAGGTTATTTTGTGTATTTTGAACTCTGCTTGGGACAATTGTGACTATCTCAGATGTAATTAGATGTATTTTGACCTATGTATGACTTGTAAAAATACGAGGGAACGATGTTTATGACAGTCTTTTATGTACATGAATGAAAGATATTTTGACACATCTAAATGCTTATGTGTTGCTTAATACTTTTTATTCTTTTGAGTTATAAATTTTTGAGCCATATAAAATGAAATGTTTCATAAAGGATGTTTAACTCTTTGCGTATTATATCCTAGATTATGGTTAGAGGAAGGAGACCAGGAAGACCTAGGAGAAGTAATCTCCATAACAACTTGTCAAGGTCTGAAAATTTGGAAAATTTAGAAGGAGAAAACCAAGCTGGTAATGCTGACAAAGTGGTTGTGGAAGATGACAGCTCAGAGGAGGTAGTTGGGATGAATCGTAATACCCCACATATCCACCACCGACCCCTGTTAATGACAATAATTTTGCCAACAACAACGCTACAGGGAATGCAAATGAAAACCCGCTAGCTCAATTTCTTCAGATTATTCGTGAAGCCATAGCTGTGAACCAGCCAGTGCCACCACCACCTCCAACCCCAAGACCTGTTACCCGTGGGCCATGTATTCGAGAGTTCACAAGCATCAACCCGCCAACTTTTGATGGAAAGGGAGGACCTACTGTAGCACAATATTGGTTAGAAGAGATCGAAAAAGCTTTCGACTTAGTAGACGTGCCAGAAGATTGCAAAACTAAGTATGCGGCTTTCATGTTGAAAGAGGAAGCCAATCACTGGTGGAAAGGTGCCAAGAGGATGGAGTTAACAAAAAGAGAAGTTGCAAGGAACACAAACACCGTAATAACCTGGGAACTGTTCACCCAAAGGTTCAGGGAGAAATTTTATCCCCCTAGTATCTCTAATGCAATGGAACTAAGGTTCCTAAATTTGAAGCAAGGGCCTATGACAGTGGACGAGTATGAGGCAAAGTTTAATGAGCTAATGAGGTATGCTCCTCACCAAGTAAGCAATGAAGAGAGAAAGGCTCGAAGATTCGAGCAAGGATTGAATCCTTGGATTTTGAGGCAGGTAGCAATTTTTCAACTGGAAAACTTTGATGCAGTTATGGAGAAAACAAGAATCGCGGAATGGAGTAACAAGACAGTATATGATTTCAATCGGGAAAATAAAAAGGGAGATAGGAGGAAGGGAGATGATAATGGAAGCCATCAGAACTTTGGTGGTGTAAGCATAAAGAAGGAAGAGAGAAGTAACAACAATATTAATCTGAGCAATAGTAGAAAGAGGAAGTGGAGGGACCAATCATCTGAGGTCATTACAAGGAGGGCTACTGTATGTGCAAACAGTGGAAAAAACCATGGCACAACTCCATGCTTGAAAGGGAAGGATGTTTGCTTCAAGTGTCGCCAACCGGGGCACTTTTCCTCAAATTGTCCGACTATGAACTCCACCGCTGCCCCGTTCCAAGGAAGACTACCACAACCTCAGCAAAATAACAGACCGCTGGCCGTAGCAAGGACATGCTTTACGTGCAGAATGGAAGGACATATCTCTCCCAATTGCCCTCAAAGGAAAGGTGGCAAACCAATACTGACAGGAGCCAACACCGTGCCCGTGCGGCCACAAGCAAGGACTTACAATATGACGGTGCAAGATGCTGTGGCTTCTGACGATGTTGTGACAGGTACACTATTAGTGAACTCCATACCTGCTCATGTGTTATTTGATTCGGGTGCTACTCGTAGTTTTATTTCTGAACGATTAGCTAATAGCATGCTAATATGGCCTGAGCTTTTACCAAATCCCTTGGAGGTAGTCGTTGTTAATCGCGAAGTAGTGAACATCTCTCATGTCTACCGTAACTGCACTTTGAAGATAGATCAACATGAATTTCTTGTTGATCTTATTCCTTTTTCTTTGGGAGAATTCGATGTAATATTGGGAATGGATTGACTATTCAAATATCAGGCCAATATTGACTGTAAGAGGAAGAAAGTTGTCTTACGATCTCCCTGGAAGGTGAAGGTTTGGTTCCATGGCATTAAAATGGAGAAATCCTCACCATTCTTAACCATGATCCAGACAAAGAAAATGATTCGCAAAGATTGCGAAGTGTTCTTAGCTTATGTGCACAATGTCAATAAGAATGAAATTAATATCGAGGATGTCCCTGTTGTGAGGGAGTTTGTAGATGTATTTCCAGAAGAGTTGCCTGGATTACCTCTGGATAGAGAAATGGACTTTGAAATCAACTTAATCCCCGGTACCGCGCCAATCTCCAAGGCCCCTTACCGTATGGCACCATCAGAATTGAAGGAATTAATGAAGCAGTTGCAGGAACTCTTAGAACGAGGGTTGATCAGACCAAGTGTGTCACCTTGGGGAGCGCCAGTGCTATTCGTTCGAAAGAAAGATGGATCAATGAGACTCTGCATTGATTACTGGGAACTGAATAAGGTCACGATCAAGAATAAGTACCCCTTGCCAAGAATAGACAATCTTTTTGATCAACTTAAAGGAGGAAGATACTTCTCTAAAATTGATCTACGCTCAGGATACCACCAATTGAAGATCAAAGAAGGGGACATATCAAAGACAGCATTTCGAACTCGTTATGGTCACTATGAGTTCTTGGTAATGCCATTTGGACTGACGAATGCACTAGCAGCTTTCATGGACTTAATGAACCGTGTTTTTAAGCCATTCTTGGATAAGTTCATTATCGTTTTCATTGATAACATTCTTATTTATTCAAAGACGGCAAAAGAGCATGAAGAACATCTAAGGATCACACTGGAAGTTCTAAGAAAGGAGCAGTTATTCGCCAAATTCTCCAAATGTGAATTTTGGCTAAAGGAAGTAAAGTTTCTTGGTCATGTGATCAACGAAATTGGTATTGCAGTGGACTGTAATAAGATAGAAGCAATCACGAATTGGCCTCAACCCACAAATCCAACCGAAGTGAGAAGGTTTTTGGGTTTAGCAGGCTATTACAGAAGGTTCGTTAAAGATTTTTCAAAACTAGCTGTACCTTTGACAAACTTGACAAGAAAGACTACAAAATTTATTTGGACCCTGGATTGTGAGAAGAGTTTTCAGGAATTAAAGACAAGGTTGACTATAGCCCCTATTCTGACCTTACCAGATGATAAGGGAGAGTTTATTATCTACAGTGATGCGTCCAAACAAGGACTTGGAGCAGTTTTGATGCAGCATGACAAGGTGATTGCTTACACATCAAGACAACTAAAAGATTGCGAGAAACGATATCCTACACATGACATAGAATTGGCAGCTATCATCCATGCGTTAAAGATTTGGAGGCATTACCTTTATGGTGAGAAGTGCGAGATATATACGGATCACAAAAGTTTGAAGTATATATTCACGCAAAAAGAACTCAACGTGTGACAAAGGCGTTGGTTAGAGTTGATTCAGGACTATGACTGTTCTATCAACTACCATCCCGGAAAAGCAAATGTAGTTGCTGATGCGCTTAGTCGTTGTGAAAGACTAAATGTTATGACCATTCAAGAGGAGATCAGAAAAGAATTTGAACGCCTGCAACTTCATCCCCTTTCCACTGCTCAGAAGATAGATATGGAAGAAGAAATTCGAGTTCGGCCTCAATTGCACGACCTCATTAAAACCGCACAAGAAGAGCATTGCAAAGAAATGGATAGATTAATTAAGGGGGATAAAGGTAGATATCGTATGCATAGCGATGGATTGCTGCGATATGAAGGTCGAGTGTGGATTCCTACAAAGGCTGAATTAAAACACGAACTGATGCACGAAACTCATAACTCAAAGTTTTCTATTCATCCAGGAAGCACGAAAATGTACCAGGACTTGAAACAAAGTTTTTGGTGGCCCAACATGAAGAAAGAAATAGCTGAATGGGTAAGTAGATGCTTAACATGTCAGAGGGATAAAGCAGAACATCAAAAACCAAATGGACTACTTCAACCATTGGAAATCCCCGAATGGAAATGGGAATTTGTCACAATGGATTTCATAGTTGGATTACCAACCACGCTTGGAGGGATGAATGCCATTTGGGTCATAGTCGATAGACTGACCAAATCGGCCCACTTTTTGGCCATCAAGCACACATACAAGATGGATCAAATGGTAAGGTTATATATTAAAGAAATTGTGAGTCGACATGGAGTGCCCATCTCCATTGTCTCTGATCGAGATCCGAGGTTTACCTCAAGATTTTGGAAAAGTTTCCAAGATTGTCTGGGAACAAGACTAGATATGAGCACAGCCTATCACCCCCAGACAGATGGTCAATCTGAACGCACGATTCAGACACTGGAAGATATGCTTCGAGCTTGCGTTCTCGACTTCAAGGGCCATTGGGATAGCCATTTGCCATTAATCGAGTTCGCATACAATAATAGTTATCATGCTAGCATTGGCATGACCCCCTTTGAAGCATTGTATGGTAGAAAATGCAGAACTCCACTTTACTGGAATGAAGCAGGAGAAAGGAAGCTAATTGGACCAGAGATAATTCAACAAACTGAGGAGGTAATTAGGATAATTAGAATGAGAATGAAAGCAGCTCAAGATCGACAGAAACAGTATGCTGATCAACATAGGAAGGATCAAATTTTGGAAGTCGGAAGTTATGCACTATTGAAAGTATCACCCTGGAAGGGCGTAATGCATTTTGGTAAGAAAGGAAAGTTGAGTCCTCGCTAAGGAAGATTGGAAAAGTGGCCTATCAACTAGCACTGCCACCGACCTTGGACCACATTCATGATGTATTTCATATATCTGTGTTACGTCCTTACAAGGCATACCATGGAGGAATAATTGATTATCAACCGATAGAGCTGCAATCGGATTTAAATTATGAAGCGGTTCCAATCCAAATTTTGGATCGACAAGTCAAAATTCTTAGGAATAAAGAAATTCCTTCTGTAAAAGTATTATGGAGGAACCATAGTATAGAGAAAGCTACTTGGGAGCTTGAAAGTGCTATGATTGATAAGTATCCCCATTTATTTCATAGTTAAGTTTCGAGGACGAAACTTCTTTTAAGGGGGGGAAGGATATGAGAACCCGAAAATTTTAAATGTATTTTACGGTAGGAAGTAATTTATTTTGTGTTATTATATTGTTACATGGAGGATAGTCTTTTTAAATATGAATGATAAATTCATATCTACAATGAAAATTTTTATGATGATGTAATTTCCATGATGATGAGGTTAAGTTCCTTAAAAAGGTATCAAAAAGGGGATTAGCAAATCCCATATAAGATTATATTGAACAGTATAGAGGAAGAGGAGAGGGTTACCTAACATTTGTGATTACGTGTTTGATTAGAAACTGTTTAGGTGGCTAAGTTTTCATGCATGTAGGACAGCAGCCGTTTGCTATCAAGAAGTCATGATGAACAGCCGTTTTACCGTCCAAATTAACCAATCATTTTATTCTAATGTATAACTTTAGTTCACTGCTCTTGAACTCTATAAATACCTCAATCGAGATGAAATTTCAATTCCTTTACCAAAATTTCTCTTTTCAGAGTTTCATTTAAACTTACCATCTTCATAAATTCCTAAGTTCTTCTTTCGGAAAAATATTTTCAGAACAGTTTTGATTTCACCCATAAGAACAAGGAGGTAAGAATATGGAACCCTACTCAGTTTCTTCCGTGCATAGCATTAAAGATTTAGGCTAAGTTCATAATCTTTGCATCTTCATGAGACATCATAAGCTGAGCTAAGTTCAGTTCTTGATGACGTCATAGTCTCTGATGAAGGAAATTTCGTAGTCTCTGATGAAGGAGGTTTCTTAGTCTCCGATAGAGGAATTTTTAGTCTCTGATGGCTAAAGATACCAGTCCCTGACGAGTTTGATAATGAGAAATTTATTCTCCGATGCTTAGTCTGTAATCAAGACTATAAAACATTATTTTCTTAAGATTATTTTATGATGTTATTCTTTAAAACAGTAAAAGTTTAAGGACATCACATACGTATTTTCCTTCATAAATTCTTATTAAAGTATTAAAATATTACTTGCTTAATTTACAGAATCTTTCACTTACCAGTAAGTTGAATTTGAAACTTTGTTGCAAAGGACCGAGGCAAGTATATTATCACTCCTATGCTTATTTCAGTTAAGCGCATGATCAATTGATTCGACATGCACACAAAATTATGATATTTAATTTCCTTGTGAATCATAATGCTATGCTTTAATTTCTGCTAGCATGATATGAATAAAAGTGCATGGATATAAAGAAGATTTACTCTTCAGCTATTTTTCAATGTTATATCTGTGCAACAAATGAGAATGTTATGTTCCTTAAGTGATTATGCCACATGGATGGCTAGAGGAAAGGAAGGGTGCTAATTTGATCTTCACCTGACCTAGAGAAATTTTATGTGACTACGTAGGTTCACACAAGGAGGGATCATACGGGCACAGTTAGGCCTTCTGTATACCGTATGGTTATCAGATCCAGCGGTTTAAGCCCCCGATGGATATTTTTTTTTACTTCAAGGAAGTTATGCTTTGTTTTAAGAAGGATTACACAATTGTTTATCATCAGTAGTTCTAAAAATTCCTTAAAGATCTCTGAGGCATTAGTATTGATTCACTAAGCCTCTTAACAAAAAATTGAATTCTTTGAAACATTCCAAATTTGCTTTCCCAAAATTATTTATATACTTGCTGGGCGTAAATCGCTCATTCTTGTAGAATTTTAATGTTTTGCAGGTCAAGATATAAAGGTTGAGCCCTCAGAAAAGGGAAAGGCAAAAATGATCGGTTATTAAGGTTGGCTGGCCTTGTAATGCCAATAAGGAGGGAAGGAAGGAAGATAATCTGAGAAGTGATGTTTTGAATTATAGTATAGAAATAGAATAGCTTCCGCTGTTTTTTTTTGTAATATTTTGGGTTGTAAAAAACTCTTTATTATCGTTTCTTTCAGTAGTTATTCTATGAATGGGAGTGTGGTTATCTTTTCCTTCTTTTGACGAAACCCTGATCCAGTGAGGAATTATGGGGCCGTCACATGTAGGCTTGTAGGTGGACAAATCTTTTACATGGTATTCCATAAGATAATCATGGAATTCGCATGCAGTGTAAACAGAACCAAAGTAATGAAGGGCAAAATTTTATTTAGTTATAAATTTAGTAGCTTTGATTGGTTGACATTTATGAGTGGTGTTGTAGTCGATGCTTTGTGCAAGCCAGAGAGATTCCATTTTAGGAATGTTTCATATGGATCAGGTTCACTTGACTTGGTGAGCTTAACATGCTTACATAACCAATACTACAAAACAATATATGTTGTTAGACAAAAAGGTGTAGATGTGTGTATAATTGAATTAAATTGAGAGAATGCTTACAGGAAGGACGACGGTACACCCTGTGACTTCACGAGGGTTCTCTGATTTTCGCAAAGAATTTTGGAGAGTCTTGAAGATATGATGTGACCAATTGAATTGTTTTTGTTGAATTTAGGAGGCAAATACAATAATCAATTAAAAAAAAATTTGAGAGAAAAATACGGGTATATATAAGGTTTTGCTTGAAGTATGATCACTTTGTTGCTCTCGAAAACTCAACATAAACTCGTTCCAATTAAGATATTTGTTGAAAGTGTTAGTAGTTGCATATTTGGTGTTCAAAAATTGAGATTCTAAAAGCCACCGAAAACGTAGATTAGAAGAGTTAAGTGTTGTAATTATCTATTGTATGAAGGAAGTTAAAGTTGCAGAAGCTATAAATCAAACATATAACTCAGATTTAAATTGAATGTACTGGGATCAGGTAGAAATTTGATTTATGAGAAAATGGCGCAAGTTGTAAACCTACTTCAACTCTAAAATTTGAATGTACTTAAAAAGTCTTAACGTAAACGTAGTAGTCAAGCTGAAGAAAAGAAGAAAAGAAAGTATATATATATCACCATCCTCACATACTTCTCCGGTTAAACGTCGGAAACATTTATATTTCTTAAATGTATCTTTGCAGACATTTGAATTTTTTTAATTTGCTTTGGTTCTGAATATATATTTTTTAAGTTTTTACTTTTTTAGTTTTTTATAATGTGTTTGTGAATTTTTAAATTTTAAAGTTTATTTTTTGTATTTGTTGTACTTTCAATATATTTATTCAATTTGGATAGATACTTGAAAATTGCGTGATTTTTTTTATTTATACGTTTCTTTTCTGTTGGCTTCTAATTTGGCACTTAATTTGTCTAGTTCATTTTCATTACCAATTTTTATTGTTTAAAATTATATGTAAAAAATAAAAAATTAGACCGTTAATATTATACTATTTATATATCAAATCGTTCATGTATATATCTAATGTTTTTTTGAAAATTTGTTAACAATATTTAACAAAATGTAGCTCTTCAATTTATTTTGTTTGATTGGACGGTACTGAATTTTTTTTTTTTAGGATTAATTATATATAAAATAAATTACAAATAAAATATTTCATGTAAGAAATTTGTTTACTTTATGTTAAATTTGTGGAGCATTTTATTTGTTGATTTTTTCATTTTATTTTCTCCTATTACAGATTTTTTATTGTAGCAATTTTTTTAAAACATTATTTACAATTAAAGATTTAAAAAGTTTACTAATTATCTAGTAATTCTAAAAGGCATCTAAGTAAATTTTTAAATCAACTATTAATAATTAAAAAAATTAATTGAAAGGATACCTAGATAAACTAAAGTCAACTATTTAAAATAAAAAATAATTAAATAGATGCATATAACTCGGTCGAGTCAACATACTCAGTGAGTGTACTGAGTCAACTCACTGAGTTATTAATCAAATGAGGTGCACAAAATATGAATTTTGAAATAATATTGATATATTGACTAATAGACTGATGTTCGTTTGTTACAGATTGGCATCTAGCTCCTATCTAGTCAAAATTTTAACTTTTAAGCATTAGACAATCCCATGGTGAAAATTACATGATTCTCTAAATTATACACCAAATAAGAGGCACTCAAGGGGATCTAAATGAACTACAATGCACATAAAATCAAGCAAGAAAGGAGAGGGGCAAGGACTCCTTATAGGCGGCGACCTCTGGCCCTCTATACTCAACTATTTTCTACTACATTTGCTCCCCAACAATGTGGTATTAGAGTTCTCAAAGTCCTAAAATAAGTCAGAAGTGTTCAAATGCATCATAAAAGAAGACAACTACCAAGAAAATAATGGTTACGAGGGAGCCTAGAGGGAAACCCCATAGGGGACGGCCTTTAGGCCCCAACACTTAACCAAATTTTGCATCCTCAAACAATCATCAATCACAAAATTACTCTAATGCGTTTCAAATCCAAAATTCAAGTATAAGATACTTTAAGCCATGACAATGTCCTTATAGAAAGCATGCTTAGCGTATGCATATGCCAACACACGCGGCGACCACTGTTGGGTTTCGTAGAATAAAACGCAGCAAAAAAAAATACGATTTAAAATAAAATAAAACGAAACCCAAACCCGAAGATCTATGCGAAACAATTTAATACAGATAGTTTAAAATTTTACCGATTAATTGTGCGAATCTGAAGCTTTGGTGAAGGTGTTGATCGTCTCCAAATCTTTAACGCAATCCAACTGAACTATGTCTCTACTGTATCCACACGAACACCCACGAACCGTCTCACGATTCGAACGAGAAGAGTTACAGTACTAGCTGTACGATCTGTATCTCTCTTTTCTCTCTATATCTCTGAACTCTAGTTTCTCTCTTATGAGCAACTAGGGTTCTTAGAATACGTGAAAACCTTGGTTTGAGAGAATAGCTGATATATCATATATATAGCCTTTCATAG
>CM025783.1:21823381-21843218 GCA_014636745.2 Centella asiatica | reverse complement strand
TAATAATCATAATAATTATAGTATTTTACTATACTCATAGTATTAATTATAGTGTATAATCATAGTATTATAATCATTAGTGCATTCTATCCACCGATCAAATACATCAGAAAGTCATACAATTACAATTGATATAATTTAAAGGTCAAATTCAATCACAACTCTTCTTCATCATCGTCTAAATCTAATGTGCTATGTTGAGACATTTGCGCGCGCATCTCCATTACTTTATCATGATTTCTCTTATCATGATCAGTGTATTCTTGACATATAGCACATTTTCGCAGCCTTTTTGCAAATTGACTTTGTTCAATTCCACTCTTAAATCTTGTGACATTCTTACGACTCTTAGTTTGTGACTTAAGAGGTGAAAAATACTCATCTTCTTCGTCAATACTACCACCTTCCATGTACAGCTCCTTCGATCTGCTCCAACCTTCAACCGTGTCATTTTCTTCAATCAATCTTGACTTATTTATCCATGCTTTCTCCTTCATAGCAGTTTCAAGACCATGCATGTAAGATGATTGCGATATCGATCCAATTGCTGCAATTTCTTGATAAACCCTATTCAAATGATTGTAATGTATTGTACTAATATCACCGACATCAGAGTTTGATTCAGCATTTACTTCATTTATGTTAACAGGATCACCATGAATTTTGTTTGCATTTCTCATCCACCTGCCACAAATCAAAGACATTGAAATCTCATTTATGCTCTTGAAGGTGATATCCCTCAAAATATGTCTACAAATCATGTCGATGTGCTCAAAGCGTTGGCATATGCATGTCACATTGTCGGAGTCCCCGTGTTTAACGACAACGTAATAATATCGTCGGTTTTGTGGTACCTCCTCATTGAAAACTGTATATCCCTTTGTACCACCTACCCCAAAATTCAGAATCTTACGACACGTTAACTTTTGACCCTCATAGAACTCATTCGAAAAGTCTTTAAAAATATCCTTCGTATATACAAGTGCCGCATACTTCTCCAATAAAGTTCCGTTACGCAAATTTCTTATCTTGTACTCTGTTTCAAGATCTTGCTTTCTCTCATTCAAGTATTGTTTCTCAATGGCCATTTGTGAGTTAATTACAAAATCTTTCAAACCGGTACAATTATTTACGTATTGATCAGAAAAACTGTTCATGGATTCACTTCTCCCGGTTGTAGTCATCCCTGCAGCAAAATATGACTTTGAGTATGCTTCGATCCACTTCTCCTTTATATTATACATAGATTGAAGCCACTCGTGATGTTGTAAATCATATTGTTCCACCAATTTTGCCCACCTTTTCTCGAATTCGGCAGTTGTCACTGAATACAAACATTTACAATAACAACTTATTATAAATGACAACAAAAAAATATTGACAATTTAACATCAACTATTTATAAAAATAGATACGTACCTGTCGAAATCTTCTTTAAACGTTTCGTAACTATTATATAAATGATGAAGTTTTTCCGGGAATTTGTTACTGATATGCCACGTACATATCAAATGATTGGTGGAAGACAATACGATAGCAATGGCATTGTTCATGGCTATATCCTGATCAGTTATAATCGTCAACGGAATTTTATTCTCAACCGCTTCTAGCCAATTTTCTAACACCCAAACAAATGTAGCTTCCGTTTCATCCTTGATAAGGGCAAACCCAAATAAAATAGACTGATAATGATGATTAACTCCCGTAATTGGAACAAATGGCATCCCATATTTATTTGTTCTATAAGTGATGTCAAAGGTCACTACGTCTCCAAAATTTCTATAACAAATAATTGATCGAGAATCCACCCACATGATACATGCAATGCGATTCTCTTCGTCAACTTTTATATTATAAAAGAAATTTCCAACACTTTCTGACTTGAGTCTCTTTAAAACCGTCAAATCTTCTTGTGCATCATTTGCATCAAATGCGTCATGTCGCAAGTTGCGTATAACATTTCGAATATCTTCGACGGTGAATTTAACATTTGTCCTTCCACCGCTGATTGTACTCAACACATTCATGATCAAACTCGGTTTGATTTTTGATCGGTGGAGTAAATTGATTAACTCTCTATCAACAACAGTTATATTTTTATGTGTTGCCATGAAATCTATTTTACTAGGCGTTATTATTAAATGATTGTGATTTAATTTCACTTTTGTTACACGCCAACTATTATTTTGCACGTTATGAACAACAAACATTCTGCCTTTGCACATTGTGCGTTCAATAATATCTCTCTTCCTCCGGATTATTCTTTCATCATCATTTTCATTTTACAAATTTTTTTTCTTAATAGGTCTACCTGCTTTTCTACATGTATATAGTCTATGAGCTAATTGATCTGACCCCGAATGTTTTCTGCTGGTTAAAATTTTGACTTCCAATCCACTATTATAAACATATGCATTATAGTATTTTTCAGCCTCAAATATACTTGTAAATATTTGACCCACATACGGAGGACAAACACCATCACTGTCTAAATTTATTTTTTCTTTGTCATTCAAATTATTTTGTTCTTCGATATTATTTTCTTCGTCAATATCATGTTCTTCGTTCTCAACATTCATACTTATATCAGAATTCGAATCATCAAAAAATGTATAAACATCATATATTCTATCGTTATCACTCATAAGGTGAAGAGCTAAAAACCTGATTTAAATGTCAACCTGAGATATGCTTATCTATTATGTAATAAAGAAAATTTTTTTAACAAATGAGTTAGATTCAAAAAAAAAATAATTCATAAAACTAGAGAACGAAGAAAAAATTGAAACGATAGAACGAAGAAGGAAACTTACATGCAGCAAAATAAGATAGTTTTTTGACCTAGGTCTTTTTTATCATATATATATAGCGTATCACGAAGGAAGGAAGAAAAAAAATATTGTACTTGTTATTATCAAGCACAAGACTGGCGGACGGCAGGCGAAGGGGAAAAATGGAAGGCAAGAAAAAAAAATCTTTTTTTACCTTTTTGCTAGTGTCACTGGCGGAAAAGGGGAAAAAATTTTCGGTAATTTTTTTTTTTTTGGCCTTCCGCCAGTGTCAGTAGCGGAAGGAAAATTTTTTTTTTTTTAAATTTACCCTTCCGCTACTGACACTGGCGGAAGGGGAAAAAAATTTTTAAAAAAATTTTCCCTAGTGTTAGTAGCGGAAGGGTAATTTTTTTTTAAAAAAAAAATTCTCTTCCGCTACTTACACTGGCGGAAGGCATTTTTTTTTTTTTTTGAGTTTGATCTCAAGCGTTGGATCATTCCTTGGACGGCTATAAATGTGTTAGCTACGAAAAACTTCAGAGTTAACGTTAGACATGGATCGGCCCCCTATATATATATATATATATATATATATATATATATATATTGATTTTAGAATTATACTATATCTTAGAACGGAGAACATTATAATTTAATAAATTTCGGATCTAAAACCGAAGAATAGTAGAGTAATATTGTGAATCTTTTGAATTTAATAATTTTTTTATTGTAATACATTATAATATAAACAAATTCGTTTTTATTACACATTAAATTTGTTTTGGTCATCTTATATTAAAATCTTGCGTCCGCCATTAGTCTGCATCACAATTGCAAATATATATATATATATATATATATATATGTATATATATATATGTATATATATATATATGTATATATATATTAATCAGTATAATGCTGAAGTATATATATATAAAAGTCGAATCTCAATAATATTACTATCTCGAGATTCATAGCAGTTGAATTCAATGATAAAAATTTAATATTACGATTTTTATTATAATAATCGGTTGTATATAAAATTGATGCACATTTAACTCACACCTAATGTTTAATACGGGTCCTTGTACAGATTCAAGTTTCTATCAAAGTACTAGGACTAGATGTTGATTTTCTTGATTTTGACATTACAAACTTCCTCCAACAAAATATCTTAAAATGGGTTGAGTTATAAACACATGCTAAAGGAAACATAATTGAGTTACCGACAAAGGCCACCAAATGAATAGAGTTATGATATATAATGAGTGGCACCAAAAACTAGAACAAAAGTAAGGGGCTAATTGAGAATAAGATCTGATAAACAAATCTTTTACACCATGTCTGGGAATTTTTATTGAGAATAAGAGAAAAGATAAAAAAATATTTCCTCTCTTTATCTGAGAGTTTATGAAAAAAAATCAGTAATAAGAAAAGACTATAATAGTTAAAATAAAAAATTCTTTCCAAATCTTCTCAGTTTTGGAAAAGTAAACTTAGGAGAATTGTCTTATTTTCCTTTCTTTTCTATTCCAAAAAAAACAGAGAGGCTCAAACAGCCAAAAGAAAATTTTCTATTTCAGTTTCTTTTCTCTTCTCAAGTGAACTCCAAATCAGGGTGTTAATTCTCTTTTGACCCCTGTGTGCAACAACAAATACCAATATTGTAAAAAAAACATTAAGCAAACTCATACATTAAAATAACGCCCAGATTAAACACAAGTTTAATCGGAGTTGGGTGAAATATGGCGTTAGGTAACAGCGAACACGATTAAACAACTTAGGCGAGAACTTTTACAACAATAACAAATACGTTAGAACAAAAAAAAAATCAAAAACGACAATTACAAATAGACGGTGGGAGTACTTAATTTTCATGACTAATTTCAATTTACCCATTCATTTTTCACTAAAATAGACAATGTACACCAATGGGTTTTCTAGGTAATTTATGAATGATAATAAATTTACGTGTGATTGTAGAGAGAGTAATAGGCAGAGGAACAATTTTAGCTTCATTTCATTAATAATAGCACCCCTTATAGAGTAGCATCAACTAGTTAAATGAGGCTTCTTTCCTGCACTACATTATAATTGGCTAAACTGATTGTAGTTTAGGTATCAAAACTAAAAAACATAAAAGTAAAAATTGTACTGAAACAACTTTACCATTTAAATAAAAATCTTGTCAAGTTACATCTGATATAAGTTTAATAAAGTACTCGATCAAAAATGTAATATATAAATTTAATACCACAATCAATAATAGATGAAATAAATTTTCTTGAACAGACAAATATATTCTATAAAATCAAGCAAACAAACAATTACAGTGTCGTATCATTCTCCATTTCTCATTTCCCTCAATTTCCATCGATATATGTTATAGTTTCAAATATAATTTGTTTTATGTCATTTATCGAACGGATTGATATAACATAAAAAATTACAAAAGTGCGATAAATTTCATATAATTTAATAGTGTAATCACATTCATTTTAATAATTCAAATTTGATATAATTTAAATAATTGACATTGATTATTTATCGACTATTAAAATCATAAAACATTGTTAAATTGTATGAAATTTGATATGTCATCGTATTTTTTCATATTATATCCAGCAGTACTGTTAAAATGACATATAACAAATTATAATTAAAATTATAAGGTGTATCCAGGAAAATAGGTAACGGACAAACCAAGTCCTGATAAAGCATATCCTCTCTTCAAGAGTCGATTAATATTACAGCAAACTTACCTATTCATTCTGATTATTGTCTTCCCCTGTCCAAAGTAGATCTAAAATTAAAGTATCACACTTTCCAATTAGTCACCAAGTAAACCACACTATCAGCTCATGCAAGCACCATTCAGACAAGTCCTATACTTCTTGCCCAGACTGCAATGTCGGTCACCCATGACACCGCCATTTCGACATCCACCATGACGCACAGGGCTGTCGAAAGCTCAAGGCTTGAAGCCGAAAGAGGTGGCAGCAATGAAGGATTGCCTCGAAGTGCTGACCGACTTAAAAAAATCTACAGCAGAAATAAATCAACTCAAAGGATCCAAAAATACTGCATTCTTGATAAATGACATACAAACTAATTGGGTCAGTGCTGCTTTCACGGATGAAGACACGTGCACCGAGGGCTTCTCTGAGGAGTCCGTGAGTGGAAAGACGAAGAACGTAGCCAGAGGAAAAGTTCTGAATGTTGCACATTTGACGAACAATGCCTTGGCTTTGATCAATAGCTATGCTTCACTTCTTGAATAGCTCTCACTTCAAGTTTTAGCTTGTGCTTTTGAGATTCTTGATTTTGTTAGCCGTAATAAGCTGAAATAAATGGAACATCTGTAACTTATGAAATAGCAGTAGCCGTATAGTTATATTGATGAGACTTTGTAAGCAAAATGTCCATGCAATTGTATTGATCATTGGACTGTGCTAGGTAAACTCTTTTGTCTGATCAAAGATACAATGTCCATGCAATTCTACTGATAATTAGACTGCAAATCCTGTACGCAATTGTATTAGACTTTTTGAATAGATAATTGTATTGAACTCGACTTGAGTAATTATCAAGTTGTCTGCAAATAAAGTTGCAAACTTTTGGTGGGAAAGTTCAAAACAAAAATCTCATATTTACTATATTTATTGGAGTATCAGATAATTAAAGAATATCTGTATCTGTAACACACACATATATATACATATACATGAACAAAATTAAATATATTGAGTCATTGAGTGATGGAATAGAGTGACTAATACTTGGCTCAAGTCCACAAGATAATGAATAAAATATATTGAGCAAAATTTGGCCAATAGTGAATCAATATAAGGTTGTGGATTATTTTAAGAGTTAAAAACTGTTTCAGTCCATCTTTTAAGTCGGGGATCAAACCTCATTGATGGGATTTGGGTGTAGCATTAGGATGTATTTCTCCCCTTAAAAAGAAAAGAGAAAAAAGTAGTCAATCAAGTCGAAAAGACTTGAACCAAATATGAGCAGCACAAGTTCACTTACATCCCAAAAAATCACATAATAATGTGAAGTGTGTTCTTGAGATTGGCTTAGGAGGAAGCCACAAATAATTCACCTACTTTGGGAAGTTCACACAATGACCGGCATGCTTTGGAGTCTATCTTTTCTTTGTATGGGCAACCCATTTAGATTCATAATGATCGGAAGCATATATAACACTCCCTCTGTCCACAAAAAAGTGACTTTTTAAAACATAAGATTTATCTACAAATATGAGTCATCTTATTAATTTTTAGAATAAATTAACATTTTTTTCTTATTTTATCCTAAACTAATGTGCTTTGATAATTGCATCATTTAAAACTCATGACTGAGGAAGTGAAATTAAATTAAGGATATCATATGTATAATACAACTATTTTAAAATCTATTTACATCATTCTTAATACGTGTGTAAAGTTAAAAAAACACAACCTATTTGTGGACGAGGGAGTATTGAAAGTATTGGGAAGTGCGATGATGGTGGTCGGTTGGTTTTCCAGTCCATTGGTTTGGTTTGAATGATAGAAAGAAAGAAATAAACAAACAAAGGGTTATGATGGTAAGACAAACTAAACAAAAGCCAAGGGATCAAAATCAAGTGGCATAACAATTGCCAATAGAAATAGTAAAATCACAGTAGCATTTGTCATCATTGCTCCTAATTAACCCACCATGTTACACCGTTACCCGCTCTCCAGTTCAAATCCTTCTCGACACGTGTCCTTTATTTTTTCGTATTAAAAGATCTAAAACCCTGAGAAGGCCGTAATAATCTTAGAAGTGAATGAGACACAAGAATACGAAATAAGATAAGAGATTTCAAATCCCATCTCTTTCACATTAAGCATGCTCCTTCCTGATGTTAATCCGCTAATTATGGAAGAAACAGGACTGTAACTTATTTCTATGTATGAAAAGGAAAATTTGAAATTTTAAGATTAAACTAGACTCCATTAACAGCCAAGAACTAAAAACAATCATGAATGATTCTTGATACAAGTAATGTCATGGCTTGTGATAGCACAAGTGCATTTAACTTGATCAACATAATGTTTAACTACATAAAATTGAGGTGTTTCGCTCTACACCGTGTCATTTTCTCAATGCTCATACTACAAATTCAAATACAGTTGGCCATAGGACATAGATCCTCATTACAATATTCAAAACATTGGCTAAAACAAAATATCTCCCTTCCTTGCCTAGTGTAAGTCACATAACTGAAACTTGGACCCAAAAACATGTTTTGACATGGCTCATAAATGATTCTAAGACCCAAACTTGCTACATCTTAACTCATACCACTAAGCTATGGCAAGTTGGATACACATATTGTTCAATATCTTTCCCTATATCGATTCAAGTTTTATCAATCTACGAGGACTAGATGTTAGCTTCCTCCAGCAGAACATCTTAATATGAGTTAAAAGTTGATGAATACGTGATAAAAGAAACATAATTGAGTCACCAACAGTAGCAACCAAGTGAATAGAATTATGCCATGTATTGAATGGCATCTAAAAATTTGAACAAAATTATGTGCTACTCATTGTCTAGCATGTTGCTGAGAGAGAAAATTAAATACTCCCTCCGTCTGCTTTAATTTATCGTTCTAGGAAGAGATGTTATTACTGTTTTGCAATCGATGAAGAATTACTTAATTGTTCCTATAAAAGATGCTATAGCGTTAAAAAATTTAAAAGTTAGTACTCGTACAAATATGAGGGAGGTTAGATAAATACACCTTTTAACTCTCTTTAAATTGTGTGCACAAGAACAATTAGATTTGGACAAACAAAAAAGTGAAAATAACAATTACAAATAGAGGGAGAGAGTACTCAAATATCATGACTAACCAGAAGGAACACAGAATGTTCTGTCATTAAATGCTTTTATTATACAATAATGAAACTCTAATTGTTACTGTTACATCTGTCAAATTATTTAGAAGTAGACTTCGTCAAATATATTCTCTGAAAGCAAACAAATAAACAATTACAGCGTCGTAACATAGACCATGTCCTCTCTTCAAGAATCAAACAATACTACAACAAACTTACCAATTAAATCTAATCAATCTCTTCCCCTGTCTAAAGTTGATCTAAAATAAAAATATCAAGCTTTCCAATTAATCACCAATTAAAAACTGGACCCAAAAACACAAGTTGCGCAATCAACTGCTAAAATTTGGTTAATCTCTCACGCGTTGAGCAGCTCCATTGAATCTCACAAGCTCTTATCATTGTCCCTGTTCCGGGACAGGTTTCTGTAACCCACAAGGCATAGATATTGGCGGCCATCTCGATTTGGATGACTACGAATCTCCTCCTACAAAATATCTTCATTAAAATGTAGGCTCCTACAAAGTATATGCACCCTAAAATTAATATCTAAAATATGGAACATTAGGAACATTTCCCTATAAAATCCGAACCTCTCTCTCCATTTTGATCACCAATCTACCTTTAGTAAAACAATACATAGAGGAAAATTTCCTAAAGCCTGGAATCTCTCCCTCCATTCTAGTTACCAAAGTATTCTCAAAATAACACAAGAAATGGAAGGATCATCATCATCGAACCATCTTCAAGTAGCAATCCCTGTTATAATTGCATTTACTGTTTTCATGAACTTGAGCTCAGCTGCTAGCTTCGCAGCTGAAAAATCAAGCATCGACTTCATCAAAACCTCTTGCAGTTCAACTGCTTATCCAAGTCTCTGCTATACCTCACTATTGGCTCATGCAAGTGCCATTCAGACAAGTCCTGTAGTTCTAGCTCAGACAGCAACGTCCGTCACCCTCGACACAGCCATTACGACATCCACCATGATGCAAAGGCTGTCGAAAGCTCAAGGCATGAAGCCAAGAGAGGTGGCAGCAATGAAGGATTGCCTCGAAATGCTGACTGACTCAGTATACCAACTTAAAAAATCTATGGGAGAAATGAATCAGCTCAAGGGATCCAAAAATTCTGCACTTTTGATAAATGACATGCAAACTTGGGTCAGTGCTGCTTTAACTGATGAAGACACATGCATCGAGGGCTTTTCTGAGGAGGCGATGAACGGAAACATGAAGAATGTAGTCAGAGGAAAAGTTATGAATGTTGCCCATTTGACGAGCAATGCCTTGGCTTTGATCAACAGCTACGCTTCACTTCAAGAATAGCTCGATCTCACTCCAAGTGATGAAGTTGAAGATGCTATTTTCTCATATTTATAGTTGTGAGAGCCATATAGGTATATAGATTAGGGTTCGTGTGCAAAACCTTGTCTGTGTAGGCGCATATATTAGCATGTGCTATGCAAAACTTCTGTGTTATTTAATATACAACACATGCCCACACGCACTGTACTTTACTTTGAGGTAGTAAGTGATATTATTACAAAATATAATGGCATTGCATTATAGAAATTCATTATATTACAATTTGTACCAACAGCCCCTACATTAGTATGTATATATATGTTAGACTAAAACACTTGGAAGTTGGAAATTATACTCAGCCACACAGACTCAAAAAAATGTGTGTGTGTGTTGTGGGGGGTGGAACGGGACAAAAGATAAAAGAATACAGAAAAAGAAATATAACAGAAATGAGAGTGAGAGAGGAGAGAAGCAGCCTGTAAGCAGCCTGTAACTTCATTAATACTGCATCACTAGACCTCTGTAGTGTGAGTCAGTGAGAGATAATTCAACTTTGGGATAATTTTTTGTCACTCTTGCTATCTTTTCAAAAGATTAAGGTCATTTGCAATAATAAAAATACATCAATGGTTTAGTTAAAAACTTTTGAATAGCTCATTGATTGTTTGGGTATTTAAATCTCATTTTCTTCCCAATGTCCAAAATTAAGCAGAAAGAAAATATCAGCTCTCCATTTTGTCAAGTTCCTATCGCTAGCCAAAAACTGGACCCAGAAACACAAGTTGTGCAACCTGCTAATAAAAAGGCGATGGGCAGCTCTATTGAAAAATCACAAGCTCTCTCGTCTTATCCCCAGGTTGGGGACATTTTATAACCCACTAGGCATAGATACTGGCCGACTTTATTTGGATTAATACCAAACTCCAACAAAATATCTTCTTAAAAAGAGTTAATTACAAAAGTGACCCCTAAAATAGAAACTGTTTTACAAGACGACTCAAAGTAAGGAAAGTGAAGTATTAGTCTCCCAAGTTAAGAAAGCAAGCGCAATGGACCTTAGAAGATATTTTGCAAAGAAAATAGAACTTTTGGGACGATATTTGCGACAAATTCTGGCAATATTTGTGATGGTAGGGTATATGTGTAAATTATGTAACATGAGGGTGAGTTACCCTATTCTCTTTGGTTTGGGATCGATTTTGTAGATGGGTGTACAATTCGGACGTAAATTTACAATTAACCCTCTTACAAATGTATGACCCCAACAAAATAACCCTAAAAATAATATCCAAAAGAACATTTCTTATAAATTTGGAAGCTCTCCCTGCACTTTAATCACCAAACTACCCTAAAAAGAACCTATCAGAAAGGAAATTTTATTACAAGTTCGGAACCTCTCCCTCCACCTTAGGTACAAAAGCATTCTAAAGATAACACGAAAATATGGAATGATCATCATCGTCCAACCATTTTCAAGTAGCCATTTTTGTTATAATTGCATTTACTTTCTCCAGGAAGTTGAGCTCAGCTGCTAGTTTTGCGGCCGAAAAAGCAAGCACATAGTTCATAAAAACCTCTTGTGGGTCAACCGCTTATCCAAGTCTCTGCTTTACCTCACTATCAGCTCACGCAAGTACCATTTAGACGACTCTTATGCTTCTTGCCCAGCCAACAATGTCTGTCATCCCCTACACCGCTATTACGACATCCACCATGATGTGAAGGTTGTCAAAAGCTCAAGGCTTGACGCCGAGAGAGGTTGCAGCAATGAAGGATTGCCTCAAAATGTAGAACGACTCGGTAGAACAACTTAAAAAATCTATAGGAGAAATGAATCAGCTCAAGCGATCGAAAAATTCTGCACTCATGATGTGATAATGGGAAATATTTAATCTCAAGTGTTGTCAGTAAAAGTTGAATCTAAGAGACCGTCATTGAGAGATGTCGAGATCTTAGTTCCAGTTAAAAACTCACTGATACAAACAAACAAACAAACAAACAAACAAAACACTTTCAACAATGAACAATCTTAACTCATGTGAGATAAATTATACTAAAGGAAGTTAGTTTATAGTGTATAATTAATTTTGGAACGAAAAGCATAAATTCAATGGTTTTGCATTACATACATTAATCATGTCTCTTTCTTCAAGTTGGAAAGGATAAAATAAGGTTGATCATCTGAATGTCGTAATCAAAATCTATAGATGGTCACCCCTAAAATCAATTTCTTCCTTCTTATCCAAATATGAGCTAAAACAAAAATATCACAATTGGAGAAACACACCTGTTATGCTAATGAATGAGTCCAAATAGAAGCTCAAGTGCATAACATTTTCTTTATATTTGAGTCTCAACTGTGACAAGTTGGGTTCCTCAACCATCAAAACCACCTATAAGTTAAAACTAAACAATGTTCCGGCACAATTTAAATAACTAGACAATGTTTGCGCAACTTTTACTCCAAATTTCCTCCAAAATCAGCTCAAGGGATCAAGCACCTGTGAACTCATAAAATAACATACAGACCTGGATCAGTGCTGCTTTGATTGATGTAGACACGAGGACTGTTGGGATTTCCACGAAGGCCATGAATGGTATTGCCAGTTAGAGGAAGAATTTTGAATGTTGTAAACTCTTGGCGTTGATCACTACCTATGCTTCATCTCATGGATAGCTTGCTTCAACTAATGTTCTTTTATTTTGTAACAACTGAACAAATGAGGGGAAAATGAGGTTTAACCATGAGGTTTAAAATGTAAATTCATAAAAACTGCATCAACAAAGCTTTAGAATGTAACTTCAAAGTATTTAATGCCTAAATATATCCCCAAAAAAATGTTATTTTAAATTCAAAAGAACTACATCGTCATTCATCAGAGCTTGAAAATGTAAATTCGAAGTATTAAATGCCTAAATATATCTCCAAAAAATGTTCCTTGCCAAAACCTTTTTATTCAAAATTCCTAGTTCATTTAGTGCTAGTTTGAATGAGTCAAATAATCCAAGTTATTTAAGATTATTATTATTAATTTTATTGCTATATTTAAATATTGTAAAAGAAAAGGATTACAAAGGCAAAGGGGCAAACTCCAGAATCCTATGACTGAGATATATAACAGCAGAGAGATAACACAGCTACAGGATTAGAAACCAGCACAAAGCATACTAGAAGGAAACGAAACAGAACAGAAATCAAACTATAAAAACCATTTAAGAGGCCATGTGAGACTGAGGGCTGCTGTAGTTAACTTACTATGCAAGGGTTACCGACATTTGGCAGGACGCAAACTTCTAAAAAAGAGCAGTGGGTAGGAGGGACTCTCTCCACGTCTCCAGTGAATTCAGCTATTCCTTTCCTGCCAAATACTATAGGTAGCAAACTCAACACACAGGAACTTAACATGATTATGGAGACGTGAAGAAGTGGACTACAGTGCAGAAACAATATCATTCCAAGACGAGCAAGAAAGCGACCAATTACCATAAGAGAAACAGTTTAGCCACATCAGTTCGAGAGTATCCGCACTCAAAGGAAAGGTGATCAAATGATTCATACTCTTCCTTGCAAATGACACAAGTAGGATCAACAGCTCTTCCCTACAAAATTTGGATATCTTTCGTGGCCATTGATGAATAGAAAGCTAAAAAATGAGGTTTTGACAAGGGATTCTGATTCTGAGAGGGTGCCAAACAATGGGTACCCAACTAACATTCTCTTTTGAGCTATGATAGAATATTTACTTACTATTTTTCTTCCCTCTCTTAAACTGAATTCGTTATTTATATTTATTCTTTAAATCATCCAACACTCACAAGTTAAGAGGATTGAGGAGATATCAAATGTCAGTTATTTCTGATTTCTCTCTTTCTTCTTTATTTTTATTTATTTTATTTTGTTTTTTTTGGAAATTTCAAAATTATACTAGAAAGCTAAGACTCCAACAAACGAAAATCAAAACACTAATTAATAATTCCCAAAGTAGATGTACCGCGAAATATCATGGCTTGTGATACCACAACTTTTATATCTTGAGATATAATCCTAAAGTATACATATTTGAAGTATTTTGTGCTACAATCATAAATATTGTCATTTTCTCAATGGCATAATGGAAGTTTAAATACGGTTGCCATAAATCCTCTTTACTCTCAACCTACTTCCTTGCAAACAAAATCCGAAATAGAAATATCCTCACTTTCTTGCCAAGCTTATGCCGCAACCAAAAACTCAACCCGAAAACACAGGTTAAGATGGCTCAAGAAAGAGGCCAACAGCCAAACTTACTACACCCAACTCACACCGCTCGGTTGTGAAAAGTTGGGCACACCTGCAATTAACCTTCAACACCATTGATATCATCCCCTTTTTGTATTCAAGTTTTTATCAACCTACTTGGACCAGATGTGGAGATACATATTACTCAAAATTAGGTGCTCCTCATTGTATAGCATGATGCTACCCGTTGCATACACCCAAATGAAAGAAGAAAACAAAAAATGAAAAAGAGAAATAAAGATACATGCATACACATTATCATGTGATTACTGATATTGACAAGTTCAAAATTGGACCAAATAAGATGCGTAATAAACAAAAACAGAATATAATGGTCGAAGTACCTGAACGAAAAGTAAAATAAATAGCTGAAATTTTCCGGTAGAAGTTTGTGTATCCCAAACATCAAAGCCAATTGATGGTGAGTTTAGATAAAACTAAAAAAAATGCTAATACTTTCAAAAAAAAAAAAAAAAGAAAGAAAAATTTGTTTAAATGAAATAGATACGAGGTGTGAAGAAAGCATACTTCTCTCGCTCGATCTTCCTGCTCTGTGGACTGTGGTGGCCTGGTGGGGTAAGGGTTCAACAAAAACTCCTGCCCCAAAAAATCTAAGCCAACAGCGGCAATAGTCACAAATACTCTGCTCACTTACTCCTCCTTGGAATATGAGAACCAAAATTGAATGGAATTATCGAAGAAATAGTCACAAAGAAAGACACTCCCCTCCGAAAAAGAGAAAAGATGATACCACAAAAGTTTTTACGATGATGTTTAAAAATACATATTTTATCTTTATTTTTCTTTTTACACTATTTTTTGTTTTTTCATGTTTCTCTCTTCTTTTTCTTTAATTTGAGTGTTTAATTATATTTAGTTTACTCTTTTAGGGTCGGAGTGAGTAACTAAAAAATATGAAGTTTGGAATAAATATTATACTTAATTTAAGTGTTTAATTATATTTAGTTCACTCTTTCGGGGACGGAGAGAATAATCAAAAAATATAAAGTTTGGAAAAAAAATTATGGTAAAGTGTTTGGAATGGATAATATTATTTAAAATGTAAAAAATAGTTATTCCAACACTTGTCATTTTTTATTTCAAAATTTTTTATTTTATCATCTTTCTCTTTTACCACTATCTTTTTCCTTTAAATTTATTTTATTCTCATTTTCGTTCCGAGAAGCACAGCAAATCTGAACAAAGTTTACCAGAGTTTAGCAACTCCAATAACCAACAGCCAAACATTAAGGCCATCTACCTCTTGCTTCTGTGAGTTATAATTCATTTTTAAATAAAAAATGGTTCTTAAAAAAATAAGAGAAATTTGCATTTATTTTAATTTAGATAATGAATTTGTATAAAAACGTTATTGTTCGCTTCAAAACATAACTTTTAGATTAAAAAACTTTTTAAAAAAACAGGTCCCGAATAGGTCTAAACATTCTTTGTGAGTTTTAAAAGAAAAGCAAAGATGAGAAAAAAAAAAAAAAAAGATAATCATTTTGTTTTCGGTAATTTGTGGTGGAAAGAAAAATATAGAGGATATAGTTAGAACATGACTTATCATTTTATCCCTAAAAAATTTTACATTTTATTTTATTTTAGTTTGGTTTAACATGACTTATTACTTTTCCAATTAAATTTAATTTATACTTAGCTACAATTCTTATATAATAAAACTAATTTATTTAGAGTTTTTAATTTTTTATTGCAATAAAATTTATCAAAATATTTACTAAATTAATAATAATGAATACATATAAATTATAAACAATTATAAAAAATATAATTTTTAAAATTTGATTATACAAATATATAATTATAAAAAATAAAATTGGTGATTGACAGGGATAACAAAGTTTGGTCACCTAAAAAGGGTATCATTTAATCTGGTTCTCCGTACAGTTCTTTCTCTCTTTTAGCATAGTGGAACAATTTTTTCACAAAATATTTTGTTAAATGCAGTTACATGATACTTCTGTATCCAATTTAAATTAAATTAGTCGTAATTTTGAATTCAAGTTTACTTGTCATATTCCTCTTTCCACAGTTCTTATAAATTTTTAAAATCAAATAAAATGTATAATATTTAAATATATTAAAATTGTACATAATAAAATTTAACAAAGGATATTTAAACATAAATTTGGTACGTCTTAGAATTCTTGTTCTTTTTTTTTCTTTTTATTTTTAAACACAATTCATGTCTTATTCTTAATACTACTTTGAAACAAACTAGAGTTGTTCAAAATTCATCATTTTTGAAGACGAGACAATGCGTTTACACTTACAATATGTAAAACTGAAAATTTAATCTCTTTCTAGTACTAGATGAGTATGTGTATATTTACTACTCCAATCTCAAGTTCCCAAAATATTGTAACAGGTTTACACTGCAACACAAACATTACTATAAAACTTTATTTGTGATCAATTAGATTTATCAAATCGCTTGAAATAAGCCAATAAGCCAACAAGAGGTGCATTTACATATGTTGTTGGTTCCAAATGTGCAGCATCTGCTCGATCATCAACAAATGAGTCATTTATATTTGGTCCTCCAACAACGGCTCCCACCAGCAAATTAGGATTTGAATTGTTACTCAAGAAAAAAGATGATCCATCTCGACATTTAATTTGTTGTTTGTATGATTTAATAGACGGTAACGACGATGCGCGATGATGGATTTGCTGTGGAAATTTTTCTCCATATCCGACCATATATGACATGTTCATTGGATTTTTTCCAAGTATATAGTCCACCTGCATTGAATATTTTATTGATGTAAGTAATTGAATACAAATACTGATCGATATGTTTATATTTGTATTTGTATTTCTTTATTGCGAATACAGATGCAGACGAATAAATCATTTAGCATGATTGATTTATGTACCTGTCCTTTTGCAATAGTTGTAAGTCTTAATGGAGTTGTGACATCATTCTCACATTGTATAACTCTATTTGAAAGCTTCAAATATCGAGCATATACAATAAGAAGAAAGGACAACGCGGTTGTACATTGCATGTTACACACATCCGTCTTATATATAAGTCCACCTGCCATAAAATAAATTTTATTTGATTAAATTTACGTTTTTAAAAAAAAAATTAAGAGTCCATTTGGATAATTTTATATTTTCAGATTTTACGAAAGGGATAATAAAAATGGTCACCTGGAGAATAATGGACACTTGGGGATGGTGATTCGGGAAGTAGACTACATACAAACTGATCAGCCAAAGGAAGAAATGGTCTAGAATTCACGCTGCTGTTGTTCAGAATGAACTGCAAAAAGCATAATTTTGAAAATTTACCGTCAGTTAATGTTACTATTTACTTTTACAAAAATAAAAAAAGATAAAAGATACCTTGGAAACAAGTACATTGATTCCAGCATGCTTCGAATCCCATCCAAATTGATTAAAGTTACCTCCATAGTAAGGGTTAATCAAATTATTTATATTCTGTGTAACATAGTCCCAGTAAATTCTCTTTTTAGTAACTTTGTGCAACCATGCTGCTCCCCATATCAATTCGTCCTGTTCAAAAAAAAAAAAACCAAAAAAATTCTGTAAGTAAATATTTGTCCTCTATATTAATATTGTCGCTCAATTCAAAAATATTGTTACTCTTTAATTGAATGAAATACATTCTCACTTCATATTTAATGTTTTGCTTAAAGTGTATAATCTGCTCTCATATAAAATAAAATAAAAAATTGGATAATTAATCGGGCATACCTGATAGCCACTGTAGTCGCAGTAAAATGGGCATACCCACCGTCCGATAGTACTGTCATTATATGATCCACGATATTTATCTGCAAACTTAAACACCTAATCCATACACAAAATTACAATATTAATATCTTAAAAAATGTCGCAATGACATCAAGAACACATTACTAGCTCCTTGATTGTACGTAAAACTCAATTCCTTAATTACCCTAATAGCTCTTCGAAGCAACACCGTCGAATATCGGTGATCAACAGTCTTGAATACCATGGAAGATGCTGCAAGAGCGGCTGCAATCTCTGCGGACACCTCAGAGCCCGGAGAATTCTTATTAACAGCGTAGGCAGTTCTAGAAGTGTCCATATCTTCGGGTCGTTCCCAACAGTTATGATCCGAAAAAGGATTACCAACTTGTGCAAAAACTACTCCGGCTATGCTTGTGGCTTCTAGTAAATAATCTGTCGACCAGCGGATGGCGTCGAGGGCCTGTTGGAGCTCCGATCCCATGGATGTGCGGAACTCTATCACGCTCCAAGCCAGCATTGTTGTTGAGAAGGCCATCGGAAAGTGGAACTTGATATTGTCGCCTGCGTCGTAGTAGCCACCTACTAAGTTTACCTGACCATAATTAGAAATCCAGATTCATTATTGACAGAGAAATTAAATGATATTGTCGGTAACAATTATATTGTCAGAGCAAAAATTATCGTTAAAGATATAAAACAGCACTAAATATAAACTATTGCTAAAACTGCAATTCTTCTATCTAACAGCCATAATATATTATGTATCTCCCTTTTAACTATTACACAAATTCTTTGTATGTACCTTAAATAATGTGATTGCCTATAATTTTCCCTTTATTCTGTGATGCAGTTATGAAATATGAGGTTCGTTACTTCTTTGCAATTACTCAAAGATAATAATAATGAAGTGACCGATACAATGTTTTTTTATTTTACTCTTTTCTTGTTACAAGTTGCTGATAATGAACATAAATGTGAATTACCGACTACACATGCATGTGCCGTACGTGTTAGGTTTGTCATGGAAAGCTCCCATATATTTGAACCCTGATATTTATAATTTGTTTCATGTTCGAATTCATAAATATATCTATATATATATATGGGGAAAAAAATATAAGACATGCTGAAGCTAAGCTCGGCTAAAGTCATTAATTAAAATAACATAATTTAGGATTTAATAACACTTTATAGGGTTTTTGTTTCTTATTTTAATAAATATTATAATTAAAAGAAAATATGATACAGAATATATATTTAAAGCTTAAATATATATTACTTAAGTTATATCTATAAAGGAAAATGTAGACTCAAAAAAGGGGGGAAATTTAATTTTGGGGACATGAATAAATATTATGTTATTAATAAAAGAGGTATTTAAATTAAGAGAAAAACTTACACCCTTGTCAAAACCATCGGAAAGAGCAGAATCTCCTCTCCAAGTCATTCTCTGATTAGGTGGTAATTTCCCTGACCTTTGCCCTTCAAAAAACAGAATACTCTTTGCCAACGCATCCCCATAATTCGGTCGTGCCACCACCGCGTTTACTTTTATTGCCTCCGCCACCACTACCACCATAACGACTGCCATAAAACTCGTCGGAGCCACCATCCTCTTAAGTACTATTTGTTCGCCTATCATTTTTCTCTATCTATTGATTAGTTTTAATAATATCTCCTATTTCTATATGCTCATAACATAACATTGAAAGCGAGTATATATATAGAGTAGCTTGTTCAAGTTAGTGAGGAAAGGAAGGAGAACTATTGATGGTAGCCATACTATAAAAAGTTATGGATGACTTTTTTCTTTTTCTTTTTTTTTTTTTTTTT
>CM025783.1:21744205-21823281 GCA_014636745.2 Centella asiatica | reverse complement strand
GGGGGGGGGGGGGGGGGGGGGGGGGGGGGGGTTGTAATGAATGTTCATTCTCTACGAAGTTAAATTTGCTTGGAAATAATTAAAAAACAACTACTAGTACCTTTACGCGATATTACACTTTATCCAACCTTAACACCTCCTTCGTATCTAAGATTTAGACCCTACTAATTAATATTTTATTTCAGATAGTTGATAACAACTTAATTAACGGAATTCTGTACAAACTTTTGAATTATTTAAGTTGTTTCTTCATAGTTCAAATGTGATGAATCTAGCTGCTTGTCATTGAATACTAGAAAAAATTAAATTTTGCTCGGTAGCCAATAAAAAATTCCGTGCGTAACACTCTAATTTACAAAGTGTAGAGTTGATATAAAACAATTTATCATGAGTTTCTTTACTAATTCAAATTACGTAATTATTAAGATCCGTATCCAAAGTTTATCAAACATCCTATATCATACAATACACAGGATAGAAGATCAAAATATTACTCTATCTGTTTCAAAATTACATTTCTCTTTTATAATCTTAATTATAATATGAATTTATAAAAATATAAAAGTATAAAATTTTGTATTTAAAAACATATACATGACTTTATTTGTTTCAACTTAAATTTTAGAGATTGTAATTTATGATAATATAAATTTTATACATATATATATATATATACATACATACAAGGGCGGATACCCAAATTTTATTTTGTTAGGTATATTTTTTAAGTATGATCCCCCCAATTAAAATATATATACACATAACTACAAATATTTTCTTTTGATCTAATATATAAATATCTAACTTAATTTTTAAAAACAAATACTTTTTTTAATCCACTAATGTTCAAATCAAATTATCCTACCTAATTTTTTGTCTTTTTATATTTATATCTCAATTTTTTTTCTAAATCCAAACTTATTTTATAGTGAAACTAATATCGTCTTTATCAATTTCATTGTGACTTTTTCTAATAAAATAATATTAATTAGGTCTTCATTTTTACTAGTTAAATTCTTAATATTTGTTTGGTTTAGATATTTCTTTGTTTTCTCTTCAATAATTGATCAGGTTTCAAATCAATTCAATATCCCCATCAACCATCTCTAGTTTCTATATTTCTTGAATTCTATTATTAGATCAACTCACTTTCCTAATCTATGATCTCACAATCTAATAGATACTGGAACTGAGCTTCAAATAATGATATTCCAACTGACATGCATAGCTAATATGAATTTTTAGCAATCATTAATTGTTGAGAAACCTTAAGGTAACAAAATCAAGAGATTCAGTATACCGATAAGCAATAATATCAATAAATTTTGTATTATTATTAGTACTTCTTTGATTCTACAAATAGAGCGGTATATTTACTTTTATTAATATTAGACAAAAAAAATTCGGAACAAAATTTTAAATAATATTTAAAAGAAAAGAAGCCTAAGATTTCGGGATATTATGTACTAGTACGTATTTTGCAACAATTAATTAGTGCATAAATCAGAACTTGTTATATTTATATCAAATTTTAAGATTTTGTAAGTATAATTAAATATCTCCTTTAGGATGTTTATTTCCATTTTTTTTTGCCATTTTTTTCCCCTTCCGCCACTAACACTAATAGTTAAATTTTTTATATTTTTTAAAAATTAAAAAATCAATTAAACTTGAATGGATTAAATATATCCATCAATTTGATTAGAAATAAAGTTTTATATATATATATATATATATATATATATAGATATATATAGATAGATAGATTTAAAACGTCAAATGCAATAAACATGTATTAGTTCAAATTAATAAAAAGAATTTGAATTCACTTAGTTAAAATTCTCACGTCAAATGCATCAAACATGTATTAGTTCAAATTAATAAAAAGAATTTGAATTCACTTAGTTAAAATTCTCAGTTTCAATCTCTTCTGTTAAGAGAACGTATTCTCTATAAATACATCTCAGAAGTACTGTGCTGAGATAACTCGAACAACTAAAAAGACCAAAATTAAAATTTAAAAAAAAAAATCAAATACACCCAACCCCGTCGGTATGCGTTATTTTCGATTTTATATTACCATTACTATTATTATGTTGCCCTACCTTTTAAGTTTACTCAAAGGTGCTATTCTACATTTCTACTTTTGCTATCATCCTTCTACTTTTATTAATTTTATTTTATTACTATACCGCCTTCGTCTAACATCTTTATGATTTGTAGGCATGAGTATTTGTTGATAACCGATACAGATCGCTTCCAAACACGGCCTTTCAATCTTAAATTAAGGGTACAACTTTAACACAAATCAAAACTGGCTTGATGAATTTTTAATTTTTTTTTATTAACTATTTTGATGAAATTCTTATTTATTGTCAATTATTTAATGCATGTGCTGCTGATCTCAAAAGGAAGAACCTACATAGTATGCCTACATAAATTCTTAATCGCGTATGCCTACGTATATCATACATTATTACGGTGCAAAAATAATTAACCCCTAAAATATATTTTTCAGTATGATTTGTTTTAACTTAAATAGTGTAAATATTAAATTTTAATAGTATAAATTACACTATTAAAATTTAAAATTACTAAAATTTAAATTTAACAAATGGATCGGTGTCTTACAAATCCGATCGCAAAGTAAGAAAATTAAGGTATTAGGTTTAAAAAGTAGACACAAATGCACAATGGATACTCGAAAACAATTTGCAACGAAACATTGAACTTTGCGATAATATTTGCAACAAATTTTTTTAATTTGTGACAGTATGGTGTATAGTAAGGAGTGGCAAAATAGGTTGGTGGATCGTGTTCGTGTAAGGTCGTCCTATTGTAATGACACGATTAAGTATAAAACGAATACGACATAATTAATAAATGGGTCAAAATTTGAAATCCAAACACAACATGACTTTTAAACAAGTAACACAACATGTCACGAATAACACGGTTAATTCAAATTTAATTTTACAAACACAACTGGATAACCCAAATAACTCAAATAACCTAAATAACTCATATAACCTGAATAACTCATATATCTCAAATAACTCAGATAAACCAAATAACCCGAATATTATTTTGTAAGTTAATCTATATAAAATAATATCAATAAAAATAATTTAATAATCTATATTATTTATAAGTTATATATATAATTATTAGTTATTATTATATTAGTATGTTTTTATTCATTAAAAATTATATAAGTTAGTCTTTATTACAATTTAAACTCATCTTATATATTTGATATATATATTAACTTAATGTATATATAGAAAAAATTATTATTTCATATATATTAACCAATAACTAATGTTATAAGGTGAGTTTAGACTTTTTTAGAATGATAAATAAGAATGTTAAGTATATATGACTTACTAAGTCAATATATACTTAGTGTATATGATTCACAAATTCATATATACTAATCAACAACTAATTGATGATATTTAGTCTAACTCAAAGTTATAATGTATATTTAATTAGTTAATTTAAAAAAAACAATAAAAATATAACATGATTAATTTAATAAAAAATTTTAATATTCTTATTTTGATAATTGGGTTAAATGAGACATAAATGGGTTTTGACGGGTTGACTCGCCAACCGGTTATTTTAGTCGTGTTTTATACAAATCGAGCTGTTTATGACTTAAACTCATATAAGTCAAGTCAAACCCTCCTAAGTCGTATCGTATTCGTGTCACATTATCGTGTTGTATCGAAAATTATCACCCTAATGTATACTACAAAATTATATAATTTGAAGGTGAGTTTTCTCCCTTTTCTTAGTTCGTGATCAATTTAGTAAATAAGTATATATTTCGGATGTCAATTTTACCATTCAAGATAAGTGTGTGTGCATGTGTCGAGAACCCTAAAATGGTACAAAGGTTTCGATATTTTCACAAAAATCTCGTATTTGTACAATTTTTGTATATATGATATTAAATATTCTACGCATAATTGGTAAATCTCACATAATTACACGTGGAAAAATTCCAAAAAAAAACATAAACATGTGAAAAAAGCGTTTATCGTCTTCTTTTATCGAAAGCAAAAGAACATCCCAAACATATAAGAAGAAATTTGAGAAGTGTTTGTGTTATGCGATATCACGTTGTGATATTGTTGTGTTTTTAGTTTTGATTTTTGGTCCAAATATCTTTGGACATCTTCTTGTGTTGAACATTTTATTTTTTTAATAAAATGTTTTTTTGTTGATCAAAAACAAATATATATATATATATGTAGGAAGAAATTTACTTGGAGGATTGAGAGTATAAAATCCAAAAGTCCAATTAAGAGCTTGTCAAGAAACCCAAAACAACCAAAGGGCTTTTGCCCAATAGGTATTCCAACTCTTGTCTACAAAAAGGTTTTGCAAAAATATTAATTGGAGGAAGGTTTTACAAGTGACTCATAAATTCAAAAGACAGTTTTGCACTTAAGCCCAACTTTAAAGTGTGAGAGAAATTAATAATATTTAATGCAATGTTTATACAAAACAACAATTTTTTAGTGACGAAAAGAAAATTCCTAGTGTTTAGAATATTCATAATTTATGATGGTACAAAGTAGTAGTCCAATAATCCAAAAGAAGCTTTTACTTGTATAACGAAAATTTATGGTTGTATGAAAAATATAATGCACATGTAGCGTAAACTATGATATTCTCATAATCCTGTTAACGAGATTTATATATTTTTTGTTAATTTATGGTTGTATGAAAAACTATATTTCTGTCCATTCTCATACCTGCGCAAGATCAAGCGATATTTTTAGGATGGAAAATTTCACTAGTATAAAATTGATCATATGTGTTGGTTAAATAACATATTTTGCGTTGGTTACGGAAAAATACATATGAAGGAGACGCAAATATGCATAACCATATGCGTCGGTTAAAGATGTGACACAAAAAAAGATTATTTGCGTCAGTCATTTATACAGACGACGCAAATAGTGTGTCATTTGCGTCGGTTCTTCACAGGAACCGACTCAAATGATAAGTTTATAAAAATTCATTTTAAAAATAAATTAATATATATGCGTCGCACTTTTAAAAGAACCGACGCAAATAGTGTGTCATGTGCGTCAGTTCTTCACAATAACCGACACAAATGATAAATTTATAAAAATTCATTTTAAAATAAATTAATAAATATGCGTCGCACTTTTAAAAAAACCGACGCAAATTATAATTTCATTTGCGTCGGTGCTTCACTATAACCGACGCAAATAATTGGTTGAATAAAATTCATTTTAAAAATAAATTAATAAATATGCGTCGCACTTTTAAAAGAACCGATACAAATTATAGTTTCATTTGTGTCGGTTCTTCCCCATAACCGACGCAAATGATCGGTTAAATAAAATTCATTTTAAAAATAATTTAATCTATTTGCGTCGTGCTTTTAAAACAACCGACGCAAATGATTCTTTTTTTTTTTTTCAAATTTTCATTTTAAAAATAAAATATCCAACCTGTACATTAAAAATGATACATTCTAATGCCACAACCAGCCAAAATAGTACAAAATTCAACTACTTCAATATTTGCAAAACAGGAATATATACAAATCCAAATTTACAAACTGTTCAAAACAGGAATATTTATAAACTGTCCAAATGTACAAACTGTTCAAATATGCAAAGGTCACATACAATTACTCATAAAAAATTCTGCAAGCAAGTCTCTAATTTCATTTATATCAAACTGAGTATATGACTCTTTTGCACTCAAACCCTGTAGAATATTATAAAAAAAAACAATTAAGCATATAATTAAAACCAATATACAAGGTACTTTGTCATTAGATTGAAATAGTTAATTGCATGCATATAATTAAAAACAATATACCTCAGTCCATTTTGTATATGGAGCCCGTTGATGTAACTTGACGATTTCATACATGTACCTCATGACATAGTAGCCGTATTCAACACTTTCTTATTATTGAGGACACTATATAAATAGTCAAGTTGATTAAAAATTTAATAAGAAATTATATTATAGGAACCAACAAACTCAACTTTGTTTGGATAAGTTAGCAAGTATTTTTTACCTTAACGTCTTTCGTATACCAATGCAACTTATTATTTCTTTTCTTGCCAGCTTGAGCAACATATAATCGAAATGCCCTACAAAATTATATATAGTATTATATATGAGTAAATAAATATGTTAAAAGAATTTTACACGTTTAACTTATATTAATAACTTAGAAATTAATATATAATTTACTTACACTGCAAATGCTGTCTTGATTGGCATATTCATTTCCTTCTTCAATGAGTCGAACACATATATTACATTTTCCTCACAAGATATAAAAAACAACATTCAATCCTCCCTACATTTTTACAAATTAAATAACAATGTTAAATTATATCAGTGAACAAGCTAGCTAGAATAAATTAAGCCCACCATTTTTATGTTCTTACTGTTGGAAGTATGACCCTAAGATGAATTTGGATCCCCGACAACCTAGAAAAATATCTGCAATGTATCGACTTGTGTCATCTGGATCATTTACTGTATTTGCCACTTTTTGAGGACACAGGAATCCAAAGGCATTAGATCCCTTAGTCATCTCTTTCAGGTACCTTAAATATAATATACAAATTACTAATTAGTTAGTTTATAAAATAAACTTGTATAAAAAAAAAAGATAAATGAGAATGTATGAAAATTATAGTCTCACCTCATGAAAATTTGTACGACACTTACATTCAACCATTCCATTTTACAGAATTGGATTATATGTTCGCTCGCGACGTATATCAGTTCTTCAACTTCCTTCGGAGCATCAATGCATGAATCATAATCTAATGGCACTGAAATTTTGTCATCTGAGGAAGGCAACATCATAATCATTTGATGTAAATATTTACATTTTTGACTCAAGTTCTGATCCACGTCAGTAGCCGACCCTTTGCTACTACGAACTTGGTTATTTTTGGCGGGGGGAGACCCAGACTCTTTACCCTTATCCTGTAAGATGGGATCCTAATTAGATATAAAGTTAAACAATAACATTTACATGAATTAAATGAATTAACAACAATCATTTATAATTAATAATGTTAATTTGAAATTTTTTACCTGCCCCAATATTACAAGTTGTTTAGGCCACTGAACAAAGCTACCAGTTGCGTCACCTACTCTTGTATGTTCATTAGTAGGCACGGGAAGGGGAGCAAGTTGAAATTCAGAAAAAACGTTATCAATGGATACTTTCACATTGTCTAGCCCCATTTGTTGACCATGAACAACATTATCCAACGTATTTGTTGGAAAAACAGTCCCAATAGCCACAATCACTTTGCCGGTCTCAGCAATCACACAGACTTTGCATGGAGTCGGCTTCTATGTTAATTATATAAAAAAAATTCAGTTAGGATCATATAGGGCACTTATATGATAACTTATGTTTGAAAGACATAGAAAAGAGTAAAAATAAGTATACCTTTATTTCAAAGAATGGATCCACCGAGTAAGAGCTACTTTGAATCACGTCGGTTGTTGGAGTTGTTGGAGTTTGTTGGGGAATAGGCATTCACATCTGGCTCATTACATTGAATACGTTCGCAAGTTGACTTTGCAGTGTACCAATCTGGTCTTTGTATTTCATATCCATTTCATTCATTTGAGATTGATACTGTTGCGCAAGTCGACTGGCCACTTTTGTTTCAATTTCTTGAGTTATTGTAGACAACTCATCCATTGATATTAAGCCTTTACGGGACTTGCCTCTGCCCGTCCCGAATACATCCTTCATGCACACTGTTCCTCCAACCCCTCTGACATATGCACGGTGTTTTAAGAAAACCGACGCAAATACTCAAAAACAGGGGATGACTTAAAAACTCAAAAACAGGGGACTTGAATACTCAAAAACAGGGGGATTGTTGTATGATTGTTGCTAAGAACTACTTTCTATACTCAACCAGAAATATATAAAATTTACTTCAGCAAACAATCAACTACAACTATTGGAATAAAAACAAATTAAAATTTACAATTATTGGAATAAAAATAAATTAAAATATACAATTAACAATTATTTACAATTTACAAATATTTACAATAATTGGAATAAAACAAATATTTATTTACAATTTACAACTATTGGAATAAAACAAATTAAAACATTCAAGTCCTGCACTTATTTTTCATGATCAATCCATAACCATTCACCATGGTCATTACGTAGGTAGTTTGTTTCTCCATTATCATCACCATATGGGGTAGGTAGACCTATAGAGAAAGGAGGATTCTCATCAAATTGGTTATACTCGTCTTCGTCAACAACATCATCAATACCAAGAATATTTCTCTTGCCTTGAACAACAATTGAAAACTTAGGATCGGCGGGGTCTTCGATATAAAATACTTGTTTTACTTGCGTTGCGAGTATAAATGGGTCGTCCACGTGACGCCACTGACTAAAATCTATCAAAGTAAATCCTAAATCATCCTTTCAAATACCACGATGTATATCAATCCAATTACAACGAAAAAGACCAACCTTGAATTCTCTGTACTCAAGCTCCCAAATATCTTCAATCACCCCATAATATAACTTTTTCACATCTTTCGATCATGAAGATTTGCCTCTGAAAAATTCTATTGATGAAGCTTCCACAGTAACTCCACTATTTTGCATAGTGCTCTTTCCATCTTGACGCTTGGTGTAAAAAGTATATCCATTAACATCATAACCTTCATAAGATCGAACAAGCGTGTTGGAGTCATATGCTAACCATTTTATCGTATTAGAAATGACATTTGGTGTATCTGACAACTGGCACATTACACGGTCTTTAAACCATCCAACAAATGAGCGATTATGTTCAGTTGTAACCCAAATGCCACTTTTTGAAGGATTCTGCCTCCTAATCAAACTGACATGACAATCTAAGTAAGGATGAACTTCAGTCATGTGTTGCAGGACAAAGAGATGCGCTCTATCACGCAGTTCACACCCAGGAGAGATCTATTTGGATCCCAATGTACCCTGCCCATGAAGTCTTCCCTCGTGACGAGATTTGGGAATTCCAATAGGATTGACAGCTACTAAATACTCTGTGCAAAATTCAATAGTCTCCCCAACTGAATATCCTTCAACTATGCTAGCTTTTGACCGATATCGGTTCTCACATATCCTTTCAATATACCCATGAATCTCTCGAAAGAATACATATATCGCAAATATACAGGGCCACAACTTAATCTCTCTAACCAAATGAATAACCAAATGTACCATAATGTTAAAAAATGAAAGTGAAAAATACATTTCAAATTGACATAGTGTGACAACAATATCAGCTTGTAATTTATCCAACGTGATGGGTTCAATCACCTTGCTGCAGATGGCATTGAAGAAAAAACAAAGTTTCATAAGAACAAGTCTCACGTGATTTGGCAATATCCCTCGAATTGCAATTGGTAATAGTTGTTGCATTAACACATGACAATCATGTGACTTCATACCTACAAGTTTCAAATCCTTCATCGACACAAACCTTTTGATGTTTGAAGAATATCTATATGGAACTTTCACACCAAACAAACACTCACAAAATACAATTTTCTCTTTTTTACACAAAGTATAACAAGCTGGAGGTAGATATGTACGTTTCTCTGATTCTTGTGGTGCTAACTCTAGTCGTATACCCATTTCTTTCATATCTTTTCTGACTTTGATCACGTCCTTTGTCTTTCCCGGTGTATTCAACAATGTCCCAACAATACTATCACATACATTTTTCTCAATATGCATAAAATCAAGACAATGTCTAACTTGGATGTGTTCCCAATACGGGAGATCCCAAAATATGGATCTCTTCTTCCACAGATTCTTCGGCTTAGGAGGTTGATACAACTTTCCAAATACAACATCAATATCCTTAACCCGCTCAAAGACTTCTTTCCCAGTTAAAGGCAAACGGGCTTCTTGAGTCTCGATATGCCCATCAAAAGCCTTTTTCATCTTACGATAAGGGTGATCACGGGGAAGAAATGTTCGGTGACTCATAAAGACATTTTTGTTGTAATTATTTAGACGGTGGTCAATAGTAGCATCTTCACAAATTGGACATGCTTTAGCTCCTTTGACAGTGTACCCTGACAAGTTTCCATAAGCAGGAAAATTATTTATGGTGCAAAATAACATCGCATGTAATGTGAAATCCGTTATTTGCATCAAAGATCGAAACACCTTCATCCCACAAAAGTTTTAAATCTTCAAGAAGCTACTGAAGATAAACATCTATGTTATTCCCAGATTGTTTAGGCCCTGAGATTAACAAGAACAACATAATATACTTACGCTTCATATACAACCAAGGAGACAAATTATAAATCACCAAAAGAACTGGTCATGTGCTATGTTGACAGCTTAGAGTACCATAAGGATTCATCCCATCCGTACAAAATCCAAGTCGTAGATTCCTAACTTCTCCACCAAATTCAGGAAACTTATATCAATGGTTCTCCATTGTGGAGAGTCACCTGGGTGTCTAAGCATCCCATCTGATTTCTTCCCTTCCGCATGCCACTTCAAATGTTTTGCATCTTTTACATTTGCAAATAGGCGTTTGAATCGTTGCACTATGGGTAAATACCAAATCGCCTTGCTAGGAGCCCTTCTTTTATCATCCTTAGAAGAATCATTACCCTCCTGCTTGTACCGAGATACTCCACACTTAGGACATGTATGTAAATGTTCATTCTCATTTCGAAACAACTCACAGTCATTTGGACATGCATGTATCTTCTTTACGTCCATACCTATAGGACACAACATCTTCTTTGCCTCGTACGTGGAAGTGGGAAGCTCGTTATTCACCGAAAGTATTTCTCGTAAAAATTTTAACAATTCTGTAAAACTCTTGTCACTCCATCCATTCTTGACTTTCAACTTGCACAACTTCAAAGTTGTTGACAACCTTGTCAAGTCGTCACTGCACCCGGGATACAGAAGTTTCTTAGAATCGCGGGCCAACCTCTCAAATATATCCGGTTGTGGCATCATATGGTCTTGGAGATCTTGTATCATATCTTCCTCCCTATCAATGTCCACATCATCTTCGTCATTATAGTCCGAATTATCGCACTCGGTTGCATAATTCGACCTTGAGCTACCAGTCATATCAGAGTCTATTCCCTCGCCATGCCAAATCCACTTCGTATAACCCTTCTTAAAGCCCCGATGAAATAAATGTTCACGCACTGTCTCTGCACTCGAATATTTTTTTAAATTACCACAAAGGCGGCACGGGCACACAATCATGTCTTTTTTTCCATGTTTCTTTCTTATTTTTTGGTGTTGAACCAAACATATAATAAACTTGTTAACCCCTCTCACATATGCGTCATCGTTACGCAATATATTGTACATCCATTTTTGACAATCCATGTATAACTAAATAACCACAACGATTAACTAAGTAAACACAGCGATTGTACAGATATCATACATAAGATGCGGATAAACAATAATTCAAGCAAACATACTTATTTTAAATAATGTCTGTGATGAATGTATTATTTTAATTAACAATTACTTACACAACAAAGTTGAGCTCTCGGACGGAGACACTGAAGAAAGAAACCTGCAAAATCTTAGCCAAGTTTGAAGCCAAAGACGATCTCGCTCTCTCTCCTCTCTTACGAACTAGGCCAAAATAGCAAAAGTTTTAACTTAAATACACTTTTTAATAAGATTAAAGCATATGTGTCGGACAAAGAAGACAACCGACGCAAATAACATAACCATTTGCGATGGATATTTAAATCAAACGACGCAAATGTTTGAATAATTTATCTTTTAAAATTTTTAAAGCATTTGCGTCGGTTAGTCTAATAACCGACGTAAATACATGAGTGTATTGCGTCGGGTCTTTAACCGACGAAGACGCAAATGTGTTTTTGTTTACCTATACATTATTTGTGTTGGTTCGTTAAACAAACGACGCAAATGTAGGGTTTGCGTCGCTTGTTTAACGAAACGACGCAAATATCGAACACTATTTGTGTCGGTTAGTTAAACACGCGACGCAAATGTAGTGTTTGCGTCGGTCCTTTAAAACAAACAACGCAAATACCTAACACTATTTGCGTCGGTTCGTTAAACAAGCGACGCAAATGTGTTATTAATTTATTTTTTAATTTTTTTATAGTTTTTGCGTCGGTCCTTTAAAAGAACCGACGCAAATACAATTTGTTTTATTTATCATAATGCCACTGTTCTACTATATGCGACAGTTCTATTAAAAAACCGACGCAAATTAGGCGACACATAAGTCAGTTTTTGTACTAGTGTTTTAATCCATGTATGCCTTATGTTGGGTTCTTTTTTGGTAATGTGTCTATTAATCATGTCTCTGGTGAAGCCAACATGTTATCCCATCATCAAATTTAGATGATTTTTAATTTTTTGGATTTTATTTTTAGATAGAGAAAATCCTATCTCAGCTCTATTGCATATGTAATTCGGACCTTTTCAATTAATAGTTTTTTCCAATGATTTGGAGTTTAACTTAAATGATAAATTAATAAAAAAAAAGATTATACAATTTCAAAATTCAAAACTTCAAAGCTGATATGTAAATTTGCCTATAAACGAGTTGAATCGAGACTAGTCAAATTTATTTGTAAAGTGAGTTGAGTCGAGTCGAACATATATTATTTAACGAACAAAATATTGTGTTTAAGATCGACTCGTTTGATTGATCGAGTCGAATTGAGTCGAACTTTTCAAATTTAAGCCAAGTAAATTCAAGTCTAAATTGTTGAACAAACAGAAAATCATGTTCAAACTTGACTTGTTTAACTAATCGAACACGTTAAGTCAAGTTTAAAACAAATCAAATCAAGTGGAACAAACCACTAGCTCGGTTGATTTACATGTCTACATATTTTAGTACAATTGACTGCAAATGTTAAATTAATGTACTTGTAACATTACCAAGTGACTCCCTGGCTAGCCAATAAATTCTGGTCATCTACCAATAATCACGGGACACCCACGTGACTGCAACAACGTTTTAATTAAAGTACATATATATTTTAAAAGCATCTCTGTTAAACGTCTTAGAATTGCCTGTCGAAGGAATTTAATTTAATTTATATTTATTAAAACGATATATATCATCCTATTTTGCTAGAATGTGTGTGTCATATTATTGTTGTATTTTGACAATTCAATAAATCTATAAAGACAAATAAGAATACATTAGATGAATTTTATCGAAAAAATGAAAAAAGAGAACACTACGATTGTCAATGCATTAAGTTTTAGTTGTGAATTTATTTGTGTCCATATACTCCAAAATAATTTCATAGATCAAAATCAATCAGAAATATTGCATATCAAATTTTAAATTTTAAATTCCTTCGAGAAAAAAGTCAAAGGCAATGGAGGATTATGTCACTTTCTAGATTACTCTAACTCATGCCTTGATTTCATAAAGTTATGTTCTTTCTACCTCCTCCTCTTTAGTTTGTAACTTTCCATGTTTTCATACATAGAAGTGGTAGGAACCAACCTTTGAATTTAATTACAAGTGTTCACACAGATAATAAATATTGTAATTAATTGTTCAGAAGTAAGAGCTACATCTCGATCATCTCCTAATAATTTTGTAGTCGTCAATATATGTTTTGCTTGCAAAATATATAATATGTGCAACCTAAAACAGAAAGCACATGGCTATCCATGGGCTAAGGCTTGATTACGAGAAGGATATAGGCTTCTTAATTACTTAAAAGACATTGTTACTTCAAAAATAATAATTGTCATAAAATCTATAATATTCCACAAATTATATATATGCACAAATAATGGAGTCTTTAACACGATAACATTGTTATGTACGGAAACACACAATCAAAAAAGAAGGTGATTTCCATGAAATGTAGGTTGCTTAAGCATGTCATTGCAACTACTATCAATTTCATGATTGATTGACTTATTTTAATCAATTGGAATTGAGGTACTCTCTCTCTCTCTCTCTCTCTCTCCCCCCCTCTCTGGAATAATTAAAGATATAGCTCTTACACTCTTCATCAATTAAGTTAATTTAAATTTGACAATTTAATAGAAGTCTTTTAATATTTTTTTCGTTTTTAGACGAGCTAAAAACTTCTCTGACGAAAATTACTTTTAGCAACATATTGCTCCGACAACAATCTGCAATATCGATCAACACCCTTTTCATTTGCAATTCGTCAGTTTAAAAATGAGTTGACAATTATAATTGAGCAATGTCATAGTTACTCACTTACATTGATCCCCTACATATACTTATTTCATTCAATTTGAAATTGCAACATATGTATATTCTGGTACAGTTATTTATATAAAATATTTATCTTTGAGCCCTAATTATTTCATTCAATTTATTTTTCCTGGAAAAATTAATTTACATATGTCTCGCTTGCCGTCGAGAAAACACATACACGTGCGTACACACACGTATATATTATGTTTCCCGCGCAAATATAATTCCGATGGGTGTTTCTCGACGAATGCCGTAGAAGATAGTAAACTCAAAATTAAATATTTAATTCTTGTTTTATTGATGGCGTTGCGAAACTCTCGATGGATGGCCATCGAAAGTTGTGATAGTAATTAGCGAAGGTGTCTCGACGGTAGACTTGTTCTATTTTCGAACTATTTAGTATTTTTTGCGATCGTGTCGTCCGCCGAGACTTGTCCTTTTTTTTTTTTTTTTGTAGTGCAATGAGATATATACATGAGAATATTAAATAGAACATAACTACTTTGTAGGCTAGTGCATAGCAAGAGTCTTTTTACTATTTTTTAAGGTAATATTAAAAAAATTATAGTTTTTTAGATATTTTTCTTTTTAATATTTTAATATACGTAATTGTATATATAATGTAGTATTTTTTTAAAAATATTTGTATTACACAAAAACTCATTCAAAATCCAAATTAAGCTGTATTTAGATTTGAGTAAATTAAAATTAGTTACGGAGACAATAGAAAAAAGAATGAATAACCAAATTGACGGAATTAATAACTGTTTCAGCAAAGTCGTCTCTGTCCCTGACATATGGTTTGTCAATTAATATATAGTATTAGATAAATAGATTTGCGTTAACATATTAAAATAGTATAGAACCAAATTATTCGTTCTTTATATTACTAAGGAAACTTTAAGATTTCAAATTACATTCATATATATCCTAGTTAAAACCAATCAATTGATGTAATTAAACGGTCTAATTAGCACTTGAGTAAATGTTAAGCAAATAGACATTCTTAACCAAGTTAATGAGTAAAACCTTCAAAAATTCTTCAAGTTAATAATTATATATAGTATGCTTGTTCTTCTTGGCATTAACCACCGATGGAATTAATTGAAGCACAAGACACCATGCATTCATCTCATCAGTATTATAGAATATTTCAAATTAAACACAATGACATCTTCTCTGATCTGTCTCTCTTAATCTTTTGTGTATAGTAGCCGCGATCCACATAACAAGGATCTTATAGTGTATAAATTAAGTATCTTAGTAGCTTATTTTTTAAATTTTTAGGCGCACAATTTCTCCTTCCAAACTATCCAACTGTCAATATGTTATTAGTCAACCCTACCCTTTTCATTCTTCTTGTATATAATAGAAACCTTAGTAAAGATTTCTGATCCTCTTAATACCTCAAAAACCATTTTAAACAAAACCCCACCATATAAAAACACACACATTTCTCATCTTCTTATCTCAAGAACCATTTTAATCAAAACCCCACCAACAAAAAGTAAAAATTGTTCAATGGCAAGTAAAATCATTTTTTTTTTCATATTCACATTCTTTTCTTACAACATTTTTTCACAAGCCCTGCCGGAGACGGAGGAGCCGTCCACCGGAGACATCGACGATTGGTGTCAAACTACTCCTCATCCAGAGCCATGCAAATATTACTTAGGCCAATCTCCACAAAATAAGCCTAAAGATCGCGACGATTTCAGAAAATTGGTTGTTCAAGCAGCATTGGATCGAGCTATTCACGAGCAAAATTGCACACAAAGACTTGGGAATCGATGTCGAAGCAAAAGAAGAAAAGCAGCATGGATTGATTGCAACAAGCTGTACCAAGATACAATTTTCCAACTCAACCAAACCCTAGAAGTGTTGCAAACAAAAAAAGGTACAAACTTTGATTTTGACGCCCAAACTTGGCTAAGTACTGCCTTGACAAATTTTCAAATTTGTAAATCGGGGTCAGCAGACTTAAATGTTACAAGTTTTATATCTCCAATTGTTTCAAATAATGTGTCCGAGTTGATAAGTAATAGTTTGGCGGTAAATGGAAGGCTTTTGAACGAAACCCAAGACAATAATAATGACAATGATTTTCCGAGTTGGGTGACAAAAAAAGAGCGAAAACTGTTACAAACGACGTCGTCGTGGGCTTCTAAGGCAAATGTGGTTGTGGCAAAAGATAGATCAGGGAAGTTTACAACAATTCAGGCAGCTATTAATTATGCAGCAAGTGTGAATATAGGAAATAGGAGATTTGTTATATATGTGAAAAGAGGGGTGTACAGAGAAAATATTGAGGTTGCATACAACTTAAACAATATCATGTTAGTTGGTGATGGATTGAGATATACAATAATCACTGGCAGCAGGAGTGTTGCCGCAGGTTTCACAACCTACAGCTCTGCAACTGCAGGTAAACTAGCTTTCAAAAATTTTTTCTTTTTCTATTGATTTTTTTTTTAATCTTCATTTAATTTCCTGCATATTAATTGAGGTTTACTTCGAATCCAAACAGGTGCTTATAATTTTATTTTTTTTTAAATCTCCTTATATATATCATCCGTTGTTTCATTATGATTTTACATCGACTACAAAGATAAATATGTCAATAACAAATATAACGATAGTCGGATTCGCTCGTTTCATATCATTTTAAGTTATTACTATTTTCATCAGTTTTATTTGTCATATTTTGACTTTTAAAAATCAAATAAATTAATTTCAAAATTCATAATTTAACAAATGTATTTTATATTTAAAGATTATAAAAATTAGCTTTGAAACTATATTGACTATATTTTCTTACGATAATAGTTATGTGTCTTTATCTACAATAAAAAGTTAATTTTAAATTTGATGTATTAGACCAAAAAAAGTCAAAATACGACATTTAAATATAAATAGGAGTACTAAATTTAGTTTAATCTTTAGCATTAATTAAGCAGTGTCAAATTCAACGAAGGCATGCTTAAGTCCGGTCAATGCTTTGGATTGTTAATCAATAGTATATTAATACTTCCTAAATTAGTAAAGGCCTAAACTTTGTTCAAATTATTTTGATATCATAGGTATTGATGGGTCGGGCTTTATAGCCCGTGGCATTACATTCCGCAACACGGCCGGCCCACAAAAGGTACAAGCTGTGGCACTCCGAGCAAAATCCGATCTCTCGGTCTTCTACGGTTGCGCCTTCGAAGGATACCAAGATACACTATTCGTCGTAGCCCAACGACAATTTTACAAGGCATGTTACATTTATGGCACCATAGATTTCATTTTCGGAAACGCCGCGGTTGTTTTTCAAAATTGCATTATCTACGTACGACGACCTCTACATGGCCAAGTCAACGTTATCACGGCCCAAGGCCGTGATGATCCCTATCAGAACACTGGTATCTCAATTCACAATTCGCGAATCATGGCGGCCCCAGACCTTGCGCCTGTGGTTCGGGCCTTCAAGACGTACTTGGGCCGCCCATGGCAACAATATTCGCGAACCGTGCTTATGAACTCATACATAGACAAATTAGTGTATCCACAAGGGTGGTTAGCTTGGCTCAATACTAATTTTGGTCAAAGCACTTTGTATTATGGGGAATATAAGAATTTTGGGCCTGGAGCTGTGACCAAGTATAGGGTGAAATGGCCTGGTTACCATGTGATTAAGAGCTCAAATGAGGCCTCTAAGTTTACTGTTGCAAACCTTATAGCGGGCCGGACATGGTTACCTTCAACAGGGGTGCCATTTATTGCTGGGCTATGATTATTTATTGGTTATATTATAGTGGGTATTGTGTTGATTTATTTGTTCATTAGTTTTGTAAATTATAATTAATTATTAATGTAAAAAGTCAATGTTATGATCATTACTAAAAATTCATATTGATTTTTTATATCCCATTTGTCAAGTATCTTACATCATATTTGTGCGTCTATATATCTGAATAATTATTCCAGAATATTCGAAGTTTTCGATTGTATAGACTATAGAGTCCAATGTTCATTTTTTTTGGAATTATTTCATTTGGGACATGGTTTTAAGGACAAAATTTATGTCGGCGGGGTGCAAAGTCCAAAATTTTCTAAAACTCTCGAATTTTAAAATAATTCGTATAAGTGTTTTTTTTTTCTAAGTTACTATTTATAAGTATATTTTCGATGTATTTTGCAAGTTACTCTCTCCGTTCTAAAATTAAAAATAAGTTTCTAAAATGACAATTTTTAAAAACAAATTTCATGTTCCAAATATATTAGTATTATCCTGTTGTTTAATAGTAATGAGAGTTAAGGTGTTGTTTAATAGTAGTGGGAGTTATGATAAAGATTACCAAGTAATGGGTGTAGTGAATTTAATTAAAATAGTATAATTGTGGAATGGTTTAAGGAACTTCATTATTTTTTAAAATCCAAAAATAAAAATTCATCTCTAATTTTGGAACAGATGGAGTACTATTTATAAGTTATTATATTTACAAAAATATACTTATAAGGAATAAAATTTTCAAAAATTTTAGATTTCACAGTAAACCAACCAGTAATTATCCCAAATTTTAATTCTACTTAGGGAGCTTGTTTTGATTTCAAATTTAGATTTTATGGTTTATTGTAGTGAATATAGATTTGTTCATATTTAAGTATGCCCGGGTTAGAGTGTTTAGACGTTTTAAACAATAATTCAAGCCTACATTCCTACTGTATTTCTTTTTCCTGATTTTATATCTATTGTATTTACTAATTAAATTTATTTCGAATTCATATTTGCTTTCCAATATTTTTATTTCCAAGCAGTCCCTTTATTTTGTAACTCAGATCTACGAGTCTAATTGATGTGGGCCTCAAAGATCCAGTAAGTATCCACATTTTGTCTCTTATTTTACGCGGAGACCCGTTGAACAATTTTGGGTTGTTTCGATGAGCAAAGGACAGGTCGGTGGATTCTGTAAGTTTTATTTTTATTTTAGTAATGGTATTTTCAAATCATACCATCCTAATGCTATTAAAATTTAATGTTAGTAATTTTAGTCATTTTTTTAGTAATTTTTAGCATATTCATTAATAATATTAAAAAAATACTACATTAATATTACTAAATAATATGTTAATGTTGCTAATTGATTTATTAAAATTACTAAATAATTATTTGCATTGCAATAAAAAATTTTAAAAAATGTATCATTTTGATATCACAACTTAACTAACCTGTCATTCTCCCTTCTTCAAATTCTGTTGTAATAACAAGCGTATATTATATATTAAAGACTTTTAGTAAACGTCTTTCAAATTGTAAATCATTATTGTATTAATGAAATTGATAATCATTCTTCAATTACCTATAGTTCCCTATCTAATTTCATTGGATTATATTAGTCCACGTTAATAAATTTTAAAGAAAATTAAGAATGTACCTGATAATTCGAAATTGGATCCATTTTGTAAATTTATTAATTTATGAGTTCCTTCTTTATCGATGAGACTGGAATCTCATTTTCAAAACTTTATACATATGGAGGGACTATTTTTTTTAGTTTGTATTAATATTTATTTATATTTTGTAATGTTTTAAAATAAAGGAACATGTAAAACTTTATAATTTTTTGTTATGTGCATCATAATTTTTATAATCGTATAAATTTAATATGTTTTCATCAGTTAAAATTTTCATATTTTTATATAATTATGAAATTATTCTGCATATCACTAAATAATATGAAATTTTGTAGCCTTTCATATTTTTAAATATTCTATTCATTCATAAGTTTGGATTTATTAAAATCTGCTAAATCAATAAACTAAAGAAAAGTACAGTTAGACAAAGGTAATGTTCTTAAACGTCCCTTATCAAAAATGATTTATTAAAGTTATGAGTTCGAAGAGTCAGTTCTCGAAGAGGGATGAAATCCCAGACGGATAGCATTTTTTAAACTTGACTTTCGGCGTGACTTGATAAGTTATCTCGAAAATTATATCTAAAGTAATAAACTTGATAATGGGATTTAATTTGTAGGTATGCATGTATGTGTGTATCAAATTTGTTATGTTAACTTAAATATTCTTTTTCTCACATTTATATTTGAAAACAAGTTCAATTAACAGTAATTTGGAAATCATAACTTATATACTCCTTTTATTTCAGAAAAAGAGTTATGTTGACATTAATATTACATATTTAATTGAGAATTACATGTTCAAATAATAAATCTTTTTCATAAAATGTTTTACAAATATTGAAATAATTATTTCCTCCGTTTTATAATAAGTGGCATTTTAGTGTCCAAACTTTTCTTTCATAATAATTGGCCTTTTACATATTATTAAAAATTTATCACTTATACTTTTTGAATTTCCTTTAAGTGAATTATTGGAGTAATTAAAATAAGTGCTCTCCCTCGCTCTCTTTATTTGTGCCACATTATTCTTTCCCTTTATATAATTTTCTCTCTTTGTATAATTTTGATGAAAGATAAAAATGTCGTTAAGTTATCAAAATTTTAGCATAAATTTTAATTTTTTAATATATATGCAAATAGCTAAAATGTCTCAAATTATAAAACATAAAGAGTAAAAGATAAAAAGATTGTAAAGTTTTTGAAGATATAGTCTTATAATTAAAAAAATGTATATAAACATAATTCTTTTTATAAAATAAAAATTAAGGAAAATATGACATTCTTCTGTTACCCCCTCAATAAAAGAGGTAATCTCGTATTTCTTAATCCGTGAAAAACTCGGTTTATTTTTCAAAACATGCCTTACATCACTATGCCTTGAAAGATGCGGATGAGTATATATGATCAGGAGTGTATATTTGAACGGAGGATTATATCTGTGAATGTTAACAAACAAGAGATAAATGATTCGGACCATGAGCATATTTTAAATTTTAGTTGATTACTAAAACTTATTTCAATTTTATAATTTTTATTAACATTCATATTATATTTTGCTCAAATTCAATTACCATGACTCCATGAGTATGCCAAGGTGAAATTTTAAAACTTTTCTAGGTCAGTTGTATTTGGCAAATCCTTATTCGCAGGACTTGTTCAAGTTCTTAATAAAATAAACATAATAAATAAATTCACTTAGTGCAAAAAATTAGACCTGAGTTTTAAATTTGCTAAACTCGATAGCTAAAGAGGTACACCCAAACACTAATATAATCTCTATAAATTTTATAAATAAAATACAAGTAACATACTAATTTAACTCAACTTGTTTATCACAAATATTCTATAAACTTGAATTATTTTCGCAAGCAACATTCTATGAAAGTGATATCTTCAAATTTCTGATACACACAGATTAATACCCGATGAGTTCAAAAGTCAAGATGCTAACAATCATACAAACAAACAATGAGAATTAGTTAAATAGTACTAAACAAGTATTATGGGCAGATTATTTATGTTTTCAAATATTTTTACATGCCTATGCAACATCAGATTGATCTCGATCGATATTATACAGTTAAACAGGGAAGATAGTTGAATGTGTTTATTTATGTACTAGCTACTTACATCGTTGATCAGGATAATACACTTTAATATCAATAATATTCCAACAGTTTTAATATTAGATTTTTCTAGTCCTTAAATTAATCGAATTATTCAACTATTCAATTTGACTTAATTCATTTAAAATTCATTCGACTCGACTTGTGAAAATAAACGACTTGATATTAAATACAATTTTTTGTTCGTTAAAAAATTTAGACTCTGCTCTAAGCTCGCCTTATTTGTATTATTCGATTCGCCTCGACGTGCTCATTTGAATAATTAAACAATTTGATCTTATACACAAATTTTTGTACGTTACCTAAATATTATTTGATTCAGCTCAACTCAACTCGAATCGATTATTATAACCAAGATAAATTATTAATTTTTAAAAGTTCATATTAATTTAAAATTAAGGTACCTTGTAGGAATTGAACTTATAGCTTACTCTTGGAATTTAATTCAGAATAAAGAATGAAATACTATGCAATTCATGTTACTCCCTTCATTTTACCAAAAAAAAAAAAGAGAAATGTTTGGATTTTTAATAAATATTAATATTATATTATTTGACTAAGAATTATATATATAAATAATATATTTTTATCATGAAATTTTTCGTGAATGTTCAATGAAGATAAGATAAGAAAATTGTAATGACAAATTTTAAGAAATTATAACATTTTAGTGAAGAAAATATACAAATGTTACTCTGATTTTAGGAAAATTATCAAATGTTGTTCTTTTTTCTTTTAACGGGTGGAGTATTTAATAGTGGATATAAAAATGTATATTTATAAAATTCAACTAAAATCTTAAAATAACAAAAAAAAAAAAGGTTTTGTGGGGGGGGGGGGGGGGGGGGGGGGGGGGGGGGGGGAATAGCAGTACTCCATAATTGAAAATTAGTAATAATAATTGAAGATGATGGGATTCCCTTTGATTAGGTGGCACATGCCAGCGTACACGTCTCTTTGTTTTGCTGAAACTGGGACGCGTTGTTGTTCTTGCAACACAACAACAGCAATTACCAAATCGTACATGTCAACCATATTTGAACAGTCCGCAACAAACTACTCCTTTCCTTTATTAATCCATGCGATCCTGTGGGGGCTGTCTTTTCAGAGAAGATGCAATCTGTAGTTTATTCTTATTCCTGGGGCTGAAGCCCTTATTATTGTCCCAAAAAAATGTTAATTTTCAATTATAATTTAATATAATATATTTGTCAGATTTGATAATTTAAATTTAATGTAAATTTATTTGTTATTTGATTATTAAAGTCAACACCTTAAACCACTTGAAGAATATTATTACTGCCTCCGTTCTGGAAAAAAAAAACAACATTTGAGAATAAAATTTGTTAAAAAAAATAATATTTGCATAATTTTTTATTGTAATGTCATATTTTTCAAATTTTGTCATTACAGTCTTCTTAAATGATCTTTAATTAGACATTCATAAAATAATTAATGAGAAAAATTTATTATTGTTACATATAAATTTTAATTAAATATATAAAATTCGTCAAAAATTTAAATATGTACTTTTGTGAAACAAAATGAGTACAAAATATGAACTTTCTCACTTTAGAATTCAACAAATTCACATTCCTTTAACAAACATAATAGTCCGTATAACATAATAAAATTCACTTTAGAACCAAAAATATTATATATTTTTTAAAATGTATAACGTTTGATTTTTTTTCATATAAGTTTAGATAAAATTTTATATATGTTAAATATTTTATATAATTATAATTTTTATATCATATTAATTTTCATTTAAAATATTTTTAAATTTTATCTAAAAATATATAAAAAAATCAAACCACTGTGCCTTGCGAAAAAGAGGTAGTATATGATAGAATTTTCAGCTCTACAAGGCACATATTTTTTTCTTACAATAATGCGAGTGCGTCAACTTTATCATGTACCTCGGTTTCTGATCACTTTCCTCATCTAAACCAAGATGTGAGAGAACACATAGACCTATTATTTTTTGTTACTTCTCAGTTTTCTTAATATTTCTTCTGGCTAGCTATCAGCAGGCTTGGAATATTTTAGATTAATTAATTTTTGGTTTAATTTTTTTAATGGTTACAAAGGAGACTAATGCTTAAAAATTCGAACACCCACTAACATATACATTAACTTTAGAATTTTTTATTAATTTACAAAATTTGAAATTCAAATATGTTCTCTAGAGAAATTAATCGATAACCAATAAAATCAACGATCATGTTATTTTTGATTTAATTACTTCGTATTTAATATGTATTAATTTAAGTTGGAAGAATTTGAGATTTTGGTGTGTTTAACTGATATACAAACTAGTCTGAGATACGTTAAACACCGGCCCAAAAGTATAAAATGAAAAATCGGAATGAGGTTTTTTCGATTAAATTATATCTGTGCTTAAATTTTAGATTGAATAGGTGCGATTGTTTCTATTTTTTTAAAATTATCCAGATATTTTTCTTTTTATATATGAAAAAGTAAAAGTTGTTTAAAGAATAAAGACCGCGTGTATAACTGTATAACAAGAAGATTAATCAACATTCTTAGTCATGCATGATGCATACATTATAAGCTGGCAAAAGGCCGATATCATGCATGAATATATTTATCGAGACTGTAGTATCATCATAATTTTAAGGAGAAAATTATGAAGATGGGATATATCTAATGGCATAAACTAGTTAAATACGAGTGAATTATAATGTGTTTAGATTATATTTTTATTAATTTTTTGATATTTAAATTCGAATTCGAATAGTTGATCGAATAAATTTGTATAACTAAAATTTTATTCTAATTAAATTTGAATCACTCACGAGTATTAGGAAAAGTTAAAATTAAAATATATTGATACAAGTTCTTTTTTTACTGTTTTCAAAGTAAAATTGTAATATACAAGATATATGATGATTAAATAGATTGTTAAAAAATAATTGACTTCGAAGATTATATATGGTTAGAGAATATGTCCTATAACCTTGAGATTAATGGATCAAATCTCGTCAGGATAACAGTTAAAAATATATGAGAATTGAGTTAGTTATGAGTGATTTCGGTCATCAAATATATATATATATATATATATGTATGCAAGTATGCAAGTATGCATGCATGTATGTATGTATGTATGTATGTATGTATGTATGTGTATAAAGTAATTGATCACGAACTAAATCAAGTAAATATTATTGTGATCAAATTTTAATCGTTTAATTTATCGAAGTTTAGACTAAGTCTCAAGTTTAGTTTAGTTTTCGTATCGTAACGAAGTCGAACAAGTTATTTTTCGAGTCTAGCCCGAATTGTTAGAACATTTTTATCTTTATTGGAAAAGTAACTCATGGCTCAATATTTTTATCTTAAAAAGAATGAGATGTATAAGATTATAATAATTATGTCAACTTAAATTTACTAAGCTGGCATTAATTTTAATATTCAATATATTGTCGTTCGATAAAAAATATTAAAACGTATTTTTAATTTTATAAAGAAAGGATAATATGTAGACAATACAAGTTTATCCTTAAAGGGAATTATAAGCTCATAACAAACACTTCTACATAAAATACATTACTTTTACAATTGTTTGCAATTTCATGCGATAATTCATTCTTAAGATAAAAATCTATCAAAGCTAGAACTGATACGTAATTTTCTATAATCAATTTATTTGCAAAAAATAAATAAATAAATAGTAAAATAAAAAAGAATCGGAAACCAAATTAAATAATCTCTCTCTTACTCCCTCTTCTCTTACGGTGCCTCTGGTGAGGAATAGTAATAGAATATTGCAAACTACAAATCATTGTTGCATCATAAAATATTGCTATACATAATTAAATATTACAAAAAAGAGTTTGGCGGTTTCACCAAGAAGTGTACTTGAAAATCGTACAAACGTTGACATAAAACTATTTTTACCTTTATATATAAGGGGTTGTTAATTAGTAAATACATAAAAATGGTATTCAGATAATATAATTTTGCAACAAATGTGTAAAATGTAGTTGTAGTTGTGTGACTTCAAATAACCCTTTAGTCATTTTTTGTTTTCCACCATCATTTAAGTTATTTGCATCTTTTAAGAAAAATTTAATAATATATTTTTTAAAATATTTTAAATTAAATATAATGAAAGTAAATTATTTAATAAAGAGAAAAAATATTTATTTTTATGTATTGAAAAAATACATAATTAATGATTTCTATTTCGATTGTCCAAAAAGGCTGATGTGACAGAAGAAGTACTATACTTGTTAGCTTCAATAATTATTTATTCTTTTTTATACTAAACTTCCATAATTTAAACATGAGCAATGGACAGTAAGCCACCTGCATGAGAATCTTCAATTTTCAAACTCGCGTTCGCCTTTGAATAGCTTTTGTTTATTGTCAACTTTGACAATATTCTAGCTCACAGCAGTGTTTCAAATAAAGATCACCCCTAATGCTTACCAACTCTTGTTCATTCAACTATATAAACATTAATTTCTACACAATTCTTCCCATCCCAAACCAAGAAAAAAAACAGCAGAAAAATTAAACATTGGCAATGAAGCTTGGAAATTTATTTATTTTATTTATATTTTATTCTTCAATCCTTTCACCAGTTCTATCAACTCGGCCGTCATCTGACCAGCACGGCCGAGGCGTAGATTGGTGGTGCAACCAAACTCCATACCCCGAACCATGTAAGCATTTCATGAGCCACCGCGGCGCAGCTCATAATTCTTCACCAAAGACAAAATCCGAATTCCGGAAAATGGCTATACAACTAGCCATGGACCGCGCCCTCAATGCGGATATTCACACCAAGGGGCTCGGTCACGCATGCCGAAACAAACAAGAAAAGGCTGCATGGGCCGATTGCTTGAAACTATACGAAAACACCATTTTTCAACTAAACCAAACCATTTCAAACAAAAGATGTACCGAATTCGACGAGCAAACATGGCTCAGCACCGCTCTAACGAACCTCGAGACTTGTCGAGCAGGGTTCGTTGAACTCGGTGTCTCGGATTTTGTGCTTCCTCTCATGTCAAACAATGTGTCACAGCTCATTTGCAACACTTTGGCACTCAAAAGTAATGACTCGTCCGACAAGAAAACTTACAAAGATGGATATCCCACGTGGGTTTCGCCGCGTGATCGGAAGTTGTTGCAGTCCTCAACCATGAATGCGAACCTTGTGGTGGCACAGGATGGTTCTGGAAATTATAGAACCATAAAAGCTGCTCTTGATGCTGCTGCAAAGAGAAGTGGGAGTGGGAGGTTTGTTATAAAAGTGAAAAGAGGTGTTTACAAGGAAAATATTGAAATTGGGAATAAAATGAAGAATATAATGCTGATTGGTGATGGATTGAGGTACACTATTATCACCGGAAGCAGAAGTGTTGGAGGAGGTTCCACCACCTTCGACTCTGCAACTCTTGGTAAGTCTTTTCTTACGTTTTTTTGAGTTAAACGATAACGTATTAAATTTTTTTATTTATTTAATTTTTTAAGTGATAATTGTTACACTTATATGATTTGCGATAAAAAATTGCACGAATTTTAAAGTATGATATGACATTATTTACCTAAAATAATTAACCAAATGTATTTCTAAATTTGAAATTGATAATGTATCTAATGAGTTTGGGACAACTTTAAACGCGTCAGACTATTTCTTCTGAACATATATCTATATCATTACTTGAGGAATTACATATATATTATATGATGATTTCTGACGTATATGATTCACACAGTGCTTAATGTAGTGTGCAAAATATTTAGGTCAACTTATTTTGGATGTAGTATTAAATAGATGGAAACCATAAACATAGTCTCTATCTTTTCAGCAGTTGAAATTTTCAAGTTGTTGATTAAATCTCACATGATTAATATCTTAATTTGTGTGTTAAGATGCATTTGTTCCTCTATAGATGCTCAGATCTTTGTGGTTTGTAAAGCGAACTTGTAAATTTAATATTTTAATGTCAACTTCACCTTAAAATATTAAGAAGGAAGAGACAAATTCCACAATCTTATATTTCAAGTGCAATGTAATTTAACTTATTTCAACCGTAAAATGTGGTCAATGAGGTTTTAGTCAACGATTAAGACTGATGTGCTCTAATTTAGAGGTTTCAAGTCTTATTTATTAGAGTGAGTTTCCTTATCTTCCTTGTTACGGTGGGATTTTCTCTCCTTCGTAAAGCATTTATCTCCTTTAGTATCATTTAGTGTGAAAGTTAATTCATATTGTGTAATTGTAATTTAATTGTAATGAAATTAAAAAAAAAATTGTAGAATGAGTGAATGACAAATATAAGGTATATTAAAACTATCAAAACATAATATTTGTTATTTTAGATTATTGTTTAAGTCTTAACATAAATTAATTAAAGTTTAAGATTTTACCATCTCGTACGAACAAAATCATATATTACCACGACCCGAGTACGTTTATGTTTATGCTAGTTAAGTAGTTAGGTTAAACATTGAAATGTCTATGGAACTTAAAAATAACTCAACTTAATTTCTCAAAAAATTATCATGACTGACAGCTGTTACTGGTGAGGGATTCATTGCCCGTGGCATCACATTCCGTAACACAGCCGGTCCACAAAACCACCAAGCCGTTGCAGTCCGATCCGGTTCCGATTTGTCCGTCTTCTACCTCTGCAGCTTCGAAGGATATCAAGACACTCTCTACGTCCACTCGCAACGCCAATTCTACAAAGAATGTTACATATACGGAACTGTCGATTTCATCTTCGGAAATGCTGCAGTAGTTTTCCAAAACTGCATGATTTATGCAAGGAGGCCAATGGCGAACCAGAAAAATACCATAACCGCTCAAGGCCGAACCGACCCGAACCAGAACACCGGAATCTCCATTCACAATTCAAGGATTATGGCTGCGTCAGACCTTAAACCCGTCCTAAGTTCATTTAAAACGTTTTTAGGACGGCCTTGGAAACAATATTCTCGTACTGTTTTCATCAAAAGTTACTTAGACACGTTAGTCGATCCAGCTGGTTGGTTGGAATGGGATGGAAATTTCGCTCTGAAAACATTATATTATGGAGAGTATAGGAATAGCGGGCCGGGTTCTTCGACTAGCCGGAGAGTGACATGGGGAGGTTACCATGTTCTTACAAATCCAACGCAAGTGTCGCAGTTCAGTGTTGCTAATTTCGTAGCTGGGCGCTCATGGTTGCCTGCTACTAACGTGCCTTTTACTTCGGGCATTTAATTATTTATTTCCTGCATATTTAATTAATTTAATTTATTGTACAATTGTTTAAAAGAAAATGGGAGACATCCGAGTCCAAACATGTAAAATTCTTTTAACCTTTACTTCCTGGTTTACTAGACCACATAATATTGTCCATTACATTTGTCAATGCAATAAAGCTAAGTAAGTTTCGATCAAGATATCTTCAGCTCTTTGAATAGAGAAACATAACAATAAACATAGGATTATAAAATCAGGCAAGGGGAATGGATCTAGAATTGTTTGAAAGCCAATATCTAAAAATCAAATTTCATATATTTTCATTGAAGTTGGGGTACAACTCAAAGGACATTACTGTCAAATTCGAACTCAAGAAGATTAACCCGAATCATAACGAAGAAAAATGAAAATATAGAACATGTCAAAAGAAAATCACTTGAAAATAATATTAAATTTAGTAATGTAAACCTAGCCAATCTACAAAGTATACCACCCCACCACTATTTTCCGGTGCCGGAGACTGCAATTGCTTTTTTGCTAAATCGCAGATCATAAAAATAGAGAAATGGTAGCAGAGAAAACCATGAGAAGTAAAAGATCCAGTTTTGACAGTCCCTCAATGGTTGATGCTGCTGATTTCTGCGGTCTAAAATGTAAAGAACACAAAAATTTCATTGAACTTGACAAGAAAAAAATAAAAAAATAATACTTCATGATAAATAAGTAATAACTAATGATGGCCATGCCATCAGAGAACACGAGAGAAGTAAACTTATCGTACTTCTGCATATGGGAAAGGGCACCGCAGTAAAGAGCATTGTCGGGCACAGGAAATTCTGTTTTGTTGCTAGGATCGGGTTCAGGATTTACAACTCTCATATAGGTTTCTTGGCCTAAATACCATCTGTCGAGGTTTTCAGCTCTGAGATTCCATGCTCCAGCATTATCTAGAGATACTAATATTGCAGTCCACCCTCCGGGTAAAACCTACAAGCAAAACAGGGAAAAGAAGCAGAATACACCATGCTAAATTCATTTCCCCAAGGCAGGAAAAACAAGGAAACACGAAAATAACTAAATAATTAAATCTTACAGCTATTATGAGATGAAAGAACCAAAACTGGTTGCCCAAATTTTTACTCATCCAGAGAAATCTATTACCAAAATGAAAAGATAAGCACTTAACACAAACCTGTGTGGTTGAGCGTGATATTGCGTCCCAATTATTGTAGGAGCCCTTGTTATTTTCATTCCATTCGCCATATGCCATCCTATAAGGTTCAGATAATATATCAAGTTGAACAGACCATAGTGGAATTGCAGATATATATGGTAGAGCACATTAAATAACCATTACCCAACTACAAAGAATGAATAACCATCCATGTGAAAGCTCTGTACTACTGTGTCATTGTTCTGTAATATAATTTCTATAAATCCTTTGTATGTGGCATTAATAATGGATCTGTCCATCCGAGGTGGCCTGTCCAGGGGACTAGTGGGGAAATCAAGCTTGTAAGCGCCCTTGACATTGAACTTGTCTGCAAGCCTGATTGGTGTATCAGGATTGACGAATGAAATCCCATTTAGTGTAGTTCTGAGTTTCCCATCAATCATCGCTGGTGGTACAATCTTTAAGATGTATCTATCAGTCACATTGATGGAACCATAGTGAAAAGAACCCTGTGGATTGGGACGAGCTCCACTTGCTGATGTGTTCTGCCTAATAATAAGAAATGAAGAGTATTGTGAACACATAAAACAAGGATCAACCTGCAGTTTTCATATAGCTCATGAACATAATAGATACTGAGAGATTTCTTTAACTCCTAAAACTGATGAACATTCAGTTCTCTGTTTCGTAGCATGAGGTGTTATCTGCATCAATGCTTAGCAGTCAAAAGATATTGGTAATGTAGAATTTACCGCAATGATTAGTTACTGCCGATAATGTCGGAAAATTTTTCTGTATTTTTGAGCAACTCATAAATGTCTCTTCTATCAATCTATTTTCAGGTTTTCACAATTGTCTTCCTTCAAGACATGTAGACCTTTTATATTTCCCAATTACCCAAGGAAATAAAGGAACATTAATTAAGTAAAACTTCTTTTATCCCATAAAGAGAGTGTCTGTTGCTAAATATTTTATATTTTTATGAATCATAATGTGACATATGTTTACAAGCTTAGAATAAAAAGATTTTTCAATGATGAATACCAGTTAATAAGATACTAATAAGACATTAAAAATAATAAAAGACAAACAGAAGCACAAAATTTTAATGAACAAACCTAATGGATAAAGCCTGGTTCACAGCATATGATTTATCATAAAAATCATTTGGAGGATCAGGAAGAGGACCAGCTGCCTTCCCTTTAGAATTTGAATAGTGCAAGACACCAACACCAGTAACCCTCTGCCAAAGAGATTCATTCACAAACCTAGGACTTGCTACAATGTAGTAATCACTACTTGCATTCTGATCCATAGTAACCAAAAAGGAGTACGATTGCCCAACATGAATATCTAAGCTAGTATAGTTTTGTTGTGATGTATAATATCCTTCCGTCTCTGCCAGGACTAGATTATGATTCTGAATACGGAAGTTCAAACAAGTTGAGACACCAACATTAAGCACGCGAATTCGATAAGTTTTACCTGCAACACATCACGGCATTGTCAGCTCAAACTGTAAAGGCTTTAAGATGAAGAAAAGAGTCGAACAAATCATGAGATACTCCCACAATTTCAATATATAACATCAATTTGATCTTTAATTTTGATCTAATGTCTTGAGCATGCCACACAAAGGAGCAGAAAAATTAAATAAGTTACCTGGATCAACGTTAATAGTTTCATGGACAATGCCATCAGGGACAAGCGTTGAATTATACTGGTAAGGTCCCTTTCCATTGATCAGAACTCCATCTGGCATTCCAAGTTCCTTCCCTGAATCAAGGGCCTCCTTCAGAGCCTATTATTTTAGAGCTGAATTAGTGTGCAAACAGATTCCAAAAACCATTTATTATGGAAGAAATTTCTGCAACAGAGATTACCAACCGTATGGTTTCTGGTATACCAATCACCAATCAATATGACTATATCCCCATTAGGGGTATTAAATGGTAATGACACAATCGCCCGATTAGTAATAATAAAGGCACCAAAACCCCCTGCTGCTCTTTGAAGGTTTAGGGATGGGAAGTAAAAGTAGCTGCCTATCTGATCCTTGACCTGGAACTGATAGGTCCAATTCAATTTTGGCTCGATGGGACAATTAGTGCCAAGAACACCATCTTGCCAAGAAGCACGGCGCATTTGAACTCCAGGCCTATGAAACCAGAAAAAACCACATGTGTCATCTACATTTTGAAATACAGAGGAATACACAAAGACATCAAACATATAATGAGACCCTACCATGTTAGGAGGAGATCTTCATTCAAGTTGTTCTTCACATTGACAATGACATTTTCATTAGTAGTAACATTAATAGTTGGACCTGGAAATTCTCCATTGACTGCTATAACCTGCAATGTAATTTAAAGTACAGAGTCATTTTGAATTAATTCCCTTATGAATATATGTCAATCATCAGCCATCATTATCAATAATATTCAACTAATCACAAGCTCATTTGAACCCAAATCACCAAACAATAAGAACATCCAAGATTCTTTGTTTCTTTTAACAGTTGGGAAATGAATCAAAGACCCACATAAACCCCAAATGAATCACTCATAGATATATACATACATTTATGTAAATAAAATATACCAAATCAGCTGCGGAACTGTCCTAGGACAGGAGGGTGCTACAGCCCCCCACCCCACCGTTTACTTAGTGTTTTAGTACCCATGTTTGATATCCTAGAGTAACGACCAACACTTACAATTGCAAATTTAATTACTACATAAGGTTCTGCTGTAAAATTTTAATTTATTAATTAAAATTAAAAATTAAAAATATTTTAAAGTAGGATTAGTATATTTTCACCCCTAACATTTGGTGATCCTAGTTCCGCCCCTGTACCAAATCCAATCACTTCACAACAAATAATGAAATTCATATTTGTTTAATCTTTAATCTCCAAAATGTAGTACAGACAGAAGCAAAATACCAATCATACAAGACAAATATACATAGCCATTCAACTATTAATCGCATTCACAACCTCATAAAACAAAAACAAATTACATTCACAAAATTGCTATTTCAAGTAAAATAGTTTTAGCATCCAATGGACTGTCATTCCCAGAGAAATCTTTAGAACAGCAGGAGTAGGGTAAAAAAAATCCCACCAATTGAAGCCTATAATCAAATTCACAACAACAAAAAAAATGCACACTTTAACAGCAAACATCACCCCAGTTCAGCTAATTTAAAAATGAAAACTACCCATTTTGTTAAATCAAAAGAGAAACCGAAAAGCACACATGCATATAACATCAAAAGATTATTTCACACTTTTAAAAACAACAAACGGGTCAAAAGACGGATACCCACATACGCCAAAGAAAAAAAACAGAGAGAAAAAGAAAGAAAAATCACCTGTTGAGGAACACCAAGTGGAGAAGCGATGATGTAAGAGAGTTTTAAATCATAGTTCTTAGACGCATCATCTGAAAAACAGAGCCCAAATAAAAACGAAATGTGAAGCAAACATAACCCCCAAAACGCCATTAACGTTCGAAGAGTAGCCGAGACTGTGAAGGGTTTTAGGACCTATGGGTTTCTTCGGATACTTGTAAAGACTTGGAGAGAGAACACGACAACGGTTTGGTTTTAGTAGTGGGAGGTAACCGGCAACTTGTTACGCCGGTTTCCTCACAGGACCCACATTTTGCAATATTTATGAAATTTTAAAATTTAAATTACGACGATAATTTAATAAAATTTTAATACTATAAAGAATTTATTTTATTAAAATTTTAATATGAAACTTATTTACAAAATCCTTTAATTGAGGAACAAAAATGGGGGAATGTTTTAATTTAAGATTTCCGTGTTTCAGATTTATTCCTTCCTTAATTACTGTAAAAAATTTAACATGTGGGCCTCCTCCACTAATCCTTGCTAGTTTGTTGCATTCACATCTTTTAAGTAAATTGTCACTATTTATTTGGGCTCGTAATTCAATAAAGATATTTCGTCTTTATTCAAATTAATAGAAGTTTAAAGGACAATCAAACATAATATAATTATTCCCTCCTTACTATAATACATGATATTTTGAGCTTTTTAATCTAAGTTTAGATGAAATTAACACATTTTAAATATTTTTTGTAATTTTAATTTTAATATCATATTAATCTTCAAATATTTTTTAGTTTTTACTTTTTACATTGAAAAAATAATATTTAACATATATTAAATATCACTTAAAAATACGTGTAAAAAATCAAATATCATTTATTTTGGAAAGGATAAATTAAATTAAATATGTATATTCTTTTGCATTTTGAAATTCTATCATTTGATGGAAAAAAATTTGTTTGAAGTCAATTTATTTTCTTAACGAATAATTTATTGGTATTATATTGACATTTTTGTCTACGTTACTTTTTATTTTGATTCTTTTGTCTCGTAATAAATTTTTATAGACATAAAAATTGTTGTCCCATTGCGGTTTAGTAAAATAAATCTTAAAAAGATTACTTTACAACTTTATTAATGTACTTACATAGAGATAAAGTTACAATTACTACCCTTTTTTTTTTTTTACCGTTAGTAGTATCCGTAGTATTTTAATGGAGAGAGTAATTTGGAAAAGCAATAAATACAACAATATATGAAATTTATGTAAGGAATTTGCTTACAAAATACTTTTTATGAAAAATTACTAGGACGGAGTGTTAAAATAAACTTGGACTGTAAAAGAGCTCAAAAATCTTTTTAGATTATATTAATGTCTAGAATCACTAAAACGAAGGGTTGGTGAAATCTAGAGAATTTATTAGAGGAGATATAGGTAACTCGACCACCAACCCCCCCTCCCTCACCCCACCCCCCACCCACTCCCACAAAAAAAGGGAGATATAGCTAAGTCAAGTACCTATACAGCATAATTGATTCGGCAAATATGAAACGGGTTCGATATTTTCTGGGTAAAAAATGTCTTATTAAAATAATACTCTCTTATGAATAATGTGATGTCTCTTGCAATTTTAACTTTCAAAAGTTCGTACCATATTATTTTATTAATGTATAAAATTTTTGACTTCTCAAATATTATCACATTTATTATATATTATGTATCTTCTCAAATATAAATAGACATATATATAAATTGAAATTATGTATAAAAATGAGATAACAATTCTCAACTCTATTTTTCTCTCTTCTCTTCTTAAGATTATATTATATTATATTATTCGTGATTTTACAATACGTTATCAACAAAAACTCTTCCTATTTGAGTTATAAAGTACTCTCTTTAAACAAATGTATGTAATACTTAATTTTTGTTTTTCTTATAGATCAAGTTAATATGATTGTTTTGTATTTTTATAATCATTTTATGACTCAATTGTTTATGTCATGACAAACTAATCATGGTTGTATTATTTTCCTTTTTATTATCTTAAGTTTTCTAAAGTGTATATATATATGTGTGTATTTGTTCTTGATGTGAATAAAGAAGTTTTTTTTTTCTTTGTTAATTAGTCGGTGAATCTTGCACATATTTATACAAGTAATAATAAATAAAAGGTACACTAAAACGAATTCAACATGAAGGGGTATAAAAAGCATGACAGAAGCTTATAATGGAAGAATAATAAAATCGAGTTTCAAACATTAATTAACATAATAATATTAACTTTCATTGTTAAAAGTTTTTATAATGTCAATACCCTTATATATTCATATTCATAATTATTATTTTTCTAACATTATTGTAATTGTATAGTTTTCTTATCATGTCAAATGTCACGAAACTTGAATTTGAAACTCTTAATATTATGGGAAAGAATTATTTATCATGAATACTAGATGTTGAAATTCATTAAGTCGTGTAAGAGGTTCACAATAAAAGTAGAAAATAATGAATCAGTTTCAAACCGCACAAAAACTATGATTTTCTTTCGCCGACATCTCCACGAATGATTGAAATCAGAATATCTTACCGTGAAAAATTCACTTGAACTTTCGAAAAGTTTGAAAGACATGTATCACCACCAAAAGACAGTAATTCTTTCGAAAACTCGTTATGATTGGATGCATTTAAGGTTCCAATATTAAAACTATGAGTGAATATAACTCCGCACTTTTTAAAATAAGTTTTTAATCAAAATTATGCAAAAAAAATATTATAGAGTTAGAAAAAATATACTATACTTTTCATGCCACAAATATGCTCCTGCAGCAGCAATATCGTGAGAAGGGTTTTACTAAATATTCAAAATTAATTTAATGTCTTCTTGTGGCCGAACAAAATAACGAGTTGTTGATGAAAAATTATGAGTCTCATCCAACTAGTTCTAGTCAATTCCCTTAAGTGAATATGACAAAAAATTAATAATTTTGGGCGTGGACATCCTGGTGGACAAAGTCGTGGACGCGATCGTAATTGTTGACACAGTCGTGGATATCAAAGTTGTTAATGCACCCCTACTTATATTACTATTGCTCAAAGAATTATATTTGTTGATAAAAGAATTGATAATGTAATATAGTCCTTACTTATATGATATAAAAGGACATAGAAAAATATCCAACTTGTTTGGTGGATATATTCCGCTAGGTAAGCAAGAATTTTGATTACAAGTGAAGACTCTGCTCATTGATCAAGAATGATGCTAAAAATATATAGAAATATCCAAGGACAGTCCTGCTTAGAATGGAAATAAGTAAGGACTGATATAGCAAGATTCCTTACCTTTATCCGAGCAAAAGTGTTAGAAAAAGACTATCTTTTGTCCTGTTTAAGTCAACTTCTAGAGAGTTTTTTCAAAAAGTACTAAAAGACAAAATAACGACTATCTTTTTGAACTAAGTAAGGAACCACTGGAAAAGTACAAGTCACTATCAAGGCGATACAACTCTCAACGGATCTATTTCAAAATTCTTAACGGATAGATTTTTGGAGTAGTATAAATAGGAGTCATAAATTTCATTTATGAGATCTGAACAACCAAGAAATTGTTCTAAAATTCTAAGAACTCAGCAAGACACAAATTCAAGCCTAAACAAGTGCTATCTAATCTGCTCAACAAGTAGCTTACTGCTTAGAGTTAGCGAGCAAGATACTTCATCTGCTATTAGTCTGTGTGACTATCTGGTCTAAGTGACTCATTGTAATTTTTGGACTACGTGTCCTGCTGCTTACTGTTCTGTGTGAACATTATTAGTGAGTGTCTTCTCAAGTAAAGAGAAGAAGAATGGAGTAGATTTAGACCAAACCACTATAAAAATTCTCCTGCTTACTTTACTTTATTGCTTATCTTTTATTTTGCTCATTTTCTTTAACCTTACTTTGCTCAGTCTCTGCTAAACTCATTTAACAAAAACTTACTGACATTGCTCCCTTAAGCCATTGCTCTAAAAAATAAATAAATAAGGGTTTTTTGCTAAATTCCGCTACTAACTCTTTTTAAAATAGAAGAAAGTTTTTTAATAAGCAAGAAGTGTCTTATAACTTCAAATTTCATAAGCAAAACTTAAATTTGAAAAAATACTATTCAACTCCTCTTCTAGTATTTTTTCCCTTTGGGACCTAACAAAAGTGATCATATTCCATATTTCAAGAAAACAATTAACCACCTAAAATGGAATAAAAATGATGAAAAAGTGGATAAAAGATTTCTAAAAATGCTCGTCATTATTACGATATGAAAGGTTATTGGTCGCGTACTTGCCATACGTCATATCATTTGGTTGAACTTTACCAAGCTTTCCTGAAGGATAAAGGAAAAAGTGTTGAAACAAATCTAGTCATCCAAAACATAGAATATGAATATAATCATTTTGATATGACGCACTTGAATGTGTCTCTATGGATTTTTTGAAGGAAACCTTGATAATAGTGACAAACATGTCAAATGAAAATATTTACTAAGGATATTTTTGAGCTTATTATGATTGAATTCTAGTTTCTTTAAATGTTTAATATAATTTTCTATTTTCAAATTTGCTAATTTTATTTATTTATGTTTTTATTAAAGAGGTATGGATATTTCTCATGTTGGAAGTAAAAATAAGGATATTTTTCTTGTAGATAGCGCAACTACAAACACAATTCTTAAAGATGCAAAATATTTTTCTTATTTATGAATGTGTGATGCCTAATGTTAATATCATATCCGAAATTACAAAATTAATCGAAGGCTCTGGAAGAGCTAATTTATTACTGCTTGATGGGACAAAATTTATTATACATGATGCTTTACTCTATCCTAAATCAAAAAGAAACTTATTAAGTTTTAAAGATATTTGTAGTAATGGTTTTCATATTGAAACAAATAATAAACAAAATAAAGAGTTTCTTTTTATTACATTCATCATTTTAGGTAAGAAAAAATTGCATGTTTTGTCTTTCATATTGTACTATACAAATATTCGTTTACAATGAACCAGGAGTTTATTGATAAAAATAATTTTATTACTTGACATGACCGGTTGGAACATTCGGATCAAGAATGATGCAAAAAATTGTTGAGAATTCACATAGGCATTCGTTAAAAAACTAGAAGATTTTTCAAATGAGTAAATTCTCATGTGCTGCTTGTTCTCAAGGTAAACTAATTATTAGGTCATCTCCAGCTAAAATTGGGTTTGAATCCCCTAAAGTTTTGGAACGCATTTAGGTTGATATTTGTCATACCAATGATTATGAGAACAAATGTTACTGTTTGGGAACATGTTATATTACATGTAGTAGCACTTGTATGCATCAGACCAATAAGTTATCATACATTCTCTCCCTTGTAATTGGCTTCTAGACATAAGCCAAATATTTCTCATCTTAGAATTTTTGGATGTAAGATATATGTCTCAATTGCACCACTACATACTAAGATGGGTCCTCAAAGAAGATTAAGAATGTATGTTGGATATGAATCTCCTTCTATTATTAAATATCTTGAATCATTAACAGAAGATCTTTTTACAACACGATTTGCCGACTGTCATTTTGATGAAACAATATTCCCAAAACTAAGGGGAGAAAATAAAATATCCCCAAGATCAGGGGGAGTGAATACATATGGAATGCATCATCATTAAATTTTCTTGATCCTCATACAAGTTAATGTGAACTAGAAGTTCAAAGAATAATTCATTTGTAAGATATTGCAAATCAGTTACCTGATGTATTCACTAATACTAACAAAGTGACAAAATCACATGTACCAGCTGAAAATGCTCCAATAAGAATTGAAGTCGCAGTAGGACAATCTGTTAAAACAAACGAGTCTATAGCATGCTATAAGCATGGTAGACCTATCGGTTCCAAAGATAAAAATTCTCGAAAAAGAAAAGGAGCAAAGAAACAAGATTCCCAAGTAGAGGATATAGATACTCCATAAGAGATCTATGACATAAATGATAAAACTCCAGAAGAGCTTCAGGTACCTGAATTTGAAAATGAAGAGATCTCAATAAATTATGTTGTCACGGGAAAAAGATGGAACCGAAGAAAAATTAATGTCAAAAATATTTTTAAACATAGTCTAGCGCTAGATTTAATGATAGAAAACGAGGTTCTTGAACCAAAATATGTCAATGAATGTTGACATAGAAATGATTGGTCAAAATGGAAAAAAGAAGCAATCCAAATTGAATTGGGCTCACTTGAAAAACATAAAATTTCTGGACCCGTAGTCCAAACCCCTCAAGGAATATATAGCCAATAGGCTATAAATGGGTATTCAAGCGAAAGCAAAATGAGAAAAATGAAGTTATAAGATATAAAGTACGACTTGTTGTGTAAGGTTTTTTCGCAAAGACCAGGTATTAATTATAAAGAAACATATTTTTCTGTCATGGATACTATTACATTTCGTTATCTTATTAGTCCAACAGTAATTGAGAAACTAGAAATGCGCTTAATAGATGTTGTTACAACATATTTGTATGGTTCTCTTGAAAATAATATCCACATAAAAATCCTAGAAGGATTTCAAATGCATGATGCATTCAAATCACGTCCACATGAAATTTATTCAATTAAATTACAAAGGTCTTTATATGTGTTAAAGCAATCTTAACGAATGTGGTATAACCACTTAAGTCGATATCTGTTGAGGGAACAATACGAAAATGATCCTATATGTCCATGTGTTTTTATATAGAAATTTGGATGTTCATTTGTTATGATTGTCGTATATGTTGATGACTTGAAGATTATTGGAATTCCTGAAGAGCTTCAAAAATCAGTAAATATTAAAAAAATGAATTTAAAATGAAATATCTAGGAAAAATCAAAGTTTGTCTTAGTTTGCAAATCGAGCATTTAGCAAATGGAATTTTTGTTCATCAGTCAACTTATACAGAAAATGTCCTAAAAACATTTTTAATGGACAATGCATATCCATTAAATTCTCTAATGGTCGTTTGATCATTAGATGTTAAAAATGATATTTTTCGACCTCGAAAAGATAATGGGGAAATTCTTGGTCCTGAAGTACCATATCTTGGTGTGATTGGCGCACTTATGTACCTTACTAATAATACACGACCTGATATAGAATTTTCTATAAATTTATTAGCGAGATATAGTTCTTCTTCTGCTTGAAGGCATTGTGATATGGGCTTATTTAATTATAATGTGTCAAAATCACAACTAATTAGTTATACAGATGCAGGTTATTTGTTTGATACACACAAAACCCGATCGCAAAAAGGTTATATATTTACTTATGGAGATACAACCATTTCATAGCGCTCTGTAAAACAAACTTTAGTTACTACTTCTTCTAACCATGCAGAAATACTTGTAATTCATGAGGTTTTAGTCGGGAATGTGTTTGGTTAAGATTTGTCTACAAGTGATAAGTCCATAATTTATATATTTTTACCACCTTAATTATGCTCAATTTATTATTATTATTAGATTATTTATTGCTTTTATTTTATTTTGCAGGAAAATAAATAAATAAAAGAGTTATGTAAAAATAGGACTTCCCAAGATATAATTTGAAGAATTTAAGACTCTTTCAAGAATGAACCTGACAAGTTGAAGAAATCTCCACTACTTGAAGTGATAAAGTGATAGAGATTGGATGATATCAAAAGAGTTCGAGAGATGAAGTTTGAAGAAACTAAATACATTCCAAGTGATAAAATTTAGAGTTTTCATATTATAAGAATGTATCTAGTTAAGCCTATAAATACTTGTACAATTAGAGGCTAAATATAGAGTTTTCTTTTAGTTTTGAGTTTTCTTGTTCAAGTTTACACTTTTTCATTCGTTTTTCTACTTTCTTCCTTCAGCAGTCTATACATTATTTTTCTTATTGCTTCTATTCAATTACCAATTATTCCGTCTTTGTAGACACTTGATTACGAAGTCAATAATATTTTCCTCTTCATTATTACATCTTTCATTACAGCTTTATATTTCAATATATGTCACAATAATTTTCTACTTCGTTATTACTATCTCTCCTAATTATAATTGATTTATGTTTAAGTTAGTTTAAATTATTCCGTTTAAAATATTCATATCATATTTATTGTTTTATTTATATTAGGATTAATTACATAATTTTCTCAATCGTTACGTCTCTATTTCGCATGAGTTAAATATCAAGAATATTAGAATTTTCTAATCTCTGTGGATCGAGCTATACAAGTATTGATACTACAAGGATTTGTGCACTTACAGAATGTTAGAGCAAAATAAGCTCAAGTGTTTGTAGAAGGGGGGAGGGGGGGATGAATACAAACACTTAAAACTTTTTCGCTTTGTTGAACTTCGATAGCTCCTTCCAGAAATAGCAAAATAACAGAAAAACAGTGAAATAACAACACTCAGATTCAAGTTAAAATAGTTGTATTATAACTTGGTGTTTTTCTGGAAATCTGTAATATCACAAATGTGAAATACAGCTACAATTTCTGTGAATAAAATTCACAGCTTCTCACACTCACTAGCTACAAAGATTTCTCTCTGACAATAAATCCCTCAAGAAATATTACAGAGCTTCCTAGTGTTTGTGTGCTTCTATTTGTCTCTTTTCATCAATGAAAACTCCTTCTTTATATATGTAGATCAGTGGTTGAAAATCACGTGCTTGAGACGTGCTGCCTTTTTCAACTTAGCCGCAAGTATGTCACATCACTGCCTAATGTGTCAGACTGATGCATGCTTTGTTGCTTCTTTTTCTTCCCCTGATCTGTATGCATTTAATGCGCAAGAGTTCTCATTGGATGAATACAGACTTCAAGAAATATCTTTCCAGTTGATATCTCTTGCTTCTGTTCAAGTTACATTGATTTTCGTGTATATGCTGATGACGGATGTATGCTGTCATAACGATCCACTGATGGTCAACCCTGATGGATCTTGATCAGTGCTTCTGGACCCCCTGATGCATATTGACTGGATCAGGGCTTCGTTCTTCACTTGAGATTTACTCAGTGCTTCTTAATCCTGATGGTTATGACTGACTGCATACATTCATGGCTTCCACTGATGTCAGGTTTGACCAATCCCCCCCGACAGGTTACCCTGATGAATTGGCCTGACACTAACATATCTTGAAGTGTCCCCCTGATGGGTTGGTCTGCCTTCGTCATCCCCTGATAGGTTCCCCTGACTGGTTCCCCTGACGAGATCCCCCTGACGGGTTCCCCTGACGAGATCCCCCTGACGGGTTCCCCCTGACTGGTTTCCCTGACGAGCTCCCCCTGACGGGTTCACCTGACGAGCTCCCCCTGACGGGTTCACCTTGATGGGTTCCCCTGATGGTATGAAATCAACGTAACTCTTTTTTAGAATGTTTGATGTGCGGAATACTTTGACTGTTTAAGTAACATCAGACATTCTTCTCCACGAAGCCAAGCCCTTCAAATGTTCCATTTTCTGACTTGTCTTGTGAAGAACTAAATCATCCACTGATGGATATTATTATCATCAGCGGATGCAAAACTTGTGCTTATCTCAAGGTTTATACAACACCTCAAGTATATACAATTTGCACAACTTATTACTAAACCATCATCATCAGTGTTTAACCTTAACAATCTCTCCCTATTTATGTTTATCAGTTTGATAATCATAAATCTCTAGATACACCGATGATGGTGTCAAAACCAATAAAATAAATAAAATTTAAGAAAGAATAATGAATAAACTAATAAAAGAATTTCTGTACAAGTATAACCTATATCTATTACAAAAATAATTTAGTATTTAGACATCAGAATCCCTTTTCCTTTTAGTTGAGACAAATGGCAATGGATGACTTGATTCAATCGGTTGGGAGTCACTACCAAGGCCTTGTCTTCTTTGTTCAAGGTTTTGATCAGGAATTCTGAGTCTGTTGTCTTCTCCTCCTCCTGCCTCCAGCTGCTCTAATTCCCTCTGAAGAAGTTGTCTGAAATTTACTATGTTGACATTGCTGCTTGTTTCCAAAGCTTCAAGGACTGTCTTGATTTCTTGAATGTTGGCTGCAGCAAGCTGTGACCAGTAAAAGGTAATGATCTTCCCCTTTTTATTTTTGAATTGAACTCCCATAGGGCTTGTGATCATTTTAGGATAAACTTTGAATCCTTTTACTGGTGGCACATCCCTTATTGCAGTGTTCCTATCATTAGCTCTGGTTTCTTCGATCTCCTTCAATACTCTCTGAATCAGCAGGACTCTAAATTTGATGACATGTTCGTTCTTATGATTTGCAATTTGATTCAGAACATGCATCGCTTCCTCCAGGTCTAGGCCATCAACTTCTTTGATCCTTATACTTTTCTCCTGCCCATCAGTGGATCTATAGAATAATTTCAATGGACTTTCCAATGCTGTGGGCAGGCTCCTTTCATTGTTGATGGCTTTCCTCAGCCTCTCAATCATCCCCCTTAAGTCTCTGTTAGCCCCTGATGATCTTGGAATCAGATTTAGCACTAATCCTAGCTGCTCAGCATCCATTCTCCTGAACCAGTCCATTGTAACATTGAATTCTGACCCACTCTTAAGCTGCACTGTTATTAGCTGATCCCTTTTGTTGTTGAACCTGACATCTATGCTTTTTATGGAGAACATAAATGTTAGGTTTTTACGCCTTTCTTCTCTAAGGAATTCAGCTAGAGTGGGTGGACCATATACTGTGGTTTCAGGAGAAGGAGCTTGATCTTTGGCTTGAGAGGACTTAGGTTTGGTGACATCAGGGTCTTTGGATTTGTCTTGCTTTTTATCCCCTGATGCACCTTTTGGGTTCTGATTTCTTGTCTGCTGAGGCTTCCTGGAAGTCCTGGGCCTGACACTTTTCTTCTTCTTTTCTTCCTCTTGTTCCTTTGCCATTTCCCTTTCTTCTTCTTCTTGAAGTTGTTGTGCATAGAGTGCATCAGCTTCTACAAACTTTTTATCCTGGGGAAAGACCAGCTCCACTTTCCCATCAATTACAACTTCAACAGGTTTTGGAAAGTGGGCTGTCTTCATGGCATCTCCAAGTAGCTTAGGCCCTGAGTGAGTGTTCGATTTCTTCTTTGGTTCCTCAATTAGAATACCCTTGCCTTTATCCTTGGGTTTTGGAGCAGGATCAGGAGCAGTCACATCCCCTGATGGTTGACTTGAATTCTCAGCAACATCCCCTGACGACTGCTTGGTTGATTTCTCCCCCTTTTTGACAACATCATCAGTGGGAGTTGAGAGTCGGGATGTGACTTGAAGAACTTGTGTCATGGTGTCAGCCATGGATCTTTGCAGAGTTTCCATGCTGTTCATTTGAGTAGAAAGATCAGCAAGCTTTTTGTCTACATTGTCAGCTTGCTTCTTCATCTGGAGTAGAGTCTGGCTGGTGACTAAAGAGTCGACAACTTGCTGTACAAAGATAAAGAAAAATCACAAATTTTGACAGGCACTATTTTATATGCTGATGATTTACCAACAGCTAAAGCTGACTCTTCTAAGAGTAAAAGCAAATCCGTTGTTGAGAAATCAAAAGCATATGTTGAAGCTCCTAGAAAGGAGAAAGTTTTTAATTTGCCAAAACCTAAAGTCACTAATAAAGAAAAGGCTGTGTTATCTACAACTGTGACTAAACCAAGAGGACCCAAAACCAATTGGGTACCAAAAACAATTTAAATGTTTTTTTGTGTGCATGGAAAGGTCAAAAGCAGTCAAATCTGGTTTCTAGATAGTGGCTGCTCAAGGCACATGACAGGAAACAAAGCCCTGCTCACAGAATTCCAAGAAAAGGCTGGTCCAGTAATTTCATTTGGTGATAACAGCAAAGGACTAACTCTTGGTTATGGCAAAGCAGCAAGTGGGAATGTCTCATTTGAAAATGTAGCACTGGTTGATGGGCTCAAGCACAATTTGCTAAGCATAAGTCAACCATGTGATAAAGGATTCATCACTTCCTTCAAAGGAGATCAGTGCCTAATCTCAAATGAAAGTGATGGGAAGCTAGTTTTGTCAGGGATAAGAAAAGGAGATCTGTATATTGCTGATTTTAATTCAGTAAATGGAGAATCGTGTTTCTACAGCAAGGCAACTCCTGATGAAAGCAGACTATGGCACAAGAAGTTCTCTCACCTGAACTTCAAAACAATCAATGATCTAGTGAAGAGAGAGTTGGTGACTGGACTACCCCAAATGGAGTTTATCCAAGAAGGATTATGTTCAGCTTGTTAACAAGGGAAGCAAAGGAAATCATCCTTTGTCAGCAAGGAAGCCACCATGATCAAGGATCCAATTCAATTGCTACATATGAATCTTTTTGGCCCTGTCAACATTATGTCAGTGTCAAAGAAAAGGTTTGCAATGGTCATTCTGGATGACTACACTAGATACACATGGGTGAAGTTTCAGCACGCTAAATCAAAAGTGCCTCAACAAATTATTGACCACATCAAGAAAGTGGAAACAGAATCAGGTTCAGTGGTTAGAATGTTGAGGACAGATAATGGAACTGAATTCAAGAATGCAGCTGTTGAGGGATTTTGTGTGGAGAAAGTCATAAATCATACATTTTTTACTCCAAGGACTCCTCAACAGAATGGTGTAGTAGAAAGGAAAAATAGAACCCTGATAGAAGCTGCTAGGTCAATGCTAGCAGAGGCAAAAGCCAAGCATCAAGTTTCTCCATGTTTTTGGATGCAAATGTTTTGTTCTGAGGAATTTTGGTGAGAACTTAGGAAAATTTGATCCTAAAGCTGATGAAGCAATTTTCCTAGGTTATTCTCTGTCATCCAAGGCCTTCAGGGTTTACAACAAAAGACTTCAAGTGGTGATGGAGTCTATAAATGTAGCTTTTGATGATTAACAGATTTTTGGACTTGAAGACCCTGGTTTTCATGAAGAACTGAAATTTGAAAATGAATATGAAGTTGATTATCAAGAGACTGAAGCCGATGTGTGCAGACAAATGGATAACTTATCCATTCCTGATGTCAATCCACATTTTGTAGAAGCCCAATCATCAGATAGAGTCAATCTTCTGGACAACAGATCAGGAGATACTTCATCAGGAGATACTTCATCAGGGGATCATTCATCAGGACATGCAACATCAGGGGATAACTTGAACCTTGAATTATCCACTAATTCAGGGGGAGAGTTTACAGAAGCTGGGAGCACAGACTTAGGGGGAGGAAATGATAGTCAAACAAGTTCATCAAGACACATTTCTAATCCTAAATGGGCTAGGAGTCACACATCAGATCTGATTATTGGTGACCCAAGCAAGAAAGTGCAAACCAGGAGGGCAACATCTAATAAATGCCTATATGCTTGCTTTCTTTCTCAAATTGAACCAAAGAAGTTTGAAGAAGCTATTCAAGATGCAGATTGGATCTTGGCCATGCAGGAAGAGCTAAATCAATTTGAGAGAAACCAAGTATGGAAGCTTGTACCTAAACCTAAAGACAGAATCATAATAGGTACCGAGTGGGTATTCAGAAATAAGATGAATGAAGCTGGCATTGTTGTAAGAAACAAAGCAAGACTGGTTGCAAAAGGATATCTTCAAGAAGAAGGGATTAACTTTGACGAGACCTTTGCACTAGTAGCCAGACTTGAGGCTATAAGAATTTTCTTAGCCTATGCAGCACATTCGAATTTTAAAGTCTATCAAATGGATGTGAAAAGTGCTTTTCTAAATGGAAAGTTGGAACAGGAGGTGTATGTCCAACAACCTCCAGGATTTGAATGCTCAAAGTTTCCAAATCATGTCTACAAACTGAAAAAGGCACTTTATGGACTGAAGCAAGCACCTAAAGCTTGGTATGATACACTATCAAAGTTTTTGGTGGAAAACAAATTTTCAAGAGGTATCATTGACAAAACGTTGTTCTTCAGACAACACCAAGGTCATCTGATTTTGGTTCAAATTTATGTTGATATTATTTTTGGATCCACTGACACAAGACTGTGTGAAAAGTTTTCCAAACTCATGCAAAACAAGTATGAAATGAGCTTGATGGGTGAGTTGTCTTATTTCTTGGGATTGCAAGTGAAGCAAGTCACTGATGGAATTTACATTCATCAGACTAAATATGCCAAAGAGCTTCTCAAGAAATTTGATATGGAGGATTCCAAAGTAGCAAAGACACCTATGGCCATTGCAACTAAAATTGGCCCTTATAAGAATGAAAAGAAAGTAGACCTGAAGACTTACAGGGGAATGATTGGATCTTTGTTGTATCTAACAACAAGCAGGCCAGACATAATGTTTGCAACGTGTCTTTGTGCAAGATATCAAGCTGACCCAAAGGAATCTCATCTCATTGCAGTGAAGAGGATCTTGAGATACATCAAAGGCACTACAGAGTTGGGACTTTGGTATCCAAAGGAATCAGGATTTGAATTGCTAGGATATTCTGATGCTGACTTTGGAGGATGCAGGATTGACAGAAAGAGTACAACAGGAAGCTGTCAATTTCTGGGAGAAAGGCTTGTATCTTGGTTCAGCAAGAAGCAGAATTCAATATCTACATCTACTACAGAAGCTGAATACATCGCAGCTGGAAGTTGTTGTGCACAAATTCTATGGATGAAGAATCAGCTGATGGATTATGGCCTGAACTATACCAAGATTCCAATAAGGTATCTAGTGCCATTGCCATTACTGAAAATCCAGTACAACATTCCAGAACCAAGCATATAGATATCAGATATCATTTTATCAGGGAGCATGTCATGAATGGAAATATTGAACTACAATTTGTACCGTCCAACAAGCAGATGACAGATATATTCACCAAAGCTCTTAATGAAGCCACTTTCTCAAAACTTGTGGGAGAGCTGGGCATGGTGAATTATTCGTCAGGGTCAAGGTCAAACTCCTAAGTTATGGTATTTTTAACTCATTTCATAAGTTTCTGATAAAAACAATTGATATGTGATTATATATGTTTGGTTTATATAAATATGTAAATATATAATTGTACATACTATATTTTTGTTTGTTTGGTGTATTTCTTTTTGAACTGATGCATCAGGGTCAGGGACTCCAATAAGACACATAAGGGTCAGGGTGTCTGACTCGTACGTCAGGGTCAGGGTGTCCGACTCGTACATCAGGGTCAGGGTGTCCGACTCGTATGTCAGGGTGAGGAAGTCCAACTTATGCATCAGGGTCATGGTATGTAAATATGGTAAACTTCAGGGTAAGTTTAAATGTGTTAACCGCTTCGGGAATCACGCTCAGTTAAGTAATGACAACTCATCATTAAGCTCTTATCTCACTAATGATGTGTCATCACTGAAACTGAACTGACACCCTGATAGCGTGTTTAAAGGAGCAGTTTTCAAACGTCAACAGGCTGGTATTAATACTCTATCTCTCCTACTTGTTAAAACTCCTTAACACATTTAATCTTTCTCTGATATTTGCTCGAGTTTTTGTTTCTCTTTCTCTTCTTTTTTTTTCGCAGAAACCCTAGTTCTTCAAAGCTATCAAGCATCAATGGCATGCCAAGAAATTCCAAGGAACCTGACAGTCCCACCTACAAACTATGTGGGCTTCTCTGATATTAACGAGGTAAATAACTACTTTAAACCTATGATGAATTATCTACTCACTTCTGAGTATAAGAAAGTAATCTTTACCAATGACGAAATATCGGGGGAGGCATTGTCTCAACTTTGGACAAGCGCCAATTTCATGTACTCCACCACACGCACTGATGTGGTCAAGGGAATCTCATTCAGAGTTTCTTCTGAGAAAGGGAAAATAACCCCATCCAGAATTAACTCTGCTTTGGGACTACCTAATCAAAACCTGGTGGAAGTACCCAGTGATTCGGAACTCCTGGATTTCTTGAGGGAACTGGGCTATAACGCTGCTCCCAACGCAGTGTTAAAGTTCAAGGACCTCAAGAGGGTGAACGTGAAGATAGAGATTTCTTACCTTTTCGACACCATCACTAAGGTGTTCTCAGGTAAGTGTTCTAACTTTGAAGTCATTACTTCTTTAACTTTAAAAATAGCATACGCAATAATCAAAAATGTAAATATAACTATAGGTAAAATAATTTTTGATGACCTTGTAAATAAATTAGGTAATTTTAATAATAGGAAAACTGAAGTATACTATTCTAGATTTTTGTTTATGATTATTAAAGATCAGAATTTTAACTTTTCTTTTGAGAATGATATACCTATACAGATATATAAGCAAACAAAGAAATTGTTTGCAGAAATAATAAAGAAGTCCTATACAGCCGAACCATTTGCACTTCCACAGCACATGGTACAGGTAGTAAATTCTTCTCCTTCCACTTCTCACACTGTACATTCTTCACCTTCATCTACTATGGCAGAGAAAATAACCACCTCTCTGCCTACCTAAGTAGAACAACCAATTTCTTCACAACCACTCTCAATAGCCCAACACACAGTCTCCCAAAAGACTGTTGGGATTAAAAGAAAACCCAGTGAAGTTACCACATCAACTGAGGGGGAGCAAGGAGAGAGAGTGATTGGCTATAGGAGAAGATTGAAAAAGAAGAAGGGAGCCACGAGTGTTACCCAAAAGCCTGACCTGGCAATATCCTCTCAAAAGGATGCTGCTTTTGATAAGGAATTAAACATATTTCTAATTAGTTCCTCTAAAAAGGAATTAGTTATTGAAAATAGTCCTCAACCAAGGACACAGATGATTGAGGCACATACACTGACCATAGACACTGATGAACTTACCATCAGGGTCTCTGAGAGCCACTTGCAGAAATCTGACACAGTGAGTGCACACACCACTCAAGATGTTGTAGCTCAGAAGCTTCTCAATAAGATCCACATGAGTCATCAGCATTCTTCTACAGTATCTTTTGATGAATCACCTCCTCGTTCAGTGATTCAGCCAACACTCCCATCTACACCACTTCCTTCTTTCTCTGTTCCTCAAATTTCTTCATATATAATGACACAAATATTAAGTGTCATACAATTAGATTCTCCACATTCTCAATTCGTGGAAGAGCCAACACTCTCTGACACAGTGTTTGATAGTCACCACTCTCACATGGTCGACTCATTTTTACTTGATACAAACACTAATGATCAATCAGGGGACATAAACTCCACTGTACATACTACAGCAATAACACTTTATGTACCCCTAATTGTATATACATCCTATATAGAAACATACACTTCTCCAATTGTACATACACATTCTTCTTCCAATCCTTCTCCTATCACTGTTGTGGAACCAGAACCTGTACATACCTTACTTGAACTGGCCACAATAGCTGATCTCCAAGCCAATAGGAGCACTTCTAGGACAATTTTGAGTAAGGCTGAGAGAATATATAGTGAAAAGAGGCAAAGTCAAACCCCTGAGAGGACTTTGGCAAAAGGAGAGGAAGAGAGTACTGCCTTAGTAGGCAATGAAAAAGGAGAGGATATGAGTGATGCCTTATAAGGTACAGAAAAAGGAGAGGATGAGAGAGATAAGGATGAGTTCCTTGTAAATAAAGAACAGAGAGAAAACACTGATACTGTAAATATTACTTCTTCTTCTGCAAGAGATGAAGATGATGCTCCACAAGATGATTTTTCCCAGTTCATCTGAGCTGATTTATACTTTAGACAGAATCAAATGTCTGATACTGTACAGTTATTGAAGCAGGAGTTAGCTAGGACTACTGATCCAGTCTTGATCAAAGTGTTAAAGTCACAGATCATGATTGGTCAGTCAATAGATATAGAAAATCAAAAATTCAATACACATTTTTCCACCAAGTTACAGAATATACAACAAGTTGTCGACTCTCTAGTCACCAGCCAGACTCTACTACGGATGAAGAAACAAGTTGATAATGTTGACCACAAGATTGCTGATCTTTCTACTCAAGTGAACAGCATGGAGACTCTGCAAAAATCCATGGCTGACACCATGCAACAACTTCTTCAAGTCACATCCAGACTCTCAACTCCCACTGATGATGTTGTCAAAAAGAGGGAGAATTCCACCAAGCAATCGTCAGGGGATGTTGCTGAGAAATCAAGTCAACCATCAGGGGATGTGACTACTCTTGTTCCTGCTCCAAATCCCAAGAAGAAATCTAACACTCAGTCAGGGCCTAAGCTACTTGGAGATGCCATGAAGACAGCCCACTTTCCAAAACCTGTTGAAGTTGTAATTGATGGGAAAGTGGAGTTGGTCTATCCCCAGGATAAGAAGTTTGTAGAAGCTGATGCACTCTATGCACATCAACTTCAAGAAGAAGAAGAAAAGGAAATGGCAAAGGAACAGGAGGAAGAAATGAAGAAAAAGAAGAATGTCAAGCTAAGGACCTCCAGGAAACCTCAGCGCAGAAGATTACAGAACCCTAGAAGTGCATCAGGGAATAAAAATCAAGATAAATCTAAAGACCCTAATGCCACTTCAAAGAAGTCAGAAGATGCCAAGGACAAAGCACCATATCCTGATACCAAAGAATATGGTCCACCCACTCTAGCTGAATTTCTCAGAGAAAAAGGCACAAAAATCTGACATTTATGTTCTCAATAAAAAGCATAGAGGTCAGGTTCAACAATAGAAGAGATCAGCTAATTACAATTCAACTAAAGAATGGGTCAGAATTCAATGTGGCAATGGACTGGTTCAGGAGAATGGATGCTGAGCAATTAGGACTGGTTGTAAACCTGATTCCAAGATCCTCTCAGGCTAATAAAGACTTAAGGGGGATAATCGACAGGCTGAGGAGTGTCATCAACAATGAAAGAAGCCTGCCCACAGCATTGGAAAGTCCACTAAAGTTATTTTATAAATCCACTGATGGGCGGGAGAAGAGTATAAGGATTAAAGAGGTTGATGGCCTAAGCCTGGAGGAAGCGATGCATGTTCTGAATCAAATTACAAATCACAAGAATGAACATGTCATCAAATTCAGAGTCCCGCTGATTCAAAGAGTACTGAAAGAGATTGAAGAAACCAAAGCTGATGATAGGAACACTGCAGTAAGGAATGTGCCACCAGTAAAGGGATTCAAAGTCTATCCCAAAATGATCACCAGCCCCATGGGAGTATAATTCAAAAATAAAAAGGGGGAGATCATTACCTTTTACTGGTCACAACTTGCTGCAGCCAATATTCAAGAAATCAAGACTGTCCTTGAAGCTTTGGAATCAAGCAGAAATGTCAACATAGTCAATTTCAGAAAGCTTCTTCAGAAGGAACTAGAGCAGCTGGAGACAGGAGCAGTAGAAAACAGACTCAGAATTCCTGATCAAAACCCTGAACAAAGAAGACAAGGCCTTGGTAGTGACTCCCAACCGATTGAATCAAGTCATCCATTGCCATTTGTCTCAGCTAAAAGAAAAAGGGATTCTGATGTCTAAATACTAAATTCTTTTTGTAATAGATGTAGGTTATACTTGTATAGAAATTCTTTTCTTAGTTTATTCATTATTCTTTCTTAAATTTTATTTATTTTATTGGTTTTGACACCATCATCAGTGTATCTAGAGATTTATGATTATCAAACTGATAAACATAAATAGGGGAGGTTGTTAAGGTTAAACACTGATGATGATGGTTTAGTAATAAGTTATGCAAATTGTATATACTTGAGGTGTTGTATAAACCTTGAGATAAGCACAAGTTTTGCATCCGCTGATGATAATAATATCCATCAGTGGATGATTTAGTTCTTCACAAGACAAGTCAGAAAATGGAACATTTGAAGGGCTTGGCTTCGTGGAGAAGAATGTCTGATGTTACTTAAACAGTCAAAGTATTCCGCACATCAGATATTCTAAAAAAGAGTTACGTTGATTTCATACCATCAGGGGAACCCGTCAGGGTGAACCCGTCAGGGTGAACCCGTCAGGGGGAGCCAGTCAGGGGGAACCCGTCAGGGGAGCCCGTCAGGGGGAGCTCGTCAGGGGAACCAGTTAGGGGGAACCCGTCAGGGGGAGCTCGTCAGGGGAACCTATCAGGGGATGACGAAGGCAGACCAACCCATTAGGGGGACACTTCAAGATATGTCAGTGTCAGGCCAATTCATCAGGGTAACCTGTCGGGGGGGATTGGTCAAACATGACATCAGTGGAAGCCATGAATGTATGCAGTCAGTCATAACCATCAGGATCAAGAAGCACTGAGTAAATCTCAAGTGAAGAACGAAGCCCTGATCCAGTCAATATGCATCAGGGGTCCAGAAGCACTGATCAAGATCCATCAGGGTTGACCATCAGTGGATCGTTATGACAGCATACATTCGTCATCAGCATATACACGAAAATCAATGTAACTTGAACAGAAGCAAGAGATATCAACTGGAAAGATATTTCTTGAAATCTGTATCCATCCAATGAGAACTCTTGCGCATTTAATGCATACAGATCAGGGGAAGAAAAAGAAGCAACAAAGCATGCATCAGTCTGACACATTAGGCAGTGATGTGGCATACTTGCGGCTAAGTTGAAAAAGGCAGCACGTCTCTAGCACGTGATTTTCAACCACTGATCTACATATATAAAGAAGGAGTTTTCATTGATGAAATAGATGAGAAAAATAGAAGCACACAAAAACACTAGGAAGCTCTATAATATTTCTTGAGGGATTTATTGTCAGAGAGAAAACTTTGTAGCTAGTGAGTGTGAGAAGCTGTGAATTTCATTCACAGAAATTGTAGATGTAATTCACATTTGTGATATTACAGATTTCCAGAAAAACACCAAGTTATAATACAACTATTTTAACTTGAATCTGAGTGTTGTTATTTCACTGTTTTTCTGTTATCTTACTATTTCTGGAAGGAGCTATTGAAGTTCAATAGAGCGAAAAAGTTTTGAGTGTTTGTATTCATCCCCCCCCCCCCCCCCCCCGCCTTTTACAAACACTTGAGCTTATTTTGCTCTAACAGTAAGTTCATCAGTGTCTATGGTTAGTGTATGTGCCTCACTCATCTGTGTCCTTGGTAGAGGACTATTTTCAATAACTAATTCCTTTTGAGAGGAACTAGTTAGAAATATGTTTAATTTCTTATCAAAAGCAGCATCCTTTTGAGAGGATACTGCCAGGTCAGGCTTTTGGGTAACACTCGTGGCTCCCTTCTTCTTCTTCAATCTCCTCTTATAGCCAATCACTCTCTCTTCTTGCTCCCCTCAGTTATTGTGGTAACTTCACTGGGTTTTCTTTTAATCCCAACAGTCTTTTGGGAGACTGTGGGTTGGGTTGTTGAATGTGGTTGTGAAGAAATTGGTTGTTTTACTTGGTTAGGCAGAGAGGTGTTTGATTTCTCTGCCGTAGCAGATGAAGGTGAAGAATGTACAGTGTGAGAAGTGGAAGGAGAAGAATTTACTACCTGTACCATGTGCTGTGGAAGTGCAAATGGTTCGGCTGTATAGGACTTCTTTATTATTTCTGCAAACAATTTCTTTATTTGCTTGTATATCTGTAAAGGTATATCATTCTCAAAAGAAAAGTTAAAAATCTTATCTTTAATAATCATAAACAAAAATCTAGAATAGTATACTTCAGTTTTCCTATTATTAAAATTACCTAATTTATTTACAAGGTCATCAAAAATTATTTTACCTATATTTATATTTACATTTTTGATTATTGCGTATGCTATTTTTAAAGTTAAAGAAGTAATGACTTCAAAGTTAGAACACTTACCTGAGAACACCTTAGTGATGGTGTCGAAAAGGTAAGAAATCTCTATCTTCACGTTCACTCTCTTGAGGTCCTTGAACTTTAACACTGCGTTGGGAGCAGCGTTATAGCCCAGTTCCCTCAAGAAATCCAGGAGTTCCGCATCACTGGGTACTTCCACTAGGTCTTGATTAGGTAGTCCCAAAGCAGAGTTAATTCTGGATGGGGTTATTTTCCCTTTCTTTTTAGAAGGTCAAAGTATTTCTTTTTATAATCCACAACAGCTTCTTTATTTCTGGATTCACCCTCCTTCAGAGCTTTGCTGCATTCATTGGCAAAGTGACCCATCTCATTGCATTTGTAGCACTTTATCCTTGATTTATCAATAGAGTTACTTGTACTACTTGATTTCCTTGCTGAAAATCTTTTAGATCCCGCAGGTTTTCGAAATTTCAGCTTGGAGAATCTTTTAGCAAGAAAGGGCATAGTTTCATCCAGCTCCTTTAACTCTTCTGGAGTGTACTCATCCTACTTGGAGTCAGCTTCGTTTTCCTCCCCACTTTCACTCATCTCAGCATCTCCTAGATGCTGCTTCATCAAGACACTTGGCCTTGTTTCTGGTCGGTTTTTCCTGGCAGCCATCAGTGCTACAGATTTTAGTTTCCTAGTATCTCCTGACATTTCTGATCTTTGTTGAACCTCTAGTTCATATGTCTTGAGAGTACCATAGAGACTGTCCAAGTCTAGGAGATTCATGTCCTTGGACTCCCTGATAGTTGTTGTCTTTGGATCCCATGAGATAGGTAATGCCCTCATAAATTTTCTGTTGATGTCTTTGTTGGCATACACTTTCCCATACATCCTCAAATCATTCACCAACCTGTTAAACCTGTCAAACATCTCAGTCAATGATTCACCATTTTTCATCTTGAACCATTCATACTGTTGGGTCAACAGCTGCAATTTATTCTCCCTCACTTCCTCAGTACCATCACACAGGATACGAATAGTATCCCATATGGACTTAGATGTTGTCAAGTTCATTATGCTATTAAGCATATCATCATTTAAGCCATTGTAAAGAATACCTGTAATTTTCATGTCTTTCTTTACCTTTTCTCTTTCCTCTGTAGTCATCTCTTCATTTGTTTTTGGTACTAATTTCTCTAGACGAGTAATACCATCTATGACTTCTTGAGGAACGAGCTTCTTTGGGATGTGAGGACCTTCTTCTAGAATCTGTAGATATTCATAATCGATTTTCGTGTATATGCTGATGACGGATGTATGCTGTCATAACGATCCACTGATGGTCAACCCTGATGGATCTTGATCAATGCTTTTGGACCCCCTGATGCATATTGACTGGATCAGGGCTTCGTTCTTCACTTTAGATTTACTCAGTGCTTCTTGATCCTGATGGTTATGACTGACTGCATACATTCATGGCTTCCACTGATGTCATGTTTGACCAATCCCCCCGACAGGTTACCCTGATGAATTGGCCTGACACTAACATATCTTGAAGTGTCCCCCTGATGGGTTGGTCTGCCTTCGTCATCCCCTGATAGGTTCCCCTGACTGGTTCCCCTGACGAGCTCCCCCTGACAGGTTCCCCCTAACTGGTTCCCCTGACGAGCTCCCCCTGACGGGTTCCCCCTGAGTGGCTCCCCCTGACGGGTTCACCCTGATGGGTTCCCCTGATGGTATGAAATCAACGTAACTCTTTTTTAGAATATCAGATGTGCGGAATACTTTGACTGTTTAAGTAACATCAGACATTCTTCTCCACGAAGCTAAGCCCTTCAAATGTTCCATTTTCTGACTTGTCTTGTGAAGAACTAAATCATCCACTGATGGATATTATTATCATCAGCGGATGCAAAACTTGTGCTTATCTCAAGGTTTATACAATACCTCAAGTATATACAATTTGCACAACTTATTACTAAACCATCATTATCAGTGTTTAACCTTAACACAGAAATTATACACATCAAGTTTTTGGCGCCGTTGCCGGGGATTAAGATTAATTTTAAATTCTTGATGTTAATTGTTCGATTTAGTTTATTAATTATATATGTTTATATTTATTAATTCGTTCTATATTGTGATTGTAGAAAACAAATTGGTCGTTAATTTTGAAATTGTGGACTTAATACTCTTGATCTTAAAACTTGTGATAAATTAGTGCAAAAAGGACGTTGGATCGTAATTCTGCCGCACCAAGTTATTTTGATCATTAGTGTTAAGTCACTGAGGTACCCAAATTTTTTTCTCTCTTTTCTCACAATATAAAATATAAAAAAAATTAAAAATTAAAAATTAAAAAAAACTATCATTTTTTTTAGTTAGATATTATGTGCGCATTCATGCATTTTTCATGCTCACTTAGGCACAAAACACTAGGTTTATTATTATTTTTTAGTAGCATTTTTTAAAAAAAAATAAATATTGGCGAGTGCTGGAGGACTTAAGGTACGTACCATTCTTTCTTTTCTTTAGTTGCAGAACACATAGTTAAGCATATTAATTGTTTACAGCTTTTATATATTATGTGCTTGCTTATGTGTGCATTATTAAACCCAAAAAAAAAATCACTAAATCACATATTGAGGTAGTCTAAAGGGAGTTCTAAATTTTTAATTATTCTTACTATTGGTGTCTAGGCAAGCTATTGCTTACCTGACCAAGTAATTGGTGTCTAGGAAGACGTTCTTGAGGCTATTTACTTTGGGAATAGTGGTTATTTAATTAGTCACCTTGATTTTCAAGGAGAGACTCTCACGTGCCAACCTGGCCAATTGGTTTGAATAATTTTGGATTTGTTTGGACCTTTTAGCTTATCTTAACAAGTTAGGAGTTGTCTAGAATTTTAGGATTTTCATAAATTTAGGAAATATTTATTTATTTTTATTTTTATGCTTACTTGACTATTTGCCTATTTGTTTGGTGTATACAACAATCAATTTGGGTTAGGAATAAAAAATCTAAAAGACTTGTGAGAAAACTTGACTTTGAAGTTGCACTTCTAAAAGATTCAATTGAGTTAAAAATGGCGGGTCAAGTTCAACCAAACATAGTCCTTAAGGATCGTTGTTATCCGGCCCGATCGGCCCAACCCACTTGTATTGTCCTACCAGAACCCAATGGTAATCATTTCGAATTTAAACCACATTTTGTAAGTATGTTACCTAGGTTCACTGGTGAAGAAGATCCATACATGTTTATACAAGAGTTTGAGGAAGTTTGTGCTTTAATGAAAATTCAACAATTGAGTGAGGATTCAGTTAGACTTAGATTCATCACTTTTGCTTTAAAAGATAATGCCAAAAAATGGTTATAGAGTCTTCCTAACAAATCTATCAAAACATGGGACGAGTTTGTTATTGTTTTTCTCAAGAAATATTTTCCAAATCACAAAACTGCCAAAATAAGGACTGAAATTAATCAATTTTCTCAATATGAAAAAGAGTCTTTTTGGAAATATTTTGAAAGATTTAAAAATTTGTTGTCCCAGTGTCCACACCATGGAATTGAAAAATGGAGACTTTGTCAAATTGTTTATGAAGGCTTAGATTATCAAACTAGAACCATGGTTGAATCCATGTGTCAAGGTGAATTTATGGCTAAAAGTGATGAACAAGCTTGGCAATTTTTAGAGGATTTAGCCGAAAAAAGTATGCAATGGGAAACAAGAGGGGATAATGAAAGGCCTAGGTCATCTAGGGGTATACATGTAGTTGAAAATTCCGTTGCAACCGAGGTTAAATTAGCGAGTATGCTTAAAAGACTTGAGGTGCTAGAGACTAAAAGGCCATCAGGGGTACACCAACTTTCGACACCCATATGTCTTACGTGTAATTCACCTGGCCATGTGATAGAAGAATGTTCTAGATTCGTTTCCCAAGCCGAGGAGTTTGAACAAGTAAATGCAAAGTTTCAAAGACTTAGGAATGACTCGTATGCTCCCATTTATAATCCTAGTTGGAGAAATCACCCCAATTTTTCTTGGAATCAAGGCTCTTCGTATCAAAGTAGTAATCTACCTCAAGTTAGTGCACCTCTCACTAGTTATCCAAAACCTAATTTTGTTCCACTTCCTAATGCCAATTCTATACCTCAGCCACAGTTTCTCCCAGGTTTTCCTAGTGTCAATGATAAGAGACTAAGTGGTCTAGAGAAAAATGTTGAAGCACTAGTGAAATCTCAAGAAAATTTTATGCATAATATGACTCAAGATCGGCAATTGTTAACTACAAATGCCCAAGCCATCTCTCGATTAGAGGTACAAATGAGTCAGTTAGCAACTACTGTTAGTGAGAGAGAAAAGAATAGATTTCCTAATCAGCCAGAGGGTAATCCCAAGTTTTCAAACTCTAACCAGAGATCTCCTCAAGTTAATACTTTAGATAGTAATTCTACTAATCATGTAGATTCCATAATCACCTTGAGATCTGGTAATCTTTTTAACAATCATGATGTACTTGATACTGAGGAAGAGAAAATTTTGAATGCTAAGTTTAGTCCATCGAATTTTGAATCTGTTCAATTGGAGAAACTCATTTCTCCTGAGCCAGAAGGGCCTGTATCACAAATTATTGAGCCCAAGATAGTTGAATCTAAGTCTAGTGAAAAAGACTTCAAGCCAAAAGCCCCATTTCCATCTAGACTTATTTCTAACAAGCAGACAGCTAATTTGGATAAAATTCTAGAAGTATTTAAGCAAGTCAAAATAAACATTCTTCTTCTAGATGTTATTCAACAAATTCCCTCTTATACTAAGTGTTTAAAAGATTTATGTACTCATAAAAGAACCACTAATGTTCCTAAGAAGGCTTTTCTAACTACTCAAGTTAGTTCAATTCTTTCAAGTCAAGTTCCTATGAAATATAAGGATCCCGGATGTCCTACAATTTCATGTATAATTGGTGACTCTTTCATTGAAAAAAACTTTACTTGATTTAGGAGGTAGTGTCAATCTTTTATCGTTTTTTGTGTACCAAAATCTTGGTTTAGAAGAGTTGAAAAAAACAAGTGTCACACTCCAATTGGCTGATCGTTCTATCAAAGCACCCAAGGGGGTTGTGGAGGATGTTCTCATCAAGGTTGGTGAATTCATTTTTCCTATTGATTTTATTATTTTAGAGACTCAACCTGTTCTTAATCCAAATAGTCAAATTCCTGTCATTTTAGGAAGATCATTTCTAGCAACTTCTAATGCTTTAATTAATTGTAGAAATAGATTAATGAAACTTTCCTTTGGTGATATGACAATTGACCTTGACATCTTCAAATTAGGGAAACAACCTAGGGATTATACTGATAAACCGCTAAAGGAAGTCAATTTGATTCAAGATTTACCTAGTAATGTCATGTGTGATGATGAAGTTCTTGATTTTTGTCTAACTCATTTTGGTCAAAATTTTGATGAAAATGAATATGTCAATGAGGTCAATGAATTATTAGAGTCTACAACTCTAATGTTTTTGTCTAACACAGTACTCGTCATTAAACCAGTTGGTCAATCTCTTGAACATGAATCTGAGCCAATTGAGAAGAGTTCAACCAAGTTAGAACTCAAACCTCTTCCTGATAATCTAAAATATTCCTTTCTAGGAACCTCAGAAACCTTCCCTGTTATCATTGCCTCATATTTGACAAAATCTCAAGAGGAAGAATTGTTAGCCATTCTTAAAGAAAACAAGGAAGCTATATGGTGGACATTAGCTGATATCAAGGGGATAAGTCCAACAATTGTTCAACATAGAATTCACTTGGTAGAAGATGCTAAACCAGTTAGAGACCCACAAAGGAGGTTGAACCATGTCCTTAAAGAGGTTGTTAAGAAAGAAATTTTGAAGTGTCTTGATAATGGGATCATTTATCCCATCTCTGATAGTCCTTGGGTTAGCCCTGTACAGGTTGTGCCTAAGAAGTCTGGGATCACTGTGGTCCCAAATGAAGAAAATGAGTTAATTCCCACTCGTGTCCAGTTTGGTTGGAGGGTATGTATAGATTATAGGAAATTTAATGTTGCCACAAGAAAAGACCATTTTCCTTTACCATTCATTGACTAAATTTTAGAAAGGTTAGCTAGTCATTCTTATTACTATTTCCTAGATGGTTTCTCTGGTTATTTCAAATTTATATTGCCCCTGAAGACCAAGAGAAAACCACTTTCACTTGTCCCTTTGGAACATTTGCCTACCGTCACATGCCTTTTGGGCTGTGTAATGTCCCAGCCACTTTCCAAAGATGTATGATGAGCATCTTTTCTGACATAGTAGAAAATTTTCTTGAGGTCTTTATTGATGATTTTTCCATTTATGGTTCATCATTTTCAGAGTGTCTTCACTATCTTGACTTAACTCTCAAAAGATGTAAAGAAAAAAATCTGCTTTTAAATTGGGAAAAATGTCATTTTATGGTTAAAAAAAGGTAATGTCCTTGGCCACATTGTGTCCGAGAAAGGAATTGAAGTCGACAAGGCCAAGATTGACGTAATTGCCAATTTACCACCTCCCAAATCTGTTAAGGAAATTAGATCATTTTTAGGACAAGCTGGTTTCTATAGGAGATTCATTAGGGATTTTAGTAAGAAATCAAGACCTTTAACCAATTTGTTAGTTAAGGATGCCAAATTTGAGTTCAATGATTTATGTTTACGATCATTTGAACAACTTAAGAAAGAGTTGACCTCAGCTCCCATAATTAAATCACTCGATTGGGGACAACCTTTTGAACTAATGTGTGATGCATCTGACTATGCAGTTGGTGCTATTCTAGGCCAAAGAATCAACAAAGTTCCGCATGTCATATACTATGCTAGTAAGACCTTGAATGATGCCCAATTGAATTATTCAACTATTGAAAAACAACTCCTAGCAGTAGTATTTGCCCTAGAAAAGTTTAGGTCTTATCTCATTGACTCTAAAATCATTGTTTATACTGATCATTCTGCACTTAGATATCTCCTTTCCAAGAAAGACTCTAAGGCCCAGTTGATTAGGTGGGTCTTGTTGCTCCAAGAGTTTGGCAATTTGAGTCACTATTGAGCAAGTACTCTATTACCCACAAACTTGTCACTCCTAATCATCCCCAAACAAGTGGCCAAGTGGAAGTTTCAAATAGGCAAATCAAACAGATTTTGGAGAAAACAGTGAATTCTAATAGAAAAGATTGGTCTTTGAAATTGATTGGTGCACTTTGGGCTTACCGTACAGCCTTTAAGACCAATTTAGGGATGTCACCTTATCGCCTTGTGTTTGGGAAAGCTTGTCATCTTCCTGTTGAACTTGAACATCGAGCCTTATGGGCTATTAAATATTTGAACTTTGACTTTGATGCAGCTGGGGACCTTAGAAAGTTGCATTTAAATGAGTTAGATGAACTTAGGAATGATACATATACCAATGTCAATATTTATAAAGAGCAAACTAAAATTTTTCATGATAAATCCATTTTGCGAAAAACGTTTGTTGTTGGTCAAAAAATTCATTTGTATAACTCCAAACTTCATCTTTTTCCTGAAAAATTACGGTCTAGGTGGGATGGACCTTATATTGTCAAGACAGTTTATCCTCATGATGCAGTTTTAATTGAGGATCCAAAGAGTGGCAACACTTTTAAGGTAAATGGTCAGCGCCTTAAGCCATTTTTACAATTTCATATGAATGAAGCTGAACAGGTGATGTACCTTTATGATCCTCCTCCTTTGCGATGAATGATACTTGTTTTACTTTCTTTACTCGTTCCAAGTCCAACTCTTTCTACATTATTCTTTCTTTTGCTTTAATTGCATTCACTGAGAACAATGCATAACTTAGGTGTGGAGGAAGTATTTCACAATTTAATTTTTTTCTTTAATAATTATTTTTGTTTTTACTAACTAGATTGTTTAATCCTTTGTTATTTAAAATTAAAAAAAATTAGAAAAACAAAAGAAAAATAAAAATTGCTTGCAATTTGTGAAAAGAAAATAAGAAATTAAGTTCTATTATGTCTAAAAAGTTTTGTAAGATTAGCATTTCATTTTAAATGACCTTTTACAGAGACATACATATCTTAATTTTGAACTAATAACTCATTTTATCTGATTTTAGGCTTTCGAATCATGAGTATTCTAATTCTTTCACTAGTCATCTTTTGTCACTTATCCACCTAGTAAGGTCTTAATATATGTAATTGACCCAAATTTTCTTATGACTTAGTATTCTTCTTGCGTTAGGAGCTATTGAGGAATTGTTTTGGAAAAAGCATTTTGCAATATTTCATTGAATGTATTTCATTATTCGCTTGCAATTATGAATGTTGGAGGTTCTTATGCTCTTCAAAAAGAAAAATCAAAAAAAAATACAAAAAACAAAAACAAAAAAATGAAGAAAAAAAAAGAAAAAAGAAAAAAGAAAAGAAAAGAGCAAAAACTCAAAAGAATAAAGAAGTATGGTTACTTATGATTCAGTTCTTTTACTTATATCATTTATAAATATGATATTTTTGTGGACTTCATAATTAATTCTGATTGGTGCTCCTTTACGCTGAAGATACTTAGAATGATTTATAAGAAATGAGGGTGTAATTTATCCTAAAAAGATAAAATGGCTAAACTAGTGTGGGTGGTACTTTGAGTCGATACACATACACTTTATGCACAGACTACTCATAGATTGATGGCCTAATTTTAGAATAATTTGAGTTAGTCTTTTAATATTTTGTTATGTAAGCATACATTTCTTTCTGAGAATTAGTTTCTCTATACTTGATCATTAAAAATGAATCGTTAGTAATATTTAATTTTTTTTTTACATGGTTTAACTTGTTTCCAAATTTTCTGTAGTAATTGTGAGTTAAATTTTTGAAGAAAAAAATTTTAGTCATTTTTTTTTCATGAATTTTGTGGGTATCTTCACTGCAAACCCTCACGAGACACAACTCGTCCACTATGGGTAACATAGGGGTTTAACGGCTTGTTTCACATGCTAAGTGCCACCGTTTTCCTACGAAAGTGGAGTATTTTAGAATTTGTTGTTTTTTTTCTTTCCAATTATTTTTATTTTTATTTTACTCGTGGACTAGCAAAAGATAAGTGTGGGGGAATTTGATAAGTCCATAATTTATATATTTTTACCACCTTAATTATGCTCAATTTATTATTATTATTAGATTATTTATTGCTTTTATTTTATTTTGCAGGAAAATAAATAAATAAAAGAGTTATGTGAAAATAGGACTTCCCAAAATACAATTTGAAGAATTTACGACTCTTTCAAGAATGAACCTGACAAGGTGAAGAAATCTCCACTACTTGAAGTAATAAAGTGATAGAGATTGGATGATATCAAAAGAGTTCGAGAGATGAAGTTTGAAGAAACTAAATACATTTCAAGTGATAAAATTTAGAGTTTTCATATTATAGGAATGTATCTATTTAGGCCTATAAATACTTGTACAATTAGAGGCTAAATATAGAGTTTTCTTTTAGTTTTGAGTTTTCTTGTTCAAGTTTACACTTTTTCATTCATTTTTCTACTTTCTTATTTCAGCCATCTATACATTATTTTTCTTATTACTTCTATTCAATTACCAATTATTCCGTCTTTGTAGACACTTGATTACGAAGTCAATAATATTTTCTTCTTCATTATTACATCTTTCATTACAGTTTTATATTTCAATATATGTCACAATGATTTTCTACTTTGTTATTACTGTCTCTCCTAATTATAATTTATTTATGTTTAAGTTAGTTTAAATTATTCCGTTTAAAATATTCATATCATATTTATTGTTTTATTTATATTAGGATTAATTACATAATCTTCTCAATTGTTACGTCTCTATTTCGCCTGAGTTAAATATCAAGAATATTAGAATTTTCTAATCTCTGTGGATCGACCTGTACGAGTATTGATACTACAAGGATCTGTGCACTTGTAGAAATTATACACATCAACAAGCATATACGAGAAGCATGTGGTATGTCCTATGAAAAAGAAACTCCTACAACATTATTTGAAGATAATACAACATGCATAGCACAGTTGAAAAAAGGTTTTATCAAAGGAGGCAGAATGAAGCATATATCACCAAAAAAAAAATTTCAAACATGAGTTTCAAAGAAAAAGTGAAATTGTTGTTCAACAAATTTGTTCATGCGTAAATCTTGGGACTTGTTTACGAAGGCACTACCACTATAATCTTTGAAAATTTGGTATATAAGATTGAGGTGCGTCGACTAAAGATTTGATATGATGCTAGATAGATTCCCTTTTAGAGGTTGTGCACTCTTTTTCCTTTACTAGGATTATTTTTCACTAAATTTTTTCCTGGAAAGATTTTAACGAGGCACAACTTCTTGAAAGTGAAGGGAGAGTGTTATAAATAATGTGGATGTCCCTTGCATTTCCAACTTCCAAAAGTTTCTAGAATATTCTTCCGTTAATGTATAAAACTTTTGGTTTCTCAAATATCTATCACATTCATTGTATATCATGTATCTCTTAGCCTATAAATAGGCATGTATATGAGTTGAAATTATGTATAAAAATGAGATAACAATACTCCACTCAACTTTTTTCTCTTCTCATCTTAAGATTATATTATATTATATTATTTGTGATTTTACAACACTCTCTAAGTTTTAAGTCATTTATAATTTTTTGAATTTGTATAATTATTAAGAAAACATGAAATTTTGATTAAAATGTTCATATTGTTCTTTAAAATAAGTGGTAAAAAATGAATTAATCTGAAATAGATAAAGTTTAGTGAAAAAATAAAATAGTCAACAATATGGTGATGCCACATAAAATAAATTTTATAAGGATATTTTAGATAAATGAGATGATCAATTTTTTCTTACAGAATGTCATATTGCAAACGAATGGGAAATTAAAAAAAAAAAGAAAGTTATATATATATATATATATATATATATATATATATATATATATATATATATATATATATATAGGAGAAGGGAAATCTAAGGTATGTCTTAGGTAAACTTACTTAAAACTACTTAATTAGTGGCCTTAGTTAAAGTTGATTAAGACATGCCTTATATATTTTTTTCTCATATAAATAGGTTAAAAAAAAATTAGATTAGCTCATATTCCTAGCTCTTGTTTGCTAAGATATGTGCATTAGAAACTCATTGCAAGCTAGTAGATTTTATCCTTAGGGGAGTAGTATATATTAGTGGCACTTGTAAGTGATAAAATTTGTTTCGGTGAAATTTACATTTTTCATTACAAAATTAGAAAAATATTTTTTTTAATATAGTATTATTGGTGAATCCTATAGTTTTATTTTTGATATGAATTTACAAAACATCAAATATAAGAATTTGTATTTAAAAGTATTCTTCCTATTTTATAATATTTCACTTCAAAATTTTAATATTTAAGAGTTTTGTGGTGCAACAAGAGTGTACGTGACTACATCAGAGAAAATAAGAACGGAGACATGAATAGTGGAAATTATCATTCGCGGACGAGAACAAAACGAAGGGCATCGCCTATGTCAAGTGTGGCAACAATCCTGGCACAACTCTATCCTTGAAGGAGAAGAACAACCACAACAGTAAAACCGGCAATTGGCTGTACGAAGACATGCTACACCTGCGGAGCAGAATGACAACTATCTGAATTGTCCAAAAAAGAGAAAATTAATAAGTCAATGCTAACTGGAGCTAATGTCATACTAGTTCGCCCCTAAGCAATGACTTACAATATGACCAGTCAAGATGTTGCAACTTTGGAAGACATGGTGATTAGTACATTACTCGTCAATTCGCTACCTACTTATATTTTATTTGATTGTAGCACTACTTTGAAGTTTTATTTCTCAACCGCTAACTAGGAGTATATTAATTTTGCCTAATCCATTAGAAGTAATCATCGCAAATTGTAGCATTGATCACGTGTGATAGCAGCACCAAAGGAAAATAACTAAAATATATGTGACAAATTGCCACTCCTAGCCCCCATCTAAGCATTCTTAAATCTGCAGCCGCAGAAGTCTTGTAATTACATGACATAATATCTCTACTCAATAATCCATCTAATTCTATTTTCGCAAGACTACATCTTAATTCTAATATCTGAGAGAAAGTTAATGCAAGAGTGAACAAAAACACTCGATAAATATTATACATTTTAAAATTTATCGAACATGTCGATTCGAGATTTAGTAGTGAAATATTTTTTTATAGACCAAAGATACTTGTGAGGATGAAAAGCAAATGTTACTCACATGATAATATTAAATATACAAAACAAGTTAAAGTCCATCAGTAATATCAAAATCCAAAGTGTATAAAATACTGAACATATAATTTAAGAACCTTAATAGTTTCAGAGTTTAAATGATTAATCATAATAATAGTCAATAATCGAGATTTGTTAAAATTTTATTTTTATTGACATATTGTGATAATCTAGACAAATGATGAAAAAATTTACTATATTATTCTCATTTATAGTTTATATTGTAAAATACAACAAATTGACTCTTTAATATTCGTAAATTTCTAGAAATAAATTATTATTATGAACCAAATGAAATACAAGTAAAGTATTTAAAAATTTATTAGCTCAAACAAGTTTAAAATAAATCTTACACTTCTGGTTTTTATAGAACACTAGTTCCAGAACTCGTGTAAGACACGGGTTACAGGTTGTCTCCAACTTTTAATAAAATTACTTTTATAAAGATAGAAAAACAAGTTCATATACGTTTATAATCAAAAATAAATTTATAATTCAGTGAACATGAGAAATTTTTCCATCTAAATAATATTTTTTGATATTATTATTTTAATAGAGTAGTTTTGTATAATAGAGATAAGGTATTGATAGAGTTAAAAAAAATCTCATAAAATATGAAAAAATATAATTTAATTTGAAAAGGATTTTTTTTTTTTATGCGAATGGCCTACTTCTCAGAAATTTGGGCGGCGAGTATTAGTGGACAAACTTGTCCACGGAGAAAAATGGATGAGAATGGGTGTGAAAAATAATGTAAGAACTTAATTATTATAAAAATTTATGGATAAACATCGTTACCTATTTACAAATCTCATGAAATTTAGACGTTACATGCTCGAAAGGCCCAAAAACTAACTTTAATCTCGTATCAAAAAATCCAACACTCTACCAAAAATAAGAAGTAATTGTATATTGACAACTCTTTATATATAATGAAAGATTTCTAACTCTTTAATTTCGTATGTTACTCAAACAATATGTAATTACATTTATTGTTAAGTCATCCTAATTTATTATGTTTAATTGTTCAGTTTTGTAACATACACCAATTCAATAAGCCTCTAAAACTGATCATACTGAGGGAAAAATGAATTTTGCTCATTTTTAATTGTAAGGATTTTAACTGTAAATATATCGATGTAGTTAATTTTGGCTATATATTTGAAACCGAAACCGAAGTTATTGATGTGCCGTAATTATAAAATGGTGATGACGTCACAGGAAAGCTTGTGGTGTTTTGATAGATGCCACAAAAAATTCAATTGAGTTAACTCACATAAGTTGACTCAACTTCATCTTCGAGCTTCATGAATTGCCTATTGGGTTATTCTTGATAAATGTTATTAACTACTTCTATTTTAGAAGATGATGGAAATCAATAAATTGTAGGTTAGTATCACTAATATTTCGCATTTAGTCCCTCAACTATAAATTTCATTGTTTAAACCCCAACATTATAAATTTACTTTGTTCGATATATGTAATTAAAAGCTAACCAAAAAGTTAGAAAACCGTTCTTAAAAAAAAGTTAATATTATCATTAGTCTCAACCTATAAACAAGTCGAATCTAGTAATGAGTAATTCAATTCGACTCGTTCAATTTGTTATTTAATTTGAATAAAATGAAATATTTGATGTTTGTGTGTGTATATATATCAAAAAAGTGATGATTAAATAGCATTTCAACAGTATTTAACTATATCTGTACCATAATAAATTCTGAATTGATATACACAAACAAAAATATAGTCAACATGTAGATTGAAGACTAATAATTTGAAGCTGGTGACTATTAACTCTTCAACAATGTATTAATTTTTCTTAGTTTTTTTATTTGCTTGTTTTTATCGACGAAATATTCTTACAATTAATTCAATTATCACCCATGAGATTTGATTGTTTTACCTTTAAGTTATAAGAAAGTGCTCTTAACTATTTGAATTAAACAACACCCTCAAACTTTTTTATTTAAAGACAAAAAAAGTTATACAAATAAAAAAAGGAGACTATTAGTGCATAATTTTTTGATTTTAACACGAGATTCCATGATTTTCTTATTAATAATTTTGCGGATTAGTAGAAAGAATATGGGTGTCCACTAGGTACATATATCAGCGATCTTTCAAATGATAAGTTAATTATTAGATTTATTAACTTTTTGGTGCCAATAAAATATAATGTTGTAAAATATTCTTCTTCGTAAAAAATGTTCAGAGTGATGATCAATTTTCAATACTCCACGGGTATTCTTCTTTCTCTTAAGATATTGAGTTTAAATCTTATTAATAGAAAAGTACATATTGGAAAAGATTCATATTGATGAAGTTCTGTCCACGTCCTTTAATCTAAATTAGTCAAATTACAGTAGAGAGTTTTTTAGGTAATATAAAGATGATTATAATTTTTAAGATTTTTTTAATTTCTAATATTCTTATATTTGTAATTATATATAAGGTAATTTTTTAACTATTATCTCGTTCAAAAACAAAATTAAATAATATTTGTTCCAAACATAAAAATAGAAACTCATTCAAAATCAAACTAAATAGTGTTTGGATTTGAGTCAGCTAAAATTACTTTTAATAATAATAAGAAAATGAAAAAATAATCAAATTAAGTGAATCAATAATTGATTCGGCAAAATCAATTTTAACCCTGCACAATAATTTATCAAAGAATTACACTAAAAAGAGTACTTGATTCTGATCTGAATTATAGGATTAACTAAAGTTAAAATTTTATTTTAATATACGATCAATGATTTTCAGTTTATAATGTCAAATTTATAATGTCAAGTGACATTAACCCTAGAATCTGATGTCAATAGTTCAGGAACTGATTGTAACATTAACCCTAGATTTTAACGAAAACAGAAATATATTCTGAAGAATGATATACAATTTTCTTTTTCCTATTTTTTTTAACAAAACATATCACTGCTTAGAACTCATACATCCACGTACACACTCGTAACAATTGTAACTAGAAAGACTTGAACTTTTAACTTCTCAAAAGAAATGATCATATGAAATACAATTGTTACTCAACCTATAACGAAGAACATGCCATTAAGACATGCATTAGAGAAATATAGAAGGAAATATATATTTGAGTATATGAAAATCGATCAAGGATCATTTGCTACATTACATAAACTCAGCAGCAAAAAGACCATTTTGAACTCCATACAACCCAACCCCTCAAAGGGCTATGGAGTTCAATTTATGAGTAAATAAATTTTAAAAAAAAGCAAAAGATTACCAACAAACAGTTAAACTTATAATTAACCCCTCCCCCAACCCATCCTACTTTTAAAGAAAACCTTACATCAATAACTTGGAAAGAAAATCAACATAACGTGATTTAATTACATTTTTAAATGAGGCATCCTTGGATTACTAAAAGGCATTTATATGTCAACAAGAAGAAGGCCCTTCGTGCACCTCTGCTCCCAACACCTGCTTTATCTTCTTCAATAAAAGAACTCCAAAACATGTAATTTCCTCCTAACTACATATCAATTACTCAGTAAATTCTTCTGTATATTATTTGTCATTCACCGTCATTGAGCACTTGATTTTTTCCACATCACCAGTGACTTGAGGAACTCCATGACCTACACAACGTTTCCTTCATGGATTAGAAACACGGAAAAACAAACTGAAAAACAAACTTACAAGTCTAGGCTAACAAAACTCAATAAGAAAAATCAACAGAGCAGGTAGTTTAGACAGAATCAGTTTTGTAACAGTATCTCGAAGTCATGAAAGGAGTTGAACTCCAGCCATCCAATTTTAAATAGTTACATAAGGTTGAGCACTTGAGCCCATTGTTTGAAGGAACACTGAAGGAAAATGAGTTTAAGGAATGCTATCTGTGGTGGACGCTAAGGTGTCAAGTTTCTATGCCACATTTCAGAACAGTAAGTTCGCAGAACACTGTACAAGAGTTCCTGGTAATCTAGAGTTAAATAAGCCTTCCACTCCCCAACTTTCCATTTACTCTGTTATATTCTCAACTTGTTCTATCAAACACATTATATTTTACAGTAGCATAGCTGCATAGGTAATAAGTTCTCTAAATGATCAAAGGCAATATTTGAAAGCCAATAAGGTTTAATCAGGAGATTGTGTACAAAATAGTATTGTTCCTGATCAAATATGACGAGTTCTTTGAAGAAAAAAATGCAAGTAGAGACATGCCAAATTCGTTGGTGCTAAACCTAAAAGTAGTGTAAAAATCAATATTGCTCCTGGTTTCAAATAAAATTTGCTTAGAGCAAAGATATGGTATCTAAAACTTAATAAATATGTAATAAATCTGAGATTATGTACAGAATAGTCTCATTTGCATTACCTCTGATGTGTCCCTGAGAGAGAAAAATGCATTGCTTTCCTTAGGGGCAGAAGATACCAAGATACCATAACCTCGATTAGCTTCCCTCAGAACCTGTAAACAAGTCAAATAAGTATTATTTCAGTGTCCTCCAGAAAAGGGCTTTAGTGATAACGCCGAATCTATATGTTATGCTTGCAATAGTCACCTTAAATGCATCTTCATCAGTTCGGTCATCTCCGATATATATTGGGAGCACATTCTCACAATTACTTAATCCTGCATCATGGCAACACCATTATTTAGTTGTTCTAAATGGTTCTTACTACTAAAACTCCAATTGTTGTTTGTGAATGTATTCAAGAGGACTTCACTCACCGAGGGACTCGAGTAAAAACTCCACAGCCTTCCCTTTGTCCCAATCAAGCACGGGTCGGACCTCTAAAACCTAAATCATATCAAGGATGGAACATTTAGTTAGACCAGTTGTATGTTTGTGTGTGTTTGTGTGTGTTTGTGTGTGTTTGTGTGTTTTGTTTGGGTTTAGAGGTAAACCTTACGCCCATGGGTTAACCGAAGTCTAGGATAATTCTTCATTATGTCGTGGACATACTGTGCAACTGTTGTCCAACTCTGTGAAAGGAGAAAACAATAAAATATGGGATAATAACATCAGCAATAACAATAGAAACAATAAGTAAGCACTACTAAAACAACATAGAATGATATGATAACAACAATAATAAGAATAAAAATATTAACATTGTTAGTAATGACTACCAATCTTTAGAAAACAATCATCAAGATTTAGAGCTTAGGGAAACCCTTACCTTCTCGTCTACATTACGATAGTGCACGGAGACACAAAATTTATTGTTCTCAACTTTGGCTCCTTCTATCTCCTTTGTAATTTCAACAAGAGATTCATAAACCTGCTCATGCATAGATGAGGAAGCTTTAAACATACATGATGAAAATAACAATACATTTTGATACATGGGATCATACTCCGTTACATTTGTATACCTCGTCAATCATAGGTAAGAATTCACTAGCAGGTTGGAACAAGTTCACTTCTTTACCCTATAATCATAAATCATAAGAAATATAATTACTTCCTCAGCAAAATGGTAATCGGGTTCCACCCAAATCAGCAAGATAGGTTTCATAAGATTATGACCTGCTTATTGATGGACCTAATACAATTTGTATGATCATTAGTAATGTGACGAACAGGACCCATGATATCCATCCCATGGCTACCAGCATAGTAGAGTTCGGTTAGTCCTACAAACTCAAGTACCTGCAAGTTAATGGAGGCATGCATCATGTGACTGGAAAAGAAGCAGGATCTTATATTGGAATAATTGTTTTACCAAACACATTAGCATTTGAAGAGTGGCCTAACAAGTACCTTATCACGACTCCTCCCACTAATAATTGCTGTTGGAAAGTATTTAGCCACATTTTTAACAGCCAAGCGCATCTGAAATCGTCATTCAATAGAATACAGGGGTGTAAATATCTTTGATATTTATTTACAAACAGCAAAATTAGAACAATTGAATTTGTCTTACATGATGAGACATGAAGGCTTGATCTGGGTTGTCTACTATTGGTGATAGAGTCCCATCATAGTCCAGAAACAATACTACTTTCTTGCCCTTGGCATAACTTCTTATTTTCTCAAAGGATGCAAGAGCAGATGGATACTTGAGCTGTGTATCACCAGAAGAGATTAGGTAAATGTGGTGTCTTGTGCATTAAAAACAAATCCATAACACAATCAAAAAGCAGAGAACTATATGATTAAATTACCATCCAGGTGCGGTAAACAATGTCACTATCAGTTGTCTCAGCGCTTGAATCTTTAGTTAACTTCTTATGAGTGGGAGACGAGGATTTCATGGCATCTAACCAACCAGCGGACCGAACATCAAGTAGGCCAGTCTTTTTCCTTGGGATTGTCAGAAAGAGACTTGAAGAGAAAACTGTACCAGGAGGAGAATATGGCATTAAAGCAGAATGGAGACCTAATCTTGAGTTGTTCATGGGGGCAGAATCAGCGAGTACTGAAGCATTATGATTTGATTTCAGATCCATCGGATCCAGATTGTTGATCAAATCTTTGATTTGATTACTCTGTAGCAGCTGATAATTCTCTGAAACTAAGGCAAGCAGATATGAATACCGAATCGTTGAAATTATTTGAGCCAATCTCTTCTCAATGAAAAACCACTTGTCTTTTTGACACTGCAAATATGCTGACAAGTGTAACAGTCGATCAAGCAAAAGACTCCTGTAAACTATAAATCATAAAATGTTCAGTAAAAGGTCCCAAAAGTAGAGAACTATTCAATTGAAAATCTGACCCAGAGATTTATTGAGGCAATCAAGAATTTCGTCTTACTTGTGCATCCGTGCTATGTAGCCAGCAACTTTATATAGATCAAACAGCAGAGCAATTAACTGCAAGGGTAGAAAGCTGTGTAAAATGTTATAGCTACAGTAAAAGGTACGAAAACCATGTAAAAGTTTGAGCTTATTGCATCAAGGCTGAAATAGACTTAGCAATGTAACTGTTTATAAATTCTCAGTTGTTGGAACATTTATGCAGCACCCTGACGCTAAGTACCAGACACTAACAATATATATTTGAAATCTCAACTAACATATACTACAGGCCAAAAATAATAGTTTATAAAGCAAAACAAGGAACAGCTTACATTAAATACAGGTAGTCAATGTGACAAATGTGTAACAGACATAAATATTGAAAGCACCCATCATTTACAGAAAAATAATATTAAAGAGTTTTAAAGTTTAGACTGCAACAGATATTCATCGATGCACTAGCATAGAATATCAATTACTTTAGTATAGCAGTAAATCTCAACCTCCTCTCCTGACAGACACAATGACTGGAAAAAATTTGAACCACAAGTGAACCACAAAAATATAATACGTTGCCAACTTTTGTGATTATATTCATATTCTTTTACCGCTCATTTTTCAATAGAATATAGTTATATTTCTGACAAATAGATTACGTTAGTCTCAACCTTTTGTAGTACATATATTTTAAAAGAGAAGTACTGTCTCTGCTGAATGATTCTCTGGTCCTAATTCGTCCAATAAGTCTCAAGAACAGATTTTATTGTTCAGTCCTTGCACATATAATTCAAATTAAATTTTGACATATGATTATATATATTCTGCTTACAGACAATTTTAAAGTACCTAAATTGCAAAGAAGCATATCAACTAATTATAAATAAAGGTATCTACTTTGAAACCGCTCATTATTCAGCATTGCTTGTGCAATGTGTGTAATATTGGATTAGTAAACATATAAGAATTGTAGAAATTGGTGAGTCAAATGGTTTTGAGAACATGTGTGCATACATACATTTCAGAATGTTTGAGGCTAAAATCAATGAAGTTGTCAAAAACCGCTCCAGAGTCATTATTGTATCAGTTGCAAAAAGTTACATGCGCAATAAGGTTGGTGAAAATAGAAATACAATTCATTTAACCCCAAAAATTGCAATCATAAAGATAACATAAACAAAGAGAAAACTAGTTGCATAATATATAATTAATGATTTAATGCTTAAGAAGGATATGCAGCAAAAGAAAAACTTCGTGAACCAAACAAATAGGTTTCTGGAGATGCTTCAACTTATTATATCATCTAATTGTTCATGATTTCACTAAGAAAAATTATTTGATGTCCCAACAAATTCATAATATCATCAAAAATTCAAAAATCTGTAAAGATAAGAGAGAAGGTACCGAAAGAAAAATAGTTGTACAGAAAAAGCCTCAATATATAAGATATATTTAAACTAAATGAAAGGTACCGAAAGAAATTTATTTAAACATTTAAAAGATTCTACAAGTAACAGACATGATTCAATTAATTTCTTATTTGATAACACTTCCAAAAATAGTGCTCGCTGATGAAAATTATTGGCCCACAAAACCGGGTATTTGGAAGAGAAACTTTTGGCCAAAATAATACAAGCATACCACAGAGTAGTATGGACAAATGGGAGAAGAAACCAAACAATATGCAACTAGAGAGTAAGGTAATTTAAGCGTGGGAAGGGATTAACGTTTCGGAACCGTCAGAAAGTTTTTTCTTTTTTACTTTGAACAGTTTACAGAGATTAACGAAGCAGAGGAAAAATAAATAGTTCATATTACCACGGCATAACAAATGTTACTGATATCTAACTAGCACAAAATGTAAGTAATTGTTATAAATGTTACTTCTTTTAATCAGGGCAGTACTGAAATATAACTCTATAGATAGTAGCAGAAAATTTAATAATATTAGACTCGTGAGTAAGTTTCTTGTAACAGTAATTTGTTTTTCCAAGAGAGAGTCCCCTTGAATACATATACCATACAAAATTTGCAAAAATATTCAATAGAAAAATAGCGCCCGTCAATGGCAAAACCATAAGAGAAGATGACAGGAAACTTACTAGTATTAAACAATTTAACATATATCACATCAACTTTACCTAACAAATCAAAAAATAATCTCAACTTAAGACTTGCAACTGGGGGCTGGAAAACTGAAATAACCGAAATAGTCCATCATAATACAACGAAATTCAATAACCCCAAACTTTTACGTACGTGGAAAAAGCGTCCAATCTTCAGAAACTAAGTAGATTTTTCAATGGAATAAAATATCTAGAAAGCTAAAAGAAATCCACTCCCATGACAAAAACAGTAAAATAAAATAAACGTGGCCGTACAACCACAGAATCAAATTGTCGAAGAGAATATAAGAAACAATTAATCAATTGAAGGCAGCGACAATCTCAAACTAAATTACGTGCATCAATATATACGCAAGTAAAAACAAAAGGAACAAATTAAAGGTACGTGTGTACATAATCACAGATAAAATAATATTATAACATTTCAGGAATGAAGACATACAATCTTTGGAGAGAAACGGTAATGGCGGCGTAGGCGATCGAGGAGTTCCAATACGAAATGTATGGAAGAACGAGACGCCAAAATGTAGATCGGAAACCTTCAAAGGGAAAAAAACAACCGCCAATGAAAAACAACCAGAAAACATCAACCGACGAAAGAGGAGAAAACTGTATAATTAATCGATTTGATTAAAGAAATATATGTGTACAGTACCTTGTTGTTCGGAGCGATGATCGGCGGGGAGGAAGGTGAAAAGCCAAGCCCTAGAAATTGCAGAGAACGAGGAAGAAAATGTAGATACAGAAGAAGCGTGTATGTATGTATATGTGTGTGTGTATATATATAATTATTTATTTGTTTGTTTATAATAAAAACAATGAGGTGAATGAACGAATTGCAAGGAAGGAAAGTGAGAGAAGAAAAAGAAGAGAAGAAGGTTAAGAGGGAAAAGGTATTTATAGAGTTGAGCCGAATGAACTGTGCGTGCTCGCGAAGGAAATTTCTGGTTTGGTTGAATAATTAGGAAACAACATTTAGTACCAAATTTGAAGGATTCAAACCCCTCCGCTTATTATAAGAGCGCGTGAATGACATGTCCTCCGGTGCGGCGAAGGGTGCGAATCCGACCTAGATCTAAATTAATCGAGATAATGTAGATACGAAATAAAAAATATTAAAAAAATAAATAAAATGATCATGTGCTTCGTTAAATTTTAAAATTAAATTATATAAAATATTGTAAGAAAAAATACCTTGTTGATTTTTATTTTTAAATTTTATTTACATAAAAAATTACTACTCAAAAACTCACATACACGCTCATCAATTATTTTACAGAATTTTTATTAGTTCATAAGATTTAAAATTATAATCTTCATTATTCAATAATCAGCGAAACCAATATCAAGTCAAACCACATGTTCATTAAAAAGGAAAATGTATGAAGTGTATATTATATCGTAAAAATAGAATTTAATTCCTCAAGTAACAGTAAATTTATGCAATTAGGGGATGTACAACACTAATCGTATTCGACTGAATTTATTTTTCATCCACGAATATTTGTCTAAATCTAGATTGAGGTGTAATGCAATAGTTGGGTGGAGAGCTTAAGAATTTAACTGTATTTTTATTTATTGAAAAAGAATTTAATAGTATTGAAATGTATAGAAATTGTTTACTTAGACTAATTTACCATCATTGATTTACTTCCCACTATTTCTGTTTATAGCCTAGGAACTCTAATTTGGTCACTTTGAAAATTTGTTAAATCAAGTTTAATTATTATTTTACTTTGTTATCCTTATCTAATAATGTTATAATTTTTGTTATAAGTAGCAACATATTTGGATAAGCTTTTTTCTATAATTTACTCACAAGGATAAGTAGGAAGTATTTAAAAGAATATTCGAATGGATTTACAAGTGTTTGTATAATTGATCCAATTAATTAAAACAAATACAGAGACAGAGGATGTTTGGTATAAGTTATTACGTATACTATAATTAAGGTTACTGATAATCTTAAAATTCATAAGTACAAAGAATGAAAATTAGTAAGATTTTGTCATTTTTGTTCGTATATATTTGTACCAGTAATCTTTCTTTGTGAGAGCTTAGTAGTAACTCAATATCAGTAAAGAATATTGTCTACCGACTGTAATACAATATAAATGGTTTGAAATTCACTCAAATTCTATTTAAAAATTAATCAATTTGATATAAAAATGAAACAAATTTAATATCATAATTAAAGTTCGATAAATTAAACAAGTAAAATCTGAGCATAAAGGTACTCGTTCGAATATATTCGTAAGTAGTTCGATTACTCTTTTTATACTAAAATATTATAACATATACCAATATTTTAGGGTCAGTTTTATCCTAATAATTTATTTAAGTATAATTTATGCTGTATAATTTATTTTAGTAGTGATGTTTGTAAGTAAAATAATTATTACATATAAAAAATATGTATAAAGTATCAAAACTTATATAAATATCATTTATATTTTGTAACAAATATAAATATTCGTGAGTAGTTCGAATTCGATTAGAATAGAATCTAAGTATTAAAATAATATTCAGTCTAATACTTAAATTCAAATTTTAATATCAATAATTTAATTATAATAAAATCTAAACACATTAATATTTACTCGTATTCAACTCGTTTAAACCTCTATTCTACTCCACATTTTTATGAATGGTTTCGTTTAAACCTCTATTCTACTCCACAT